>JARYHS010009186.1:52608968-52686859 GCA_031002005.1 Vandiemenella viatica
TAGCTGAGATATTGGAGATTCTTCTTTTGAAAAGATCGAATGATTTTATCAGGGGAGTTCTCCTGTTTAAATTTATTAAGTTCTAAGTTACTTACACGCACATGGCTTATCTATACCCGAAGAAAAAAGTAAAAAAAGGAACAAGAAAGAAAAGAGAATCGTGACACAGTTTAGACCATAAATTAATCACATTGAAATATTTCTTTGAAGAATTGCGTCAAATCACTCAAAAGACCAAGGAGGAACGACTAATTTATTTTCGTCGTCCTTTGGTTGTCTGTGACGTAACTGGTCTCTTCGGTGTAACTGCATGTAACACCTAATGGAGTGACCAAGACGGCGAAAACTCAGCATAGCCAAGGGAACCTGTTACTTTACTGAGCGCGAAATAAGACATAAGCCTCAAGCTACGAGGCTGTCTGTACCCCACAATGGAACGATCGCAAGGCGTTGTGTAACATTTCACCTTGACAAAGTGCCAGCACTCAAATCTCTCACCCGTATAGACAGGCATAAACTACGAGTATATTCAGCAACACCAGCAACACCTACTTCAAGTCTAGAAGCTTTATAGTAATCCGAGTTTAGTTGGGACTGAAGGTCCCGCCGGCGGCTGCAATCCAGATCTAGCCTCTCTTTCTCCAGTTGCAGTAGGTGGGGCGTGTCGTGGACCCAGGCCAGATCCCCCGGTCTATTGATTCAGCGACTTGTGTCGCCGTCTTAAATCAAGGCCGATAACGCCACACAGGAGTGAAGCTCTACCGTGTCTAAAGCCATTCTTACGGCCGAGTTTACGTCACCAGACAGAGGAATTTTTGAGTTAGTGCCTCCTTACAGACGTTTCCGGATGCGGATGTGGAAGATTTATTTCAACTATTAATGGATTGTAGCGTCCAGATTCTAAATGTATGCTGTTCCACAAACCTTATATCTTTGCGGAGGAGGAAGTTGGTGATACTCAAACACTTGTGAGTTGTAAATATAGATGTAAATCTCCTTGAAAATGTATAATGTAAAGGAATTTATTGATACCACCTTCTTTTAAGAAATGATACCATGGTGTCAGGTAATACACCGTGTCTCACCTAACTTAGTATTTAATACATCTGCCTTACTTTTCCTGGAAAAACAAATTCTAAGGACTTAGTTAGTTCGACTGATATGGCGAATATCTTAATACAGCATAAAAGATTTTAAGACTATATTTTCTAGATTTTAAGGTTGTCAAGATTTTTATTTTTTTTAAACATGTATGATAGCCAAAATCACAAAAAAAAATCAACGACTTGGAATACATTGTCCTTCTAGTGATCTTAAGAACGAGAAATGTTTGGAATTTGAGAAAAACGGAGAAAACGATGCTATGAAGAATAATATCGAGATTTTGAAAATGACGTCCAATACGACGAACGTGATGGGTATGCACTTGTCTCGCATTCAGAAGGACGCATGTTCGAATTCCCGTCTGGTGATCCAGATTTAGGTTTTCCATAGATTTCCAAAATCACTACACTCGAATGCCGCAATGGTTTCTTCATAATGATTCCACCAAATTACTTCCCCTTCCTTCCCCCAAGTTCTTTCCCGCATCTAATAGCCGACATTTATGATGCGTAAAGCAATAACCAAAAATAAGTCAAATTATCAAAGGCATTTTTCATACGAATGTAGGAAGATTTTCCGAAAGATCGGGTCCGACTGAGGGAATGGGTGTTTAAGCTTTGTGTGTATGTTTGTGTGTGTGTGTGTGTGTGTGTGTGTTTGTGTGTACGTATATGTGTTTTTGTGTGTGTGTGTGTGAATGTCGTGTCCATGAGTCCATACTTAGTAGCAATAATATACTAGAGAAATTGATACATTGGAAGAGTCTTGATAATCACATATAGCTGGCTGTATGACCTATGTAGCCGAATGCATTAAAAAAGAGAGAGAGCTAGGAGAGAAAGAGAAGAGAGAGAGAGAGGTTCTCCCTAGAATCCCACATCAAGGCGTTTATGCTTAATGCTTCATAGTCACTGATGTTGACCTACTGTAGCCAATCCGAGATTTTAGTCACAACACATTATCTCCCTTCATACCGAAATCGGTAAATCAGGTATCATTTTGAAGATCAAGGTCTCCGCTAAGGCAGATCATATTTTAAGGAACGAATAATTCGGATTTAAAACCGTGAACGACAAAAGTATAAATATTACTAAAACCTGCTTATTTTATGACGAACCATTTATCTTCCTCTATACTTAACCGATAAATCAAGTGGCATTTTAAAGATTAAGATATCCGCTTTGGTTAGATTATAATTTTGGAATTCGACACATAAAGGACACAAGTATCAATATTTACAAAATGTATTTTATGTTCACAAAAAACTGTTTCGCTGTCCTCGACAACCACTGATCGCGTAATTGCTGTATGTAAACATTTTAGTCTCAAAATTTTCGCACTGGCTGTGATTGTGATATCGTTGGATAGCAGCATCACATATCAGAGAGATATCAATATACTGTGCGTGTTGTCTTCAGCTTTGTTGTACTCAGTTGAGGTCTATGACAGTTCAGTTACGTCAAGGCCAAGGGTTGCAGGATAGCAAACACCAGTTTAAATCAGGAAGATATTGCTACAAATGAGCCTGTTCTACTTTCAACCTATTACAAACCACCAACCTCACTATTCGTCGCATTTTATTTGAGAAATTTATAATTTTTATCTACTTGCTGTTTATTTAAAACATAACGCTAACATAATTTTCCGACTGAATAGACGTTAATTACATTCAGATTAATTACAAAACTTTAAAAACAAATTCTGTTGAAGTACAGGTCAATACCAATTTATTTTGATGTGTGATTGTGATATTTGAGTGGTAAACTAACAAATTAAAAAGTTTTAGTGCTTTATTTGGCACTTACCTATCGCCGAGGAGCTGGTTGCTTGGATCAAATTCTTTGTAGGGTCTGGAACTTGTTCTGGAGGTTAGATTTGGAAAACATACCCTGAGCATTGTGCGTGACAGAGTAGTTCATTTTCCGTTTGTCTTTACACCTCCTTGACATCGAGGTCTATGGAAACTTTTCCGCTGGGGAAAAAGAACTGCCTTTTAAAAGAATAATCCTGCCATTCACCTAGAGTGATTTCGGCAAACCATTGAAAACCGAGCTACACTGGTGGAAATTATAAGTGAATAATCCAGACAGAAATGGAGAAATTTTAGGAAAATTTGTAGATAAATGCGGGGCCTTACACAAAAGAAATGATACCAGATTTAAATGGATCAGGCCAACTTTATTACTTATAGATATACCTGTCAGTAAGAAGTGCGCCTATCTTGAGCACCTATAAATTAGTGAATCTTTAACGGCATTGGGTCAATAAAAGTTCTCATGTCTTCTTGTGGTATGTCTCTCTACGCGTGAATGTTTTGTGCAGTCAGCTGTTGCACATTTTTTGCAGGGTGACCATGCGATCAAATGTGACTGCTATGGACATACCGTACATGCTCTGTAGGAGACAAATCAGGGAACCGAACGGTCATAATTGTGATCGTAACTCCTTGCAAGACTTGTGTTGTGATATTAACAGTATGGCGATGGCACTACCCTGTTGGAAGATGCGTGTTGGATGGTGGGAATGAAGGGTATCACAATAGGGTGCAGCACCCCGTCCACATAGTGGTGGGCTGTCATTGTGCCTCAACAACAACCAACTCGATCCTGCTGTCGAAATTGACACCCAAACCATGACACCAGTGACCGAATCTGTGTGACGTTCTGAAATCACAGAATGGTAGATCGTTTCTCCAACACGGCTGCCTAAATGTTGTTGATTATCACCTTGCCACATATAGAATCTGGACTCTTCTCTAAACAAAAATGTACGCCATATACGTGTCCATTTGCGTTTTGCATTACTCCAGGTTAGACGATGCTGGAAATAAAACCAGGTTAGTGGAACGTATTGCATAGGAGTCAGAGACTGTAACAAAGCAATTGTTTTACAATCGTCTGAGAGGTACTATCTCTGTAACCGCTACTTAGATCTGGCCTGAAGACACCCGTCTGCAAGCAACAGCCACCCACACAATTTGGCGGTCTTCACGTGCTGTTGTCTTTCTGAATAGATCTGTGCCTACTCTGGGAGTACTAGAGCCTTCTTTCATCCACTGAGTAACAAGTCTGTATACTGACATTGCACTACGGCCAATCCTTTGGGAGATTTCACGGTATGATGCACCTGTTTCAAACACGCCAATTCTCCGACCTCTCCCACAGTTAGTCATCTGGGTCTCTTCGCCTTGACGTACCTGGTCAACATGAACTTGTGGACAAAAAAGTATCATCTGACTTCACACTGTTCACCACTAAAGCAATTAAAAAATATAGCAATTTTGCATAATAAATAGCCCCGTAATTCTATTACATGTAAAACTTTCGATTTTAAATCATTTAATACCTTTCACATGGGGATACATGGTGCCAAATTTCAATCATTTATCGCAACTCCATGGGGGTGTTGTTCTTTTAATTTCAGCCATTGTAGATCTGATCACTACTGGCAAACTTTATGTTGTTTTAGCTGTCATGTAGCGGAGCTTATTTATGTTAAACATTAACTTATTAACTATGGGAGCGGAACAATAATGATTTCACAGATACAAGTATGAGATGTATGATCCAGAACCCTTTCTTATCGCACGCCACCTCAACGCTTACAGATAAGATAATTCAATGAGCAGAAGAACTATAGAGCATAAAAAATCTACAAAAGCTTCGCAGCAGCAGTGATAGCTAGTAATAAGCGTGTTTACGAATTATATCTGCGGTGATGAGTAGATACGAAACTTAGGAGTAAATTTTCCATTAATAATTTTATCTTCATGAAAGTAAACTATTTTGTTATCTCCACTGCTTAAAAAAATAATAATATATCCTTTGCTGAATGAAACTTGCACTTATGCTTTACAAGATATGAAAGAATCTGTGGCTTAGCGGACATAACGTACGATTTAGAGATAAGCGCAGGAGCAATAAATCAGCCGACTTGCGCAGACTACGTGAGATGGAAAGTACTCAGAGATTTAATGCATCAACGCGTATTTCTGCTGCTGTATTATCTAAATAAATATTTTTAAAATATGTTTTTCAGTACGATTTCTATTCATGAACATGTTTTTACTAATTCAATTTATTTTATTTACATGAAAATAATTAATTAAACTAAGATTAATTGTTTTAATAATTACAAATTAATACTTCATTTATGTTCATTCTATTTATTTGCAACATATTTCGTCAATGTGTGATCTTGTAAACCGTAATCGTTTATTCTCCTGGAATGTTACATTCTACGAGTGGTTACGACAGAAACAAGAGCATCAGAAGTCAACAGACTCAAAGTTGGAAAAGGAGTGATTATTGAAATTTGTAGCTAATAAATACCAAATTTTACCTATGAAAAATAGTGTCTGGTTGCTAGTATTACTTATACGTTAAAGCCTATGTGGTTTCGGGGCGTTTATGACCACCATATCGAGGTTCTTCATTTTAACAAGAAGTTCAGATGTATTACCTTTATCGTAGATTATATCTTGTACACAAAAAAGTGGGTACAACAGGATACATATCTGCAATATATAAATAACCCACAGTCTAAAAAGGCCAACACGGACGCAGATTTTTTTTTTAATCAGTAAATAATTTCAGGAATTTGATGTACGTTAGTGAATTTGAGCTCTTTGCCGTTCGCTTCTATAAAGCCTTTAAGAAACAAACCTTCATCATTAACAATTTTCGGTACTTTTTTCAGTTTAATGTATACGTAATTAATCTTGCCTTCGTTTGTATTGTTTAGATAAAGCTTACAGAGAATATTCATATGTTTGTTAGCGGAAGATTCCAATCGACAAATAGCCTAGTTGTATTGAAAATGATGAAGAGTGTAATAGTAGTTTATATGTGAGTCATTAAGAATTTTTTTTATACTCTTCTAATGAATCTATTAAATCATCGTTGAAAGTTATCAACAAATTTGTAACTTGATGGTGTTCAAGAATGGTGAAAATTAAAAAAACCTACAAATTCGGTTCTGGAAAGAATTTCAGTAATACGGAATTCATCGAAGAACCTTACAAAGGAAGATCTAAATTAGTAGGTGAAATTTCTGCACCGCCATATATTGTTAATTCGCCAGTCGATAGCGTTTTTAAAGGGCAGAAATGTATAGAAACACATGATTAGATTGTGGAAAACAACCAACTGAAGGCACTGGTTGTGAGGTGGATAGAAACGAATGAACAAAATTGCATACGATAGTAATAAGTGCCAGAATGTGTTAGATCAGCTGAGAAAGTTATAATATACATTCATCTTTGACAAGTTACTGAGGTACCACATTCAAATCTTTCTAAGGTCTTTCAATATTGGCACAGGAAACGTTCTAGAAATTTTATGTATCTCTCAAAAAAGTCATAGTTTACGCATGAAATTAATAACATAAATTCAAATGATTTTTCATACATTGCCATTAAAATCTAAAAGGTTTTACACTGTATCATGGTAGTTTTTATACTCATTTCGCTTCGGCATGAAATATTTTTGTAAAATACGTTGTAAATATCGGAGACAAGTCACCTTGTATACTGTTCGTAGTTTCAAATTAGAATAAATCGTAATTACCACATAGAAATATCCCATTTTATACTCTAGCATCAAAATTTCGTCACTGAACATCATAGTGAAGCTTATCTGTAAGAATAGGAATTTCGTTCTCTTTTATATACCACGCCCCAAGACTTATCGACAATTTCGAATTTACTTTTGGACTGGGGATCACATGTGTTGTTGAGAATCTAACGGTCATCAAGCTGAAATTTTGTGGTTTGCTGTTTTAATCAACACGAAAGAATCTGTTAAATATTCACCGAATGGTGTCACTTTTCCGGTTCTGTTGCTGCAGCGATCTTAGTGGATGAGTGTTAGAAAGGAAGCTGGTTCAAATCCAGGCCCCATAATACAAATTTCTGTTTACATGGTTTTCCGAAATAACTCCAGGACAATGGTTCCTTCCCGTGCCATTTCCACTATCCTCTACCCTCTCTAATGACCATTACATCGACGAGCCGTAAAGCTAGAAACATAAGTCTTAGGTACGAAATATGAAGCTGAGATGCCACCAAAATTTTGGAGGAGACGCGGGTGTTCATCGATAGCTGAGGGCCGCATTGAATTCATTCTTTAGTGGCGACCGAGTGTCTCAAGTAACTTCTTCGGGACCAGAAGACCACAGTGAATAATCATACTTTGGGATCTGGGGACCGAGCGTGGTGGTTGAGCGGTAACATTCTGGCCTCGCATTCGGGAGGACAAGGTTTCGAATCCCCGTCCGGGCATCCGGATTTGGTTTTCCATAGTTTCCCGAAATCACTCCAGGCGAATGCCGGGATGCATCCTTCAGAAGGCCATGGCTGAATTCCTTCCCATTCCCCATACCTAAGGGAGAGGTCTCGAAGGCCGCATTTCTGTGCAGATCAAGAATCATTTATCTCTATACGCCTAAACACTTTCTTGCGAATCAACGACGTCATTAGTAGTTAGCGACGTGATCCCAGGCAACAAGGTCAGTGTTCAAACGTCGGAAAAAGCTAAATAAATAAGTCACGGTTTAATTCTCATTTTACGTTTATACCATACGTGCTGTCCGTGCTGAAACATTCCTATTAAAGTACTCCCTTTTTAAAGGATAATAAATAATCAATCACCATTTTAACTATTAATAAATATTTTCTTAACGTTAAAACTGCTGAATCAGTTATTTCGATTTTTTCAGTGACAATTGACGCTGTATGTTAATGATTCTACCCTGGTGAAAATTAACACTCTGACAGAGTAGTGATAAATAAATGAAATTTGGCTCCAAGGATCCCCATACAAAGAGTATTGAATGATTAAAAATTGAATTTTTTTCATGTAATATTATGAGTATTATAGGGATTTTTAATATAAAAATATGCTATGATTTTTAGGGTATAAGTGATGAATAAATACGAAACTTGAGTAAATTTTCCATTAATTATTTCATCTTCATGAAAATAAACTATTTTGTTATCTCCACTGCTTAAAGTACATAAAAAATATACCCCTTGCTGAATGAAACTTGCACTTATGCTTTATATGATATGAAAGAATCTGTGGCCAACCGGACATAACGTCAGATCTAGAGATAAGTGCAGGAGCACTTCCTGTCAACAGGAATCTTTTTCACAGATTGCTGTTGACAAAGTACGCGAAGGTGAAGAGTGACGACCCAAATGTCTAACTGTGAGAGATGTCGGAGAGTTGGCCTGTTTAAAATGAGCACACCGTGTCGTGAAATCTTCCGAACGTTTGGTCTTAGTGCAATGTAAGTATACAGAGCTGTTACATAGTGCATGAAAGAAAGCTCTAATACTCCTAGAGAAGGACCAAGACCGCTAGATTGTGTGGGTGGCTGTTAGTGCCAGACAGGGGGACTGCAAGTCAGATCTAAGCAGTGGTTACAGAGAGAGTAACCCCCGGACGATAGTAAAGTATAGTATAGTAAACCAAATGCTTCAAGCAGGTTCACACTCTCTGAGCCCTATGCAGTGTGTTTCATTAACCTGATTTAATTGCTAATATCGTCTAACCTGGTCTAATTAAAAACGCGAATGGCGTAAAGTTATGTAAGAACGGATAGTTTGCCGGTGTATGCTTGTAATGAAGTCTTCACGGGTTTTCCACCGGATTCTGTTTTAAAAAACACGATATTTTGATGGTTAACTCCGTCGTCTTCATCAACTGTGGAGACATCTGCACTAGACGGCTGATCGTCAGATCAATCGCCGCACCTCCTTATATACCAGAAGTACGTATATGTTTAGATAAGAATCTCGATTCTGTCTTTGGTAAAGTGATAATCGACAACATGTACTCAGGCTGTTATTTCAGAACCTCACACAGGTCCAGCCACGGTATAGGTGGATCAGCCTCAACAGCACTGACTGAGTTGGTTGTTGTTGAAAGCACAATGACAGCTCACCACTATGTGCACGGGGTGTTTCACCCAACTGTGATAGTCTTCATGCCCACCATCATAATAGCCTCTTTCAACAGGATAATTCCCATCCTCGTACCGTGGTAATCACAACATACGACTTGCAAGTGATTACAATCACAATCTGGACCGCTCGGTCCTCAGATTTGTCCCCGATAGAGCATGTTCGGTATGCGAGGAGTAGACACATTAGATCACATGGTCACCCAGCACAAACTTTGCAACAACCGTCGCACTAGACATGCACAGGTAGAGACACATACCTCAAGATGACATCAGAACATGAATTAATACAATGCCGGCAAGTATCTACGAATGTATAGGTGCCCAATATGAGCGCACTTTATACTGACAACTGTATCTATAGGTAATAAAATTAGCCTGATCAATTTCAATTTTTCATCATTTCTTCTTTGTATGATCCTGGATATATCTACAAACTTTTCTAAAATTCCATCATTCCTGTCTTGGTGCTGCATTTCTAACTTCCGCCAGGATCTAATCATCATTTCAGTCTTGATGGATTATTTCTTCTCAATTCTCAGAATTTGTTTTTGTAAGATTAACGTAATTTTTTACTTTATGTGCAGTACAGGTCATATTTTCGTTATAAGGTATTGTAGTTGCTTGTTTCTGGTATTGTTCATACAAAAGTTTCAATCATCTTATTGTTTGCGTGACTCCCTTAACTATTTCAACAAAGCCGTAGTTTTACTTCTGTAACGTAAAGAATAACTTCTCATTACTATGATAACTACAATTCCACCTCGGAATATAGGGACACGAGTGTCGTCGATTTGTGATTGTATAGATCAGGCAGTTGGATACATCATCAAATAGTGCCTACATACAAGTGTAGAGATACTACGGTGTTGTATTGCAGGCGAATTGAAGTTACCTTTAGTATACATAATGGACCCACTTTGAGCATTACACAATAAAGATGTGATGGTAAGTTTGTGGTCAAAACCCGATATCAGGCGATACTATGGACAAAATAAACGTTTATGTTCTCACCCAAACAGGGAAATTGAAGTGAAAAAAAAAAATACTTTTGGCAATGTTGGCCTGGAGATCCTGAAGGGTAGTTAGGCCTGGCCTCTGTCGTGGCTACCTTACCTAACCTTGTAATTCTATCAGGAATACGGGACCTACAATTTTTCATGGGACCCCAACCAGTGAGCATCTTTCATATGACATAGCAAAGCTTTTCCAAAAGTGAAGGTTAGTGTTTAAGTCGATAAAAATTCCAGACGAGATCGGGATCGAAAGATATATATTTCGTTCATCAATTAAAGTGAATACAGACGATAGAAAGCAATTATGTATGGCGGACGGAGTAGTTAGCTCACTTGGTACAGTTTACATTCGAATTCAGTATTTTACTTTAGAACAATTTCTTCTGTAAGGAACTCGAGATTTTTAACATTAAAGAATCACATTTTACTTGATCTAACTTATCTTCGTTCCGGCTACTTGATACAATTTTTCTTCTTATGATTAGATTTAGTCATTAGTGATTAAACTTACTCTTCAAGTAATATGGTTCGCACAATGAGCCGTTATGAATAATTTTTTTTTGAATATGTCATGTTGTAATTTATGCATTCGTTTTTATGCAAGAGGCTTCTAAGCCATAATTTCTGCTTAGAGGCTTTGCTGTTGAGATAACGGGTAGGACTGAGCCCTTCGCAACAGACGTTATTGAAGGCAGCTCAACTCAGCGGCACTCACTGGAAAAAAATAAAGGAGGGTTGGAGAAGAGTTTGGAACGACGCCAGAATACGTCCACCTTGAACGCATAAATTAAGATATATCCGACCGGAGCAAAAGCGGGCATAATAAAGGAAAGAAATTCGGAGCACATTATTAAGAGCTCTGGAAAACCGGAGGTAGTTTATCAGCAGGAGCTCTCCGAATAATGAAGCCCTTCTAACGAAATATCATGAGGTAACCTTGCTTCTGAATCCTCATTTTCCAAGCCCCTAAAAATGTTCCTAAATAATGGAGACATTTTAATGGTCGCAAGGTGTGAGCCCAAAGTATTCGCCATTTAATTGAAACTCCCTTTGCTTAATATTACTGTTGAGTGTTTATGGCAGAACAAATTCTGCATGTTGGATCCACAAGGAAGAATGTGCTACAGAAGATTATTGCGACAACGACATTTCAGTGTCATCGAAGATATGCCTGCTATCAGTAAATAATAAAAACAACAATGCTCTATGAGCAAATACAACAATTAATTATTAAAAACTATGCTTCATTAGCACATGTCAACGAAGTTCTTATTAGGTATAAAGTGGTCAAAATTTTCCAAACTAAGGCACTTCGGTTTATTCTGTATAATTAAGAAATACTGAAACGAACTGCAGCTTGTCTCAACGCAGTGTTTTAATCCGTATATTTCGATAATGTTGTTTATTTTTCCCAATTAATGTTTTTGTCGAATGTGTGCTGTGATATATTACGTCCTAGATGTTTTCATTAAATAACATAAATGCATGTTAAGATCTTATTGACAGTTTGAAAGGCACTACAATATTTAATTAAATTAAAAAAAAAAAACACTTCAGCAACATTGAAGGATAGTACACCATTTTACTTCTCATAAAAAGTTATATCAAATAAAAACTCTTACTAAAAATTCTAAAAAAAAAAAACTTCTGTTGATGTTTATTTACTGTTCCAATAAATATTGAGGCTTTAAAAAATAGCCTTCAAGGAAATTTAAAATGTTGTGTTGCTCATTAAATTTTTATCCATTATTAAACTTGTCGAGACTTAGGCGTAATACATAATTTCTGTCCTTTGATGTACCTTCAAAAACTGAATCCAATATCGGTAGTAAAAAGGGGCTGTTAGATTTGTCTCTAGAAATTACTACAGAACACAAAGAATAACTGATATTATAAATGAGCAGGAATGGGATTCGTTGGAATACAGGAGAAGGGTGAAGAGAGTTTTGGAGGGGAAGATGAGGAAGAAATTGACACTATCACTCCGGAAGAGGTTGCGAGCTGCCTAGCAACACTTCACCCAGATAAAGCACCTGGTCATGATCGCGTCTTCAATAACTGTCTCAAAAATCTACCACTGCAAGCGTCAACTTACTTGGCAGGAATATTCAACAACATTCTTCGCACTCAGCAATTCCCCCAGTGCTGGAAACATGCTGAAGTTGTGGCAATACACAAAAGCGGGAAGGACCCGCACCTACCTCAGAGTTACCGGCCAATAAGCCTCCTGCCATCAATAAGCAAAGTCTTTGAGCGGTTATTGCTCAAGAGGCTAAATCATTACATAGAACGGAACGAGATTATCCCCCACCACCAGTTCGGCTTTCGCCGCAATCACTCCACCACGCAACAGCTCATGAGGGTGGTTGAAGCAGCGACAAGGGCATTCAACGAAAAACAATACTGTGGCCTGGTGCTTCTGGATATCGCCAGAGCGTTCGACTCTGTGTGGCATACAGGCCTGCTACTCAAACTATACGAACAAGGCTTCTCAGGCAGACTAGTAAAGCTCCTTATGTCATATCTCACTGGCCGCACCTTTTGCGTTCGTGTCGGAGAGGCCACTTCAACCGTGAGGCGAATCCTTGCTGGGGTACCGCAGGGCTCTGTACTGGGACCAGTGCTCTATGCGCTTTTCACCGCTGACGTGCCTACCGCTCCCAGAGTTATTACTGCCACCTATGCCGATGACACGGCATACTGCACGGCAAGCAGAAGCTGTGCCATAGCAACTAGGCGTCTGCAAGAAGTCCTACAATCAACTGAAGACTGGGCAAAACGGTGGAGGATAACCATCAACGCCACAAAAACCCAAGCCATCATTATCAGTAAGAGACGCACTCGAAACCTTCCTCACCTTCGACTTCACAACGAGACGATCCCGTGGGAAAATGAAGTCAAGTACCTCGGAGTCACTCTTGACCGGCGACTGACTTGGCGAGCCCATATTCAAGACATCAGGAGGAGGGCAAGTGCTAGACTGCACGCTCTTTACCCTGTGCTCAACAGGAACAGTCTTTTGAAGCCCGCCACGGGAGTAAACATCTATATCACCCTGGTAAGACCAATTATGGAATACGCTTGTCCCGTATGGGGCTATGCGGCTGCTTCGCACCTCCGGCGCCTTCAGGTGATACAGAACAGGGCACTAAAACGGGCCCTCCACTTACCGAGCAGATTCCCGACTGCTGTTCTGCACGAGACTACTAACATCCCGCTGCTGACGGATCGCTTCAGACAGCTGTCCGCGACGTTCTACGAGCGCGCCCAGAAGACCAGGAACCCGGAAGTCAACTCGCTCGGGCAATACGTTACAGGTATTGACCGCCATAAAAGACCACTCGCTATTCTAAACTAAGAACGCCAACGATAAGCCATACCAAAAGAAAAGTGTTGCTCCTTCTAGATTATGTTGAAGTAAATGTCGAAAGACAACACACTTCAAAATACTCTGCCTGTGATTAACTGGCAGTAAATGGCGTGACTGAAGGTGAGAGTTTTGGTAGTGGACAAGGCGTATATTGTTGATAAGGTGTGGAAAGATATTGCTGGAAGAATTAAGAGACATGTATAAAGGGAAAAGATGACCATGACCACAAGCTAGCACTCTGTTTCAGGGATAAGGGTTTTTGAAAATTTTCTTTCATAGGAAAGGGAGGTCAGGGATTGGAATAATTTTCCATGGAAATTGATGAATAATTTAACAAAATGTCCAAAGAATTTAAAATTAACCTTTGTAGATGGAAAATAACGCGGGTACAAGAAAGGTGAAATTGTTACCGGAGCGTGCGTTCCATTACCATTAAATTGAAGCAAAAATAAATCAAGTAAAGATTTGTATTTTTTTCACAGAGATGTTATTGATCTTAAACCCATCTGCCACTGCAAATAAAAAATTAAATACTTAAAATATAAAACGTACGGTGATCAAATAATTTTACAATCAATCAGCGAAAGAATAACTTCTTTTGGTATCGTTTTGGTCTACTTAAATTACTCTTCCGTTATGCATAACCACCCTGTTATTCAGTTTCCACTTCGGTTAATTCGGTATTTGTCTCAGACTATAACAACCAGACTTCAGTTTCCATTATTTCTATGAAAACAGTTTCTATGTGGGGCTTAAAAATTGTTGAATACTTTGCAATTTTCATCTCGAAAAAGCAAGTTTTACTTTTTCTGTTGATTTTTCTAATAAATTACTGATACAGAAAACATACTTAAGACCATATACTCATAGCAATTATTTAAATTTCTCACAAATATCCAAACATGGATCCGATACCGTAACTAACATAAGGGTGACACAGGGTGATCTGTACAGGGTATATGGATGGGTAAGTAAACATGGGATGATGATAAAAGCAAAGAAGAGTCAGTTTATTAGACACAGATAAAAAACTAAAGGTTGATTATGATTATAAGGTGGAGATAGAATTGTTTGCTGAAAACTTGAAACGTAAATATCTTGGCATTACATTTGATAACAAGCTTAACTGGCCAGGACACAATAGACGGGTAGAAGGAAAAGGTTTCAAAATTCTACACTTCTTGGAGAGACTGATGAGGGGATGTACGAGAGAAACAAAGGAATTGGTTTACAAATCTTTGGCCAGACCATTGCTTGAATACGGTGGTAAAGTATTGGAATCACAATTTGGATATCAAATACAGGAGTTGGAGAGGGTGCAAAGAAAGGGATGCAATATTTGTTTCTGCAAATTACCGTAGAATGCAATCAGTAACAGATTTGATAAAAGAGCTGGAATGGGATTCATTGGAAGATAGGAGGAGGGTGAAGAAAGTCATTGGAGCGTGTTCAAGGCGTATACTGGTGATGAGGCATGGAAAGCAATTGGTGTAAGAATTAAAAGTAATGCATGGAAGGGAAAAGATGACCATTACCACAAGCTGGCTCTCGATTTCAAGCACAAAGGTGTAGAAAAATTCTATTTGTTAGATAAGAGGGTCGAAGATTGGAATAATTTACCAAAGGAAATGATGAATGATTTACCAAAAAATACTGAAAAAATTTAAAGTTACATTTTGTAGAGGGCAAATGTACTTAGGTGCAGGAAAGATGGACGTGTTGGGAAATTGCCACCGGATCGTGCATATCATTGCAATTAAACTGAAATTAAAAAATTAAATTATTGTGTATTAATAGAAGTGTATGGTAATCCATACGTTTTTAAACAGGATTCTATGCTGGATGAAATACAGTTTCACTTCAATAAATTATGCTGTTGGTCATTCTTCGCAACATCCTCTGTCTGACTGCAATAGTCTTCATAAGGTTTTGTTTACTCAATGTTTCTAACGCTGTCGTTTTACCTTTGCACAAAATATTATTATTGAAATGACCCATTTCAGTTAGGCCCGCCGATGGCAATTTATACTAGATTATAGCAAAACTAATATAATTATTGCTTAAACGATCTTCAATTTTTATTATACTATTTCTGAAGATTACAGCTATTAGAAAAAGTATATCAGTTAGGGAGTTATACAACGTGTTAAACAACAAAATATTTGAACCTACTTCAAAATCCTTTTTTTTATTTTATTTTATTTATTTATTTTTTTGCTTAAAGTTTTAGATAACTCATTAATTTGTAAGAAATTTAGAAACAATTTATTCGTCGGTCAATTTCTCACTGATCCATTGCTTTATATAAATAAATTAATTTTAAACACTATAACAACTCTTACGTTTTTCATTAAGAAAAGCAGAAAGAGCAAAAATATGTTTCGAGAACTATACGTGAATAAGGAAGCAATATAAGCAGAACAGACTGGAAGTGAATAAACTGAAACAATATAGCACGAGAGAAAAATTTGCAAAAATGTCAAACTTAGGTCTAAGAAGTAACTCTGAAAAGAACTCAACCGAGGACGAATGGAATGCATTATAGACCGAAATAATGAAAGCTGATAAAGAAACATAAGGCCTTTAGGCAACAAGCTGCACGAAAACCTTGAATCACAGAAGATATTTTTGGGGCTAATGGACCAGAGGAGAAGGTACAAAAATGCTCAGAATGAAGCGGGAAGAGAGCAATACAGGCAATTTAGAAATCAAATAAAGAGGAAATGCAAAAAGCAAAAGAAAATGGCTAGAAGAAAATTGTGAAGAAGTAGAAAAGTAAAGGGTCGAAGGTAAAGTAGATGTTGCATACAGAAAGATCAAACAGAATTTTGGGGAAATTAAGAAAAGAGGTGTGAACATTAAAGCTGCCGATGGGAAGCCTCTTTTAAGCTCAGACGATAGAGCTAACCGATGGAAAGAATACATTGAGAAACTGTAGCGTAATGGAAAAGGAAGGTCATGTCGAAATTCATGAATTGGGATATCCTGTTTTGAAGACAGAATTTAATAGAGCTCTGCATGACTTGAAAGCAAATAAGGCAGTTGGAATTGATGCGATCCCTACAGAAATCCCTAGGAGGAGGACTTGAAAGATTATTCTAGCTGATATCAAAAAGTAATGAAACAGAAGAAATTCCAACCGATTTTAATAAAAATATTATAACTTCCGATGAAAGCACAAGCTGACAAATGTGAGAATTATCGCACCATTAGTCTAACAACACATGCTTCAAAATTACTGACCAGAATAATATATGGAAGGATGGAAAGGGTAATAGAAGACATAGTAGGTGAAGATCAGTTTGGGTTTAGGAAAAATCGCGGTACAAGAGATGGAATTCTGGCTTTAAGATTATTACTCGAAAGGCGGATCAAGGGAAAAAAAAGATGCATTTATGGGATTTGTTGATTTAGAAAAAGCTTTTGATAATGTTTGCTGGAACAAGATGTTTAAAATTTTAAAGAAGTCAGGTCTAAATTATCGAGATAGAAGAATACTTTATAATCTATACAAGAATCAAGTGGCTGTAGGAAAAGTAGAGAATCACGACAGAAATGAATCAGCTAAAAAGGATGTGATACAAGGATGTAGTCTATCCCCGTTAATATTCAACTTGTATATAGAAGAAGCAATAAAGAAAGTCAAAGAAAAATTTCCATGTGGCATAAGTGTTCAGGGAGATAAAAATCAGTATGCCACGATTTGATGATGACATTGTCTTATTAGCAGAAAGGGCTGAGGATATTGAGAAGTTACTGAATGGCATGAACAAAATACCGGAGCAAGATTTTGGACTGAATATAAATCAAAGGCAAAAATGATGAAATGTAGCAGAAAAAATACCAATAGTAGAAGACTATATATAAAAATTGGATCAGATACATTAGGAGAAGTGAGTGAATTCTGTTAGTTGGGAAACAAAATTACAACCGATGGCCGTAGCAGGAATGATGTTAAAAGCAGAATAGCACTAGCAAAATGAGCCTTCAAGAAAAGAGAAATCTTTTAGTTTCAAATATTGATTTTTGGAACTAGAAAGAACTTTTCAAACTCTTTGTGTGGAGCACAGCACTTTATGGTAGCGAAACATGGACTTTAGGAATACCGGAAAGGAAGAAAATTGAAGCATTTGAAATGTGGTGCTACAGAAGAATGCTGAAATTAAGTGGTCAGACAAAGTAAGAAATGAACGAGTTTTGGGTATGATGGGTGAGGAAACAGGTTTATGGAGGAAGCTTACAGAAAGAAGAGACAGGCTGGTAGTTCATATTTTGAGACATGCTGGATTGGTTAATTTGTTGGTGGAGGGAACCGTCGAAGGTAAGAACTGTAGAGGAAGACAGAGATTAGAATAAATGAAACAGATAATTGCGCACGCGGGTTGCAATGGGTATGTAGAGATGAAGAAGTTAGCATAAGGTAGGATGGGTTCGAGGATTGCATTTAGTGTTGCCCAAATGCAAGAACAAGACGAGACTTGGCCAGTCTTGGTCTTGGTCTTGCATCAATACACCTGGTCTTGGTCTTGGTCTTGGTCTTGCAAAAATGCAAGACCAAGACCAAGACTGCAAGACCAAGACCGAATTTGGGCAACACTAATTGCATTAAACCAGTTAAAAGACTGATGACAAAAAAAAACGAGAACTGAAAAATGTTTCAACCTGTATTCCATCCAGCAGTTGTTTGATAACAACAGGAATAAGCATGGTATTCCTGAGAACGTGGGTTCTATTTGTCGTCTAGCAGAATAGATTTCATATTTTGTTGAAATCATTAAAGATGAATTCCGGAGTAGTTCTTCGAAAAAGTGTTGGCCGATTATTTTTCCGTTCTTTGCCTTGCATCCTCTTTTGATTTTAATTACCTCATCGGCATTGAATCTTAAGGCACTGACAAACTATTTTATAGACTAATTTAATATACGTTTTAACTGAAATGCTTGTGATTATGTCAGAGTGACTTGTTTTCCACCGTCAGCTTTAGTTTGGTTCGGTGAGCCACACCCTCTCCGTGTTCTGTATTTATGAAGCATGTCCTTGTCACGTACCACGCACTCCTAGCAGCGTGATATGGAGGCCACAGACCGCATCGACCGAGAGATTTGAAAGCCAAATACGGTACATGAAGGACTGTCACAACAACGGTAAAGGATTATACCGACAGCCCCGATATTATCATCCTAGAGCTAGCAACGATTTCTACAAATAAATTTTAGGTCGGCTGGTTTTGTATATTACTTTTGTTATTGAAGTTGGATATGAATGCGCTAAGTCTGGCACCTGGAAGCGGTTACGTTTACCTGTGCGAATCCCTTCAGTAAAGGGAAAAATTGTCCACTTTGAAATCATTTTAAGGTAAATTTTCCTTTTTAGTAATTTTGTTTGCTTCTTAGCAATATAAATTTTGGTTAACAGACAGTTTCATCGTTTCTAACTTTGCGCCAGATACAATTAAAAAATAAAATAATTTTAATCCCATTTTAGTATAACTGAAATTTTAAATTTATACAGTTCTAAAATCAAAGAATATAATAAAATTAGTTAGACAGAAATTCAGTTACCAAATTAGGAACGAAACCAATCTAACTCACTGGTGAAGTAGGTGAGTTAGAAGAGTGCGTCATGTAATTCCTTGGTTGCGTGAGAAAGATAGCTGCGACAAAGAGCGTGATAAGAGATAAGCAGTCATAGATGTAATCAATCATTTTTTTTTTTTAAAGATGGCTTCCAGTGTTTACTTTCGTTGTATTGTGTTTTTTAAAATGAAAACTTAGTTTCGTCATGATGTGTAATGAAAAATAAAAATAAAAATTAAGATTATCTTTTATATGTGAATGTCAACATATTAACAATACATTTTTTATGTTTTGTTAGTTTTAAACGAATTGGATGCAGCATTCTTCTATCTCACCTACTTTCCCCGGGACTTAATTTTTTCTGACTCCTAATTTAGCATCCGAATGTCTGTCTGTCAAATTTATATTATGTTATTTGATTATTGAAATGTATCATATTAAAATTTCAACTATACTAAAATGGTTTGGAAAGTACTTTATTTTTAATTGTATCTGATGCGATGTTAGCAACGATGAAATTGTCTAGGAACTACAGATTTATATTGCTAAAGACACATAGAAAATTTTGGAAACAGGAATATTTGTATTAAAATGATTTCAAGATGGACAATTTTTCCCTGTACGGAAGGGATGCTCACCGTTATACGCCACCGCTCCCAGGTGCCCGACGTACCACATCCCTACGCAACTTCAATACGAAAGGAAATATCAGAAAACCAGCCTAACTAAAATTAATTTTTTCGCGTCATTGCTAGCTCTTATACTACTATGGCTGAGAAATAAGTGACGTCAATTCGATTTAGTTCGTTTTTGGGTTTTGTTTACGATAGTAGCAATTTGAACACCACAAATAGTTATCTACTGCAAAAAAGAGCATATATATAATTCCCCACTGATATTCCAGTAGCACGTAAACAAATCTATGAAAAAGAAAAAATTGATATCAATATGAAAATTGAGGGCGAGACTTTCAGGATTTTACAATTTGCTGACGCTATTTTCTACTTGCACCAACTCTTAAATACAGTAAAATTCTTGAATTTTTTAAATTAAATATTATGAATTGTATTGCAGCTAACTGTAAATAAAACCAAGCTACATTTCAGGAAATACAGAAAATAGGTAACAGTAAAAATTAATAATTATAAAAAAATATGAAAAAAATTAGTTGTCAGAATATGAGTCAGCATTTTGTGGACACTTTTGTTTTCAAAATATTCTGTTATTTTAGAAGTAAAATTGCAAGTGATAGCCCATGAATGTCTAAGCCACAAGTGGATCAAAATCATCTGCCTGCAGAAACAGAAAAAGCTTTTATCATTACAGTTTTTATAGCTTTACGCCGCGTTAAGGTCATTAAAGACGTTTTAGGTCAGGGAACCTATTTTGAAGGAGCCATCCCGACTTTAGTCTAGAGTTTTTCTAGAAACAACGGACAGCCAAAATCTGGATGACCGGACAGAGATCCAAGCCCGCGTCCTCTTTAATGCGAGGCCAGAGCGTTACCGCTCACAAACCACGCTCGGTTTTGCCATTAAACTCTCATCTAGAAATAAGACCTTTGTTTCTGATGCTTTACGCTAAGAATGCCGCAGATAATACGGAACGAAAAGTAAGTAGGGAGATGTGATATTACATTAACATTCTGTGGAAATGAAGGTAGATTTTGTTAAGGAATTTTGCAAAGGATTGTGAGACACATTTCAAGATATGACGGGAGCGTCAACTTTTCAGTATTGAAGGGAAATTCCACAGGAAAAAGAATGATACACTAAAATAAAGCAGAGAACTGAAGTTATATACATATATAGCACTATTTTAGGAAAGAAAATATTACACCGTTTTACGGAAATTATCGATAGTTCAACACAATAAAATGTACTGCAGTAATTAAACACCTAGTTCATACTCTCGAATTGTAATCATAATTGAAGTTAATGTCAAATTCGAGGTCAGTTTTGTAGGTATTTTCACTATACTGATGCGTTTTAAATATTAACTAACTCCTGAATTTATTCTAGGAAAATTCTGGGATGGTTCCTTCAAAAGGCAATCGAAGAATTCCATCCAGTTACTTACCTCCAGTCCTTTCCCGCCTATAACGATCTCGACGCCGATGAGTTGTAAAGTCATAAAAAAAACTAACTTCATTACCTCAATGAATCAGACGAAATGTGTAGGCCTACTTCAGAAACACATAACATGGTGCTATTTCAATTACAGTTTTGAGGGTCGGTATCTTCGAAGACAAACTGTGAGTGGCCTTTGGGTAGGAACCCTCTGGGACTAAACTTGTATTGATTTAGTGAAATAATGAATAATTCGACCGAGGATCGAACCCTCAACCTGCCGTATAGGAGACCCGCCGATTACCAGACACACAGGATGACGTTTTACAATGTCTGCATTGTATAAATAAAGCATGTTTTCTTTAACTGTTATTAAAGTTTCCACAGGTCTATGTGGTTTGAATGAAGGGGAGCTCTTTTACCCCTAATCAACACAGATCCAGAAAAAGTTGACTCAGATTTTTTATATTTTTTAATTATACCTCATACTAGGTTACTTACGAAATGTCGTAATAATAGTATATCTAGATTAATCTGCGACTGTGTTGGAGACTTTATAAAGAATAGAACACAGTGTGTAGTTCTAGATGGTGAGCATTCATCACTAACCGAAGTGAAGTCCGGGATTCTCCATAGAAGCGTAATAGCGTCCCTTCTGTTTCTCAAATACATCAAAGATTTATGCAACGTAATAAAGAGGAAAAAAGACTATTTGCCAATGATACTATTATTTATCGTAAAATAAATTTCTAGGACAACTGCGTATTGTTACAAGCTGATGTTATGAAAATAATCGCGTGGTGCAAAGACTGGCAGCCTGAGTTAAACGCTAAAAAACACATGCACACAAACAAAAAGGTAACACCATTTAGCTCTGAATATACAATTAATGGCACTGTCCTTAGCACGATAATTTGCTCTACATAGCTTGGGGTAGAAATTTGCAATAATTTGCTGTTGAATGATCATACTGAGAAGGTAATTCGGAAATCAAATCATATGCTTCGATTTCTTGGTCGTAATTTAAAACAGTGTACACCAGAAGTTAAATCAATTGTATGCAGAGCATTGGTACCTCCTCCCTTAGAACCAACCAAAAGATTCTAATGGAGTCATTGGAGAAGGTCTAAAGAAGAGCCGTACGATTCGTGACGGGTATATGTAGCTGGAGGGAAAGCGTAAGTGCGATGTTGAAGGAGTTAGATTGGGAAGATCTGGAACTCGGTGTTCCAGATCGTTGATCTCAGTATAAGATAATTGAAAAGTTAACGATCACCTATTTCAGGATGACAGCAAACACATATTTCTACCAGCAACATTCATATCTAGGAATGACTAAAACGTAAGATAAATCAGGGCCAAAAGTGGTTTATTTCTATACTCATTTTTTCCACGAGTGATTAGGGAATGAAATAGGAAGGATTTATCGAGTGAGAAGGCAGAATACGGTAGGAGTAGGTTTCGGTAAACCTCTCAGCCAATCATGGTCTGGGTTTACGATGGTTTTCCCAGATAGCTCCAGGGAAATGCCGAGATGTTTCCTCAGAATAGCCCATGGATGCCTCCTGTCATATCCCTTAAAATGCACAAATGGTTACACATTAGGATAGAGTCAATGCATATATAATAATAACTCCGAAAGCAAGTTTTAATTCCAAGATCCAGAATGGTGGTGCTATAATTAATCAACTTACTTTTAGTCACCCTTTATTCGCAATCTTTTACATCCATAATAAATTAGTGAATACCTATGTTGAATATGGAAGTTGCTACCTAAGTCTTACGTAACTGTTGCAAAATGTTGGAAGATTTAAAGTTTGCTAGTGGATATTCGTAGAAATTGGTAAACACGTCGAAAGCAATATGAAGTTTTATGATAGTATAGTAATCACTATCACAGCTTTTATACTATAGCTTCTATTAGGCGTAATAAGAAGTAGCAAATTCATGAATTTGTTGTTTCCATTACCGTATCACAAGCATTAACCATACTGCACTCCGAAATGACAGGGAAACGGTAAGACCGACATTAACTGGTATTAATATTAACTTCTATTTGCTAAACATGAAATTATTTTTAAAACAGTTTCATATTTTCTTCCTTAGAATTTTGATGAGGAAACATTTGGAGGGTTGCTTAACTTATCACATTTAGTTGACATATTAAAATTAGAGAGTTTGTGAAGCGTCTACTTAATCTTTATTTTATTGGTGCTTTGTTATTACAATTTTTCCTCCTATACTCGCCAATCTTTTCTTGGGTCCCAGTATATATCCTTCCCCTTTAATAATAATTTTGCACACACTTCTTATAATTTCCCTGTATACATAATGAATTCTTCTTCCTAAAAACAAGATGTCTGACGGAGTGATTCATGATTATTTATTTAGTTTTTGCTTCTAAGGCTTAGTTAAAATATCAATATAAAAATTTATTATTGAATACAACCTGTAAATTTGCTCATATAAACTTTGTTGTGACAACTGTTATGTTTTGCAACACCTTCGATAAGAAATCTGACATTTTTTACTACCCTACGGCTGTTATCATCCATAGCCTGGTTAAAAGCTTCAACAACTGTTTTCAGGGTTTTTTTTTTATTGAATCTTCTCTTTAAGATATAATCACATGGGTTCATCTCCACTCTTTTGGGGTGGTCCGATCTGTCCACATGCAAACCAATGAAGAAATTGGTTTGAGGAGATCAGTTAAACGACAGCGAGCATGGCGTTTGAAACTGCGCTGGCCAAAATACAACATAAAAATCTATTTAAATGCGTAGTTCATTTATCAAGGCTCCCATTATCGGCCAACTTGCACAAACTGACTCACCACTAGAGCCTTCGGGAAAAACGTGAATTAAATATCATGATTTAATACATTTT
Source organism: Vandiemenella viatica (assembly GCA_031002005.1). Taxonomy (NCBI): domain Eukaryota; kingdom Metazoa; phylum Arthropoda; class Insecta; order Orthoptera; family Morabidae; genus Vandiemenella; species Vandiemenella viatica. Next base: position 52,632,955 of record JARYHS010009186.1, read on the forward strand.
CTAGTGTTTCAAAACTAGTATTATTTAATTTTTGAAGCAGAAACAAGTACTGGATTGTTTTATGGGACACGCTGTATAGCAGTGCCCCCTTTAAGAGGGAGGCATAGAGAGCAATCCCGGTCACTTTCCACGGGCGGCAACTTCTGGAGGGCGGCAACTTCGTTATGTCATAGAACCTCACTGTTTCCTGATCTCATCAAGTATCCAGATTCTTGATACCTGTAGTTTCCTGCCATATCGCTTTCCTTTAAAATTACTTATATTTGTTCAGATGTGGTCACTTACTTACACCTTTTTGTATTTTCATCTCATCTCTTTCATCTTGGTCTCATTTGATTTTTAAGAAGCAGAGACAGTTGCAAACATTAAATTCGATCTAACAAATGGACAGTAGAAGTTTTATTCCATTCTGCTGTCAGTTGCAACACTCCAGAAATATTAAAACTTACCTACAATTTTCCAAAATCGCTCTGACATGTGGTTTATTCGTGTCAGAAACATACATTGTTACACAATCACATACATCATATTGTACTAGACCAAAACTTGGCGACTTCAGTGCATAATATTTCGGGTTTCTTTACTCCTAGATAGTTGAGAATATTGTTATTAAAATGCGAGATTTCGTCCTTCACATGTATATTATTTTGGCGACATTGTTTAAAGTGGGAGAAGATTCGGTTACATCAAACCATTAGGCAAACACTAAGATATGATTTATGTTACACTGTAATAATCATCAAGTTTAAGGCAATTATCTGAAGTGGAAATTCTTTACCAGTCGAATTACTGTAAGGCAAATTTGCAGTTTCTCAGCATCACAGAAGTGGATCAGTATGTTTTATACATGTGTGTGAACAATATTACTGCATGTCCGCGCTGTTTGTCAGTAAAGAACTGAACACGTCGCATCCCTTGCTTGAAATAACTCCAACTTACTCCCTCATTTATGTAATGGATGAGCTATAATTAAGTTTGTTATACGTACCTTACGTCTCATTCTCCAAATTTTCTTCTCGTTAGTATGAACTAACAGATAACAAGTACCTGTTTTCCTTTTAATTCTTGAGGAGTCGAACTTTTCATCTCTGAAAGTAAATAAAAACCTGAGGCTTTTCCATAATTCACAAATATTAAAACACAACTGCCCCACTCTGTGTATTTCATCAAGGTAGTCATACTCTGAGTATACCATAATGTATTAGAATGGTTGACAGAACTCAAAAATTTCAATAAAAACAATATATATTTGATTTATTTATATTCAAAGACACTTCAACAGTTACCAAACATATTTCGCCTCGACACTAGGTAGTCACAGTATTCGTGGTGCTCTGAATGTCACTTGTGTTTTCGTTGGTGATAAAGTTTTCACGATATGAGGTACGCATGTTAGTTTATTGTAAGTTGTTACCATACATTGTAGGCTCCGGAAATTCTGTCCAATGTTTCCGTTTTCGCACTGAACTCCCAATTCTCAATTCAAAATTACCAAATTTTCTATGCATTAAATTGTCCGTTCTTCCACTCTGTCGTTTTCACTGCAGTCTTCCATCATCACCATGCCTCCACTCTTCACAGTGGTGATCAAGCTTCATTCTCCATCCAGACCATCAATTTCTCAAGCCTAGAACAAATTGATAGTGTTATATATAAATAAAGACTAAACGCTGAAAGGAATTACTGTTTTTCTCAATACAAATCATATTAGCTTTGGTCATTGTCATTCACTATTGTAATATTATTACACCAGCGCTATAGTTTCAAAAATTTCTTGGCTTATATTCTAGGTGCTGAATATACAAGCTGGTATACCTATCTGCATTCTCCATTAAAGTTCTCAGGCCACTTCAATTTGAACAGATGTATAATTAAGAGGAATTAGTAGATTTGTCTACTGAGACGAATCACTTTTTACTTGCGAAGTCCATCAGTGAACTGAAAGATAAATAAAACAAAATGTTTAAGAAAAAGAGCATTGATCAATTTGCTGCACACTATTTTAAAATTTTGTGTTACTCAAAACCATTTACGTAAACAATCTTATGTGATTAATATAAGAGTGTAGCAGTGGTTACTGGAAACTAGTAACTTGAACCTTAACGTGAACTTTCAACTTTTTGTGTATCAGTAACTGTATTCCATTTTTGTATACGACTGCACACTGATTATAAACAAAATCATGCAATACATATATCAATCATCGTATAGAAGAAGGAGCAACAAATCTAAAGCTTGCAGTACGAAGAGTTAGATGGAATCTTCTATGATACTTAAGACCTGAACTGGAAGATGTATCGAAACATTTTACCCTTAAATACAAGAAGGAACTTCATTTTGAGCAAAAGAAAAACTATTTATTTTTAAATTCCTGAAACAATCGTGCTCATAATAATTCTCGGTTGAGTGTGGAATCCTCTTGATAGAAATGGTGCCGGTTGCCAACAGAACAGAGGGCCTCATACCTGCCTATCTGTTTTCCAGACGAAGCAGTCCATGATCGGTCGTAATTTTACGAGCTATCAACAAGTAACTGGGCATCTGTGTAGATAGATAATTCAGTATGTCAGTTGACTTGTGCATTCCTGTACATTGCCACAGGGTGAGGTACAGAGATATTTGGCCACCAACAAGAGCGTGATTGTGGGCTGTCATCTAAGAGGGCTGTCTAGTCGGGCGATTGCAGTGAAGTAGTTTAACGGGCCCAAATCAACGGTCGCATTCGTACTTCTTAAGTGAAAGATATATGGAATTTGTGCCGATGCTATGCTGACCGACATACATCGCAGAATGTTAAAACGTGAAATTGGGCACAACCCATCACTACATACCGGGTAATATATGATTGCAAAATTATTCCATCCACTGTTTAATTCTGCGTCTGTAATTTGTTCTTCCAACATTTGGTTTTGGGACCCAAACAGTCTCTTCATACCCTCGTACTAACCAATTTCTTCTCTTAATAATTTCATGTAGTCTTACGACCAGAATATCGATTAGCCACCCATTCTGCTTCTGTAGTGACTGTACTTACAACTTAATGAGTACCTGACATTTGTTATGTGGATGAACACATCTCTTAAAATTTTTTGGCGCAACCAGGGGCTTGAATCTGGGGTTCTGAATTTTCAGACGAAACTCTTTAGCCACTACGCAAGAAAATTATTATTCCTAGTAATTGATAAATAAGTAAACGTATATAGCATTTCTCAATCACATTTCATATGAACATAACAAAGGCCGTATAATTTCCTTATCGCACAAGAGTTTTGTCAACTGCCGGTCATCCTTCAACGCAGGCGTCTTTCTGATTGGTGATATCGCTTCTGGTGAAAGATATAACACGCCACTAGGAGTACTTGCCCACTTTATCACTTATCTGGTCAGCTTTGATCGAAACTAGAGACTAATAACTAAAAATATTGACCAGGATTGGTTTTAGTGACTTTCTGCCTGTGGTATCATGACTCTGAATTTGACTTCAACTCTGCATGATTTAATACGATTGCCACGCGTTCCAGTTACCTTGCAAGTCTGCCGCGGAGGCACCTCGCGGAATCAGCTACCGTCACCGGCATTCTGCCGTAGCCGTCATCGTCAGCTGAAGCAGCATCAACATCATCAACAGCATCGGCGGGTCTGGAGGCTCGGCCGCCTGGTTGTGTTGCACTGCGGCAGGCAGCTGGCCTGCAAGCACGGAAAAGACTGCGCTGGAGAGACTCACAAACAGAGTAAAGATTTCGATCGATGTTAAACACTGTTCACTCCGAACTGGCGGAAAAACGTTGTTTTTGTTTTCACCATTGTTTATAAGGGGATAGTTCTGTTATACACCAAAAATGACAACGGTTAATTTAATTTAATTGCAATGGAGCACATGCTCCGGTGGCAATTTCCCTACACACACAACTTCCCCGTACCCTGCACCCACCTGCATTTGCCCTCCACAAATTTTAACTTTAAATTGTTTTAACGTTTTCGGTAAGTTATTCATCATTTCTCTTGGTAACTCATTCCAATCCCTGAAACCCTTACCTAAAAAAGAAAATCTTCAGCCTTTTATAAATTATGACTATGTGTCCAAATAGTTAAAACTGTAATAGATTGACATTGCAATTCAATTAGGAATTTTATATCATTTTTTATACCTTATAAATAAATCGATTGTGTTCCAGTCCCCTTCATACCATATCGTTTCTCGAGAGGCTTTTTGGACATTACAGAAGTGTGCCGGTGAGCAAACTACAATTAAAAATCTTCCAACTCTCTTGGTGGCAGTTTCATTGGGTGCAACTAGTAAACACGTTTAAATCATTTACATGCAACCTAAATTCAGACTGAAAGAACGATATTGAAGAAAGACGGAGAAACAAGGTTGCTACTTCTCTTTTTTGTACCGAAGCAAAACTACCATAAAAAAGCAAAAAAAAATAAAAAAATTTGAAATGTTTATGGATGAACAGTTCCGTTTCAATATCATCTTAAAGAATTACTCTTACTTTAAACAAGAACAAACTTTTTGAATTATTATTCATGTTAGAGGATTAACAAAAAAAATATTAATTACAAAAAAAAGGTTGTATCCATGAGATCGTATAACTTAAGCGGAAAGATGGTTACCGACAGCCGAGGCTACCTGGATCAATACCCGCTTAAGCTGAAGATTTTTATTCGAAGCTGTGTGTCCGAAACGGTTTCCCGGGCCGACTAGGCTTGCTATCTAATGATCATCGTGAAGGAAACACCGCCGGAAGGTAAAGAAGGTCGGGGTGCGGAACTGAAGCCGTCACTTCCAATCTAGTGAGAAAAATTTGAAATGGAATGCGAATCTCTACCTCCGCGAGACTTGCGGAGAGCGGCAGTAGCCATATTAGCCCCGTAAAGTTTACCTTTACAAAATGCATCCATCACTTGATGCCTGCCGTCTCAATATGGATATTAGTATAATTAATGGAAGTATTAGAGATTTTCTTCAATACTTGTGATGCAATGTAATATATGATTAAAATTAAAAGAATTAATTAAGCATGACTTAAAACAAAACTATTCAAATTTCTGCATGGCTTACATTTTATGCATTACTAGAAGACCAGTGCGAAAATTTCACGAATAAAATACGATGAATAATCTGCATACTTGCAATATACTAAAAAGTAGAACCGTACTTTTGTAGCAAATATTTATTTGTTTATTGTAATAGGTACGTATCAAAATACTTACAACATACATATTACCAAACAGTTAGAACTACTTAAAACACACTGTTCATACGACAAATTTTCACTGACCTTAACAGTATACAACCAAATGCACACAGCATATCAACATCTCTGTGATATGTGTTGCTGTGTGAATAAAATGTTTACACTGGAATTGTATAGCAAAGCAAAAATGTTTCCGTAACAGAAAAAATTATCCTGTGATATCTGTTGCTGCAATCTATGGACTTGGCTCTGAACCTCTTTAAGTATCAAATTCCGAAAAATTCCTTCTTAATTGATGATTTTACCTAACTGAAGACCTTAATCTTTAAAACGATGTCATTTATCGATTTCGGTTATCTATCGAAGGAGATAAATGGCACATAGTAATAGTACACGTTGTAGAAATAATATTTATACTTTTCACCTTTAAAGGTCGAATTCCACAAAGTTCATTTTATAAAATATGGAGTGACCAAAGCGGACACCATTGTCTTTAAAATGATAACTCCTTTATCGATTTCGGTTAGGCATCAAGCGAGGTAAAAACAAAGTTGTAGAAATTATGATATTTTTGCCCATTGAGGGTTGAATTTGGAGAAAGTTCATTCTTAAAATATGATGTGACCAAATCGTATACTTTAATATTTAAAACGGTACCTCATTTATCGATTTTGGTTAGGTATCAAGGGAGATAAATGGATATAGACACAAAAAACGCATTTTAGAAATATTAATATTTTTGTCCTTTAAAGGTTAAATTCAGAAAAATTCCTTTCTTAAAATATGATGTGACCACAGCGGAGACCTTAGTCTTTAGATATAATATATCATTTATCTCTTTCGGTTAGATATTAATGGAGATAAATAACTCGTGGCAAAAAAATGCGTTGTTGAACCATTGATACATTTTTCTTTAAGTGTTAAATTTTGAAAAATGTTTCTTAATATATGATTTCACCAAAGCTGAGGCATTGCTCTTCATAATCCTACTTCATTTACCAATTTCAGCTAGATATCCAGGGAGATAAATGGCTCGAGACACAAGAAACGTATTTTAGAAATATTAATATTTTTGCCCTTTAATGGTAGAATTACGAAAAAGTCCTTTCTTAAATATATAATGTGACAACGGCAAAGACCTTATTCTTTAACTGATACTTCACTTATCAATATCGGTTAGATATGAAGGGATATAAATGGCTCGTGACACAGAAACGCATTGCAGAAATATTGATACATTTGACCATTAAGTGTCGAATTCCGAAAAATTCCTGTCTTAATATATGATGTCACCGAAGCGGAGAGCTTAATCTATAAAACGATACTTCATAAAACAATTTCAGATGGGTATCCAGGGAGATAAATGACTCGTAACACAAAAAAAAAGAATTTTAGAAATATTGACATATATCCCTTTAAGGGTCGAATTTCGTATAATTCCTTTCTTAAATTATGATGTGTCCAAAGTGAAGACCATAAGCTTTAAAATGACACCTCATTCAATGATTTCGATTAAGTATGAAAGGTGATAGTGGCTTGTGACCAAAAAAAAACAAATACCTTATATAAACAATATATTTGTTGCCTTACAAAGGAAAGACAAATAGTAAACAATGAGAATTCAAAAAGTTTTGTAATGTCAACTTTTTGTATATTATACTCATAAATTTTGCGACCATTGAGCTTGTGATGCACTCGAGCACAAAGAAGGGTGTATCATTAAGAGGTTTTTGTTTTTGGCTTTACTTCTCTGATATAACTAACAGGTTATACAGATAATTTATTCAAACTTGACATGTAAAATGTGAAAATATTCCACATCGTAACTAAATAAGAAAATTGTGTCTGTACAAGAAATTAATTTGAAGAAGAGTGTGATTTTAATTAACACTGCTGATAGAAAATATGTCAAAACTAATGGATGCAATTCAACAATATTACACACGGAAATTCAGAAGGAAATAATTAAATCAAAGGACGTGGATAAAGTGGGTTTCATTTCTGCTTTTCAGTACCCAACTGTCATTTCATAGAAAGTTTATTTGTGAATTAGCAGCGCAAATCTAAATTTCATGCTGACGAAATCGGGGTAACGTTTGTATGTAATAAAACTGTTGAAAAGTGGTTTCTGTGCTTGAAAATTGAAAAAGACTAATTCTAATGTTTACTACTATTCCTAGAGGTGACAGACACGTAAAATTCACATCGAGAATTTATGTACGTACAGTACATACAGTACACAGTAATCATGATCTATGTAGCAAAGAAAAACGTGCTCTTTGTTTTCACCATTCTTTATATGGGGATAGTTCCGTTATTCACCAAGCATTAGCCTTTTACAAGTTACGACATCCAGAGAGATAAATGACTCGTAACACAAAAAACAGCATTTTAGATATGACATTATTGCTCCTTAAGCGTCAAATTCCGAAAAATTAATTTCTTAAAAAATGATGTGACCAATAGGGCTGTTGATACAATATCGATATATCGAAATATCGATATTATTTTTTGAAAATATCGATATTTGTGACATATTTTTGGACGATATATCAATATTGAAATCTGGATATCGGAGTCGATATTTTTAAATATAACTCATCATTTTTCCTTTAAGTAATTGTGTTGTACATGCAATAATTTTAACTATAGACAGAATTTCAAGAAACAATATAAAATTTTAGAATCTATCTGATCATATAAAATGTATTGCACTTTATTAAAAATAATCAGTTTGTGGTTCTGAATAATTACAATCCGAGCATCAAATAGAAGTTAAAAAAAAAGGCCAAGTATTAACCCTCTTTAAAGCAGTTAACTTTCGTTCGATTTCTTATCTAGTCACATTGCAAAGATTTTTAAAATCTCGTATAACTTCAATCGACACAAATGTATTAGCGTTAAGAACTAAACGTAATGTAGCAGATGTGTTAGTTCTCCACAGTCAAATATTTTTCGCAAATTAGTTACATTTCTTGTTCCATACCAACACAAACACTACATGTATGTCACCGCCAGTTTAGTTATACCACTAACGAATTAACTAAGAGAAGAAACGGAAACAAAAAACGTCTGCCGCTTTTGGATTGTTTCTACAAAGCGCTTTGTAAAAGTAATAATGTTAGATTGGTGCCTTTATAACACAATTATTATTGTTAAAGAAACAACCTTGTATCTCCGCTTGAAAAAAAAATGTATTTTTGTAAAGCATTGGCCGTTTCCAATGCAATATCAACGAAGGGATAATATTTCACTTAATGCAGAGGCTTCCCCATGAATATCAGAAGAAATATTAACATCATAAACATGAGCTCATGTTTTTGAAAATATGTCAATTGAAGTTCTGACATGAGTTTTGGTTTACCAGTTGTTAAATTAAAACAATATTCAGATCCCTGAGTCATTAGATGACCTAAAATTCTAGATAGAAAGAAATCATTTTAGTCCTGTGTTATCAGAAATTGCTTTAAAGTAGGAAAGTCTGTAGCATCTGACTGAGATTCATCAACAATTAATCTTTCAGTGGCTAATAATTACAGTAATCTATTAGCAGAACCTATAAAACAATGAGAATGGTTAAAAACAGCTGCTGAAAAATATTGGAAAAACCATTCTGTTTTACAGAAACTGAATACTTAATTCAGAAGAATATCTCACAACTTTTTATCAGTAAATACCGACAAGACTTGCCCCTATTTTTTCACGATTTGTTTATGTAACATTGTTTTGTGAAATAGGGTCAATATTAGTGATGTGCCGGATATCCGTATCCGTATCTGTATCCACGGATATCCGAGGGGGAAAAAAGATCTGTATCCGTTACTTTTTTTAGCGGATCTTTAACGCATCTTCTGTAAAGAATGTCATCAAGCTCGTATATAAAATTTTAAAGATAGCTAGCAATGAAATACTATTAACTTCCATTCCAATTACTTTGTGTTTATTAAAATCTCATATCTGACACATTTATATTGCAAAAATTAATTATTTAAACATTTATTTTACTAGGTTACCAAAGGTAACTGGTAACTTACCACTGGATTAAGTTTTAAGGTATTATTTTAACTATATTGTGAGATCAGACCTCTAATCTTTGTGATTTGCTAGCTGAAATTGTTATTATGGTACTGTTAAAGAGTTTACATCAGATAAAACAATCACCTTTACAGAAACTTAAAAAAATAAATGTTATATTTAAAATTGAGTTTGGTAAATTTTACTTCAAAAAGAGTAACTTGACAGCTTTGAAAGTCTATTACGATGAGGATCGTAAATAATTTCAACTGCACTGAAAAACTGCTCACTTGAAACGCTTGTTGCAGGTGATGATAAATATGTGCGACTCATGTGTCCTAGACCTCCAATTTTTTTACTATTATTGCTAACAGCTTTTTAAAACACCAGGTGCAGCTGATGTGCTGTACACTCAATATTATCTATGTCAGATTAAGTGCAGGCACGCTTCATGTTGGATCCCCCATTTCTTACCATGAAGTGCACATTCTGTTTGGGATTTCCTTCAAACATACTTTGAAATATTGTTGAAATCTTCACTTTTAAAGCGATATTTTTTCTTTTAAAATATTTTGTAATGTTAAGGATAACAATGAAACACCTGACCAAATAGCCTACCAAATAAATGATATACAGGAAACTTTCTCAAAATACTTCAACACGTTCTTTATTTTCGATCGTAAAGTTCGCTGCAAATAAATTACGTAAAATATTTCCTGCCTTTTAGAACATAATTAGCAACAACAAGATCCATCAATCGTCGTAACCCAAAATCTTCTACGTGTTGAAAAGGTAAATCAAATAAAGCTATAATTTCCGCAATTAAATAGTTAATTTTTATTTCTAATTTCTTTATTTACCGTTTTTAAAGACGTTCCCTTCTGAATGTTTTCACCGGCTATCTTCTTAGTGGAGTCTTCTTTTAAAAATAACTAATATTTTTGTGGGTGTTTCGTCTAAAGGTGATTTTTTAACGAAGTTGTACCTTTATGTCAATACATTCCTTAACAAACTTTGTATTCAGCAACTTTGTAGTATTACACTACTACACTATTTTTGTAGAAATTGTTTTCATTTTAATTTAACTTACAACTTCACAAAAAACACAAGAGTATATAATCTACGCTATCCTATGTCGTGTTAAAATATAAACATAAACACGCACAGTGCAAGGTCAAAACACGTCGCGTATGCTGGATGTTCGTTGATAATAAATCGTAGCTGACGACTTTTCACTGTCGGTACAAGTTGAGGAAGTTGAGATCAGTATTTGTATCCGTATTCGCGGATCTAGGGACTAATTATCCGTATCCGCGGATATACATTTTTAACGATCCGGCACATCACTACTCAATATATCGATATTTTTCTTCGATATATCGAATACGCTATTAATACTGTTAAAATATCGAAATTCCGATATTTAAAAAAAATATTAACAGCCCTAGTGACCAAGTTGGAGAAAATGACACCGCATTCATTGATTTCGGAGTATCAATGGAGATAATGGCTTGCGACAAAAAATAAAATCTTAGGGATTGTGCATAAACTACGTGGCTCGGTCTGGGGGGGGGGGGGGGGGGGTGCGGAGTTGGCTGGAAAGCTACGCTGGGCTAGATGGGGGAGGGGGAGGTTTCCGACTTAGCTTTTCTTTCGTATTATTTGTCACAGTTAAAATGATATACAGAACACACAGAAGTATGTAATTATTTTTTCCGTCATTTAATTATCCCCGTATGGATTATGGAATTTACGATAGTCTGACAAGAGAAAAACAGTACAAAATACTTCTGAAATCAATATGGAAAAAAGCTACGTGTTACGCGGGGGTAGAGACAAAAGCCAAGTCGGACTACGTGGGGGAAGGGTTCAAAGTAGAGCTACGTGGTTTGTGGACGCACTCTTATGGTAGAAATAATATATATTGTATTCAGTACTTTATAATTCAAAACTTTATAATTTAAATGATAAAAAATGGTACACTAGCTTTTCCGTCATTTTAGGTACAGATTATCAAGTAACAACGACCTGAAGCAGTTCTTTTTTATTTGTAACTTTTTATGAACTAACTGCGAGCAAAGAGACATAGCTGATACATAAGGGCAAACAATGATAGCAAACCCATGAACTCCTGTAAAAATATCAATGTCATAATAACATCTTGGAGTATTTTTTGAAACTAAATTAATTTTATCAACATTGAAAAATAAAGGAAAGAGTGATGATGACTGACAAATAAATTTCTATCGTCTTACGAGCCATTAACAATGTTTTTATGTTCCCGCATATCTCGCCTCTCTCGGTCGTCACATCACAAGGAAATTAAATTGGAAGCCAGACCACGGACCTTCTTAATCTAATAATTTCAACAAAATTATGACCTTAAAAAATTTCTAGCCGCAATGCAATGTTGTCAGGGAGATTGTGTTCAAGCGGTACAAAACGATCTTGTGATCAATTATGGCAAACGTCCATCACTGGCAAACGTCATCGTCATTGAAATTCCGTCTCACAAAAGTGAGTTCTTTTACGTAGGCTAACATCAGGATTCACTACTATTTCAACTACACGGATCTATTTGTGCCGACTACTAAATGATTTGCTGACGCTGTCTCCAACTCCTAAGCTGTACAATGCTCCCACAGATTTCTACAGTAGAAGTTTATCGCTGCGATACCTCGTCGTCTTCTTAGCGCACGCATTCTATCAGCTTGCTGACTTATTCTCCATCGTAAGAAACTCTAACGAGCACTTCCCTAACCTAACCTGTACTAATTGTGGAAGATTGCTTTAAGGTAATATAATATTGGAAAGTAGATTGCTTTTGTCAATGTTATAAGGTGCGATAATATATAGAACTTCATGTAATAATTGAATGTTGTGGGAACAGATGTATGAAAACTACTCGCCATTGTGGATGTGGCGTTATGGCCCCGCTTTATTGTATCGGATTGGTACAACCGCCCAAGTACCCCTTTCCCAATAGATACAGCTCACTGACAGCCAACACCGGGGTCAGTGTATATTACAGTCTGATCCGTCCGGTGATGTAATATGCGTCTACCGCATGGGGTTATGCTTCTAGCTCCGGACTGGACCGTCTCCAAAAAATGCAGAACCGATTCCCTACAGCCGACCTGCATACAGCTACAGGTGTCGCGTATCTAAAAGAAAAGATTATACAAATAACTAACGCTTTCTTCAGAGCTGCTAGGAAATCCACAAACCCTCTCATTGCCAACCTAGGGCAATACACCTTTGACCGACATAAGAATCCAATGTCAATATTGACAAATAATTGAAACCACATGAGCGACAGAAATGACATACCAAAAGCAAAGAAACCACATTGAAGGAAATGTCAAACGACAAACCCTTCTCCCCAAGTGCTTACAAAGTTAAAAGCAGAAAAATGCTCCAGTCGTCGGTCCAAGGTTCAAATCCTGGGGCCGGCGTAACCTAGACGAATGCCGGAACTGTCTCCATTTCCGGTTCTTGCTGATCCTAACAGCAGTTAAATGCTCCCTCACATACTTCTATAGCAGATCTCACACACTCCTGTCAATCCTATTCGTTCTCCTTGCGTAAATAAGGAATCTGTTTCTTCTTCCACTCTCCATCGTCCGAATTGTTCTTTTTGGTAGTAGACGCAGAACCCATGTCAGTTATGACGTTATGGAGACTTTTTACCCATCGGTTAATAAACATTACGAACTTAACAGATTCAGCGTAGTCTGTTTATTGCAATGTTACATGATAGAAATTTAAGGTGCTATAATCAATGGCACTGTAAACAAAAAATGAAACTTTAAGGAATTTGTTAAATAAAAATAATTATGTTTGTGTCTTCGCCAGTTAAAGTGCTACCTCACTGGATCAGGGAGTTAAAAATCCTAATCCCGCTGTAATGATCAGCTTTTCTACTAAATTTCAATCCTTTAAATTTATTATCTTGATGTCGGAGAGAGATAAACAATGCTTAATTGTAAATTTGTATATTTTTTCAATGAATAAATATTGCTTTGATGGATAGAAATAGTTTAAATTAACTGTAAGTTGATTAAAAGCAGTACAGTGTTTGAAGTGTTAGTAATTTTGAATGTCGTGTAAGTGTAGTGTGTTAAGTATGCTTTTAGACTTTTTGAAAAATTTTAAAAGGTTGAAAATATTTTGTAATATCATTTAAAATGTTGCTTCACGATTATAAGTAATTTTATATTTTCCTTAATAGTTTTTGTACTTGTGGCTTCTTCTGTACGACCTATTTAAGTTCTCAAGATTACAGAGAAGTTATCTCAGAGTGGTGCTAACAAAACACTGTGTCAGTTGAATTTTGTAATTTGCTTAAAATCTTTAGTAGAAACTGATGTCTCGTTTTTGTATATTTTCATGAGTATTTCCGTAAAATAATAAGTAAGCAGTGTACCTGGCACCAGTGTTGTTATTCAAGTGACTACTTACCACTGAGAAGTCATAGGTGTTAGACATCACACTCTGGTGAAAGTTATAAATCACCTAGCGTCCTGAATAAGAAGAAAAAAACGATAAATGTACTGACTACTTATAGTAATTGCAATCACGGTTTCTCCAGATCACTCCGGGTGAATGCCGTGATGCTTCTTTCAACCTCTAAAGACCTCAAAGTCGAAAATGTGCAAGCAAAAAGAAAATAATTAAAAGAATTCTGAGTAGTTTCACATCGGTTTACTGGCCATACCGACTGCGGGTTATAGACAGTTTTGAGCAATCATCAACGATAATACTGGGACGTCCCAAACGTCTGCCTCACAAACTAAACATTTCACAAACAGAAACTACACACACCACAAACAAAAACTACACATACCACAAACAAAAACTACACTTAATCACAGAGCACAAATTATATATTTCACACACCGTTGTCAACAATTAGGTCGCCTCATTAGAATGGGATCACCAGTCAGTTATTGCAGTATAAGCTTCAGCTTTCATCGTTAAGAGTTCATGAGATTTCCATGACCCTAAAGAGGACACATCATTCGTGGGTAAATCTGACTGGTAAAAAAAAAAAAAAAAAAAAAAAATGGTAACGATGCTCCTGTTTAACTCTTCGTGAATTTTAACAGTAAATACGAAACATTTTAGTGGGAATATCAATTAATAACTTACTAGATTCCAATATTGTAATGGTATGAGAACATTACGATTACGTTATCACTTTAGTGTGGTTATGAGCAGCAGGTAACAATTATTCTGTGCTGACGTAAACTGCCAGCGACACGGTGAACAAGCGGGTTAGCTACCTACCTGATCCAACTTCCAGGAAACCGGCGGGGCGTTGAGCCCCTAACAAGAGGTGACCCTCCTCACTGTCAACTGGTAAAAGGCTCTGCAGGAACATCTCCTTAAGAACGAAATTTATGTGGCTCCAACACTCATAGTAGTGATTTGTGCAGTCGCGACAATTTATGAAGACAGACCGTGGCGAAATGCAGACACGGCGTGTTTCTCGAACAATGAAAAACCGAGGAAGTGCCGATAACATGCAATTCCCAGAAACTTAAACTCGCGGCCAATCAGGGTAGCCTGAATGAAGAGAGATCGTGTGTGTGTGAGTGTGTATGTGGGAAGGACAGTGATCCTCCAGTATAAAATCCGTTACTATTCTATTTAAAACATATTTTTTCATGTCTAGACGTTTCCGGAGATGACAGGGAGAGAGAAGGGACTGGATTGGCTGGACCGACGTCCGTGGGTCTCCCCGAGCTGTGGAAGTGAGCGACGATGAGGGCAAGAGGGACTCGTTCGGCAGATCTCGAGACGAGAGGTCACTGAAGCGAGTGGAGAGCCGGCAAGAGGCGACCCGTACAAAGTCATAAGTGTTCATGTCCACACGGACACAAGTGTGATTGGAAGTGGTTCATGTGAAGACAGGTGCTGGTGTATCTTCCCCTGTGCTGACTCACGGTAAACACCTTCATTAGGAAAGTGCACTAATATTCGAAGTCACTCTCTCACCCAAATAGCGACCCTGGCAAGGAAACTTGCATATAACAGTTTCAATCTGCCGAAACCCAATGAGTTTTTAGCAGGAGCATAAATTAAAACAACTTCGTGGTTACAACAAAAACAATGACGTGCCTTTGTCCTTTTGATTATTCAATTTGTTTATATGTTGCAAATATTTCAGTGATGACCGAAATGATATGTTAACTTCATGTGTAAATTTTAACCTGAATAAATGTCCAGGTTATGGAAGTTTTATTGATGAATAATGATGACATGCATTGTAATTGACTACGAACCCGTTCTGAATTGAAATAACTTTAATTAAATTTTCCCTGAAATTAAGAATTAAATTCATATGTTTTTGTAAAGTAATAAGGCACCCAGACCCGCAACACGCTTCAATATTTAAGCTCTCCAGATTAATAATTGTTTATTTTTTAACTAAATAATAAATACCTACATCGGTTTCATTTAATGCATCAACAGATTTCAACTAAACAAAATAAAGAAATAGCAGATGACTTCGGTTAATAGTTCTCACGCCGCATAAAACCACAGTTACTGGCAATACAGTGGCCAAATCTATAAATTTTGATATTTTTGACCGTCTGTCAAGCTAAATCTAAAGAACCGATTTCAAAGACCCTCAACAAAGGGACAGTTTATGTCATAAATTAAACTACAGGATACTTTCTATCCGCATAAATTACACAGCTGCCTCCACGTATTTTAAAAGTGGGTATGGGAATTCATGATATGTAGCGCACTGAAAGTTTGTGCGCATGCTGAAAAGTTCTCAAAGTAATTAAAAAATATATATGTACAGCAAAGGAAAAAGAGATGGTTGTTTTGATCTTTGTATAGATACGTTTAGGTCTGTCACCCCAATATATACGTAAATAGTTACTTGTCAACAGTTGGTCACGTCACCCTTTTAAACGATGTGGTGATGTGTTTAAATCGTCCAGTACTAAAGTCTGCGGCTGTTAAAAGGTGTGATAGAAACAAATTATGCATTTAATGGATTACCATACAATCTAAACTCAGAAGGGAAAGAAGAAATCTAAGAAAGAGTAAAAAATATGCTTCTCCTCTGCTTATTACCTCCACATCATTTCTCAAAAAGTTTATTTGTAAATTTACATCGTATATTTCAATTCTATATTAACAAGATATCAGAAAAAATTAGTATATAATAAAATACTGAAAAATTGTTTCTGTGCATGAAAATTGTTAAACAAAAATAATTTAAATGTTTACAACTGTTGTCAGTCGTGACATATCCATAAAATTCTCTTTTAGATTTTATATACAAATTGATAAGTTTCCATTGTAGTTATAAAAATTCCGTGCTGCAAAGAAAAACGTTGTGCTATTTTTCAGCATTGCTTAAATTGCGATAGAAATATTAGTTACCAAAAAATGCAACGTGATCCTTTTGAATGTTGTAATAGTTTGTTCAAACAGAACAATCTGTAATAAATTCAAAATGTTTTCTGTGCCTTATCCGTCAAGTGCAGCCAAATAAAAAACTTAGTTTTTTTGGCATACGCGTTTCAATTGTTTATTCAATCATCCTCGGTATTATAGCAGCTAAAGAAAAAAGTCTGAATCTCAACAAATTCAAACTGTAATCCAATGCGGAATTTCATATCGTATTTTATGCAAATACAAATAAGCAATCTCTACGTACACATTTCAGGACAGTCACCTTCAAGTATAGAAATAATAAAGATGGTTTATGACAACGCTGAGTGTGCGGGTGGGTAATCTATAATTAAAAAATCTTGCTTAGTGAGGGTTTCATTGGTTGAGACTAGAAAATGGTGTGCTCAAACAAGTTTAAAACATTGCATAAACCTAAACTGAGACAGAATGAACGATATTGAAGAAAGACAGCGAAACAGATCTGCTCGTATCGTTTTCACTATGAACCACAATTACAAGAAAAAACAAAAATGCCAGAAACATTTCAAAATTTTGCCTTTAATGAACGGTTTAATTTCGAAATAATATTAAGAAAAAGATATAACTCTGATGTAGAGCAGAATTTTTTCATTGATTATTTTTCTCAGATGAATAACAATAATTATAAAAGGTTACAAATTTCATCCATCACGTGATACCTGCTGAATATTAGTATAACTGAATTGAAAGATTAAAAGAATTACTTGGTTCCTTGTAGCGCTATATTATTACTTCAATAACACAACTTTGCCAAACTAAAAGAAGATTCTCAATATTTCTATAACTATTTTTTTCTACGACATAATATTCAATACGTAGGATTATAACAGTTAACAAACGATTCAATAAGAAAAATAAAGATTTTTCTATAAAAAAATAATACATTCACAAAGATCAATATGTTAATAATTAATTTGATGGATGAGCTCGTTTCTTCTCACAAAAAAAGTCGATTTTAGGAACAATTTTGCTGATTTTCAAATTAAATTTCCCCTGTTGCATGTTGCTCTCTCGAGATACGAAGTCAACCGCCACAACGTAAATTTTGTCACGAATCCCTTGCGACCAATTGGCGAACCCCTAGGGGTTCGTGAATCTCACTCTGAGAAACACTGATCTAGGCGAATGCTATAAGGGTCTCAAAGTTCAGGCTCATGTACCACACATTTCAGAAGAAAAAAATACCCTTATCATGCAGAACACAAGTTGTTAGTTTCGCAGATAGATGGCAACACTTAGATCCATCCATTAGAGTATATTTTCCAGTCTGTCAATGAAGCAGTCGTTGTGATTGAAGCTTCACATCGTTAAGAATTCATCATATTTCCATCTCTGTAAAGAAATCAAACCAAAAGTGATTGAAAGGGCTGGAAAAATGCAAGAATTAAAAGTTACACATTGCATCCCTAGGATCGTGTAGTTCAGGCGATGGAGTATTTCATCGGTGCTCTACACGCGATAAAGCCGAAGATTTTTATTCAAATCTGAACCACTCAGCCTACTGTCTAATGAGTACCGTTGAGTAAATTCCATGGGAAGGTAAAGAAGCACCAGAGTGGGTAGCTGATGCCTTCATATACCTTCTAATGCACAAAGGTTGTAATGGAAATGCGAAGTTCTTCCTCCGCCATTCCTGCTGGAAGCGGAAGTAGAGGTAGTAACCGCCTTAGGCCGGTTACACACTGGGGGGTTTCAGCCGCGCCGACCTCCGTCGCCCTCGTTCAGGTAGTGGCGCGAGGGATCAAATGGGAGCTTACACACTGGGCGGAGGGGAAAACCTGCGGCACCGCTGCAGTCGACGACAGGTATACAGCCGCGCGCTGCCACTACTTTCGACGGTGGTTTGGCCGCCCCAGTCCACACAGTGGCCCATGTGGTCAAATAGGCGCTTGTACACTCGGCTCATTTTTAACCACTTGTGCGTTTTCAGTCTTGTATAGTTAACAATTTTTTTAAAAAAAATTTAAAAATCGTAATGTGAGTTAAGTGGTGACAGATAATGAACTTCCCATTTCGTTAGTAGAAGTGAGACCAGTTTTATGAGACAAAAAATCAGATTCTTTCAAAGATCGGGATGGTACCAGGAAAGAGTATGCCTTGAAATTAGGAATGATTTTGATGAAATGAAAAATGAGGGAAAATGCCTTTGGATAAAAATACGTCAACCCAAAACTTTAAGTCTCATGGGTATGTACTAATACGTAAAAAATCACACGACATTCATTACAAAGATTAGCCCATTTGCTCTCGGTAATGTTATGTTTTCTTTTATTTCAAAATTCTATATATTAGGCAAATAGTGGAAATACAGGGTGTTAGCCGGGAACTGCTAGAACTGCAACGAAGAAACTGCTCGCGGAGAACGAAAGGCCAGCCTTCCACATAGTTCGGCTTCCAAGTTAATTTGTATCGCGCTACGACCAAGAGAGGCGAGCTTCTATGACTGTTCAGGCATACAGCCATAGCATACTTCCATATAACTTCTTCTGTGGTAGTCAATCCTGGGATTGGTCTGCGGTGGTCTTCCATTCAGCTCTACTGTCTGCCCTCCTCTATATCTCCTGCAGCCAACATCTTCCATTATCTGCTGGATGTATTTTAAACGTGGTCTTCCTCGATATCTCTTCCCTTCTACCATTCCCTCCAGAATTGTTTTTAATAAGCTCTCATGTCTTAAGATATGTCCAATTAATATTGTCCTCCGCGTTTTTATACTTTTCCATAAAGAGTTATACTCTCCCGCCTTCTCAAAAATTTCCTCATTAGTAATCTTGTCCCTCCAGCTAATCTTTAACATTCGTCTGTAGCACCATTGCTCAAACGAAATTAATCTTCTTTTCTCTTCTGTGCCAACTGTCCAGGTTTCACATCCATACAGGGCAATATATTTATTGAAATTCGGGGTTACGAAATAAAGTTCTTTCACACAGCCTACTTTTTCAATAACACGGATCAATTACTTATCAATTAATTACAGCTATTAAATGATTTGTTATGCTGCTTCCAATTCCCTAACAGTTTAATGCTCCCTCAGACATTTACGGAAGAGGGCACACAACCTTGGAAATCCTCATCGTTCTCTTCGGTTTATATTGTGGCACCAGGGCCTGATATACAAACTTCTAGTCATGGGCATCCCACTAACACATGTGAGGTTGCTCAAAAATTATATGTCCAACAGAACATTCAGAGTGATCCTAGAAGACGCTGTGTCCTCTATTAAAACCATTGAGGCGGGAGTCCCCACAAGGGTCCGTAATTGGTCCAGTGGTCTACAATCTGTACACCTCTGATATGCCAAAAACTGACCGCGTCCACACTGCCCTATATGCAGACGACACGGCCTAGTTCAACAAAAGCATAAGAGCATCGCACGCTAGGAATCACTTACAGAGAGCCTGCACAAATATTGAAGGCTTGGCGAAAAGATGGCGCCTCGCCTCTAACGCCGGAAAAAGCCAAGGCACTTTCATCACGCGAAGGGTGGTTCCACAGCAACTACCACAAATAACGTTATTCAACGAAGCCATTCCGTGCACACAGTCTGCGGTATACTTGGGGTCACCCTAGATAAAAGGCTGATCTGGAGACGTCATGTCAGGAACATCAGGGCTAAAGCTGAAGGCAGAATGAAGGCGCTATATCCCGTTCTAAACCCTTCAACTGCTCTAAAACCAAACCAGGCTATCAGGCTATATACCGCGCTCGTGCGCCCGATCTTAGAATACGCTGCCGTGGTGTGGGGTAATGCTGCTACATGCCACATCCAAAGGCGGCAAACTATTCAAAATAGAGAGATACGCTTTGCTTATAAGCTTCCGATAGACACGTCAACCACTGTACTCCACGAAGTCAGTGGACTTACCACCATTAAACAAAGATTTTCCAAAGCAGCAAACAAATTCTATGCCAACTGCTCAAGCTCGGACAACCCCCTTATTGCCTGCAACACGACACAATTCAATAAAAACACCAGCTGGCCAGTTCACCCAATTAGATATTTCAGCAACAGACCGGAGATGACAATCCTATAAAGACACACCATATAAGACAACCAACTAAAGACCTGGAAATAGATACAGCCAAAGCTGTAAGAACTTCCTCACACTCCTGGGATGATGAGACCCGTTGAAGATCTGTCATGGTTTCACTCTCAGTTGTCCAAAACATTATTTTAGGACCACTTCGTTGGCTGGTAGGTTGATTTAACATTGCGATGTTAGCTTTGTGTTTATTGTTTATCGCATGTTGTAAGGTGGAATAATCTATACAACTTTACATATAAATTTAACGTAACGGTAAATGCCGGTTTTGATGTGGCGTTAAAACGCAGCCACACTGCATCGGAGAGGTGAAACGGTCCCTAGTTCAAATTAGGGCTGTTGATAATATATGGATATTATTTTTTTGAAAATATAAATATTTATGAGTGATATTTTTAGGACGATTTTTTGATATTCAAATCTGGGTATCGGAGTGGATAATTTAAAAAAATTAAGTTACAAGAGCACTTTTAAAACAGTTTCTGACAAATATTCGTACACATAACTTTATTTTTTATTAATAATTCCTGGAAGCACACTACACACTCCTACCTTAACCTGGAGGTTAGTAAGCATAACTAATGTCCAAAATTTTATTCATTCATCACCTTACTTCGGAAGTTTATGGAATTCACATTCTTTTAAATGAATACGACACTCCCATATCATAATATCAAACAACTTCCAGCTGTCCTAGAAACAGGTAATTTGGCACACATACAAGATTTCACTCCTAAATCATAAGAAAAGTATATGGGCTTATCCAATGGCAATCCAAAAGGTTTTTGAGCAAATTTTTACATTAATTGCTTTCCTCTTCTTGAGGCTATTTGCTTTAAATTTCTATTTTGCACAAAGATCAGAAAAGTTAAGAAATACATTAAATTTTACTTTGTTACTATACTTTTAGTAAAAACGTGTACTAGCCAAGTTACAATTTCCTTATAAAAAAAAAAAAAAAAAAAAAAAAAAATATGCCGTAAAAAAAAAAAAAAATCAGAAATTGAAGTCTTGATTCACGAGCATATCTCACAACTTTTTATTAGTAATTAGCCACAAGACGTGACCTTATTTATAAGAGTTTTGTTTTTGTAACATTGTTTTTTATAAAATAGGGTCGATATATCGATGTTTTTTCTCCGATATAACGAATCCGACATTGATACTTTTAAAAATACATATTTTTTAAAAAATATATTAACAGCCCTAATTCAAATCTCGGACCAACTTACTGACTGTCCTAAATGCGGTTTCTCGTTATCAGCAACGCACATGCTGGGACAAGGCTGCAACCACACACTATACATTTCACTAGCAAAAAATGTATTTATCATCCAGAAAACAAGTTGTATATTTCGCAGAATTCAATCATGAAACCTTAAAGCAGGATCCACATCATTCGGCATATCTTAAAAAATATATATATATACATAATTTCTGTATGTTTTAAAGTTACAGAATTAAAAAGGTAACACTTAATGAGGTACCCAGAGGTCTTACTTAAATTTCACTATGTTTGTCATTTTTATTAAACTGCCTGCGAGAAAAAAATAGGTATTTCATACTTAAGGGCAGATTAAGGCAGCAGACGGAACTAAAAACGAACTCGGCGATCTGTATTCGTATACGTGTAGGCTACTCTCCACTGCTAAACGCTGTTTATCTTGCTCAAATATGCGGCCACTACGTCACACTTTCTGCGAAGAGAGTAAGGCAGCTAACCTGTTTCTTCTTCTTTGGGGATCCCTCCCGCCCTCCCTTCCCGAATCTTTAGGGTATTACCGCTCCCCGGTCCACACCTGAGGGAGTGGAACCCCCGAGCGAGAGCGTAGGGTTGTATCTGGCCCGGACCCCTGCGGTGACAAAGGGTCAGAGCAACACTCCTGTCTCAGGCGCCTCACATCTATCAAGATTATCCGCGCTCACACTCGGCGATCGAACATCGAACGTTCACGGCTGTGTTTCCTGTGGATAATATTCTGGTCGCGGAGCCTTTCCTAAAATCAACTGGTCATACTGTACTGGAAAGCACTGAATCAGCTGAAATGCGCCCAGATGAAGACCAGGTCATTGATACCTACGCCATCACTTCTTTGAGGAAGAGAAGCGCCGCTTCGTCTGCTGACAAGGAGGAGCTACTGAAAAAGTGTGCTACTACCACTGCAGTCAAAGCTGAGCCATCAAAGTAAACCAGTAATGTGACTTGCCCTAAGGGTAAGACATCCACGGCAACTCATCGTCAAGGTAAAACAACAATTGATGAAGACGGCTTCATTAAGCCGTATTGCACGATTCTGGCCACCCAACTTAAGATTGCGACTCCTGAATTAACGACTGCAAATCAATTTGAGCAACTTCCAGAAGATGAAGAAATGACTGAGCCTTGACCGAAGACACGGAACCCTCCTGCCTCTGTGATTATTCAATATAAAGAGTATTACAGTACACTATCCAGCCTCCAAAGGAATACCTGCAAGTCTGATTTTGAATTTAAAATAGCCGGCAGAGATCTATATAAAGTAATCACCAAGTCAACAGAAGGCTACATTGAGGTGACCAACCTCATCTCCAAAAAAGGAATGCCCTTCTCCACATTCCCTACTGAACCTTACAAGACAATAAAGGTTGTTCTGAGAGTCATGCCCTTTAACATGCACCCTGACAACATCTAGGAAGAACCCGAAGACTGCAACCTTGTGCCCAGAACAGTCATTCGCCTCCGCTCCCCAAATCTCAGCAAGAGGTTTTGCTGTATCTGGTAGTCCTCCGCGACACTCTGGAGAACAGGGCGATATACAAACTACCATCCTTAGGCGCCCTTAAAATAACTGTTGAGAAACTTATAAGCACCAATGCTTTAAATGCCAGTCAGTTGGTCACGTCTAAAGGCATTGTGGCATGCTTCCTAAGTTTGTAACGTGTGCCGGAGACAACGCTCCCAGTGAATGTGCCACCAAAAAAGGTGAGCACCCACCAAAATGCGCTAACTGCAGTGGCCCACATGTATCAAGCTATAGAAAGTGTGTTAAATTCAACAAATACACAGAACGGCAGATTAACGCTCTGGCTTCACATTCGGGAGGACGCGGGTTCAAATTCCCGTCCGGGCATCCAGATTTGGGTTTTCCATGGTTTCCCCAATTCACTCCAGGCGAATGTCGGGATGCTTCCTTCAAAAGGCCATGGCCGAATTCGTTCCGTTTCCTTGCGGCAATCCAATCCCGCCTCTAACGACTTCGCCATCGGCGAGACGTAAAGCCCAAGCAAAAAAAAAAACGGCAGAAGCGGCACAAAGTAGCACAAGCTGTATCAAGGAATAAGAAGAAGAAGGAAGAGGAAGCAGGAACCCAGCTCTGACAATAGGAGCGAATGCTTATCTCCAGTCAGCCCCTTTGAATGTTCACCACTCTGCATCTCAAGAGGCAGTGAGCACCAACTATGCAACAGCAGTAGCTGGTCGTTAGCAAACAAACCACGTCACAGCCGCGATCAACAACCACAACGCTACTGATGAACCAACTGTCCCAGCACAACTCCACGGACTGAGTGATTTATCGCAGCAGCAGCCACAGCAGCACCACCAGTAGCATCAACAACAGCAGCAGTCAGACAAACTGATGCTACAAAACATGATCCAGACAATGCTGCAAACGATGAACACCATGAACGACATGATCGCAGACATTCGTGCCATCAATGCCATGATTTTATACATTCCGCAACAGATAGCTGCCGCAGTACAGACAGCGGTCCATTCCGCATAGAATAGCACTTCACCCAACAATTATAGGAACTAAAATCGATGACTTAGTGATCTGTACATGGAACGCTAACGGCCTCAGGGAATTTCTCCGAGACGAACTAATAGATATATGCTTGATCAACGAAGCTCATCTTAAACCTGGCATAAAAGCTGCCGCACTAAATTACACCGGTTGTCGTAGCGACAGGCCGACAGCCGGGGCCGATACAGCCATTTACATTAAAAAAAAAAAAAAACGCCATCAAACATCACCAGTTATATTTACCTCCACTTTCGGCCATAGAAGCCAAGGATATCACCATGGAAATCTCAGCGGTAAAAATGCTTTTTGTCTCTGCCTACCGACCTCGTCATGGGCTGGTAAAATAGGCAGAGATGGAAGCACTTTTAAGACTCACCGATAACCTCATGATAGCAGATGATCTTAACGCCAAGCACACAGCTTGGAACTCATGGATAACCAACATCAATGGCCGGCGCCTGCTACGAACCACAGAAAGAAACGATGCAGTAGCTAGGGGCTCAACAGAACCTACATTCTTTAAAGGATGAGCCTTCACTGATATGTTGGACATCGGGATTACCAAGGATTTACAGCACAACATCGCTGTAACTATTAAGACTGCCCTCTCATGCGATCATGTCCCAGCTACCTTCTACCTGGCGGTAGGAGGTCCACTACGGAAGAATAAGCACAGAGATCTGAAGCGTGCAAATTGGGATGCTTACCAGACATTCTTGGCTTACCATATCACCAACATTCCGCCACTTAATGCAGTTGGCGCATGCGCTGCGATATCTACTTCTACCGATCTCAATGGTGCTGCAAATCACGCAACACAACAAGTGTATGTTACAACAAAGCCAAAAAATTCCACCACTAATTGTAAAAAATAAAGTAATCGCTGACCCAGTAGCTAAGGCGGATGCACTAGCTTAAAAATTTGAAGAAAATTTTAGCCCAATAGAAGACTCCTGGGACGATGCTCACATTGAACTAGTTAAGCAGGAACTTGAACATCATCTAAATGCAGTAGCGCGGAACGAAGAAACTATCGAACCCACCACTGAAGAAGACGTTACTGATCAGCTACTTCTCCGTCATCTTCCGACAGTATTAATCACCTACATCACACTAACCTTTAACAATATCATGAGCACTGGTGAATATGCCAAAACATGGAAACATGCTGAAATTGTCCCAATACCAAAACCCGGTAAAGCAAAAATGCCGCCAAAATCATATAGACCGATCAGCCTCCTGCCGAGCACCTGTCAAAAATCTTTGAAAAAATCTACCTAAACCGGTTACTCCAACATATTAATGCTGAGAGTCTTCTTCCCAATGAACAGTTCGGGTTCAGACATAACCATTGAACTCCGCAGCAACTAATCAGACTTGCAGAATACGCAATGAGTGCCCTTCAGAAAAAAGAATACTTTGGAGCTGTCCTACTTGATGTAAGTCGTGCATTTGAGTTGGTCTGGCATCAGGGTCTACTCTATAAGCTAATACTACAGAGGATTCCCCTGCCTCACATCAGACTCATTAAAAACGACTTGGCTGGACGCATGTTCCGTGTTATCATGGTATCTCTTTCATCAAGACAATTAGAGCCAAAGTTCCGCAAGGTTCCGTTCTCGGACCTGACCTCTACAATCTTTATACAGCCGAATTACCTAGGACAGACCAGACACAAAACGCGTTTTATGCTGATGATACTGCCCTGTATACCAAGAGTACCAGGGCAACACACACTGTGACCAAGCTCCAAAGAGAATGCGATCAAATAGAATAATGGGCAAAGAAATGGCATCTGGCGTCTGGCGTTTAACGCTGTCAAGAGCCAGGCTATAATTATCGCCAGAAGATCGGTCCCGCCCCTGAAGAACATCAAGATAAGTGGCGAAGACATCAAATGGTCCTCCATTGCTCGTTACCTGGGTGTCACCTCAGATAAAAGGCTCACTTGGATAGAACATATCAAGAGCACACATTCAAAAGCGATGGACAGGATGCGATAACTTTATCCAATACTCAAACCGGCCTCACCTCTCCATCCAATCACAGCTATCACCCTCTAAACTGCCACAATAAGGCCTATCCTCAAATATGCTGCCACGGTGTGGGGCAACGCCACCCCCACTAACATCAAGCCTCTTCAGTGCGTCCAGAAACGGGCAATAAGGTACGTCTACAAACTACCTAGAGATACTCCGACAGCTTTATTCCACCATACCAATTCCTAAGTCGGGAAAGGACAAGAGGTCGCCAAAATCCTACCGACCCATTAGTTTGCTACCAACCCTATCAAAGGTTTTTGAACGAGTTTATCTGAAAAGGCTCCGTACAATTATCGATAGAGACGGATTACTTCCAGATGAGCAATTTGGCTTCAGGAGATATCACTCCACCCCGCATCAACTTCTCCGCCTAGCAGAAGATGCCTTCTCGGCTTTTGAACGGCGAGAGTACTTCGGCGCCGTCCTCCTTGATGTCAGCCGTGCCTTCGACTCGGTCTGGCATAAAGGACTCTTATACAAGTTGTTGGTGCAAGGACTCCCTCTTTCACATGTAAAACTACTAAGGAGTTACCTAGAGGAGCGAACTTTTCGAGTAGTGATGGAGGGTAGCCACTCGGCGGTTAAAAACATCTGCGCTGGTGTCCCGCAGGGTTCAGTGATTGGCCCAGTCCTATATAACCTTTACACGGCAGACTCACCATCAACTGCAAGAGTTCAGAAGGCTCTCTACGCAGATGATACCGCACTCTTCGCCAAGAGTCTAAACGTTGAAATTTTACGATCTCGACTGCAGCAGGCGTGCAACAATGTACAAGAATGGGCTACCAAATGGCGCCTTGGCTTCAACGCCCCCAAGAGCCAAGCTATCATTATTTCCAGAAGGAAGGTCCCACGACGGCTCCAACCTCTAACCCTCTTCGGTGAAAACATTGTTTGGACAAACACGGCAACATATCTTGGCGTAAAACTTGACACGCGGCTGACATGGAAACACCACGTGGCCAACGTTCGCAGCAAGGCAACAGGTAGACTAACTACTCTCTACCCTGTTCTAAATCCTAAAACCAAACTGAGACCTGCTGTAGGCAAACAGCTGTACACTGCCCTCATCAGACCCGTGATGGAGTATGCCTCCGCAGTCTGGGGCAACACTGCGGAATGCCACCTCCAGCGACTCCAGACCATACGGAATAAGGCTATCAGATTCGCGTACCACCTACCCAGGGAGACGCAAACAGAAGATCTGCACCGAATAAGCGGACTCTCCAAGCTCAGAACCCGCTTTCAAAAGCTGGCAGCGCAGTTCTATGAGAAGAGCCAGCACTCGGCCAACCCCCTGATTAACTCACTGGGTGGTGGACCAATTTATGATCACAGACTAAGGTGGCCAAGGAAACTCCTTGATCACCAACAATAGAAATTCATCGGAACCGACAATTCCAACAATGACAAACAAGTAAGGCCAGCTAAAATTAAAATGGAAGGTGATGCGTTATCACGCAAAAACTTCCCCGCACTCTGGGGACCTATGTCTTCCCCAGCAATTGTTGTCGCGTCGTCACCAGATAAACGGTTTACCAACACTTATAGAACGCTTCAAAGCTGCAGCAGAAAAGCTCAACCTTCAATGCCCCCCAACATGATAATCCGTTGATTCAACAGATGGGCACTCACGTGCAATATAAAAATACCACAAGATGGCCAGTTAAACTGGCAAGGGATAACGCCCCACAGGATCTTGCACAGTAACAGGATAAAACAAATCCAACAAAGACAAAGATAATCGGATTAAAAGAGAATATATCTAAAGAAAGCATATCAACACGATCTGGCAAATCCCTTAAAGACAGATATTAACATTATGACAACCACAAAATCTGGAAGGAGATGCACATAAGCGCAAGAAATTCCCGTTACTCTGAGACAAATGTTTTCTCAGAAGATTGTGCCCTTGTTGAAGGCAGCAGACCTTTGCAATCCGGAGTATATTTAAAAAAAATTCTGAAAGTTGTTGTACAAAATTTGATCAGTTTAAAAAGTTGCGGAAGATGTAACAATGATAAAAAATTTTACTTGTCTTTGTCTTCACATTAGTTTCAAATTAACGTGGAATCCGAAACAATGATATTTTTAACCCTAGGATGCATATACAGGGCCTCCGAGGCCCTTGTATGTCTTCATTTTTTAAAAAAATCTGTAATTTTTTGTTTGATTTCAAACTGCTTTCTAGTACTCTTTCACTAACACTGTGACATTCCTCCTACCAAGTCTGAACGAGATACCTTTTTAAGTTTTCTGTATAATTCTATACGTTTACCCATACACCGTGAATGCATAAGCAGGGCTTCAGAAGCCCTCACATATTTATAAATGTTCTTTAGCCTATATTGTCTTCAACATTTGTTTGGGAGCAGTTATTAATTCAACAATAACTGTAGTAGTATTTCCAGCAACTGGAGTGCCAACAGCAGCAGTAGCTGGAGTAGTAACTAAAAAATAATACACACTGCTTTCACATATTGGCGATGTCGGTGTATCATTGATCTTTTTGCTATCAATTGTTTTATTATTGCATAGTATTGTTATCCTGTGCTGCTCTTGTCAGCCTCATTATTACTGTAGTTTGTTTGTTGCTGCAAGGCCCATATTGTTACGAGTATGACTCGTTTAGTGCTGCACAAGTTGCTGTTCGAGGGACACGTCTTTTGCTGTGGCTTCGACACTCAAAGCAAGAGAGTCAGTACGTGCAAATGTAGCTAATTTTGAAAGTGTTGTGGCTCAGTGGTTTGAAGAAGATGATTCTTGCGAGGAAGGAAATATTTTTGAAGATGCAAGTAGTGAAGAATCAGCCAATGAACCTGCAGATGTGAATATTGAGGCAGATGACAGTCCTTCCGATAATATTACTTCTGAAAATGAAGAACCACCACAAAAAGGTATAGAAGACCACACATACATTAGTTGGAATGGAACGATTTGGAAATTAGAACCTCCTGCAACTTTTCGTACACCTGTCCATAATATCGTAAAAAGGCACCTGGTCCAGCCCGTGGTTTGAAAACCTGTAAACCTAAGGATGCCTGGGACTATTTTATCTCCAAGGAAATACTAGAGGAAATCATCAACTGCACAAATATTGAAGGCAGAAGAGTGGCTGCTTTGCGTGGTAAAACGTGGAAAAACGTTTCGCTTGTTGAAATGGAGGGTTTTCTTGGTCTTTTACTGCTTTCTGGTGTTGAGAAGAGTTGGGATGTCCCTATTAGAGAATTATTCTTGGATGAAAAAGGTAAATCCTACATATAAGGCCACCATGTCAGTAAATAGATTTGAGGATATAAGGAGAATGATTAAATTTGATGACAGGCGTACCCATGAAGCTCGATCTGCAGATGACAAACTTGCAGCTGTTCATTATGTATGGGAACTATTTCTTGACAAGTGTAGAAATAGAATGATTCCCAATGATTCGCTCACAGTTGACGAACAGCTAGTCCCATTCCGTGGAAGATGCAGCTTCACCCAGTATATGCCCTCTAAACCAGCCAAGTATGGCATAAAAATATTTTGGTTATGTGATGCTACATCTGCATATGCTTTAGACAGAATTGTTTACACGGGAAGGAAGCCGCATGAACCTATTCAGAAAAATCTTGGATTGAATGTGGTGAAAGATCTTGCTAAAAGTATTGAAGGATCATCAAAAAATATTACTGTTGACAACTTCTTTACTAGTGTCCAGCTGGCAGAAGAGATGCTTCAGAAGCAAATTACAGTGGTGGGAACAATCAAACAAAATAAACCAGAAATTCCTAATGAGATGAAACCATCAGCCTCAAGAGCGATTCATTCCTCTTTGTTTGCATTTAGAGGTGACATTACAATGGTAAGTTATGTTCCCAAAAAGAAAAAGTCTGTAGTTCTCATTAGCACAATGCATCACGACAGAAACATTGATGAAACTCATGCAAAAAAGAAACCAGATATAATAAAGTTCTATAACTCTACGAAGGGTGGAGTAGATCAAATGGACCAGAAAATTCGTTATTACACTTGCAAGAGACAAACAAGAAGATGGCCATTTGCATTATGGATGAATATAATGGACGTTGCAGCAATGAACAGTGAAATTTTATTTTCCGCCCAACATCTGACATACCATAGTGGAAGAAGTGATAAAAGGCGTTTGTTCCTAAGAGATTTAGCAGAGGAAATGGTAAGACCACTAATGGAACTTCGTATTCAGATCCCTAATCTTCCAAAGAAAATCGTTGATGCCATGCAAAGATGTGGTGTTCAGAAAGATGTCATATTGCCGAACCAACTACCTGTTTCAGAAAAAAGAAGAAGATGCAATTATTGTCCATATAATAAACACAGGAAAAGTGCTATGACATGCATTAAATGTAAAACCAACATTTGTAAGGAACATAGTGGCGTTTTTTGTGCTTCTTGTTTGTCATATGTTGAAAACTAAGAAAAATGCAAATTTATGTGAACAATGAATAATAACTTTTTGTCAAAATATTGCCTATATACATAATATTGTGAATAATGAGTATGTTTTAATTGAATAAATTGGTTGTAATAAATGTTATAAAATGTAAACTGCAACTTATAAGTGAATTAATTAATAAAATGTTAATCAGGCCCACCAGATCCTGTTACTGTATCTTAGGAATCTTTCAATATGACAGTAAATTTGACAGAAATAAATTTAACTCCAAAAAAATGATTATATGAAAAGACGAAAATTTAAAATTAGGCAGGGCCTTGGAGGCCCTGCATATGCATTCATGTGTGTTTTCGGCACCATGCATCCTAGGGTTAATGTAGTAACTTCAACAAAATTATCATCGTATAAAAATTCCTGGCCAAAATACAATGTTGTTAGAGAGGCGGTGTTCGGTTCTTGTTAACGTTGAATGTGTCGTTTCATATATACCTTCATTGAATTCCGACTTACGAAACAGAGTTCTTTTACCAAACCTAACTTCAGGTTTCGATTCTGTTTCGATAACACGGATCAATTTATGGTGGTTACTAAACGATTTATAATGATTCCAACTGCCTAATAGTCCACTGCTTTCTACAGAAGGGTTGTCAGAAAACCCAGGAATCCTTAGCGCATGTATGGTACCAGTTTTCTGTTCTTTCAAAGCGTTGTTTTAGGAGCACTTCCCTGGGCTGAACCGTAGATTGGTTATGGAAAGGTTATAAAGTACCATAATTGAAGCAACTATAAATAATAATTGAAAGTTGTGGAAAGTTATATATGAAAATTATCAGACAGTGTGGATGTGGCGTTAAACCAGCACGATGTTATGTCGGAGAGGCACATTGGCCCCAACTTAAAATGCTCGACCTGGCGTACTGGCCTGTGAGAATCAAGTCTAAGTGACAGCACTGAAAGGGTAGACGAGAGGTTAATTTGTGGATGTCTGGTGTGGTGGGAATCTAGAAGAGAGTTTACTAACCTCGAGGCGTTTGTGTAGCTGAAGAAATCTCTTATATCTTGATACGAAGCTCTTCTGTTCAGTCTAGAGGGCTACAAAATAAGATGTTGAGTCGGGATTAGTTTGACACCAGCTGTTTAATAGGTTCAGCAACCCAGGATGAGGAACACTAGCTCGTTTTAAATAGCTAGTTGATAATCTATCCTGATAAATGATAACAGGTGGCTAAAAGCTTACAGAATCCCTTTTAATTATCTTTGAAGACTGTAGACAATACTGTTGATAAAATGATATGCAAGGATCTGTCCGGCTCCGCCTATGAACGATGTTTCTGCATCTAATTGAAGACATAGTGAAGAATTAATGGTTGGTTGAATGGATACTGAATGGCTAGATGGAATGCCTGGCCCCATTATGTTACGAAGGACTACATTGTGCACAGGCTGAAGCTTAAGAGAGTTGGCCTAGCTGTTAGTTACCTATAATTACTCGTTGAAAGCTACTCGCAAGAAATATGTCTTTACTTCGGCGGTAGTCACTATTGACGTAATTAGCCAGTTCAAATCGGTGCTGTTGATTGACTCAGTGAATCAGCAAGTTTTGTAAACAACAAGTCCACACTTGCACGCTTGGCTTGGCTGCCTCTAACTCCATGGAATATTAAATTTACTAAAATATATAATTATTAATCCGGATGGTTCAAATACGACACTGACAGGCCGTCCCAATTGCGATTTTTAGGAGGTTTCTCGCAATGGTTGGACTGTATCAACTTGAGGCTTTTTTTATACACATTTCGCAAATATATCATTAATCATGCAGAACTCAATTTATATGCTTTTCGGTCAGATGGTGAATGATTACAATATGATTATGAAGTAAGCATGGTGATTAAAGTTTCACTTCCTTAACACGTCATGAGATTTCAATCACTCTATAGAAATCAAACCGTTTGCGATGACATTGTTAAAAATAAAAAAATAGGCAACGTTTGTCTTGTTTACCTCTTCTTGAAACGTATAAAATACGAAAATGTGCAGTGGGAATTATATCTAATTACTTCCTAGCTTTCAATATTTAAGTCTCCCATGTATTCTGAGACTGTACAACAAATATCTAAAACTGTTTCATGCAAAATGTAAAATCAAGACCCTTTCTTCAATTATAATCTTCTTGCTCAGAGAATCGAACGGACAATCAGTTAGCCCTATTCTCAGGCATCCTGCTAACAACAAAGGTTGCTGTACTAGTTCCCCTCAGATTTTAATAATTTGTGACTATTTCTCGATTCAGCATACGTAGAAAACAGTCGAAATCGAGTACGTTAGTCCTTTATAAATAGAAAACCTCTTTATCTAATGGCCAGACGGTGACTTCAGAGTCAAATGCGGGAAGCACCGCAACGATAACAGCTCAGATCATCCTTTGCGACTTTCTTCAAATAAAATCGCTCCTTGATAAGCAACTGACCTTCACGATCAGCGGTCACAGGTATTATGGTAAATGTGGCACATATCCCTCCTTAGTGTATAAGGGTTTGGGAGAGACTATACTAGCCTTTTCCAACCAAATCTGAAGCCCTCCTTCACGTGATGAACCCTGTTTACACGGAAGAGGCTCTGGCGACTGAAAGATTCCCGGTATCAGGAGTCACCCACTGCTTGCCAACGGCCTCCGAAAGGAGGGTGGAAGAGTGGGGAGCGGTCCAGGGCACCCTCTTGCTCTTGGTGTTGGAAACGGTCCCTAGAGGCGGATGAATCAGAAATGGTCAACGGCATGGGGATGTAGAAGGCATCGGGAATTTACTGCATTAAAGACCCAAATGGTATCCCGAGGACAAGTAATCCTCTCAAATTGGAGGATTGCATCAAACTATTTGAAAGAATGATGACAACAACAACAACAACAAAAAACTGTCATTAATCCTCTCCCTGGAGGGTGATCACTCACCATTGAGCACGTGCACCATGACCGTGGCGGCGGCGGCGTCGCCGGCAGCGCACGTGTAGTTGCCGGAATGCTTCTTCTGCGCGCGCTCTATCGTCAGCGTAGACTGCACGGCGTCCAGGGACTCACTCGCATTGGTGCTGCAAAAGCAAGTGGAAACAGGTTATCTAGAGATGAAACTTCGCTTCGAATGAGCCTGGTAGGAGACAGATGCTGTTCCAGCAATCGGGAGTGTACTGAGGCAGCGGTAGATGCCTTACGGGACCTGAAGGTAAGGAATAAACCTAAACTCTGATAAACAAATGAAGGCAAACGTCAGAAATCATCAACGAAAATGGAACTTTGATGCTTGTTTTAACCCAACGTTTACATACAGTATTACAGTAAGGATATACCGAAACAGCACACTTTCGATTGTCTGAGGCCTGCAGGACTCCAGGGTATTAGTGTTAGTGACAGAGAAAGCCACAGACTACAAGGTGCAGCAGGGTTTCGACGAACAAATCTAACACGGGTCCTGACCATTATACAGTGGGACAGGGATATATGTAAACTACAATAGACGAAGATTCTTATCGTCATTATTACTGCTATATGTTCAAGGGCTCTCATTGTTGCTGTCAGCATCACGACGTGTAGAAATCAACCATTAAGGAGAACTTTTTGTATTGCGGTGTAACAACTGTCTATCATATAAACATTATGTGCGTTTCATCGGACATCACGATGATAGATACTGACGCCGCAACAGAATCCTGACAACGGTAATCGCTGCCCCGTATCTGACGTTACGTATTAGACGATATTCTCTAATACCCAGCTACAATCTGACACATACGCTACCTGTTATTCATGGATACTAAAGTTAACCAATATTGTCAAATTATCCTTCAATTTCATTCCTTGAATATGGGCCATTATTTTATCAGTAGAAATCACAATAAATACCTTGTATTTATCCATAATATTAATTTCAAGCACTGAAAAATTCTTGTAGAATGGATGATGATTGTTCTGCAATATATTTCACAAGTAAGTATCCCAGGAACCAAACACTGACGAAATAGTTTTGCTGGCCCCAGCTACGAAAGATCGTAAAATTTAACGTTATGTGCTTAACAACGTAAGTTAATTAAGATGACTTGGTTGTATGAGTCAGTGGAAAGTTTTCTTTACAAGATTACGTAGTTATTTAGAAGCAAGTTTGCAGCATATTAACATAAATGAATTGACTTTTACGTCACTTCCTCGCCATCGTCACCTCTCTCCTCCCACCTACTCCCACCGCTTTTTCTCACTCTATCGTTTCAGTTTCATGCATATATATAATAGTGTTTCCGAGGGATGCTGTTTTCTTCCTCCAATCAACGATAGTACCAAAGGTTAAGCTACTCATGTTACATTGTTTTGCGCATACGTAGTAGTAGTACTAATTGAGTGTAGTATGTCTTTGGTTACTAATACAATACAATACATTCATTTTTTCCCAGTAATAAAAAGTAGATATTATAAAGAGCACTTGCAGTAAATGAAGGGTATTGCAATAATATTGTCTACTTTACTTCTTACATCTAAACTTTGTTGATAATTTAACTGTGCGTTTACTTGAATTTATCGATTTGTTTTTCTAGAGAAAATATTACAGATTACATCCATGCTTTATTTTTGATCAGAAAAAAAGCAACAAACTGCCAAAAACCCTTTGTATTGTGGAATGCAACTGTCACCAATCAAAACAACACTGTAAAAGTGACAGTAAGACAAATACCCACACATAGAAAAACCCACGTGTAGTAAACTTCAAACTATAATACGTATCGTTTGGTTGAATGCCGAAGACTAAAATCAATGCGTTTCAATGACAATTAACCCTGTCCTAACAACATCTACTCACCCTTTCATATAATTAACCGGTAGTGTCTAAGAAACGAATAAATATTCTTTAAAAATGGGTAATTTCTTTAATCTCGTAAAATTTGCCATTGCGCGTCTATAGCTATCTTACACAAGGCTCATGCGCAGGTACGTATCTGCACATGCGCAATTGCGTGTCGCACCAGGGAGACGCTCCGCAGTGAGTTCATTCCTCAATTAAGGCGCCGCCAGACAAATTCTCACCTCAGTAACGGGTTAATGGAGGGATACAATTTCTCACTGCACTAATGAGATGAGATGTAAATACTGTCTCCGTTTACACACCAGAAAGGAATCCCAGTAATGATTGACCCAGTAATGATTGAAACGCAGTATGAGGTTTCGCTCACCTGACTCCGTCGACGACCAGCTGGTCTCCGTGCCTCCAGGCGACGACTTCTTCGGGTCCTTCCAGCCTGGAAGCGACGCACGTCAACTCGACGGCGCTGCCTGCCTTGTAGTAGCGCTCGCTCACCAGGTGGCCCTTATCGTCCGTCACCACCAGGTCGGGAGCTGACGAGAACCCAACAACACGGATCAGTAAAAGCACGACTCCTGTCAGCAAGGGAGCCATATACAAGCAGGGCTAATGTTGTATAATTCGTGTTCAAGCAAAATCAAAATAGTATACCTAATATCAGGATATAAATTTACTATATTTACTAAGAGAGAACATGCTTAAGCAAAACATGGGAAACAAAGAAGAATTAACATTAACATGAAAAAAAAGTCAGCCGGTAACACAGCTGATCTAGAATTAAAGGCTTGTGAACTGAAGTACAAAAGCAATTTAGCTACGAGAATATCACTGGGAAAAAAAAACTCAGATTTCTCCCAGTATACGTGGTGATACATCATGTCGAGAGCAAAGTAACAAAGTCAACAATGAAGACGGGGCAAGAAGCTACTACTAAACTGATCTCCCCATGTGAACAGCGTTTCACGATGTGATTTGAACACCTGCTTGTTTATAACTGACTTCTAATTATAATTTTTTAATACTGGTATTTTTTTCATATTTCACAATAAGTACGTTTGACCAAGAAATTAATATCCAAAATTTATGGTGAAATTATTTTTACCTTCATTAAATTAATAATAAATTCTTACTGTCATACTATTAATAACACTTACAAAAATTAAAGGAATATGTACCGCGGAGCTGATGTGGGATTTCGTTGCAGGATTCGCAAAGTAATACACCGACTTCTTTCCACAAATAACTGATTCTATTTGACTGCAGAAACTGATTTTTTTTTTTTTAAATTGAACTCATCAACATAACATTGCAGTAAACAATAGTGATTGTATTTGTGATCAATGGTATTTAGCTACTTGTTTGTGCGTGAACAAGTTGTTACATACTTTCAATGGCCTTATATTTCTCATCAAGTCACAACTCCAAATAATTAATTACAAAGAGAGAGAATTAACTGTCATTTGAAGACCTTTCAAAATATTTAAACTTATGCCATTCTCAAAAATAATATTTTTTCCCTTTTTCGTCACATCGAACTCCACTACCGCTGGCGCGATATCGAGAATCCACATTATTTCAGAACAATCACGACAAAGTTTCGTAAAACTAGATAAATTCCGTCATGGACAAAAAAACTTGATCGAATTCGGTTGATACTGATGATTACAGAAATTAATGTTTCACGGAATGCCAGCAGCTTCTCACATTTTTCCATTGCGTAATCTCGCCAGCAGCAAAACTACAAAGATGATTACTATTCATATATGTTATATGTTTAACCTTAGCTCAGATAAAGAGAACATGTTTTATCATGTGATGTGAAATATAGTTACCAAGCTGCTGTCATGAACAGGGTGACTAAGACAAAAATCAGTTAATTAAACGCTATCGTACGGTATAGTTTTCGTCCATTTTTAGAATTCCGTATAATAAATAGTAACTTTTCGGAATCACTCATTTTCCGTCTGTATGTCACTTTGTTACAAACTCAAAAGCTCTGAAACTTTCAACTTAGAAATGTGTAACTACACAGTATTTTATACTATAATAATCAAATATTCCATTTACTTTTACGGGATTCGTGCTACTTTGATCGATGTATTACTGCCAACGTTTCGGTGCCCAACCTGGGACCTTCATCAGGGCTGTTTAGAAGTGAAGTATCACTTGTGACGGTTTTCAGACTTATAAATAGCCATGATGAAGGCCCTAGGTTAGGCGCCGAAACGTCGGTAGTGATAAATCGATCAAAGCACAGCGAATCCCTAAAAAGTAAGTTGAATATATATTTACACAGTATTTTACGTCTCATTAATTTAAACGTGATTTTAAAAAAAATAAAAAAATGTTATAGAGATAAAAACATTTATAGGGCATTTATTGGCGTATTTAAGTATGATTTTTGGAATATAAAATCAAAGCTCGCAAACCGATGGCTCTTAGAATATTTACGTTTTTTTATCACACAATTTTTATGAGTTTTTTTTGTGGAGAAACCAAGCAAATTTAACTCCCAATGTTTTAAAGTAATTCGAAAACTTTTTCAGAACATTTACTTGTATGTAGAATACTAAAGTATACTAGAAAATCTGGGGTACTTCACATTACACAGCAAGCTGTGCCAGAGGTGAAGGTCCAGTTATGGACGTATGAAAATCGCAGCTCCTTAACCCCAGAGCTACCAGATCGCTCTGCTAAACAGAAATGAGGAATAATTGTAGAGCAATTTGCTGTTCTGTTAATGAAGTTAACCATTCTGACATCATCGGAAGATAACGACGTGGAACTATAATTATGTAACTATACCTTTTTTTTATTTGTAGTTCCTCCACCGAAGTGGCTCTAATACATTTATCGCTTTAAGGTTTGTTTTATGGATTCTATTTATTTACACATTTTGGGGGTAAAAACGGGCTATGGGCGTCAAAGACGTCCTTATACGAAATCCCCGGACAGGTTTCATATCTCCTGGTGATGAGAGTTGGTAGCAGCTGCTTTAGCAGGTGCACAATCATCTCCATCTGTTTCCCTTTCTCTAGTTCATAGCTGCGACATCGCTGTTTGTCTGGTTGAGTGATGTTTCTGGTCGCGTGGTGGATAAGGCCATAGTTGTTCTGATCCTTTGTTGTGGTGGTGTGGGGGCGGCTCTTGTTGGCGGCCGCTACCCGCTTCCGTCTTAACGGACAGCCCCCGTAGCTGGCTGCGTGGTCCGCGGCGCAGTTAGCATATGTCGGAGTTGCATCGCGCGGTCTTGTACAGACCAGAACGCTGTGGTTCTCACCACAACGGACGCACCGGGTAACTATATCAACGTGAGCTGCTGTAATAACCGTTTGCTATGGATCAGAACTCCCACGATTGGGGACGGTGCCAGACATTTGACGTCATTCTCCATGATAAAATATAGAGATTAGAGTTGTGTTGTAAGCTAATCTCCTCATATCAGTTTGCTGACAATGTACTCGTAACATTTTAGACGCTAGTTTACTCACCGGTGACTGTGAGGTAGGTCCTGAGTGGTCTGGGCGGGTGCATGGCCACCTGGCACTCGTACAGCCCCGGGTCCGCCTCGTCAAGGAGACCGTGCACAGTGGTACCTGAAATGTTTACTCACCGGTGACTGTGAGGTAGATCCTGAGTGCTCTGGGTGGATGCGTGGCCACCTGGCACTCGTACAGCCCTTGGTCCGCCTCGTCAAGGAGACCGTGCACAGTGGTACCTGAAGTGTTTACTCACCGGTGACTGTGAGGTAGATCCTGAGTGCTCTGGGTGGAAGCGTGGCCACCTGGCACTCGTACAGCCCCTGGTCCGCCTCGTCAAGGAGACCGTGCACAGTGGTACCTGAAGTGTTTACTCACCGGTGACTGTGAGGTAGATCCTGAGTGCTCTGGGCGGGTGCGTGGCCACCTGGCACTCGTACAGCCCCTGGTCTCACCTCATCACAGAGACCGTGCACAGTGGTACCTGAAGTGTTTACTCACCGGTGACTGTGAGGTAGATCCTGAGTGCTCTGGGTGGATGCGTGGCCACCTGGCACTCGTACAGCCCTTGGTCCGCCTCGTCAAGGAGACCGTGCACAGTGGTACCTGAAGTGTTTACTCACCGGTGACTGTGAGGTAGATCCTGAGTGCTCTGGGTGGAAGCGTGGCCACCTGGCACTCGTACAGCCCCTGGTCCGCCTCGTCAAGGAGACCGTGCACAGTGGTACCTGAAGTGTTTACTCACCGGTGACTGTGAGGTAGATCCTGAGTGCTCTGGGCGGGTGCGTGGCCACCTGGCACTCGTACAGTCCCTGGTCTCGCCTCATCACAGAGACCATGCACAGTGGTACCTGAAGTGTTTACTCACCGGTGACTGTGAGGTAGATCCTGAGTGCTCTGGGCGGGTGCGTGGCCACCTGGCACTCGTACAGCCCCTGGTCTCACCTCATCACAGAGACCGTGCACAGTGGTACCTGAAGTGTTTACTCACCGGTGACTGTGAGGTAGATCCTGAGTGCTCTGGGCGGGTGCGTGGCCACCTGGCACTCGTACAGCCCCTGGTCTCGCCTCATCACAGAGACCATGCACAGTGGTACCTGAAGTGTTTACTCACCGGTGACTGTGAGATAGATCCTGAGTGCTCTGGGCGGGTGCGTGGCCACCTGGCACTCGTACAGCTCCTGGTCTCGCCTCATCACAGAGACCATGCACAGTGGTACCTGAAGTGTTTACTCACCGGTGACTGTGAGGTAGACCCTGAGCGCTCTGGGCGGGTGTGTGGCCACCTGGCACTCGTACAGCCCCTGGTCTCGCCTCGTCACAGAGACCATGCACAGTGGTACCTGAAGTGTTTACTCCCCGGTGACTGTGAGATAGATCCTGAGTGCTCTGGGCGGGTGCGTGGCCACCTGGCACTCGTACAGCTCCTGGTCTCGCCTCATCACAGAGACCATGCACAGTGGTACCTGAAGTGTTTACTCACCGGTGACTGTGAGGTAGACCCTGAGTGCTCTGGGCGGGTGTGTGGCCACCTGGCACTCGTACAGCCCCTGGTCTCGCCTCGTCACAGAGACCATGCACAGTGGTACCTGAAGTGTTTACTCACCGGTGACTGTGAGGTAGATCCTGAGTGCTCTGGGCGGGTGCGTGGCCACCTGGCACTCGTACAGCCCCTGGTCTCGCCTCGTCACGTATTGGATGCGCAGCCTCCAGTTGCCGGGATACCGGAAGCTCAGTGTGATCCGCTGGTCGGCGCTGTATTCGTGGCGACCGACAGTCAAAAGCTGCAGGGAGCCCTGGCGGTGGTGCAGCCAGGACACCTGTACATAACGGAGCGAGGAAGTAAAGCATAAGTTTTTTGATATCAAGTAAGGATTTTAAGTATTAGCGGAAAATTTGAACTTGTGGCATTGTTTATCATGGACAGAGATAGGATTGACACTGATAGATTAGGAGTTTCCGCGATGTAACATTCCTACAACTACCTTTAGTAATTATTGATATTTTTTTTTCTGGAGATTGACTACATTCATTGGAGGATGCTTACTTATTGATTGCAAGGTTAAGAGGCAGGAACATATACAGTGAAATAATACGTCAATACATAAACCACAGAAATCCAAATCGTATTCTGTTATAGTTTTAAACAAATTTAATACAGAGTCACACTAGAAATTGGAAGGTTATGTTTATGTGTACGTAATAATCATTCCAGAAATAGTAAACTGCGACACATTGCAATTGAACAAATTATTTTAATCACGCAGCGAGAGTGAGTACTAGGTAAACACGGAGAGAGAGTGGAAAATTGTTCAGAGTACGGTTCCAAGATAGGCAGTAGCCGGACCTGGCAGTGTAGTGGCTAGCGCGCTGGCCTCGCATTGCAAGGGCCGCCGGTTCGAGTCCGGCCTCGGGAATGGGTGGTTTTAATAAGTGTTGTGCTCGTCTTGTGTTTTCCTCACTGTAGTGTCCACAATATCATAGTGAATTTCTGATACAGCAGTTGCAACGAAAACAAATTGGAGCTGGAAATTCAAATCTAGATACCCGGACGGGGATTCGAACCGGCGCCCTCCAGAATGCGAGGCCAGAACGTTAACCAGTCACCCACCACGCTGTTTTTCAACCATCATAGCTAAAACCAACTATCAATGCATTGGGTGACAAACATTTCTTGTCTGATTAGC
Source organism: Vandiemenella viatica (assembly GCA_031002005.1). NCBI lineage: Eukaryota > Metazoa > Arthropoda > Insecta > Orthoptera > Morabidae > Vandiemenella > Vandiemenella viatica. The sequence continues at coordinate 52,674,922 of JARYHS010009186.1, forward strand.
TATCTTGGCCAAGGGAACAGTTACTTAATAAGTACACTTTGTAGTTTCTTACAAACGCATGATATGTTGGCACCTCTCACCAAATTGATTTCAGAAGAATTAACTTGGATAGAAATCAAAAACTCAAAACTCATAAGCTAAATTTAGGAAAACTTTTCACACAAGGTATAATGTGGTAATCTATATAAAAGATGCATATTATTTCTATTTTCCCATAAATAATGAAAATTTGTTTATATACAAAATACTACTTATTGTGTTGGTGCTAAATCTGTGAGTGCATGTAATATTTCAATTAAAATAATAGTTTCAATTCACATATTTAAAAAACGCAGTTAACATTCCGTAAGATCTAGCATATTAAGCATCTATTCAGATTTTCTTTCGTAACAGAAGTGAAATAAGTCATGTTAATATCAGTCTTATATAGAGTATATGATTAATGACTTAGTCGTCGTATTAACACCAGTGTTATATAGGGATCACAACTGGAGATTCTAAAATGGTATTTTAACTAAAGATGTACTGCCTTCGACTAAAAGAGCTACTGCTTCATCCGAGCATGGTGGGTGGGCACTAACACTCTGGCCTCGCATTCGGAAGGAGGCATGTTTGAATCCCAAATCACTCCAGGTGAATGCAGTGATGCTTCCTTCAAAAGGCCAGGGCGTAATTCCTCCCCGTTCCTTGTCCCCAGTGTTTTCCCGCCTCCAATGACCCCGACGTCGACAAGATTTAAAGCCGTATGGAAACAAAGATATGAACCTTAAGTCACGTGAAAGCACATCTCTTCACTCCTTGTGGCACCTCATAAATTTATTTGAAAGCTTCAAGAAAAAGGTGAATAAGATGTGTGGGACGCATGTTGAACAAAGCGTCGAGAAACTGATTAAAACAGTCCACGTAAGGGAAGTAAAGGGCAAGAAATATCAGGCACTCGCCCGAAGGAATCACAGACTAGTTGCAATAGCTGTCGAAGGTAGCATTCCGTGATTACGATAGTGTTGTGTAAAGCTACTGTCGTTAGTTTAAAGAACGTGCACCTAGTTCGCAAACAGTTTACTAATGGTCTGTTGTTAGAGGAATGTATTTGTTATTTCATTCATTCCAACAGAACACTAGATGCGTTTTTACTGTACTAGAACTCATAATAGCTCATAAATGAAAGCAAACTTCAATGATCATTTAGCTAAATCGTAATATCTGCTTTGGTGACCAAAGAAAGTAATAGTGGACGAAGTATTATTAAGGAACGCAAAGAGAATGTTTGCATATTTTTTCTGAACTTTAAACAATCCAGCGACGCAGAGAAAAAATTGTAAATCTTTTACATGTTTTGGAAAATTGCATAGAATACTGAGATGTAAAAGTTGAATTAAACTTAATATCGCATACCTTTGTAACCTTAGTATAAAATTCATTTTCGTTATATTCCTGAAAAATAAGCAGTTTTGGAAGCATTTTTATAATCGAAAAATTTATAAAAGTTTCTTTCATGACACAGAGAAAAAAATATACAGTAGCATTACAAACTGATGCGTCTTGCCGAATATAACACATTTTTCATATAGTACATCCAATACATACTTAATTTTTGCAAAAATTCCATAAGCAAACCGTTCTAAAATTTAGTTTTAACTGGTGGCGAATTTCTCCTTCGTGCAACTCGAAGTACTGCTCTGAAACTAATGTCACTATTCCTCCATAATCCTCTTTCCTTCTTCTTTCTAGCGTCATTCTGCTGAGCCGTGGTGTCCGCTTTTAATATAAAATTCCCTCAGCTCCGTTTAACAGTCGGCTTACCAGAGAGCCTGTCATAGGAGGAGTTTGCTTAATATCGCCAGCTACCTATGTAATTTTGTTCTGTACGTTTACATTTTTTCGCTTAAAAGTAAAATTTATAATGATAGAACTGTGAACCATCCCAACGGTAGCCTAAATGTTTATAAAAAACCTCTTAACAACCTTTTCTTTTTTAACAAAAAACCCTTCCAGTTGTTAAATTTTTTGCAATCATCACTTTAACTGTTTATGAAGTAGGGACAACACAAGACGAACAACCTAATTATGACTACACATGTCCTAGACAGGATTTGAACAGGCGACTCTAACGACAGTACACGAGAACACAAAAACCGTAACTTGTAGGCCTACAATAGGTATCAGATCCTAGAATCGATTTACCTGTCATGTCCCATACGGAGATCCTGACAATCCTGTGACTACTATTCTTCCCTTACCTTTTCACGATTACTCTCTAATATTATATTGGGTGTTTCTCCTCAGAGAAAACGTACGATGAAAATAAAACGAGAGTGAGAAGGAAACACATGTTCGACCTGCTTGATCGTTCAAGTGCCTCAAACGACAGTGGTGGCCATCCATCATAAGTTCGACTAAAAAAAATCGCCAGGAAAGGAATCTTGCCTCCTCCGGAAGTCGGTAATGCGTTTCTAACGCGTCCCTCTCGTCGGACTATTCCAGATTCGGATCGCGCTTTATCGTTTGTTCGAACTTCAAGAGATCCGTTTCTTCTGATGAGCAAAAAGATTGTTCACAGATGATTGCTACACGTCGTTATTGCCATTGGAGTCATAACAATTCTCAAGGGACACGTTTGACCTCGAACGATCGGAACCGCACGAAAACGTGTTTAGAACAACAAGCGATTATAAACTAAACGGTGGTGTGTGTCATTTCCATGCAGAACTCCACACTTGTCTGCTAGCGCCATTCGTTGTACATATGTTTTCAAGAGACGCAAGACACTTCTGGCCCAAATATTTGGAAGAAACATGAAACAATCTGACAACGAAACATGCATGTGGAGGCAAGCAAAAATTTAAAAATGACTAAAGAGCACATGAAACGTTTTCTAAATTCAGTCCTTTGCGAACATATAAAAAATGAAAAGAGCCTGTTGTTATGTGATTCCTGATCAGGTCATAAAGACCATACCCTTCTAGATGCAACTTTTCAAAACGAAGATGGTATGCTGAAGATATTGCCACCGAAAACCACTAAATATTACCAACCCCTTGATGTTTACTCCTTTCGCAAATATTTTGATTATTAGCTCGTACCCGCGACTTCATACGCGTGGATTAAGAATTTTTTTGCCAGAATTGAATATAGAAAGTTGTTGGTAACGAAGGATTGGTCCCAAACAATATCGAGTCGGAATAATATGACAGGAAAGCTATCACTATATAATTGTACCGTCGAACCTGTCTCTTGAAGAGAATCAATTTCCAACATATTTCTGTCACCATTCGATAACGTCTCAAAATTTCGTGACTACAACTGTTAATCATACTGGAAAAAAATATCCTGCGCCCTTCATACAGATTTTCTTATCAAATTCCATCAATATCGATATAGCCATTTAGTCGTCAAAACGTAACAAAAAGACAGAGACTTACTTCCGTATTTATAATAATATTACTGTCACACTCACACACTGACTGCGAACAACACCTTAAAAAGTGTACACCTGCACCATTGCAAGACTACATACGATTTGTCTCGCATTGCACCCCTAACTTTCTAATATCTACAGTTACGATCAAAAACAATTTTTTTAAATCTTATCCTCCACGGAAATTTGAACCGTGGACCACGACATTTTTAAGCAAACGCTTTAACCACTGAACTGCCTGACCGATATACGGAAAACAGTTCAGAGACGTCCATATCCAACGCGTCTGTCTATCGCCGTTCAGTAGTATTTCAAAATAATGATACAACATGTGTTATTTATACAGATACTTTTTCAACCAAATGTAGACGGTATTTTTCTCCTTGTTTCAAAGGAGAAGTGTGCAAAGTTTCATCGAGATCGGTTGAAAACTGTGGATTTGTATGAAGAACAAATAAACAAACAAACAAACAAACATACATACATACATTCATCTTTATATATATAGACTAGCCTCGTACCCGCGACTTCGTACGCGTGGATTAAGAATTTTTTTGCCAGAATTAAATATAGTAAGTTGTTGGTAACGAAGGATTAGTCCCAAACAATATCGAGTCGGCATAATATGACAGGAAAGCTATCGCTATATCATTCTACCGTCGAACCTGCCTCTTGAAGAGAATTAATTTCCAACATATTTCTGTCGCTATTCAATAAGATCTCAAAATTTCGTGACTACAACTGTTAATCATACTGGAAAAAATATCCTGTGCCCTTCATACACATTTCCTTATAAAATTACATCACAACGATATAGCCATTTAGTCCTCAAAAACGTAACAAAAAGACAGAGACTTACTTCCGTATTTATAATAATATTACTGTGGTTCACACTCACACACTGACTGTGAACAACACCTGAGGGATCATTATAACGTAAAAAAGTGTACACCTACAACATTGCAAGACTACCTACGATTTGCCTCGCATTGCGCCCCTAACTTTCTAATATCTACAGTTTAACATTCAATCCGAATAACCTACGACCCAGGCCTGACTTTTACGATGAAAAACAATTTTTAAAAATCTGATCCCCGACGGAGATTTCAACCAGAGACCACGACGTTCGTAAGCAAGCTCTTTAGCCACTGAGCTTCCAGCTCACTACACGGAAACACGGTGTGAAGACGTGCATATCCAACGTGTCTGTCTATCGCCGTATTTCCAAGTTATGAGAATCAATTGCCAACATATTTCTGTCACCATTCGATAAGGTCTCAAAATTTCGTTACTACAACTGTTAATCACACTGCAAACTATATCCTGTGCCCTTCATACAGATTTCCTTATAAAATTCCATCACAACGATATAGCCAATTGGGAGTCATAACGTATCAAAAAGACAGAGACTTACATCCCTAATTATAATAATATTACTGTGGTTCACACTTACACACTGACTGCGAACAAAACCTGAGGGATCATTATAACGTAAAAGAGTATACACCTACAACATTGCAAGACTACCTACTATTTGCCTCGCATTGCGCCCCTAACTTTCTAATATCTACAGTTTAACATTCAATCCGAATAACCTACGACCAAGGCCTGACTCTTACGATGAAAAACAATTTTTAAAAATCTGATCCCCGACGGAGATTTCAACCAGAGATCACGACGTTCAAAGCCAGCGCTTTAGCCACTCAGCTGCCAGGCCACTATGCGGAATCTCGGTACGCAGTAGTCCACATCCAAAGTGTCTGTGTACCACCGTATTTCGAAGTTATGAGACAAATGTGTTATTTATACAGATAATTTTTCAACCAAATGTAGACAGTATTTTTCTCCTTGTTTCAAAAGATAAATGTGCAAAGTTTCATCGAGAACGGATAAAAACTGTGGATTTGTATGAAGACCAAACAAACCAACAAAAGAAAAAAACCAAACAAACAAACATACATTCATCTTTATATATAAAGATTACTGTGGTTCACACTTACACACTGACTGCGAACAAAACCTGAGGGATCATCATTATAACGTAAAAGAGTATACACCTACAACATTGCAAGAATACCTACGATTTGCCTCGCATTGCACCCTTAACTTTCTAATATCTACGGTTTAACATTCAATCCGAATAACCTACGGCCCAGGCCTGACTCTTACGATGAAAAACAATTTTTAAAAATCTTATCCCCGACGGAGATTCCAACCGGAGACCACGACGTTCGTAAGCCAGCGCTTTAGCCACTCAGCTGACAGGCCACTACGCGGCATTTCGGTACGCAGTAGTCCACATCCAAAGTGTCTGTCTACCACCGTATTTCGAAGTTATGAGACAAATGTGTTATTTATACAGATAATATTTCAACCAAATGTAGACAGTATTTTTCTCCTTGTTTCAAAGGATAAATGTGCAAAGTTTCATCGAGAACGGATAAAAACTGTGGATTGTATGAAGACCAAACAAACCAACAAAAGAAAAAAACCAAACAAACAAACATACATTCATCTTTATATATAAAGATTACTGTGGTTCACACTTACACACTGACTGCGAACAAAACCTGAGGGATCATTATAACGTAAAAGAGTATACACCTACAACATTGCAAGAATACCTACGATTTGCCTCGCATTGCACCCCTAACTTTCTAATATCTACGGTTTAACATTCAATCCGAATAACCTACGGCCCAGGCCTGACTCTTGCGATGAAAAACAATTTTTAAAAATCTTATCCCCGACGGAGATTCGAACCGGAGACCATGACGTTCGTAAGCCAGCGCTTTAGCCACTCTGCTGCCAGGCCACTATGCGGAAACTTGGTACGGAGTCGTCCACATCCAAAATGTCTGTCTACCGCCATATTTCGAAGTTATGAGACAAATGTGTTATTTATACAGATAATTTTTCAACCAAATGTAGACAGTATTTTTCTCCTTGTTTCAAAGGATAAGTGTGCAAAGTTTCATCGAGAACGGATAAAAACTGTGGATTTGTATGAAGAACAAACAAACTAACAAACAAACAAACAAACAAACATACATTCATCTTTATATATGAAGATTACTCCGCGATTCACTAAAAGTGTGTGGCGGAGGGTGTATTTTACCTATTCATAAGGACAATAGTTTGGAAGGAATATTCAGTATATGGCAGGAGGCGCCCACGGGATATGTGAGGAACCATACCAGCATTCGCCTGAAGTGATCTTGGAAAACCATGGAAAACCCAGATCAGTTTCTTTTTTATCTGCTTAAGTTTCTCTAAAGTCGCATTCTCACGATCCCTTGTAACGGAGGCGAGACGGGACGGGAAACCATGGGAACAGGGCCACCTCTGCTAGCGGAGACGAGACGCAGCTGCCCACACTGAGACGGTAAACATCACAGGCGTGTGTAGCGGTGCGCTGTTGCCATAGGTTTCCAGCAGCGGTGCGTACCCCCTTCTGTTGCTGTAAAGTGCTCTGTGCCAAACGACACTACGCAACGTGGTTGGGAGGTGGCGGCAAGGTAAGCTAGGACTAAGCTGCGGCCCGCGGTCGTCCCTACACTTCGGCTAATGAGGTCCCGTCCCGTCTCGCCTCGGCTACAAGGGATCGTGGGAATGCGCCTTAACAGCGAGGTCTTTAGAGACGGGAAAGGATGGGGGCAAGGAATGGGAAGGAATTCGGCCATGGCCTTTTGAAGGAAGCATCCCGGCATTTGCCTGGAGTGATTTGGGAAACCATGGAATACCCAAATCTGGATGCCCGGACGGGGATTCGAACCGCCGTCCTCCCGAATGCGATGCCAGAACGCTAGCCGTTACACCACCACGCTCGGTACCCAGATCAGGAAGCCGGAGTGCTTTATCGAAACCTACTCCTATCGATTTTAATCTATTCCATTCCCTAATCGCTCGTGGGAATAATGAGTTCAGAAATGAATCGGTTCTGGCCCTGATTTCTCTAATTTTATTTTCGCGATCATTCCGTGATATGAATGTTGCTGGTAGAAATTTTTGTTTACTGTCATTCTGAAATACATCAGTCGTGAATTTGTCAATTAGCTTCTGTCGAAAGCAACGACTTCGGTGTTCCAGGTCGTTCCAACCTAATTCCTTCTACATTGCACTTACGCTTTCCCTCCAACTATATATACCTGTCACGATATAACGTCTATGTCAGAAGGATTACTGATTTTGTAAGACTACAATGTGCCAAACCACAAGATACATGACCGTTATTTCATCATGAAACTCCACTCTGTTATTTACAATCAATTTGCTGCACATAGTTATAAGCCTATGTTGCATTATGCATGGCGATAGCTAGGTTATGACATTGACATACCAACATCATCATTTGAAAATTTACTTAGCGTGGCTTTTGATATTGGACTGCACGATTGCGAAAGTGATTTGGAATGTAATAACGTGTCTTTAGCGAGGTGCATACAGTTAAACGAAATCCCTTTGAGAACTAGTATAAGCACTATCAGGTGTGTGGTACTGCTGTATATGCGTGTTTTGTGCTATATTAAGTACTTTAAGCAGAGAGGTTTCGCACTGTTGATTGAAAATGTAATCTTTTCTATGGTCCAATTTTTTCTTAAAAAAATGATTGCAGTAGTCTGAATAATGTTTCTAGGGAACGAAAAAATGAAAATGCTGCCTGAAGATTTCTCGCAGAACTAAAAGTGATTTTTTTTTATTGGATGTTTGTTCGAATTCCAGACCATAACTTATGATTCAACGATGGATATGCATAATTCTTTTTTTTGTTTTGTTCCTTAATTCCCCGAGATGAAAATAACTCAATTAAATTTTTTCTATGAAAAAAACTGGTATTTGTAGCATGTCTCTGTGATTATGTCATTTAAGTATTTAAAATCAATTACAAAATTTTTACTCACATAATCCTAAAAAGTAGAAAATAATAATAAAATAAATAAACTTTTTCATGTACCATGTTTTTATAAGGTACTTAAAAGTATAAAATAATTTCCCTAATCCTTATGAAGGATAAAACAACATACAGATTTTTAACTTCTTCTAAATTGTCCTAAAAATTTATACTTGTAAGATTTGTGACGAAATCCGTTGGGCGCATGGAATACGTAACTGTAAGAAGTGTAGAGAGTAGTTACCAATGAAAGAACTTACTTATTAGTTAACATTATTTGCGGTGCAATAAAATTGTTAATAGAGCTATTAATGCATCAAATATCTGTTGCATGTGCCCAATGTTTTTCGTCACCAATCTTACAAGTATTTTAATAGCTTTCAAAAATTTCCAAGAATAAATTTTCAGGACAATTTAGAAGAAGTTAAAAATCTGTATGTGGTTTTATCCTTCATAAGGATTAGAGACATTATTTTATACTTTTTAATCCGTTATAAAAACATGGTACATTAAAAAGTTTTTTATTTTATTATTATTTCCTTTTTTGTAGAAATATGAGAGCAAAATTGCGAGATATTCTCTCGTTTCTGTTGCCGTTATTTAGGAATTGTTCAGACGGAACGAAATTACAATACGCTTACATTTGAAGAGCGTCCTTCACTCTTTGCGTTCTGCCATCAATGTACAGCGAAATTAGTTTCTGCGGCGTTTTCTGTCACATGTTTACATAGTGATTCGTTCCTCACAACCAGCCACAACATCACCCGAATGGACTGCGATTTCCTATCAGCCTCGTGGCTGACAATGGTTCGTCAGTAGCTTTAACTCTTTCCTACAGAACTTGCCGAACAGTATCGGAATGTGATTTACAGCTTGGAACGAAGCTGTGGCGAAGAGTCCACACGTTATCAACCCGAACACTGACTCGGCACGAAGAGCTCTCAGTAGTATACGTATTTAGTAAATAGATTGAATAGCGCCGAATCTGATATACAGCCGGTGGAAGTGGTGTTTACACGGCCTGAATTAGGGGAACGATGCCGTATTTGATGAAATGCCAGTCGCAATTCCTATACGGGCGCCTGCTCCAAACAAGCTCTGTTGCCTCCTAATGGTATCAGCCGTGCAAAAAAAAAAAGGGGTCCACAAACAGGATCGCGTTTGCACTGTGCCGCTTGAAGCAGTCAACGTGATTTGTCGCGTTGCTTCACGCGTAAATTTCCAATACTGAAACAGCTATTTCGTAGCATATATGCTTACTTAATTTTGAGTTTGATAAAAAAAATTATGAGGTGTACGAATCCAGCTTATTATATTGGTGGTTTTATTTTAACATTCATATTTTATTTTACTTTCTCGCAAAAAATAAAAAAATAAGAGAATTTGGAAATTTCCCGTGGCTATTCAAAAGTCAGCAACCCAAGCCAAGGATAGCATCTTGTTATTCTGGGGAAACTCCAGCCTGTGACTTGTGGAAACCTGGGAAATACACGACCACTCTGCCAGCAGACGCTCCCCCTTTGTTATTCCGCCAGAGGCCCAACCATTGTCTGTGCATCCAGGTACAAAATCCCGCAATGTTCCGCAGAACATTTCTTTGCTCGTCCGGCTCACTACGGAATTTAAAGTTTATACACACCAATGTTCCTAATATTATTCGCTACTACTAGTATTTTAATAATTAAAACTGTATAGGGAGATTCACTTTGGTCATTCTACCACACTTTGAAACGTACTTTTTGGTAAAGTCATAAATATGTGGTGAGAGCATTACCACAATCGAGGTAAGTCTTCTTACCGAGTTCGGCGGACGCAACTCGGCGGCGAGTTGCCGCCGTCTCAGGTAGAAAGTCTGTTATGGATACTCTTGGATGCCACGGAATAGTACTGACTAAAGAATTTAAGGTTAAAATTTGTAATGGGCAAATGTAGGTGGGTGCAGGAAAGGGGTAAGATGGGTGTGTATGGAAATTGCCACCGGAGCATGCACTCCATTGAAATTTAATTAAATATTATTATTATTATTATTATTAAGGGGTACTAGTTTCAGAGCTACTTAGCGTGTATTTCATCGAATTATTCCAAAGAGTAAGAACTTTAATAAATTAATAACAGTTTGATCTTAAATATACTCCATTCTAGAGGTCGGCAGTATATATTTTAAATGATATACATAAATCAGACATGCATAAAAAAAGAATCATTAAAAAAATGTGACAGGAAAACAAAAATCCAGATTGTTTTGACAACATATTTAACAACAAATTCATTAAATTCTCCAAATGGTATCAACAATTTTGTCGAAAAGCATTATTATCATAAGTATTAAAAATTTGTCAAAATCACTTAATTAGACATTTTACAAAAATCATAAGCTGGAGAATGTTTGCTATACTTTTCCGGTAAACATTACGAGGTTACACAGGACTATAAACTTTGAAATAACTGTTAGATCAGTGTTTTCAAAAATATGGCGAGGGGTTTTGGTGGTTAATTTTCACTGCTCTTCTCACTATACCTCCGAAAAATTTCAGGATTTTCTAGGTGACTTTTCTCTATCTCTCTAAAGAACAGCAGGATTCTATAGCTGACTTTGGATGAAATACTTTTGGGAAGTTAATTTTCTGCTTAATAGATGCATTAGTTCCGCTTCCAGTTCAAGAACAAAAATAATTCTACTTCAGAACCATATTTCAAGGCAGCAGTTCAGTTTTTTTCTTTGCTTTGTAGATTAAAGGCGGGAAAGCACTGGGGCAGGAAACGGGAAGAAATCAGGCCATGGTCTTTTAAAGGAACCATCCCTACATTCGCCTGTAGTGATTTGGGCGGACCATGTAAAACCAAAATCTGGATTGCCGGACTGGGATGAAATTCAGTTGGAATCTAGCCTCACAGTAATACGAGAAAACAAGGAACAGGTGGTTTCTACGAGTCGGACATGTAGTATCAACGTATCGTTGGAACAACACAGTGCGTCACTCACCGTCTTCCCCTGCAGCAGCCCCACCCTGCAGTCGAGCAGCGCCGTCTGTCCCACCCTGGCGGTCACGTTGTGAGGCCCCGGGCCGTCCTCGAAGTAAGGACCGTAGCGCCGGGAGTCGCCCGGGCCGTGCACGTGCACGTGTCCGTGGTCGTGCACGTGCGGCGCCCGTGTCGTGGTCGCCGGGAGCGTGGTTGCTGCCGTGGTGGTGGTAGCAGGGTCCCAGGACGACGAGTCGTTGCCGCCCAGCGCCAGCACTGCAACAACGCACAGTAGTTACACACAGTTCTATTCCCAAACAGGCAATCACAACACGCAGATAGATCATAAAGCGGATACAGACGACCAAATTTCGGTCCCAATCTGCAGGGGCAATCCGGCAGGGGCCCACGTTAGTAGGAAAATTGGGTCTGATACGCCCGATATCGGGAGATTGGCAGTATCCGACAAAAAATTTACAGATCGTCACTGCAGACAGGGCGAAAATTGAGACTTGCGTAGCGCGATTGTAACGATTGAGAAAATTTTAGCTCAGTCGGCTTGGAGCAGGGAGTGAATGCGTTTCGTGCCTTTAGTTGTGTGTGTCGTTAAAAATGACTAAAGAGAAACAGGTGTGGACGAATATTTCCCAATTGTGGGACAAACACAA
>JARYHS010009186.1:52687859-52895004 GCA_031002005.1 Vandiemenella viatica
AAAAGCGTTCAACACGCGCATCACGGCATTGCATGTCGGTGTCATAGATTTACCCCCATCTAACAGCCCGCCTAGAAGCTTCAACTTCATAAAGTGGTGGACGCGCGATTATTTTTTCGCACTGCCACTCACAAGCAGAATCGTAATATGTGGCTAACACCTCTAAGTCATGTGAGTGGTAGGTTGCATAAATGATACTCCTGCAAGGTATGTACAGTATTTATATGTATATACAACTAGCCGGTACCCGCGACTTCGTACACGTGGATTAAGATTTTTTTTGCCAGAATTAAATATAGAAAGTTGCTAACGAAGGATTGGTCCCAAACAATATCGAGTAGGAATAATATGACAGGAAAGCTATCACTATATCATTGTACCGTCGAACCTGTCTCTTGAAGAGAATCAATTTCCAACATATTTCTGTAACCATTCGATAAGGTCTCAAAATTTTCGTGACTGCAACTGTTAATCATACTGGAAAAAATATCCAGTGCCCTTCATACAGATTTCCTTATAAAACTGCATCACAATGATATAGCCATTTAGACATCAAAACGTAACAAAAAGACAGAGACTTACTTCCGTATTTATAATAATATTACTGTGGTTCACACTCACACTCTGACTGCGAACAACACCTGAGGGATCATTATAACGTAACAACGTGTACACCTACAACATTGCAAGACTACCTACGATTTTCCTCGCATTGCACCCCTAACGTCCTAATATCTACAGTTTAACATTCAATCCGAATAACCTACGGCCCAGGCCTGACTCTTACGATGAAAAACAATTTTTAAAAACCTTAGCCTCCACGGAGATTTGAACCGGAGACCACGACGTTCGTAAGCAAGCGCTTTAACCACTAAGCTGTCAGTCAACTATACGGAAACACGGTACGGAGGCGTATTTCGAAGTTATGAGCAACATGTGCTATTTATACAGATAATTTTTCAACCAAATGTAGACAGTTTCAAAGGATAAGTGTGCAAAGTTTCATCGAGATCGGATGAAAACTGTGGATTTGTATGAAGAACAAACAAACAAACCAACAAACAAACATACATTCATCTTTATATATAAAGATTTATACATAAAAATTTCTAATTCCATCATTTGATTCCCTTTGCCCTTTTCTACGACCAATTCAGTTAACCTTTGCGACTAGTGTCAGTGTTGAGTTCCTTCTAGCTGCCATAATGATCAACAGTCCCATTCTAACATTGCCAAAGTGGATTCTTCCCACCTGTTATAATGATAATACTGCTTAAGCTGCGTCCATCTCTGCTTATCCTGGCTGCCAGCTGCTCGCCTTGAAACCTGCCAAACTGCCCTGCCAAATCGCACCAGATCGACCCTCTCTCCTCTGTGCACGCTGGTTTTGTTCACTATTTTCCCCACTCCCTTGTACCTGGTGGGTAGGCTTTTTGTTCAGCCACGGCCTCCGTGGATGTGCTCATCCTTTCCCAAATGACGTAGTGCTCCGCTTATTTCTGCTGACTGGATGACCTTCTCGGCTGGGCATTGGCTTCTATGTCGCCACATTCCGATGTCTGACATTGTTTATTCTTTGTTGTCGCATCTGACCTCGCTACTGGTAGCGTTGTATGAAATCATAACTGTATTCCCATAATCTACTTCGCCGATTTCACTTCAAAAGCTTTCTGAAATCATTCCAAAACATGTTGGTCTATCTACAAATGTCTAAAACACTACATTAAGGAAGAAAAATACTTCAACTGTTAATTCCTGGTCCGATTCTTTATAAATTTCAAGCAAAACTCGAAATCGTTCTTAGCACATTGCGGCTTATTTAGTCATTGTTGTGTTTGTCCCACAATTGGGGAATATTCGTCCACATCTGTTTCTCTTTAAACATTTTTAACGATACACACAACCAACGGCACGAAACGCATTCGCTCTCTGCTCCAAGCAGACTGAGCTAAAATTGTCTCAATCGTTACAATTGCGCTACGCACGTTTCAATTTTTTCCTTGTCTGCAGGGACAATTTGTAAATTGCTTTTCGGCCTCTGCCGATCTCCCGATATCGGGCGTAACTTGTGCAATTTGCCTACTGACGTGGGAATCTCCATGGCCCCTGCCGTATTGCCCCTGCAGATTGGGACCGAAATTTGGTCGTCTGTATCCGCTTTAGGCTGCATCTGCGTGTTGTGATTGCCTGTGTGTAACTACTGTGCGTTGTTGCAGTGGCGACGCTGGGCGCCAACGACTCGACGTCCTGGGACCCTGCGACCACCACCACGGCCGCAACCACGCTCCCGGCGACCACGACGCGGGCGCCGCACGTGCATGACCACGGACACGTGCACGTGCACGGGCCGGGCGACTCCCGGCGCTACGGTCCTTACTTCGAGGACGGCCCGGGGCCTCACAACGTGACCGCCAGGGTCGGTCAGACGGCGCTGCTCGACTGCAGAGTGGGGCTGTTGCAGGGGAAGACGGTGAGTGACACACTGTGTTGTTCCAACGATACGTTGATACTACATGTCCGAATCGTAGAAACCACCTGTTCCTTGTTTTCTCGTATGACTGTGAGGCTAGATTCCAGCTGAATTTCATCCCAGTCCGGCAATCCAGATTTGGGTTTTACGCGGTCCGCCCAAAACACTACAGGCGAATGTAGGGATGGTTCCTTTAAAAGACCATGGCCTGATTTCTTCCCGTTTCCTGCCCCAGTGCTTTCCCGCCTTTAATCTCCAAAGCAAAGAAAAAAACTGAACTGGTGCCTTGAAATATACTTCTGAAGTAGAATTATTCTTGTTCTTGAACTGGAAGCGGAACTAATGCATCTATTAAGCAGAAAATTAACTTCCCAAAGATATTTCATCCGGAATAAGCTAGAGAATCCTGCTGTTCTTCAGAGAGATAGAGAGAAGTCATCTAGAAAATCCTGAAATTTTTCGGAGGAATAGTGAAAAGAGCAGTAAAAATTAACCACCAAAACCCCTCGCCATATTTTTGAAAACACTGATCTAACAGTTATTTCAAAATTTATAGTCCTGTGTAGCCTCATAATGTTTACCGGAAAAGTATAGCAATCATTCTTCAGCTTATGACTTTTATGAAATATCTAATTAAGTGATTTTGAAAAATTTCAATACTTATGATAATAATGTTTTTCGGCAAAATCGTTGATATCATTTGAAGAATTTAATGAATTTGATGTTAAATACGTCGTCAAAACATTCTGCATTTTTTTTCCTGACACATATTTTTAATGATTCTTGTTTTATGTATGTTTGATTTATGTATACCATGTAAAAGACATTCTGCCCACCTGTAGAGTGGAGTCTATTTAAGATTAAATTGTTATTAATTTTTTAAAGGTTCTACTCTCTGGAATAATTCGATGAAATACACATTAAGTAGCCGCATTTTACAATGATAGTTTTGCTCTGAAACTAGTACCCCTTAATAATAATAATAATATTTAATTAAATTGCAATGGAGTGCATGCTCCGGTGGCAATGTCCCTACACACCCATCTTCCCCCTTTCCTGCACCCACCTACATTTGCCCATTACAAATTTTAACCTTAAATTCTTTAGTCGGTACTATTCCGTCGCATCCAAGAGTATCCATAACAGACTTTCTACCTGAGACAGCGGCAACTCGCCGCCGAGTTGAGTCCGCCGAACATGGTAAGAAGACTTACCTCGATTGTGGTAATGCTCTCACCACATATTTATGACTTTACCAAAAAGTACATTTCAACGTGTGGTAGAATGACCAAAGTGAATCGGCCTATACAGTTTTAATTATTAAAATAGTAGTAGTAGCGAATAATATTAGGAACATTGGTGTGTATAAAGTTTAAATTCCGTAGCGAGCCGGACGAGCAAAGAAATGTTCTGCGGACCATTGCGGGATTTTGTACCTGGAGGCACAGACAATGGTTGGGCCTCTGGCGGAATAACAAAGGGGGAGCGTCTGCTGGCAGAGTTGGTCGTGTGTTCCCCAGGTTTCCACAAGTCACAGGCTGGAGTTTCCCCAGAATAACAAGATGCTATCCTTGGCTTGGGCCGTTGACTTTTGAACGGCCAAGAGAAATTGTCAAATTCTCTCATTTTTTTTTATCTTCTTGCGGGAAAATAAAATGAAACATGACTGTTAAATAAAACCACGAATATAACAAGCTGGATTCGTACACCTCATAATTTTTATCAAACTCAAAATTAAATAAGCATATATGCAGGTTAGTACTACGAAATAGCTGTTTCAGTATTGGAAATTTACGCGTGAAGCAACGCGACAAATCACGTTGACTGCTTCAAACGGCACAGTGCAAACGCGATCCTGTTTGTGGACCCCTCTTTTTTTTACACGGCTGATACCATTAGGAGGGAACAGAGCTTGTTTGGAGCAGGCGCCCGTATAGGAATTGCGACTGGCATTTCATCAAATACGGCATCGTTCCCCTAATTCAGGCCGTGTAAACACCACTTCCACCGGCTGTATATCAGATTCGGCGCTATTCAATCTATTTACTAAATACGTATACTACTGAGAGCTCTTCGTGCCGAGTCAGTGTTCGGGTTGATAACGTGTGGACACTTCGCCACAGCTTCGCTCCAAGCTGTAAATCACATTCCAATACTGTTCGGCAAGTTCTGTAGGAAAGAGTTAAAGCTACTGACGAACCATTGTCAGCCACGAGGCTGATAGGAAATCGCAGTCCATTCGGCTGATGTTGTGGCTGGTTGTGAGGAACGAATCGCTATGTAAACATATGACAGAAAACGCCGCAGAAACTAATTTCGCTGTACATTGATGGCAGAACGCAAAGAGTGAAGGACGCTCTTCAAATGTAAGCGTATTGTAATTTCGTTCCGTCTGAACAATTCCTAAATAACGGCAACAGAATCGAGAGAATATCTCGCAATTTTGCTCTCATATTTCTACAAAAAAGGAAATAATAATAAAATAAAAAACATTTTAATGTACCATGTTTTTATAACGGATTAAAAAGTATAAAATAATGTCTCTAATCCTTATGAAGGATAAAACCACATACAGATTTTTAACTTCTTCTAAATTGTCCTGAAAATTTATTTTTGGAAATTTTTGAAAGCTATTAAAATACTTGTAAGATTGGCGAAGAAAAACATTGGGCACATGCAACAGATATTTGGTGCATTAATAGCTCTATTAACAATTTTATTGCACCGCAAATAATGTGAACTAATAAGTAAGTTCTTTCATTGATAACTACTCTCTACACTTCTTACAGTTATGTATTCCATGCGCCCAATGTTTTTCGTCACAAATCTTACAAGCATAAATTTTCAGGACAATTTAGAAGAAGTTAAAAATCTGTATGTGGTTTTATCCTTCATAAGGATTAGGGAAATTATTTTATACTTTTAAATACCTTATAAAAACATGGTACATTAAAAAGTTTATTTATTTTATTATTATTTTCTACTTTTTAGAGTTATGTGAGTAAAAATTTTGTAATTGATTTTAAATACTTTGATGACATAATCACAGAGACATGCTACAAACACCAGTTTTTTTCATAGAAAACATTTAATTGAGTTATTTTCATCTCGGGGAATTAAGGAACAAAACAAAAAAAGAATTATGCATATCCATCGTTGAATCATAAGTTATGGTCTGGAATTCGAACAAACATCCAATAAAAAAAAAAATTAGTTCTGCGAGATAACTTCAGGCAGCATTTTCATTTTTTTCTTTCCCTAGAAACATTACTCAGACTACTGCAATCATTTTTTTAAGAAAAAATTGCCTAATTGGACCATAGAAAAGAGTACATTACATTTTCAATCAACAGTGCAAAACCTCTCTGCTTAAAGTAGACCTACTTAATATAGCACAAAACACACACATACACCAGTACCACACACCTGATAGTGCTTATATTAGTCCTCAAAGGGCAGATGAGGGATTTCGATGAACTGTATGCACCTCACTAAAGACACGTTATTACATTCCAAATCACTTTCGCAATCGTGCAGTCCAATATCAAAAGCCACGCTAAGTACATTTTCAAATGATGATGTTGGTGTGCAACATAGGCTTATAACTATATGCAGCAAATTGATTGTAAATCACAGAGTGAAGTTTCATGATGAAATAACGATCATGTATCTTCACTTGTGGTTTGGCACATTGTAGTCTTACAAAATCAGTAATCCTTCTGACATAGACGTTATATCGTGACAGATATATATAGTTGGAGGGAAAGCGTAAGTGGGATGTAGAAGGAATTAGGTTGGAAAGACCTGAAACACCGAAGTCGTTGCTCTCGACAGAAGCTAATTGACAGATTCACAACTGATGTATTTCAGAATGACAGTAAACAAATATTTCTACCAGCAACATTCATATCACGGAATGATCGCGAAAATAAAATAAGAGAAATCAGGGCCAGAACCGATTCATTTCTGAACTCATTATTCCCACGAGCGATTAGGGAATGGAATAGAATAAAATCCGACAGGAGTAGCTTTCGATAAAGCACTCCGGCCTCCTAGTCTGGGTACCGAGAGTGGTGGTGTAACGGCTAGCGTTCTGGCATCGTATTAGGGAGGACGGCGGTTCGAATCCCCGTCCAGACATCTAGATTTGGGTTTTCCATGGTTTCCCAAATCACTCCAGGCAAATGCCGGGATGCTTCCTTCAAAAGGCCGAATTCCTTCCCATTCCATGCGCCCATCCTTTCCCTTCTCTAAACACCTCACTGTTAAGGTGCATTCCCACGATCCCTTGTAGGAGAGGCGAGACGGGACGGGACCTCATTAGCCACGACCGCGGGCCGCAGTTTAGTCCTAGCTTACCTTGCCGCCACCTCCCCACCACGTTGCCTAGTGTCGTTTGGCACAGAGCACTTTACAGCAACAGAAGGGGTGCGCACCGCTGCTGCAAACCGATGGCAACAGCGCACCGCTACACACGCCTCTGATGTTAACTGACTCAGTATGGGTAGCTGCGTCTCGTCTCCGCTAGCAGAGGTGGCCCCTGTTCCCATGGCTTCCCGTCCCGTCTCGCCTCCGTTTACAAGGGATCGTGGGAATGCGCCTTTAGAGAGACGTTAAGCAGATAAAAAAAAACTGATCTGAGTTTTCCATGGTTTTCCCGGATCACTTCAGGCGAATGCTGGTATGGTTCCTCACATTAGCCCGTGGGCGCCTCCTGCCATATAATGAATATCCCTTCCAAACTATTGTCCTTATGAATAGGTAAAATACACCTTCCGCCACACACTTTTAGTGAATCGCGGAGTAATCTATATATATAAAGATGAATGTATGTATGAATGTTTGTTTGTTTGTTTATTTGTTTGTTCTTCATACAAATCCACAGTTTTCATCCGATCCCAATGAAACTTTGCACACTTATCCTTTGAAACAAGGAGAAAAATACGGTCTACATTTGGTTGAAAAATTATCTGTATCAATAAAACATGTTGTCTCATAATTTCGAAATACTACTGAACAGCGATAGACAGACGCGTTGGATATGGACGTCTCTGTACTGTTTTCCGCGTAGCGGTCAGGCAGCTCAGTGGTTAAAGCGCTTGCTTATAAACGTCGTGGTCACCCGTTCAAATCTCCGTGGAAGATAAGACTTTTAAAAATTGGTTTTTCATCGTAAGAGTCACGCCTCGGCCGTAGGTTATTCGGATTGAATGTTAAACTGTAGATATTAGAAAATTCGAGGTGCAATGCGAGGCAAATCATAGGTAGTCTTGCAATGTTGCATGTGTACACTTTTTTAGGTTATATTGATCCGTCAGGGGTGATTCGATGTCATTGTGTTTGTGACATGCGGTAATCTATATATATAAAGTTGAATATACGTATATTTGTTTGTTTGTTCTTAATACAAATCCACAGTTTTCATCCGATCTCGATGAAACTTTGCACACTTATCCTTTGAAACAAGGAGAAAAATACTGCCTACATTTGGTTGAAAAAGTATCATTATAAATAACACATGTTGTCTCATAATTTCGAAATACTACTGAACAGCGATAGCCAGACGTGTTGGATATGGACGTCTCTGAACTGTTTTCCGTATATCGGTCAGGCAGTTCAGTGGTTAAAGCATTTGCTCAAAAATGTCGTGGTCCACGGTTCAAATTTCCTTGGAGAATAAGATTTTTACAAATTGTTTTTGATCGTAAGAGTCACGCCTGGGCCATAGGTTATTCGGACGGAATGTTAAACTGTAGATAACACAAAGTTAGGGATGCAATGCGAGACAAATCGTAGGTAGTCTTGCAATGGTGCAGGTGTACACTTTTTAACGTTATAAAGATCCCTCAGGTGTTGTTCGCAGTCAGTGTGTGTGTGTGAACTGCAATAATAATATTATAAATACGGATGTAAGTCTCTGTCTTTTTTTTTTACGTTTTGACGACTAAATGGCTACATCGATATTGATGGAATTTGATAAGAAAATCTGTATGAAGGGAACAGGATATTTTTTCCAGTATGATTAACAGTTGTAGTCCCGAAATTTTGAGACCTTATCGAGTGATGACAGAAATATGTTGGAAATCAATTCTCTTCAAGAGACGTTCGACGGTAGAATAAAATAGTGATAGCTTTCCTATCATATTATGCCTACTCGATATTGTTTGGGACCAATCCTTCGTTACCAACAACTTTCTATATTCAATTCTGGCAAAAAAAAAAAAAAAAAAAAAAAAAAAAAATTCTTAATCCACGCGTATGAAGTCGCGGGTACTAGCTAGTAATAATAATATTTCCGGAAGGAGTAAACATCAAGGGGTTGGCAATATTTAGTGGTTTTCGGTGGCAATATCTTCAGCATAACATCTTTGTTTTGAAAAGTTGTATCTAGAAGGGTATGGTCTGTATGACCTGATCAGGAATCACATAACAACAGGCTTTTTTCATTTTTTATATGTTCGCAAAGGACTGAATTTAGAAAACGTTTCATGTGTTATTTAGTCATTTTTACAGTTTTGCTTGCCTCCACATGAATGTTTCGTTGTCAGATTGTTTCATGTTTCTTTCAAATATTTGGACCGGAAGTGCCTTGCGTCTCTTTAAAACATGTGTACAACGAATGGCGCTAGCAGACAAGTGTGTTGTTCTGCATGGAAATGACACACACCACTGTTTAGTTTATAGTCGCTTGTTGTTCTCAACATGTTTTCATGCGGTCCCGAGAGTTCAAGGTCAAACGTGTCCCTTGATTTTTTTTTTTTTTTTTTTTTTTTTTTGTAACTGCTTTACGTCTCTTTTTAACATCGAGGTCTTTAGAGACGGGAAAGGATGGGGGCAAGGATGGGGGCAAGGAATGGGAAGGAATTCGGCCATGGCCTTTTGAAGGAAGCATCCCGGCATTTGCCTAGAGTGATTTGGGAAACCATGGAAAACCCAAATTTGGATGCCCGGACGGGGATTCGAACCACCGTCCTCCCGAATGCGAGGCGAGAACGCTAACCGTTACACCGCCCCGCTCGGTTGTGTCCCTTGAGACTTGCTATGACTCCAATGGCAATAACGACGTGTAGCAATCATCTGTGAACACTCTTTTTGCTCATCAGAAGAAACGGATGTCTCGAAGTTCGAAGAAACGATAAAGCGCGATCAGAAACTGGAATAGTCCGACGAGAGAGACGCGTTAGAAACGCATTACCGACTTCCGGAGGAGGCAAGATTCCTTTCCTGGCAATTGTTTTTAGTCGAACTTATGATGGACGGCCACCACTGTCATTTGAGGCACATGAACGATCAAGCAGGTCGAACGTGTGTCATCTTCTCACTCTCGTTCTATTTTCATCGTACGTTTTCTCTGAGGAGAAACACCCAATATAATATTAGGGAGTAATCGTGAGTAGGTAAGGGAAGAATAGTAGTCTCCAGATTTTCAGGATCGCCGTATGGGACATGAGAGGTACATCGATTCTAGGATCTGATACCTATTGTAGACCTACTAGTTACGATTTTTATGTTCTCGTGTCCTGTCGTAAGAGTCGCCTGTTAAAATCCTGTCTAGGGCATGTGTAGTCATAATTATTTGTCCCGTACTTCATAGACAGTTAAAATGATGATAGCAAAAAATTTAACAACTGGAAGGGTTTTTTGTTAAAAAAGAAAAGTTTTTTAAGAGGTTTTTCATAATAATTTAGGCTATCGTTACGATGGTTCACAGTTGCATCATTATAAATTTTACTTTAAAGGGAAAAAATTTAAACATACAGAACAAAATTACATAGGTAGATGGCGATATTAAGCACACTCCTCCTGCGACAGGCTCTCTGGTAAGCCGACTGTTAAACGAAGCTGACGGAATTTTATATTAAAAGCGGACACTACGGCTCAGCAGAACGACGCTAGAAAGAAGAAGGAAAGAGGATAATGGAGGAATAGTGACATTAGTTTCAGAGCAATACTTCAAGGAGAAATTCGCCACCAGTTAAAACTAAATTTTAGAATGGTTTGCTTATGGAATTTTTGCAAAAATTAAGTAAGTATTGGATGTACTCTATGAAAAATGTGTTATATTCGGCAAGACGCATCAGTTTGTAATGATACTGTATATTTTTTTCTCTGTGTCATGAAAGAAACTTTTACAAAAATTTCGATTCTAGAAATGCTTCCAAAACTGCTTATTTTTCAGGAATATAACGAAAATGAATTTTATACTAAAGTTACAAAGGTATGAGATATTAAGGTTAATTCAACTTTTAAATATCAGTATTCTATCCAATTTTCCAAAACATGTAAAAGCTGTACAATTTTTTCTCTGCGTCGCTGGATTGTTTAAAGTTGAAAAAATATATGCAAACATTCTCTTTGCGTTCCTTAAAAATACTTCGTACACTATTACTTTCTTTGGTCACCAAAACAGATTTTACGATTTAGCCAAATGATCATTGGAGTTTGCTTTCATTTATGAGCTATTATGAGATCTCCTACAGGGAAAAGGCATCTACTGTTCTGAAGGCATCTACTGTTCTGCTGGAATGAATGAAATAACAAATACATCCCTCTAACAACAGACCATTATTAAACTGTTTGCGAACTAGGTGAATGTTCTTTAAACTAACGACAGTAGCTTCACACAACACGGCGGTAATCACGGAATGCTACCTTCGACAGCTATTACAACTAGTCTGAGATTCCTTCGGGCGAGTGCCTGATATTTCTTGCCCTTTACTTCCCTTACGTGGACTGTTTTAATCAGTTTCTCGACGCCATTTTCACCATGCGTCCTCCACATCTTATTCACCTTTTTCTTGAAGCTTTCAAAAAAAATTATGAGCTGCCACAAGGAGTGAAGAGATGTGCTTTCACGTGACTTAAGGTTCATAGTTTTGTTTCCTTACGACTTTAAATCTTGTCGACGTCGGAGTCATTGGAGGCGGGAAAACACTGGGGACAAGGAACGGAAAGGAATTACGCCCTGGCCTTTTGAAGGAGGCATCACCGCATTCACCTGGAGTGATTTGGGAAGACCATGGAAAACCCAAATCTGGATCCCCGCACGGGGATTCGAACATGCCTCCTTCCAAATGCGAGGCCAGAGTATTAGTGCTCACCCACCATGCTCGGATGAAGCAGTCGGTCTTTTAGTCGAAGGCAGTACATCTTTGTTATCGCTTGGCTTCATAGTTAAAATACCATTTTCGAATCTCCAGTTGTGATCCCTATATAACACTGGTGTTAATACGACGACTAAGTCATTAATCATATACTCTATATAAGACTGATATTAACATGACTTATTTTACTTCTGTTACGAAAGAAAATCTGAATAGATGCTTAATATGCTAGATCTTACGGAATGTTAACTGTGTTTTTTAAATGTGTGAATTGAAACTGTTGTTTTAATTGAAATATTACATGCACTGACAGATTTAGCATCAACACAATAAGTAGTATTTTGTATATAAACAAATTTTCATTATTTATGGGAAAACAGAAATAATATGCATCTTTCAAATAGATTACCGCATTATCCACCTTGTGTGAAAGGTTTTCCTAAATTTAGCTTATGAGTTTTTGATTTCTATCCAAGTTAATTCTTCTGAAATTAATTTGGTGAGAGGTGCCAACATATCATGCGTTTATAAGAAACAACAAAGTGTCCTTATTAAGTAACTGTTCCCTTGGCCAAGATAGCTAATCAGACAAGAAATGTTTGTCACTCAATGCATTGATAGTTGGTTTTAGCTATGATGGTTGAAAAACAGCGTGGTGGGTGACTGGTTAACATTCTGGCCTCGCATTTGGGAGGACGCCGGTTCGAATCCCCGTCCGGGCATCCAGAATTGAATTTCCATCAAAAGGCCGTGGTCATGGCCGAATTCCTTCTCGTTCCTTGTCCCCACTCGCATCCTGCATCTAATGACCACGACGTTGACGAGACGTTAAGACATAAGTAAAAAAAAAGAAAAAAAAAGATTAAGGCATTTGACTTCCTGCCCAGGAAAGGTGGTGGTGTGTTTCCCAGATAGTGTTCAAAAATCCTGTATTAAATTGAAAAACTTGTCGTAGTGAGGGCATAAGTAATTGTCCGTAGAGATTCGTTCGTCGTTTGGGGACTGCAGTTTTGGCGATCCATCAGTCTTCTTTCTGAAAAGCAGGTTCGAAAGCTCAACCACCGCGGTCAAACCTCTCATCCACTACACAATTAACGCACTACAGGCAAATTGAAGAAACGCTACATCCTAGTAATCGACAGAAACACTTCTCAACAATTCCACACTGGATGTAGCAGCAGTTATCTTCTGCCCCAAGAAAATGTTATGAACTGTCCACAGTAGCCACCTACGACCAGATACCAGGTATAGCAAGCACATGAAGCCAATCTTCGGTTAGGGATAACAGAAGTTTAATGCTCCTGTACCCCGAAGACACTGAAATTGTGATATATCGCGTTCCAGACTAGCACTCTGTATAGAAAAAATTAAAACGGTTCACTGACGCCTTGGGCAGCCATGCTTTACCAGCTCAAAGACTTAAGGGATCCAGATCTATCATTTGGTACCACGTACATGACTTTTCGTTTTCCGAGCTGACTAATATCTCTCACATCCAAGAATGACTTCTCCTCTTGGGTGCAACTAGACAAATAGACTTAATAAAAGTGAGAATAATTATAATTAGGGATCGTAATATGCAAGATTAAATAGGTGATAGGAAATTAACTAACAAACTCAAGTTAAAACGTAGGATTAAATTGGTAATAAGAAATTAATTCAGGGTCTTTAGTTTGCTGTAGTGGAAGTGAGGAATTAGAAATATTTTACTATGGATTTAAGCATGCTACTGTATGTCAGCCATTGTGTTGCAGGAAGGGACGCTTAGAGATCATTCAAACTCCTTTCCGCCGACTACGTCTTGGGTCTTACCACGAACAGCCGGTTCCTGACACCAACCCCACAGCCGCAAAAGTTACTTGATGTGAGGTCTATTATCTGTGGAATTTTCAGTATTGTGCGTAAGACAGAGAGGTTCCAAACGCCCAAATAAAGTCAGGGTTGGTACTACCAACTTGAGAAAGACACAATCTAAGTTACAGTTACCTGAATGGTATTTATGCCCCTCACAACACTATAGGACTCTTAGTATTGATCCATAGCTGTTTATACTGCCCATATTTTTTTTTTTTTTTAAATTATGGCCTTCGGTCTTTCCGACCATTTAACCGGCTCCAATTTGTTTACGTTGCAACTGCTGTATCAGAAATTCACTATGATATTGTGAAAACTACAGTGAGGACAACACAAGACGAGCACAACACTTAATTAAAACCACCCATGCCAGTGCCACTACACTGCCAGGACCGGCTACTGCCTATCTTGGAACCATACTCTGCACAATTTTCCTCTCTCTCTCTCCGTGTTTACCTAGTTCTCACTCTCGCTGCGTGATTAAGATGATTTGTTCAATTGCAATGTGTCACAGTTTACTATTTCTGGAATGATTATTACGTACACATAAACACAACCTTCCAATTTCTAGTGTGACTCTGTATTAAATTTGTTTAAAACTAGAACAGAATACTATTTGGATTTATGTGGTTCATGTATTGACGTATTATTTCACTGTATATGTTCCTGCCTCTTAACCTTGCAATCAATGAGTAAGCATCCTCCAATGAATGCAGTCAATCTCCAAATAAAAAATAAAAAAAAAGCAATAATTACTAAAGGTAGTTGTAGGAATGTTACATCGCGGAAACTCCTAATCTCTCAGTGTCAATCATATCTCTGCCCATGATAAACTTTGGTTACAATGCCACAGGTTCAAATTTTCCGCTAATACTTAAAATCCTTACAGAGAACTTATGCTTTACTTCCTCGCTCCGTTATGTACAGGTGTCCTGGCTGCACCACCGCCAGGGCTCCCTGCAGTTGTTGACTGTCGGTCGCCATGAATACAGCGCCGATCAGCGCATCACACTGAGCTTCCGGTATCCCGGCAACTGGAGGCTGCGCATCCAATACGTGACGAGGCGAGACCAGGGGCTGTACGAGTGCCAGGTGGCCACGCATCCGCCCAGAGCACTCAGGATCTACCTCACAGTCACCGGTGAGTAATCTAGCGTATAATTGTTACGAGTACATTGTCAGAAAACTCTAATCTCCATATTTTATCATGGAGAATGACGTCAAATCTCTGACACTGTCCCCAATCGTGGGAGTTCTGAGCCATAGCAAACGCTTATTACAGCAGCTCACGTTGATATAGTTACATAATTATAGCTCCACGTCGTTATCTGCCGATGATGTCAGAATGGTTAACTTCATTAACAGGACAGCAAATCGCTCTACAATTATTCCTCATTTCTGTTTAGCAGAGCGGACTGGTAGCTCTGTGGGTATGGCACGAGAGTGGAGTTCGAAATATCTCCGGTTCGAATCCCTGTCTCGGCTGCGATTTTCATACGCCCATAAATTGACCTTCACCTCTGGCACAGCTTGCTGTGTAATGTGGAGCACGCCAGATTTTCCAGAAAACTTTAGTATTCTACATACAAGTAAAAGTTCTGAAAAAGTTTTCGAATTACTTTCAAACATTGGGAGTTAAATTTGCTTGGTTTATTCACAAAAAAAAAAAAAAAAAAAAAAAAAAAAAAAAAAAAAAAAAAATTATAAAAATTGTGTGATGAAAAGAAAAACGTAAACATTCTAAGAACCAGCGGTTTGCGATCTTTGATTTTATATTCCGAAAATTATACTTGAATACGCCACTAAATACCCTATAAATGTTTTTATCTGTATCACATTATTCTTTTTTTTTAATCACTTTTAGATTAATGAGAAGTAAAATATTTTGTAAATAAATAACCCACTTACTTTTTCTAGATTCATTCTGCTTTGATCGATGTATTACTACCGACGTTTCGGCTCCCAACGTGGGGCCTTCATCAGAGCTATTTAGAAGTCTTAAAACCGTCACAAATGATAATTCACTTATAGACAGCTCTGATGATGGCCCTGGTTGGGCATCGAAACGTCAGTAGTAATACATCGATCAAAGCAGCGCGAATGCCGAAAAAGTAAATGGAATATTTGATTAATATGACGCCTGCTAAAAGCGTCAAATATTGTAAAATACTGTGTAGGTACACATTTCTAAGTTGAAAGTTTGAGAGCACACAGACGGAAAATGAGTGATTCCGAAAAGTTACCATTTATTATTCGGCTAGTACGGAGCTCTAAAAATGAATGGAAACTGTACCGTAAGATAGCGAATAATTAACTGATTTTTGACGTAGTCACCCTGTTATTGACAGCAGCTTGGTAACTATATATCACATCACATGATAAAACATGTTATCTTTATGTGAGCTAAGGTTAAACATATAAAATATATGAATAGTAATCATCTTTGTCGTTTTCCTGCTCGCGAGATTACGCAGTGGAGAAATGTGAGAAGCTGCTGGCATTCCGTGAAACATTAATTTCTGTAAACATCAGTATTAACCGTATTCGATCAAGTTTTTTTGTCCATGACGGAGTTTATCTAGCTTTGCGAAACTTTGTAGTGATTGTTGTGAAATGAAGTGTGTAATTGATATCGCGCCAGCAATAGTGGAGTTCGATGTGACGAAAAAGGGAAAAAATATTATTTTTGAGAATGGCACAAGTCTAAATATTTTAAATGGTCTTCAAATGACAGTTAATTCTCTCTCTTCGCAATTAATTATTTGTAGTTGTGACTTGATGAGATATATAAGGCCTTTGAAAATATGTAACAACCTGTTCATACACTAACAACTAGCTAATTACTATTGATCACAAATTCAATAACTCTTGTTTCCTGCAATATTATGTAAATTATTTAAATCTAAAAAAAAATATTCGGTTGCTGTAGTCAAATCGAATCGGTTATTGGTAGAAAGAAGTCGGTGTATTACTGTGCGAATCCTGCAACGAAATCCCACATCAGCTCCGCGGTACATATTCCTTTAATTTTTGTCAGTGTTAATAGTAGTATGACAGCAAGAATTTATTTTTATTTAATGGAGGTATAAATAATTTCATCATAAATTTTGGATATTACTTTCTTGCTCAAACGTAATTATTGTGAAATATGAAAAAAATCCCCGTATTAAAAAACTGGAATTAGAAGTCAATTATAAACAGGCAGGTGTTCAGATCACATCGTGAAACGCTGTTCACATGGGGAGATCAGTTTAGTAGTAGCTCCTTGCCCCGTCTTCATTGTTGCTGACTTTGTTATTTCGCTCTCGACATGTTGTATCACCACGTATACTGGGAGAAATATGAGGTTTTTTTTCAGTAATGTTCTGGTAGCTAAACTGCTTTTGTACTTCAGTTCTCAAACCTTTAATTCTAGATCAGCTGTGTTACCACCTGACTTTTTTTTCATGGTAATGTTAATTCTTCTTTGTCTCCCATGTTTTGCTTAAGCATGTTCTTTCTTAGTAAATACAGTAAATTTATATCCTGATATTAGGTATACTATTTTGATTTTGCTTGAACACGAATTATACAACATTAGCCTTGCTTGTATATGACTACCTTGCTGACAGGAGTCGTCCTTTTACTGATCCGTGTTGTTGGGTTCTCGCCAGCTCCCGACCTGGTGGTGACGGACGATAAGGGCCACCTGGTGAGCGAGCGCTACTACAAGGCAGGCAGCGCCGTCGAGTTGACGTGCGTCGCTTCCAGGCTGGAAGGACCCGAAGAAGTCGTCGCCT
Organism: Vandiemenella viatica; assembly: GCA_031002005.1. Classification (NCBI taxonomy): domain Eukaryota; kingdom Metazoa; phylum Arthropoda; class Insecta; order Orthoptera; family Morabidae; genus Vandiemenella; species Vandiemenella viatica. Next base: position 52,705,067 of record JARYHS010009186.1, read on the forward strand.
GGAGGCACGGAGACCAGCTGGTCGTCGACGGAGTCAGGTGAGCGAAACCGCATACTGCGTTTCAGTCATTACTGGGATCCCTTTCTGGTGTGTAAACGGAGACAGTATTTACATCTCATCTCATTAGTGCAGTCTAAAGAGCGTGAGAAATTTTATCCCTCTATTAACCCGTTACTGAGGTGAGAATTTGTCTGGCGGCGCCTTAATTGAGGAATGAATTCACTGCGGAGCGTCTCCCTGGTGCGACACGCAATAGCGCATGTGCAGATACGTAACTGTACATGAGCCTTGTGTAAGATAGCTAAAGACGCGCAATGGCAAATTTTATATTATTTTAAAGAAATTACCAATTTTTAAAGAACATTTATTGGTTTCTTAGACACTACCGGTTAATTATATGAAAGGGTGAGTAGATGTCGTTAGGACAGGGTTAAATGTCATTGAAACTCATGCTTTTAGTCTTCGGCATTCAACCCAAACGATTCATAAACGTTTGGGTTAAAATATGTTTTATAAGTACGTATTATAGTTGTTTGAAGTTTCCTACACGTGGGTTTTTCTATGTGTGGGTATTTGTCTTACTGTCACTTTTACAGTGTTGTTTTGATTGGTGAAAGTTTCATTCCACAATACAAAGGGTTTTTGGCAGTTTGTTGCTTTTTTTCTTATCAAAAATAAAGCATGGATGTAATCTGTCATATTTTCTCTAGAAAAACAAATCGATAAATTTAAGTAAACGCACAGTTAGACTATCAACAAAGTTTAGATGTAAGAAGTAAAGTAGAAAATATTATTGCATACCCTTCATTTACTGCAAGTGCTCTTTATAATATCTACTTTTTATTACTGGAAAAAAATGACTGTATTGTATTGTATTAGTAACCAAACACATACTACACTCAAATAGTACTATTACTGCGTATGCGCCAAGCAATGTAACATGAGTAACTTTAGGCTTTGGTAGACTACTATCGTTAATTGGAGGAAGAAAACAGCATCCCTCTCAAACACTATTATATATATGCATGAAACTGAAACGATAGAGTGAGAAAAAGCGGTGGGAGTAGGTGGGAGGAGAGAGGTGACGATGGCGAGGAAGTGACGTAAAAGTCAATTCATTTATGTTAATATGCTGCAAACTTGCTTCTAAATAACTACGTAATTTGTAAAGAAAACTTTCCACTGACTCATACAACCAAGTCATCTTAATTAACTTACGTTGTTAAGCACATAACGTTAAATTTTACGATCTTTCGTAGCTGGGGCCAGCAAAACTATTTCGTCAGTGTTTGGTTCCTGGGATACTTACTTGTGAAATATATTGCAGAACAATCATCATCCATTCTACAAGAATTTTTCAGTGCTTGAAATTAATATTATCGATAAAGGTATTTATTGTGATTTCTACTGATAAAATAATGGCCCATATTCAAGGAATGAAATTGAAGGATAATTTGACAATATTGGTTAACTTTAGTATCCATGAATAACAGGTAGCGTATGTGTCAGATTGTAGCTGGGTATTAGAGAATATCGTCTAATACGTAACGTCAGATACGGGGCAGCGATTACCGTTGTCAGGATTCTGTTGCGGCGTCAGTATCTATCATCGTGATGTCCGATAAAACGCACATAATGTTTATATGATCGACAGTTGTTACACCGCAATACAAAAAGTTCTCCTTAATGGTTGATTTCTACACGTCGTGATGCTGACAGCAACAATGAGAGCCCTTGAACATATAGCAGTAATAATGACGATAAGAATCTTCGTCTATTGTAGTTGACATATATCCCTGTCCCACTGTATAATGGTCAGGACCCGTGTTAGATTTTTTCGTCGAAACCCTGCTGCACCTTGTAGTCTGTGGCTTTCTCTGTCACTAACACTAATACCCTGGAGTCCTGCAGGCCTCAGACAATCGAAAGTGTGCTGTTTCGGTATATCCTTACTGTAATACTGTATGTAAACGTTGGGTTAAAACAAGCATCAAAGTTCCATTTTCGTTGATGATTTCTGACGTTTGCCTTCATTTGTTTATCAGAGTTTAGGTTTATTCCTTACCTTCAGGTCCCGTAAGGCATCTACCGCTGCCTCAGTACACTCCCGATTGCTGGAACAGCATCTGTCTCCTACCAGGCTCATTCGAAGCGAAGTTTCATCTCTAGATAACCTGTTTCCACTTGCTTTTGCAGCACCAATGCGAGTGAGTCCCTGGACGCCGTGCAGTCTACGCTGACGATAGAGCGCGCCCAGAAGAAGCATTCCGGCAACTACACGTGCGCTGCCGGCGACGCCGCCGCCGCCACGGTCATGGTGCACGTGCTCAATGGTGAGTGATCACCCTCCAGGGAGAGGATTAATGACAGTTTTTTTTTGTTGTTGTCATCATTCTTTCAAATAGTTTGATGCAATCCTCCAATTTGAGAGGATTACTTGTCCTCGGGATACCATTTGGGTCTTTAATGCAGTAATTTCCCGATGCCTTCTACATCCCCATGCCGTTGATCATTTCTGATTCATCCGCCTCTAGGGACCGTTTCCAACCCCAAGAGCAAGAGAGTGCCCTGGACCGCTCCCCACTCTTCCGACCACCTTTCGGAGGCCGTTGGCAAGCAGTGGGTGACTTCTGATACCGGGAATCTTTCAGTCGCCAGAGTCTCTTCCGTGTAAATAGGGTTCATCACGTGAAGGAGGGCTTGAGATTTGGTTGGAAAAGGCTAGTATAGTCTCTCCCAAACCCTTACACACTAAGGATGGATATGTGCCACATTTACCATAATATCTGTGACCCCTGATCGTGAAGGTCACTTGGTTATCAAGGAGTGATTTTATTTGAAGAAAGTCGCAAAGGATGATCTGAGCTGATATCGTTGCGGTGCTTCCCGCATTTGACTCTGAAGTCATCTTTTGACCATTAGATAAAGTGGTGTTCTATTTATAAAGGACTAACGTACTCGATTTCGAGTGTTTGCTACGTATGCTGAATCGAGAAATAGTCACAAATTATTAAAATTGGAGGGGAACTAGTACAGTAACCTTTGTTGTTAGCAGAGTTGCCTGACTGACCATTGTGCCGAGAATAGAGCTAACTGATTGTCCGTTCGATTCTCTGAGCAAGAAGATTATAATTGAAGAAAGGGTCTTGATTTTACATTTAGCATGAAACAGTTTTAGATATTTGTTGTACAGTCTCAGAATACATGGGAGACTTAAATATTGAAAGCTAGAAAGTAATTAGATATAATTCCCACTGCACATTTTCGTATTTTATACGTTTCAAGAAGAGGTAAACAAGACAAACGTTACCTATTTTTTTATTTTTAACAATGTCATCGCAAACGGTTTGATTTCTTTAGAGTGATTGAATCTCATGACGTGTTAAGGACGTGAAACTTTAATCACCATGCTTGTTTCATGATCATATTGTAATCATTCACCATCTGACCGAAAAGCATATAAATCCAGTTCTGCATGATTAATGATTTATTTGCGAAATGTGTATAAAAAGAGCCTCAAGTTGGGACAGTCCCCAGCATTGCGAGAAACTTCCTAAAAATAGCAATTGAGACGGCCTGTCAGTGTCGTATTTGAACCATACGGATTTATTGCATAATAATTATAGATTTTAGTAAATGTAATATTCCATGGAGTTAGAGGCAGCCAAGCCAGGTGTGCAAGTGTGGACTTGATGTTTATAAAACTTGCTGATTCACTGAGTCAATCAACAGCACCGATTTGAACTTGCTAATTACGTCAATAGTAACTACCACCGAAGTAAAGACATATTTCTTGCGAGTAGCTTTCAACGAGTAATTATAGGTAACTAACAGATAGGTCAACTCTCTTAAGCTTCAGTCTGTGCACCATGTAGTCCTTCGTAACATAATGGGGCCAGGCATTCCATCTAGCCATTCAGTATCCATTCAACCAACCATTAATTCTTCACTGCCTTCAATTAGATGCAGAAACTTCGTTCATAGGTGGAGCCGGACAGATCCTTGCATGTCATTTTGTCAACTGTATTGTCTACAGTCTTCAAAGATAATTAACAGGGATTCTTTAAATTGTTAGCCACCTGTTATCATTTATCAGGATAGATTCTCAACTAGCTACTTAACACGAGCTAGTCTTCCTCATCATGGGTTGCTGAACCTATTAAACAGCTGGTGTCAAACTAATCCCGACTCAAGACTGAACAGAAGAGCTTCGTATCAAGATATAAGAAATTTCTTCAGCTACACAAACGCCTCGAGGTTAGTAAACTCTCTTCTAGATTCCCACCACATAAGACATCCACAAATCAACCACTCGTCTACCCTTTCAGTGCTGTCACTTACACTTGATTCTCACAGGCCAGTACGCCAGGTCGAGCATTTTAAGTTGGGCCAATGTGTCTCTCCGACATAACATCGTGGCGGCTTAACGCCACATCCACACTGTCGGATAATTTTCATATATAACTTTCCACAACTTTCAATTACTATTTGGAGTTGCTTGGATTATGGTACTTTATAACCTTTCCATAACAAATCTACGGTTCAGCTCAGGGAAGTGTTCCTAAAACAACGCTTTAAAATAACAGAAAACTGATACCATACATGTGATAAGGATTTCCTGGGTTATCTGACAACTCTTCTGTAGAAAGCAATGGACTGTTAGGCAGTTGGAATCAGTATAAATCGTTTAGTAGCCAGCATAAATTGATCCGTGTTATCGAAACAGAATCGAAACCTGAAGTTAGGTTTGGTAAAAGAACTCTGTTTCGTAAGTCGGAATTTCAATGAAGGTATATATGAAACGACACATTCAACGTTAACAAGAATCGAACACCACCTCTCTAACAACATTGTATTTTCGCCAGGAATTTTTATACGACGATAATTTTGTTGAAGTTACTGCATTAAAAATATCATTGTTTCGGATTCCACGTTAATTTGAAACTAATGTGAAGAAAAAGACAAGTATAATTTTTTTTTAATCATTGTTACACCTTCCGTAACTTTTTAAACTGATCAAATTTTGTACAACAACTTTCAGAAATTTTTAAATGTAGTCCGGATTGCAAAGGTCTGCTGCCTTCGGCAAGCGCACAACCTTCTGAGAAAACATTTGTCTCAGAGTAATGGGAATTTCTTGCGCTTATGTGCATCTCCTTCCAGATTTTGTGGCTGTCGTAATAATAATATCTGTCTTTAAGGGATTTGCCAGATCCTGTTGATATGCTTTCTTTGGATACATTTTCTTTTAATCCGATTATCTTTGTCTTTGTTGGATTTGTCTTATCCTGTTACTGTGCAAGATCTTGTGGGGCGTCATCCCCTGCTAATTTAACTGGCCATCTAGTAGTATTTTTATATTGCACGTGAGTGCCCATCTGTTGAATCAACGGATTATCGTGTTGGGGGCATTGAAGGCAGAGCTTTTTGGCTGCAACTTTTGAAGCGTTCTTTAAGAGTTGGTAAGCCGTTTGTCTGGTGGAATAAAGCTGTCGGAGTATCTCTAGGTAGTTTGTAGGCGTACCTTACTGCCCGTTTCTGGACGCGCTGAAGAGGCTTGATGTTAGTGGGGGTGGCGTTGCCCCACACCGTGGCAGCATATTCGAGGATAGGCCTTATTGTGGCAGTTTAGAGGGTGATAGCTGTGATTGGATGGAGAGGTGAGGCCGGTTTGAGTATTGGATAAAGTTATCGCATCCTGTCCATCGCTTTTGAATGTGTGCTCTTTATATATTCTCTTCAAGTGAGCCTTTTGTCTAAGGTGACACCCAGGTAACGAGCAGTGGAGGACCATTTGATGTCTTCGCCACTTATCTTGATGTTCTTCAGGGGCGGGTCCGATCTTCTGGTGATAATTATAGCCTGGCTCTTAATAGCGTTAAACGCCAGAAGCCAGATGCCATTTCTACATTTCTACGCCCATTATTCTATTTGATCGCATTCTCTTTGGAGCTTGGTCACAGTGTATGTTGCCCTTGGTACTCTTGGTATGCAGGGTAGTATCATCAGCATAAAATGCGTTTTTGGTCTGGTCTGTCCTAGGTAATTCGGCTGTATAAAGATTGTAGAGGACAGGTTCGAGAACGGAACCTTGCGGAACTTCGACTCTAATTGTCTTGATGGAAGAGATACCATGATAACAAGGAACGTGCGTCAAGCCAAGTCGTTTTTAATGAGTCTGATGTGAGGCAGGGGAATCCTCTGTAGTATGAGCTTACAGAGTAAACCCTGATGCCAGACCGAGTCAAATGAACGACTTACATCAAATAGGACAGCTCCAAAGTATTCCTTTTTCTCAAGGGCACCCATTGCGTATTCTGCAAGTCTGAGTAGTTGCTGCGGGGTTGAATGGTTATGTCTGAACCCGAACTGTTCATTTGGAAGAAGTCTCTCAGCATTAATATGTTCGAGTTACCGCTTTAGGTAGATTTTTTCAAAGATTTTTGACAGAGTTGGCAGGATGCTGATCGGTCTATATGATTTTGGCGGCATTTTTGCTTTACAGGGTTTTGGTATTGGTGCAATTTCAGCATGTTTCCATGTTTTGGGATATTCACCAGTGCTCATGATATTGTTAAAGTTTAGTGTGATGTAGGTAATTACTACTGGTGGAAGATGACGGAGAAGTAGTCCACCTATTTGATCATGTTCAGTGGCTTTGTTAGTGGCGACAAATAGTAGCAGATCAGTAACGTCTTCTTCAGTGGTGGGTTCGATGGTTTCTTCGTCCCGCGCAACTGCATTTTAATGGTGTTCAAGTTCCTGCTTAACTAGTTCAACGTGAGCGTCATCCCGGGAGTCTTCTATTGGACGAAAATTTTCTTCAATTTTTTCAGTTGGTGCATCCGTCTTAGGCCTTAGCTACTGGGTCAGCGATGACTTTACCCCGATTGACAGTTCTCTTTGAGCTCGGGTCTCTCGTTTCTTGCCACTCTCTCGTGAGCCTTTTTTTTTTTTTAATAGTTATGGAGTGGCGAATGTTTGGCGGCAGTTGTTTGGAGCACTATGGCTGTGTTGCGTGATTTGCAGCACCATTGAGATCGGTAGAAGCAGTTATCGCAGCGCATGGGCCAACTAACTACATTAGGTGGCGGAATGTTGGTGATATGGTAAGCCAGGAATGTCTGGTAAGCATGCCAATTTGCACGCTTCAGATCTCTGTGCTTATTCTTCCGTAGTGGAGCTCCTACCGCGAGGTAGAAGGTAACTGGGACATGATCGGATGAGAGGGCAGTCTTAGTAGTTACAGCGATGTTGTGCTGTAAATCCTTGGTAATCCCGATGTCCAACACATCAGTGAAGGCTCATCCTTTAAAGAATGAAGGTTCTGTTGAGCCCCAAGCCACTGCATCGTTTCTTTCTATGGTTCGTAGGAGGCGCCGGCCATTGATGTTGGTTAGCCTTGAGTTCCAAGCTGTGTGCTTACCGGGGAGTCTTAAAAGTGTTTCCATCTCTGCCTATTTTACCAGCCCATGAGGAGGTCGGTAGGCAGAGACAAGAAGCATTTTTACCACTGAGATTTCCATGGTGATATCCTTGGCTTCTATGGCCGAAAGTGGAGGTAAAAATATCTGGTGATGTTTGATGGTGTTTTTTTTTATGTAAATGACTGTATCGGCCCCGGCTGTCGGCCTGTCGTTACGACAACTGGTGGAATTTGGTAAGGCAGCTTTTATGCCAGGTTTAAGATGATCTTCGTTGATCAAGCATATATCTATTAGTTCGTCTCGTAGAAATTCCCTGAGGCCGTTAGCGTTCCATGTGCAGATCACTAAGTCATCGATTTTAGTTCCCATTATTGTTGGGTGAAGTGCCATTGTATGCGGATTGCACCGCTGTCTGTACTGCGGCAGCTATCTATCGCGGAATGTCTAGAATCATGGCATTGATGGCACGAATGTCTGTGATCATGGCGTTCATGGTGTTCATCGTTTGCAGCGTTGTCTGGATCACGTTTTGTAACATCAGTTTGTTTGACTGCTGTTTTTGTTGATGCTTCTGATGGTGCTGCTGTGGCTGCTGCTGCGATTAATCACTCAGTCCGTGGAGTTGTGCTGGGACAGTTGGTTCATCAGTAGCGTTGTGGTTGTTGATCGCGGCTGTGACGTTGTCTGTTTGCTGACGACCAGCTACTGCTGTCGCATAGTTGGTGCTCACTGCCTCTTGAGATGCAGAGTGGTGAATATTCAAAGGGGCTGACTGGAGATAAGCATTCACTCCTATTGTCAGAGCTGGGTTTCTGCTTCCTATTCCTTCTTCTTCTTATTCCTTGATGCAGCTTTATTTATTTATTTTATTTATTTATTTTCCATATGCAACTTAGCCCAGCACCTAGTATCTAATCTGGGCCCTTATTTCCACTCATTTACATTTACATATGTTTGTATCTTATATATATATATATAAAACATATTAAAAAATAAACAATGAATGAAAGAAAATTTTGATTCAATTTCCAATAACTACTACATCTACTGTTATTAAACAGAATGGGTACCACACCACTACTAAATCTACTACTACTGTCACTAATATTACTGCTAACATTACTACTGCTACTACTAAAACTATTACTAATACTACTAATTCTACTATTACCACCACCAATTGTCACAGCCGCACTTCGGTCCACTATTGTTCATTTTTCTTGGTGTTGTGTGCGCTCCAAAGGCAGAGTCCCCTGGAACCGGCAGCAAAGTCAGCCGCCCAGGCCATCAAGAGTTGACCTCCTGGAATACCAAGACGGCCCCAGTTGTCGCTCAGAAGACGGCCTCTCTGGAGCACACTGAAGTTCCTCCGACGATTGATGCTGCTCATTGTCGTGGGATATCTTCCGTCAATCCGGTGTAATTGGGTTCTCCTCTTCTGCTATCTGTGGCCTTTGATTTCGCTCGGCATTTTTCCTTTTTATAAATTTCTCCTTCCAAAATTTTGAGGCTAGATCAGCTGCCTCGTCCAGCAAATGCCACAAACTTTCGTCGCGCAGAATGTCAAATATGCTCCTACCTTGCAGCCGAGCTTGTTGGTGTTCTCTCAAACTGGCTGTTATTTCACACTCCCATACCACGTGCTCCGGCGTACTCTCTTCACCACATTCGCACCTGTCCGAGTCCACAATATTTCGACTTCGGAGCCAGCTATTGTATGGCCCGTGACCTGTGATGTAGTGTACCAATCCGGGAGAGGGTTGAAGGTACTTCAACTTTAGCCTCTCCTCTACGGATGGGAACATATCGTATGCTCTTCGACCTGTTTCACTGTTGTTCCATTCTTGTTGCCATTCCGCCAATAGAAGCTTCCGAATGTGCGTCTCCGATGTTACTTCGCTGCCTACAATTTCTGCTACCTTATCTTGTTTCCCTTTTCTGAGCCAGTATATGGCACCCCGTTTCCTTACTTCAAGGTCCAGTGGCCATACACCAATGGCAACGGTTAATGAATTTGTTGCCACGGTTCTGTACGCTCCTGTCAATCTTAAAAGTATTCCTCGTTGGACACGTCTGACTCGCTGTTTTAGTTTTACTTTTCTTAGATGCTTTGCCCACACACTTGCTGAGTAGCCCACTAAAGAGGATAAAATTGCGTCATGGTATAGTCTTATTGTTTGGACTGGAACAGTAAATTTTCGTTGGCCAATATTAATGATTTTATTCATGACCGCCACTGCTCTTGCTATTGTCATCTCTAAGTGGGATTCGAAGTTTAAACGTTCATCCAATTGAATGCCTAAGTACCTGCACACTGGGTTTCTACGAATTGATTTACCGTCGATTCTTATAGTTGGTTTTCGAGTCAGCTTGCCCTTGAGCAACATAAATGTTGTTTTATGTGGTGCTAAACTCAGTTTGACTTTACTGCACCATTGGCTAAGGCAGTTAAGTACTAGATTACTATTGTACTCAATTTCTGCTCTTGTTGCTCCTTCCACGAGTAGTAAAATGTCATCAGCAAAAGCTATTAGACCTAGAAGTTCAGGTATTCTTTGTAATAGTTCAATCACTGGTTCCATCCCTATATCCCAGAATATGGGACCGCAAACGGAACCTTGCGGGCATCCTTTAGTAAGTATCTTCGTGATGAACGAGTTCTGGCATCTCAAGGAAGCAGTTCTAAATCTGCAATAGTCCCTGAAGGTGTAAAATAATCTTCTTGGACAACCAATCTCCCTCAGCCGTTCAAACAGAGCGGGCCACCATAAATTGTCGAAGGCTCCCGAAATATCAATAAATAAGCCTACTACGTAGTTTTTTGTACTGCTACAAATTATTTCCATCGACCGATTTATGGCATCCTCTGTCGACTTCCCGGTTCTAAATCCATATTGACTAGGATTCATTCCCTGAACCTCCCGGTGGCTTTGTAATTTTTTGCATAGAATCTTCTCTTGAACTTTGCCAAGCACATTCAATAAACAAATCGGCCGGTATGATTTCGGTTGTAGAGGATCCTTGTCGTCTCCTTTCTTCAGAATTACCACCTCGCTTTTCTTCCATATTCCCGGAACTCTACCCTGATATAGACATTCGTTCAGGAGCCTGCATAGGACGGGGGTTAATTTTATGATTAGCTCCTGCAGGACCTCGGCTGGAATTCCATCTGGACCGGGAGCCTTTCCTTTTTTCATTTTGTTTATCGCAGTTATTACTTCTTCGGGTGTAATATTATTTCCTTCCTCTTGACTCCAGCAGGGCTGCCACATGTTCCTTCGTAGTGTAGCTTGTTCTACTGTTTCTTCTTCCGGGTTGTCATCAGGAAGCAAAACTTTTAATAACTCCTCCGCTGAGTCTCTCCAATTCGTGGTTAATCGTCCATCTGTTCTTTTTACTGTGGATAATATTGTGGGAGGCCTGATTTTACCTGCAGCTATTTTGTAAGGAATACCCCATGGATTGTTCATGAGGTTTTCCCTCACAAAGACTTCCCAGCATTTTTGTTTTGTCTCTCTCATCGCGTCTTTGAAAATCTGCCTCTTCTGCCTGTAGTTTTCAAGGAGGAAACTTCTATCTGCTGCCACCATGCTTTGTTGATACATTCTCCTAGCTCTTCTCATGTTTAGTCGTAGTTTTTTAAGTTTTTCTGTCCATATTTTGTCAGTGGGATCTACTATCTTTTTTAGTGGTATCGCCCGTTTCATGGCACTTTGTATTGCAGTTGTCAGCTCTCTTGCGGCTTTGTCTACATCGAAGTGGTTTTCTGGCAAATCCGGTGGAATGAACACATTCCTTAATTTTCCCCATGCAGCTTTCTTGATGTTATATACTGTTTTAATGTTTCTGTTGCCACTGTTTTCTTCTGCCTGCATTCTGCCCAGTTCAAAGACAATCAAATTGTGATCACTTGTTGTCATGTTGTCAAGCACTCTCCAACCCCAAAGCAAATTCCCCGCATGAATGTTTGTAATTGTTACGTCGATATTTGTTCTTGCGCCAACACTGTTACAGAAAGTAGGAGGATTATGTGCTTGGTTTCTAACCTCTAGACCCAATTCGCTTAACAGTTCTTCTAGAAGTTGCCCTCTCCTGTCAGTCTTCTTGCTGTGCCAAAGAGCAGACTTTGCATTGACGTCCGCTGCAATAACTAGTGGATAATTTCCCAGAGCTGCATCTATCTGCCGTATTCTATCTAAGTATGGGAAGATCTCGTCACTGTACTGGAAATACATGCTTACCATCATGAAGCTTCCCCATGCTGCTCCTATCTGTGCACATACTGTGTGTTCATCACATAACTGCGTAATTTTTGTAACTGTTATCTGTTTATTTAAAACGATTATTGCTGCCATTGGGTTATTGCCCTCTGTGATTATTCGTGATGTTACAGGCATGTGCGGGATTTTGCTTTGCCAGGAGTACGGTTCTTGTAGACAAATAATATCTGATCTCAATTCCTCAGCCACCTTTCTGATTTCATGTAGAACCATGGCGTTTCCTTTAGTATTCAGCTGAGTAACTTTTAACATAGAATTTACGGGTGTCTTGTGTGCACATTGCACTGGGGCCAAGGTAGTCTTGTATCTAGCAGAATGCGTCCATGGGTCATGACAAACTGCTTGTATGTTTCCTCAGGATCAAATATTTCTCCTCTTCTCTCAAAAATCTTGTGAACTAGTGTCAGGAGCTGAGATGGATCTGTTGGAAAATTAGTGACCTCAGTTGTATTCTGTCGATTGCCGAAGGTTGCGGGAACGTTATGTTTTTACCGCCAGGATGGAGGACTCTTGTCAAATGTCGGAGGGCAAGTGTAAGTGTATGCACTTCTTCGATGCAGCTTGTGCTACTTTGTGCCGCTTCTGCCGTTTTTTTTTTTTTTTTTTGCTTAGGCTTTACGCCTCGTCGATGGCGAGGTCGTTAGGGGCGGGATGGAATTGCGGCAAGGAACGGGAAGGAATTCGGCTATGGCCTTTTGAAGGAAGCATCCCGGCATTCGCCTGGAGTGATTTGGGGAAACCATGGAAAACCCAAATCTGGATGCCCGGACGGGAATTTGAACCCGCGTCCTCCCGAATGCGAGGTCAGAGCGTTAATCTGCCATTCGGTGTATTTGTTGAATTTAGCGCACTTTCTATAGCTTGATACATGTGGGCCACTGCAGTTAGCGCATTTTGGTGGGTGCTCACCTTTTTTGGTGGCACATTCACTGGAGGCGTGGTCTCCAGCACACTTTACACACTTAGGAGGCATGCCACAATGCCTCGAGACGTGACCAACGGCCTGGCATTTAAAGCATTGAGACGGGCGGGCCCCTGGTGCTTATAAGTTTCTCAACTGTTATTTTAAGGGCGCCTAAGGATGGTAGTTTGTATATCGCCCTGTTCTCCAGAGTGTCACGGAGGACGACCAGATACAGCGGAACCTCTTGCTGAGATTTGGGGAGCGGAGGCGAGTGACTGTTATGGGCACAAGGTTGCAGTCTTCGAGTCTTCCTTGACGTTGTAAGGGTGCATGTTAAAGGGCATGCCTCTCAAAACAACCATTATTGTTTTGTCCGGTTCAGTAGGGAATGTGGAGAAGGGCATTCCTTTTTTGGAAATGAGGTTGGTCACCTCAATGTAGCCTTCTGTTGACTTGGTGATTACTTTTTATAGATCACTGCCGGCTGTTTTAAATTCAAAAGCAGACTTGCAGGTATTCTTTAGGAGGCTGAATAGTGTACTGTAATACTCTTTGTATTGAATAATCACAGTAGCAGGAGGGTTCCGTTTCTTCGGTCAACACTCAGTCATTTCTTCATCTTCTGTAAGTTGCTCAAATTGATTTGCAGTCGTCAATTCAGGAGTGGCAATCTTTAGTTGGGTGGCCGGAGTTGTGAGATACGGCTTAATGAAGTAAGATCTCTGGGTCCCTCATTAATTGTTACTAATTTAATTCTGTTACTTTTAATCATACAGAAATAATTATCGTTTAAAAAAAAAAAAAAAAAAAGACTTGCGGAATGATGTGGATCCTGCTTCAACGATTCATGATTAAATTCTGCGAAATATACAACTTGTGTTCTGGATGATAAATACATTTTTCGCTAGTGAAATGTGTAGTTTGAGGTTGCATCCATGTCCCAGCATGTGCGTTGCTGATAACGAGAAACCGCATTTAGGACAGTCAGTAAGTTAATCCGAGATTTGAATTAGGGCTGTTGATATTTTTTTTAAATATGTATTTTAAAAATTATCAATGTCGGATTCGTTATATCGAAGAAAAAACATCGATATATCGACCCTATTTTATAAAAACAATGTTACAAAAACATACATCTTATAAATAAGGTCAAGTCTTGTGGCTAATTACTAATAAAAAGTTGTGAGATATGTTCTTGAATCAAGTCTTCAATTTCTGAAATAAGTTTTTTTTTTCACGGCATATTTTTTTTTATTTTTTTTACAATAAGGAAATTGTAACTTAGCTATTACACTTTTTTACTAAAAGTATAGTAACAAACTAAGATTTAATGTATTTCTTAAATTTTCTGATCTTTGTGCAAAATAGAAATTTAAATCAAATAGCCTCAAGAAGAGGAAAACAATTAATGTAAAAATTTGCTCAAAGACCTTTTGGATTGCCATTGAATAAGCACAGATACTTTTCTTATGATTTGGGAGTGAAATCTTGTATGTGTGCCAAATTACCTGTTTCTAGGACAACTGGAAGTTGTGTGATATTATGATGGGGGAGTGTCGTAGTTGTTTAAAAGAATGTGAATTCCAGAAACTTCGGAAGTAAGGTGATGAATGAATAAAATTTTGGACATTAGTTATGCTTACTAACATCCGTTTAAAATAAAATTTTGTGAAATATGAAGGTTAGGAGTGTGTAGTGTGCTTCCAGGAATTATTAATTAAAAATAATGTTATTTGTACGTATATTTGTCAGCAACTGTTTCAAAAGTGCTCTTGTAACTTATATTTTTAAATTATCCACTCCGATACCCAGATTTGAATATCGACATATCGTCCTAAAAATATTACTCATAAATATTTATATTTTCAAAAAATAATATCGATATATCGATATTTTATCAACATCCCTAATGTGAACTAGGGACCGTTTCACCTCTCCGATGCAGTGTGGCTGCGTTTTAACGCCACATCAAAACCGGCATTTCCCGTTACGTTAAATTTATATGTAAAGTTGTATAGATTATTCCACCTTACAACATGCGATAAACAATAAACGTAAAGCTAACATCGCAATGTTAAATCAACCTACCGGCCAACGAAGTGGTCCTAAAATAATGTTTTGGACAACTGAGAGTGAAACCATGACAGATCTTCAACAGGTCTCATGATCCCAGGAGTGTGAGGAAGTTCTTACAGCTTTGGCTGTATCTCTTTCCAGGTCTTTAGTTGGTTGTCTTATATGGTGTGTCTTTATAGGATTGTCATCTCCGGTCTGTTGCTGAAATATGTAATTGGGTGAACTGGCCAGCAGGTGTTTTTATTGAATTGTGTCGTGTTGCGGGCAATAAGGGGGTTGTCCGAGCTTGAGCAGTTTGCATAGAATTTGTTTGCTGCTTTGGCAAATCTTTGTTTAATGGTGGTACGTCCACTGACTTCGTGGAGTACAGTGGTTGACGTGTCTTTCGGAAGCTTATAAGCAAAGCGTATCTCTCTATTTTGAATAGTTTGCAGCCTTTGGATGTGGCATGTAGCAGCATTACCGCACACCACGGCTGCTTATTCTAATATCGGGCGCACCAGCAAGGTATATATCCTGATAGCCTGGTTTGGTTTTAGGGCAGTTGAAGGGTTTAGAACGGGATATAGCGCCTTCATGCTGCCTTCAGCTATAGCCCTGATGTTCCTGACATGACGTCTCCAGGTCAGCCTTTTATCTAGGGTGACCCCAAGTATACCGCAGACTGTGTGCACGGAATGGCTTCGTTGATTAACGTTATTTGTGGTAGTTCCTGTGGAACCACCCTTCGCGTGATGAAAGTGGTTTGGCTTTTTCCGGCGTTGAAGGCGAGGCGCCATCTTTTCGCCCAGCCTTCAATATTTGTGCAGGCTCTCTGCAAGTGATTCCTAGCGTGCGATGCTCTTATGCTTTTGGTGAACTGGGCCGTGTCGTCTGCATATAGGACAGTGTGGACGCGGTCAGTGTTTGGCATATCAGAGGTGTACAGATTGTAGAGCACTGGACCAATTACGGACCCTTGTGGGACTCCCGCCTCAATGGTTTTAATAGAGGACACAGCGTCTTCTAGGATCACTCTAAATGTTCTGTTGGACAGATAATTTTTGAGCAACCTCACATGTGTTAGTGGGATGCCCATAACTGATGCCACAATACAAACCGAAGAGAACGCTGAGGATTTCCAAGGTTGTGTGCCCTCTTCCGTAAAAGTCTGAAGGAGCATTAAACTGTTAGGGAATTGGAAGCAGCATAACATATCATTTAATAGCCGTAATTAATTGATAAGTAATTGATTCGTGTTATTGAAAAAGTAGGCTGTGTGAAAGAACTTAATTTCGTAACCCCGAATTTCAAAAAAAGATATTGCCCTGTATGGATGTGAAACCTGGACAGTTGACACAGAAGAGAAAATAAGATTAATTTCGTGTGAGCAATGGTGCTACAGACGAATGTTAAA
This sequence comes from Vandiemenella viatica, assembly GCA_031002005.1. NCBI lineage: Eukaryota > Metazoa > Arthropoda > Insecta > Orthoptera > Morabidae > Vandiemenella > Vandiemenella viatica. The sequence continues at coordinate 52,721,150 of JARYHS010009186.1, forward strand.
GATTACCTGGAGGGACAAGATTACTAATGAGGAAATTTTTGAGAAGGCAGGAGAGTACAACTCTTTATGGAGAAGTATAAAAACGCGGAGGATAATATTGATTGGACATATCTTAAGACATGAGAGCTTATTAAAAACAATTCTGGAGGGAATGGTAGAAGGAAAGAGATATCGAGGAAGACCACGTTTAAAATACATCCAGCAGATAATGGAAGATGTTGGTTGTAGGAGATATGTAGATATGAAGAGGAGGGCAGAGAGTAGAGCTGAATGGAAGACTGCCGCAGACCAATCCCAGGATTTACTACCACAGAAGAAGTTATATGGAAGTGTACTATGGCTGTATGCCTGAACCGTCATAGAAGCTCGCCTCTCTTGGTCGTAGCGCGATACAAATTAACTTGGAAGCCGAACTATGTGGAAGGCTGGCCTTTCGTTCGCTGCGAGCAGTTTCTACGTTGCAGTTCTAGCACTTCCCGGCTAACACCCTGTATTTCCACTATTTGTCTAATATATAGAATTTTGAAATAAAAGAACACATAACATTACCGAGAGCAAATGGGCTAATCTTTGTAATGAATGTCGTGTGATTTTTTACGTATTAGTACATACCCATGAGACTTAAAGTTTTGGGTTGACGTGTTTTTAGCACGTGATTAAAAGTTTATTATCCAAAGGCATTTTCCCTCATTTTTCATTTCGTCAAAATCATTCCTAATTTCAAGGCATACTACTTTCCAAGCGTTCCTGGTACCGTCCCGATCTTTGAAAGAATCTGATGTTTTGTCTCATAAAACTGGTCTCACTTCTACTAACGAAATCGGAAGATCATTATCTGTCACCACTTAACTCACATTACGATTTTTAAATTTAAAAAAAGTTGTTATCTATACAAGACTGAAAACGCATAAGTGGTTAAAAATCCGCCGAGTGTGCAAGCGCCTATTTGGCCACATGGGCCTCTGTGTGGACTGGGGCGGCCAAACCACCGTCGAATGTAGTGGCAGCGCGCGGCTGTATACCTGTCGTCGACGGCAGCGGTGACGCGGGTTTTCCCCTCCACCCATTGTGTAAGCTCCCATTTGATCCCTCGTGCCACTACCTGAACGAGGGCGACGGAAAAATTTCCGGCGCGGCCGAAACCCCACAGTGTGTAACCGGCCTAAGGTGGTTGCTTCCTATATTTCCACTTCCAGCAGGAATGGCGGAGGAAGAACTTCGCATTTCCATTACAACCTTTGTGCATTAGAAGGTATATGACGGCGTCAGCTACCCACTCTGGTACTTCTTTACCTTCCCATGGAATTTACTCAACGGTACTCATTAGACAGTAGGCTGAGTGGTTCAGATTTGAATAAAAATCTTCGGCTTTATCGGGTGTGGAGCACCGATGAAATACTCCATCGCCTGAACTACACGATCCTAGGGATGCAATGTGTAACTTTTAAGACTTGCATTTTTCCAGCCCTTTCAATCACTTTTAGTTTGATTTATTTACAGAGATGGAAATTTGATGAATTCTTAACGATGTGAAGCTTCAATCACAACGACTGCTTCATTGACAGACTGGAAAATATACTCTAATGGATGGATCTAAGTGTTGCCATCTATCTGCGAAACTAACAACCTAACAACTTGTGTTCTGCATGATAAGGGTAGTTTTTCTTCTTAAATGTGTAGTACATGAGCCTGAACTTTGAGAACCTTATAGCATTCGCCTAGATCAGGGTTTCTCAGAGAGGAATACACGAACCCCTAGGGGTTTGCCAATTGGTCGCGGGGGAGTTCGTGACAAAATTTACGTTATGGCGGCTGACTTCGTATCTAGAGAGCAACATACAACAAGGGAAATGTAGTTTGAAAATCAGCAAAATTGTTCCTAAAATCGACTCAGCTTGTGAGAAGAAACGAGCCCATCCATCAAATAAATTATTAACATATTCATCTTTGTGAATGTATTATTTTTTTAGAAAAATCTTTATTTTTTTAATTGGATCGTTTGTTAACTGTTATAATCCTACGTATTGAATATTATGTCGTAGTAAATAAAAATTATACAAATATTGAGGATCTTCTTTTTAGTCTGGCTAAGTTGTGTCATTGAAGAAATAATATTGCGCTACAAGGAACCAAGTAATTATTTTAATCTTTCAAATCAGTTATACTAATATTCAGAAGGTATCACGTGATGGATAAAATTTGTAACCATTTATAATTATTGTTATTCATCTGAGAAAAGTAATCAATGAAAAAATTCTGCCCTAAATCAGAGTTATATCTTTTTCGTAATGTTATTTCGAAACTAAACCGTTCATTAACGGCAAAATTTTGAAATGTTTCTGGAATTTTGTTTTTTCTTGTAATTGTGGTTCATAGTGAAAACGATACGAGCAGACCTGTTTCGCTGTCTTTCTTCAATATCGTTCCTTCTGTCTCAGTTTAGGTTTATGCAATGTTTTAAACTTGTTTGAGGACACCATTTTCTAGTCTCAACCAATGAAACCCTCACTAAGCACTTCGCACGATTTTTTAATTATAGATTACCCACCCGCGCACTTCAGTATTGTCATAAACCATCTTTATTATTTCTATACTTGAAGGTGACTGTCCTGAAATGTGTACGTAGAGATTGCTTATTTGTATGTGCATAAAATACCATATGAAATTCCGCATTGGATTACAGTTTGAATTTGTTGAGATTCAGACTTTTTTCCTTAGCTGCTATAATACCGAGGATGATTGAATAAACAATCGAAATGCGTATGCCAAAAAAAAACTAAGTTTTTTATTTAGCTGCGCTTGACGGATAAGGCACAGAAAACATTTTGAATTTATTACAGATTGTTCTGTTTGAACAAACTATTACAACATTCAAAAGGATCAGGTTGCATTTTTTGGTAACTAATAGTTCTATCACAATTTAAGCAATGCTGAAAAATAGCACAACGTTTTTCTTTGCAGCACAGAATATTTATAACTACTATGGAAACTTATAAATTTTTATATAAACTCTCAAAGAGAATTTTATGGATATGGCACCACTAACAACAGTTGTAAACATTTTCATTATTTTTATTATTATTTTACAATTTTCAAGCACAGAAACAATTTTTCAGTATTGTATTACGTACTAATTTTTTCTGATATCTTGTTAATATAGAATTGAGATTTGCGATGTAAATTCACAAACAAAATTTTTGAGAAATGATGTGTAGTAATAATCAAAGGAGAAGCATATTTTGTACTCTTTCTTAGATTTCTTCTTTCCCTTCTGAGTTTAGGTAGTATGGTGATCCATTAAATGCATCATTTGTTTCTATCACACCTTTTAACAGCCGCAGACTTTAGTACACCGCCAAATCGTTTAAAAGGGTGACGTGACCATCTGTTGACAAGTAACTATTTACGTATAATTGGGGTGACAGACCTAAAAGTATCTATACAAAGATCAAAACAACCATCTCTTTTTCCTTTGCTGTACATATATATTTTTTAATTACTTTGAGAACTTTTCAGCATGCGCACAAACTTTCAATGTGCTACATATCTTTAATACCCATACCCTATTTTAAAATACGTGGAGGCAGCTGTGTAATTTATCCGGATATAAAGTATCCTGTAATTTAATCCATGACATAAACTGTCCCTATGTTGAGGGTATTTGAAATCGGTTCTTTAGATTTAGCTTGATATATGCACAGACGGACAAAAGTATTAAAATTTATAGATTTGGCCACTGTATTGCCAGTAGCTGTGGTTTCATACGGCGTGAAAACTATTAACTGAAGTCCTCTTCTATTGATTTATTTTGTTTAGTTGAAATCCGTTGATGCATTAAATGAAACAGATGTAGATATTTATTATTTAGTTAAAAAATAAACAATTATTAATCTGGAGAGCTTAAATATTGGAAGCTAGTAAGTTATTAATTGACATTCCCACTAAAATGTTTCGTATTTACTGTTAAATTTCACGAAGAGTTAAACAGGAGGAACGTTACCATTGGTTTTACCAGTCAGATTCAACCACGAATGATGTGTCCTCTTTATGGTCATGGAAATCTCATGAACTCTTAACGATGAAAGCTGAAGCTTATACTGCAATGACTGACTGGTGATCCCATTCTAATGAGGCGACCTAATTGTTGACAACGGTGTGTGAAATATATAATTTGTGCTCTGTGCTTAAGTGTAGTTTTTGTTTGTGGTAGGTGTAGTTTTTGTTTGTGGTATGTGTAGTTTCTGTTTGTGAAAAGTTTAGTTTGTGAGGCAGACGTTTGGGACATCCCAGTATTATCCTTGATGATTGCTCAAAACTGTCTATAACCCGCAGTCGGTTTGGCCAGTAAACCGATGTGAAACTACTCAGAATTCTTTAAATTATTTTCTTTTTGCTTGCACATTTTCGGCTTTGAGGTCTTTAGAGGTTGAAAGAAGCATCACGGCATTCACCCGGAGTGATCTGGAGAAACCGTGATTGCAATTAATATAAGTAGTCAGTACATTTATCGTTTTTTTCTTCTTATTCAGGTCGCTAGGTGATGTCTAACTCCTATGACTTCTCAGTGGTAGGTAGTCACTTGAATAACAACACTGGTGCCAGGTACACTGCTTACTTATTATATTACGGAAATACTCATGAAAATATTCACAAACGAGACATCAGCTTCTACTAAAGATTTTAAGCAAATTACAAAGTTCAACTGACACAGTGTTTTGTTAGCACCACTCTGAGATAACTTCTCTGTAATATCGAGAACTTAAATAGGTCGTACAGACGTTCTCGACAACACTAAAGAAGCCACAAGTACAAAAACTATTAAGGAAAATACAAAATTACTTATAATCGTGAAGCAACATTTTAAATGATATTACAAAATATTTTCAACCTTTTAAAAATTTTAAAAAAGTCTAAAAGCATACTTAACACACTACACTTACACGACATTCAAAATTACTAACACTTCAAACACTGTACTGCTTTTAATCAACTTACAGTTAATTTAAACTATTTCTATCCATCAAAGTAATATTTATTCATTGAAAAAATATACAAATTTACAATTAAGCATTGTTTATCTCTCTCCGACATCAAGACAATAAATTTAAAGGATTGAAATTAGTAGAAAAGCTGATCATTACAGCGGGATCGGGATTTTTAACTACCTGATCCAGTGAGGTAGCACTTTAACTGGCGAAGACACAAACATAATTATTTTTATTTAACAAATTCCTTAAAGTTTCATTTTTTGTTTACAGTGCCATTGATTATAGCACCTTAAATTTCTATCATGTAACATTGCAATAAACAGACTACGCTGAATCTGTTAATTTCGTAATGTTTATTAACCGATGGGTAAAAAGTCTCCATAACGTCATAACTGACATGGGTTCTGCGTCTACTACCAAAAAGAACAATTCGGACGATGGAGAGTGCAAGAAGAAACAGATTCCTTATTTGCGCAAGGAGAACGAATAGGATTGACAGAAGTGTGTGAGATCTGGTATACAAGTATGTGAGGGAGCATTTAACTGCGAGACAGTTGGGATCAGCAAGAACCGGAAATGGAGACAGTTCCGGCATTCGTCTAGGTTACGCCGGCCCCAGGATTTGAACCTTGGACCGACGACTGGAGCATTTTTCTGCTTTTAACTTTGTAAGCAGTTGGGGAGAAGGGTTTGTCGTTTGACATTTTCTTCAATGTGGTTCTTTGCTTTTGGTATGTTATTTCTGTCGCTCATGTGGTTTCAATTATTTGTCAATATTGACATTGGATTTTTATGTCGGTCAAAGGTGTATTGCCCTAGGTTGGCAATGAGAGGGTTTGTGCATTTCCTAGCAGCTCTGAAGAAAGCGTTAGTTATTTGTATAATCTTTTCTTTTAGATACGCGACACCTGTAGCTGTATGCAGGTCGGCTGTAGGGAATCGGTTCTGCATTTTTTGGAGACGGTCCAGTCCGGAGCTAGAAGCATAACCCAATGCGGGACACGCATATAACATCACCGGACGGATCAGACTGCAATATACACTGACCCCGGTGTTGGCTGTCAATGAGCTGTATCTATTGGGAAAGGGGTGCTTGGGCGGTTGTACCAATCCGATACAAAAAAGCGGGGCCATAACGCCACATCCACAATGGTGAGTAGTTTTCATACATCTGTTCCCACAACATTCAATTATTACATGAAGTTCTATATATTATCGCACCTTATAACATTGACAAAAGCAATCTACTTTCCAATATTATATTACCTTAAAGCAATATTCCACAATTAGTACAGGTTAGGTTAAGGAAGTGCTCGTTAACGGTTTTTTTTTTTTTTTTTTTTTTTTTTTTTTTTTTTACGATGGAGAATAAGTCAGCAAGCTGATAGAATGCGTGTGCTAAGAAGACGACGAGGTATCGCAGCGATAAACTTCTACTGTAGAAATCTGTGGGAGCATTGCACAGCTTAGGAGTTGGAGACAGCGTCAGGAAATCATTTAGTAATCGGCACAAATAGATCCGTGTAGTTCAAACATTAGTGAATCCTGATGTTAGCCTACGTAAAAGAACTCACTTTTGTGAGACGGAATTTCAGTGACGATGACGTTTGCCAGTGATGGACGTTTGCCATAATTGATCACAAGATCGTTCTGTACCGCTTGAACACAATCTCCCTGACAACATTGCATTGCGGCTAGAAATTTTTTAAGGTCATAATTTTGTTGAAATTATTAGATTAAGAAGGTCCGTGGTCTGGCTTCCAATTTAATTTCCTTGTGATGTGACGACCGAGAGAGGCGAGATATGCGGGAACATAAAAACATTGTTAATGGCTCGTACGACGATAGAAATTTATTTGTCAGTCATCATCACTCTTTCCTTTATTTTTCTATGTTGATAAAATTAATTTAGTTTCAAAAAATACTCCAAGATGTTATTATGACATTAATATTTTCACGGGAGTTCATGGGTTTGCTATCATTGTTTGCCCTTATGTATCAGCTATGTCTCTTTGCTCGCAGTTAGTTCATAAAAAGTTACAAACAAAAAAGAACTGCTTCAGGTCGTTGTTACTTGATAATCTGTACCTAAAATGACGGAAAAGCTAGTGTACTATTTTTTATCATTTAAATTATAAAGTTTTGAATTATAAAGTACTGAATACAATATATATTATTTCTACCATAAGAGTGCGTCCACAAACCACGTAGCTCTACTTTGAACCCTTCCCCCACGTAGTCCGACTTGGCTTTTGTCTCTACCCCCGCGTAACACGTAGCTTTTTTCCATATTGATTTCAGAAGTATTTTGTACTGTTTTTCTCTTGTCAGACTATCGTAAATTCCATAATCCATACGGGGATAATTAAATGACGGAAAAAATAATTACATGCTTCTGTGTGTTCTGTATATCATTCTAACTGTGACAAATAATATGAAAGAAAAGCTAAGTCGGAAACCTCCCCCCCCCCCCATCTAGCCCAGCGTAGCTTTCCAGCCAACTCCGCGCCCCCCCCCCCCAGACCGAGCCACGTAGTTTATGCACAATCCCTAAGATTTTATTTTTATCGCAAGCCATTATCTCCATTGATACTCCGAAATCAATGAATGCGGTGTCATTTTCTCCAACTTTGTCACTAGGGCTGTTAATATTTTTTTTAAATATCGGAATTTCGATATTTTTAAAAAGTATTAATAGCGTATTCGATATATCGAAGAAAAATATCGATATATTGACTAGTGATGTGCCGGATCGTTAAAAATGTATATCCGCGGATACGGATAATTAGTCCCTAGATCCGCGAATACGGATACAAATACTGATCTCAACTTCCTCAACTTGGACCGACAGTGAAAAGTCGTCAGCTACGATCTATTATCAACGAACATCCAGCATACGCGACGTGTTTTGACCTTGCACTGTGCGTGTTTATGTTTATATTTTAACACGACATAGGATAGCGTAGATTATATACTCTTGTGTTTTTTTGTGAAGTTGTAAGTTAAATTAAAATGAAAACAATTTCTACAAAAATAGTGTAGTAGTGTAATACTACAAAGTTGCTGAATACAAAGTTTGTTAAGGAATGTATTGACATAAAGGTACAACTTCGTTAAAAAATCACCTTTAGACGAAACACCCACAAAAATATTAGTTATTTTTAAAAGAAGACTCCACTAAGAAGATAGCCGGTGAAAACATTCAGAAGGGAACGTCTTTAAAAACGGTAAATAAAGAAATTAGAAATAAAAATTAACTATTTAATTGCGGAAATTATAGCTTTATTTGATTTACCTTTTCAACACGTAGAAGATTTTGGGTTACGACGATTGATGGATCTTGTTGTTGCTAATTATGTTCTAAAAGCCAGGAAATATTTTACGTAATTTATTTGCAGCGAACTTTACGATCGAAAATAAAGAACGTGTTGAAGTATTTTGAGAAAGTTTCCTGTATATCATTTATTTGGTAGGCTATTTGGTCAGGTGTTTCATTGTTATCCTTAACATTACAAAATATTTTAAAAGAAAAAATATCGCTTTAAAAGTGAAGATTTCAACAATATTTCAAAGTATGTTTGAAGGAAATCCCAAACAGAATGTGCACTTCATGGTAAGAAATGGGGGATCCAACATGAAGCGTGCCTGCACTTTATCTGACATAGATAATATTGAGTGTACAGCACATCAGCTGCACCTGGTGTTTTAAAAAGCTGTTAGCAATAATAGTAAAAAAAATTGGAGGTCTAGGACACATGAGTCGCACATATTTATCATCACCTGCAACAAGCGTTTCAAGTGAGCAGTTTTTCAGTGCAGTTGAAATTATTTACGATCCTCATCGTAATAGACTTTCAAAGCTGTCAAGTTACTCTTTTTGAAGTAAAATTTACCAAACTCAATTTTAAATATAAGATTTATTTTTTTAAGTTTCTGTAAAGGTGATTGTTTTATCTGATGTAAACTCTTTAACAGTACCATAATAACAATTTCAGCTAGCAAATCACAAAGATTAGAGGTCTGATCTCACAATATAGTTAAAATAATACCTTAAAACTTAATCCAGTGGTAAGTTACCAGTTACCTTTGGTAACATAGTAAAATAAATGTTTAAATAATTAATTTTTGCAATATAAATGTGTCAGATATGAGATTTTAATAAACACAAAGTAATTGGAATGGAAGTTAATAGTATTTCATTGCTAGCTATCTTTAAAATTTTATATACGAGCTCGATGACATTCTTTACAGAAGATGCGTTAAAGATCCGCTAAAAAAAGTAACGGATACAGATCTTTTTTCCCCCTCGGATATCCGTGGATACAGATACGGATACGGATATCCGGCACATCACTAATATTGACCCTATTTCACAAAACAATGTTACATAAACAAATCGTGAAAAAATAGGGGCAAGTCTTGTCGGTATTTACTGATAAAAAGTTGTGAGATATTCTTCTGAATTAAGTATTCAGTTTCTGTAAAACAGAATGGTTTTTCCAATATTTTTCAGCAGCTGTTTTTAACCATTCTCATTGTTTTATAGGTTCTGCTAATAGATTACTGTAATTATTAGCCACTGAAAGATTAATTGTTGATGAATCTCAGTCAGATGCTACAGAATTTCCTACTTTAAAGCAATTTCTGATAACACAGGACTAAAATGATTTCTTTCTATCTAGAATTTTAGGTCATCTAATGACTCAGGGATCTGAATATTGTTTTAATTTAACAACTGGTAAACCAAAACTCATGTCAGAAACTTCAATTGACATATTTTCAAAAACATGAGCTCATGTTTATGATGTTAATATTTCTTCTGATATTCATGGGGAAGCCTCTGCATTAAGTGAAATATTATCCTTCGTTGATATTGCATTGGAAACGGCCAATGCTTTACAAAAATACATTTTTTTTTTCAAGCGGAGATACAAGGTTGTTTCTTTAACAATAATAATTGTGTTATAAAGGCACCAATCTAACATTATTACTTTTACAAAGCGCTTTGTAGAAACAATCCAAAAGCGGCAGACGTTTTTTGTTTCCGTTTCTTCTCTTAGTTAATTCGTTAGTGGTATAACTAAACTGGCGGTGACATACATGTAGTGTTTGTGTTGGTATGGAACATGAAATGTAACTAATTTGCGAAAAATATTTGACTGTGGAGAACTAACACATCTGCTACATTACGTTTAGTTCTTAATGCTAATACATTTGCGTCGATTGAAGTTATACGAGATTTTAAAAATCTTTGCAATGTGACTAGATAAGAAATCGAACGAAAGTTAACTGCTTTAAAGAGGGTTAATACTTGGCCTTTTTTTAACTTCTATTTGATGCTCGGATTGTAATTATTCAGAACCACAAACTGATTATTTTTAATAAAGTGCAATACATTTTATATGATCAGATAGATTCTAAAATTTTATATTGTTTCTTGAAATTCTGTCTATAGTTAAAATTATTGCATGTACAACACAATTACTTAAAGGAAAAATGATGAGTTATATTTAAAAATATCGACTCCGATATCCAGATTTCAATATTGATATATCGTCCAAAAATATGTCACAAATATCGATATTTTCAAAAAATAATATCGATATTTCGATATTGTATCAACAGCCCTATTGGTCACATCATTTTTTAAGAAATTAATTTTTCGGAATTTGAAGCTTAAGGAGCAATAATGTCATATCTAAAATGCTGTTTTTTGTGTTACGAGTCATTTATCTCTCTGGATGTCGTAACTTGTAAAAGGCTAATGCTTGGTGAATAACGGAACTATCCCCATATAAAGAATGCTGAAAACAAAGAGCACGTTTTTCTTTGCTACATAGATCATGATTACTGTGTACTGTATGTACTGTACGTACATAAATTCTCGATGTGAATTTTACGTGTCTGTCACCTCTAGGAATAGTAGTAAACATTAGAATTAGTCTTTTTCAATTTTCAAGCACAGAAACCACTTTTCAACAGTTTTATTACATACAAACGTTACCCGCGATTTCGTCAGCATGAAATTTAGATTTGCGCTGCTAATTCACAAATAAACTTTCTATGAAATGACAGTTGGGTACTGAAAAGCAGAAATGAAACCCACTTTATCCACGTCCTTTGATTTAATTATTTCCTTCTGAATTTCCGTGTGTAATATTGTTGAATTGCATCCATTAGTTTTGACATATTTTCTATCAGCAGTGTTAATTAAAATCACACTCTTCTTCAAATTAATTTCTTGTACAGACACAATTTTCTTATTTAGTTACGATGTGGAATATTTTCACATTTTACATGTCAAGTTTGAATAAATTATCTGTATAACCTGTTAGTTATATCAGAGAAGTAAAGCCAAAAACAAAAACCTCTTAATGATACACCCTTCTTTGTGCTCGAGTGCATCACAAGCTCAATGGTCGCAAAATTTATGAGTATAATATACAAAAAGTTGACATTAAAAAACTTTTTGAATTCTCATTGTTTACTATTTGTCTTTCCTTTGTAAGGCAACAAATATATTGTTTTTTTTTTTTTTTTTTTTTTTTCGAATCACCCATCTTTGGGGTACGTCAGATCAATCACTTCTTGGATGCTTGCGTTTTTTTCTTCTCCCAGTATTTCTTCATTCTATCTGATCTCTTCCTTCTTTCCTCTTCTGAAATTTGAATCGGTTTTCTGGTGTTTATCGCAACTTGGAACCTCTTACTTTTGTCTTTGGTCACGGTCTTGGCTGTACCATTCTTTAACATCACTTCGGTAATCTGGAGTTCTCTCAAATCCTTTTCCACTTCCTTAAACCAGTTGGGCTTAGTCTTTTTTTTTATAAAAGAAGTCAAAGATTTTTTTTGTTAATCTGTTAGGATTCATTCGGAATATGTGTCCATAGAAATCAATCCTTTTTTTTCTCATGGTTTCGGAGAGTCTCTCAGACTTTGCGTAGAGGGCTTCGTTTCTGTAGAAAACTTGTTTGTTATTCTGGAATTTGGGACCCATGATCTTCCTCAAAATTTTCCTCTCTTTGATTTCCAATTTCTCCATTTGTCCTTTCCTCCCCATGACTAGTGTCTCTGCTGCATAGAGTGCTTCCGGCTTAATTACTGTGTTGTAATGTCTTATCTTTGTGTTCCAAGAGAGGCTTTTCTTATTGTAAGTGTTTTTGGTCTTCTGGAAGGCTAATTCCATTTTGGTCCTTCTCGCTTCCATTGTTTTACCTTCAAGGTTGTTCCATTCAATCCATTCCCCTAGGTACTTGAAACTCCTAACCACCTCTATTTTATGAGCTCCTACTCGGACTCTCGTAGGAGTGTCTGGTATATTTGTCATAATCTTTGTTTTTTCGAAAGAAATCTTAAGTCCTAACTTCCCTGCCTGCTCTTGTAATTCGGCGATTTGTTCTTTGGCTTCCTCCCATGTTTCTGCGAGCATCGCCATATCGTAAGCGAATGCCAAACACTTAATCGTAACTCCTTTATTTTTTGTTCCAAGTCTAATTCCTCCTCTGGTTCTTGCATTCCATCCTCTCACAACTTTTTCGAGTGCACAATTGAACAACAGGGGGGAGAGGCCATCCCCTTGCCGGACCCCTGTTCTGATCTCAAAAGGTTCTGACAGTTCACCCATGAATCTAACTTTTGAGGTCGTATTTGTGAGGGTTTCTTTGATGATATTCAGGGTTTTCCTGTCCAAGCCAAATTCCTCCAAAATATTGAATAGCGACCCTCTGTCTATGGAATCGTAAGCTTTTTGGAAGTCCACAAAAGTCACTATATATGGTTTCGCCCTCTGTTTCTGGTATGCTAAAATGTTTCTGAGGTTTAGGATCTGTTCAGGGCAAGACCTTCCTTTCCTGAACCCTGCTTGATACTCCCCGATTTGGCAGTCCAGCTGGGATTCTGCTCGTTCAAGTAATGCTCTGGACAATATCTTATAGGTCACATCCACCAAAGAAATCCCTCTGTAGTTGTTCGGATCAGATTTAGAGCCTCTTTTATGTAGAGGGTGTATCAGGGCCATTTTCCATTCCTCTGGAATCACTTCTTTCTTCCATATCTCCTCAAAAAAATTCTGGAGTGAGATAATTGCATTTTTGCTAGCATATTTCCATAATTCGGCTGTTATTTGATTTTCCCCTGATGCCTTAAAATTTTCCATGTGAGTCAGAATTGTCTGGATCTCATTTATAGATGGGGGTTTAGAGTCAGAGTTGGTGGAAGACTTCTTTCCATCATCGAACACCATCTTTTGGAGTGGTTCTTCGCAATTTAGGAGTTCCTTGAAGTAGTCTGCCAGTATCTTGCAGTTGCCCCTATTACTATATGCCATGTTCCCTTTTTTATCCTGAAGTTGGAGGGTTGGGGGGTTGTATTTATTAAGCTTCTCTCTGAAGATCCGATAATAGTTTCTCATGTTATTCTTAGTAAAGTCGTCATTAATCTTACTGAGTATTTGGTCTTCTTGAACCTTCTTTACTTTCTTGATTTCCTTGGACACCATCCTCCTAGTTTCCACAAAGTGCTGCCAGGAACTTTCGTCCTTTTTGGTTTGTTTATATAAGGTATTTCTTTTTTTTTGGTCACAAGCCACTATCACCTTTCATACTTAATCGAAATCATTGAATGAGGTGTCATTTTAAAGCTTATGGTCTTCACTTTGGACACATCATAATTTAAGAAAGGAATTATCCGAAATTCGACCCTTAAAGGGAAATATGTCAATATTTCTAAAATTCTTTTTTTTTTGTGTTACGAGTCATTTATCTCCCTGGATACCCATCTGAAATTGTTTTATGAAGTATCGTTTTATAGATTAAGCTCTCCGCTTCGGTGACATCATATATTAAGACAGGAATTTTTCGGAATTCGACACTTAATGGTCAAATGTATCAATATTTCTGCAATGCGTTTCTGTGTCACGAGCCATTTATATCCCTTCATATCTAACCGATATTGATAAGTGAAGTATCAGTTAAAGAATAAGGTCTTTGCCGTTGTCACATTATATATTTAAGAAAGGACTTTTTCGTAATTCGACCATTAAAGGGCAAAAATATTAATATTTCTAAAATGCGTTTCTTGTGTCTCGAGCCATTTATCTCCCTGGATATCTAGCTGAAATTGGTAAATGAAGTAGGATTATGAAGAGCAATGCCTCAGCTTTGGTGAAATCATATATTAAGAAACATTTTTTAAAATTTAACACTTAAAGAAAAATGTATCAATGGTTCAACAACGCATTTTTTTGCCACGAGTTATTTATCTCCATTAATATCTAACCGAAAGAGATAAATGATATATTATATCTAAAGACTAAGGTCTCCGCTGTGGTCACATCATATTTTAAGAAAGGAATTTTTCTGAATTTAACCTTTAAAGGGCAAAAATATTAATATTTCTAAAATGCGTTTTTTGTGTCTATATCCATTTATCTCCCTTGATACCTAACCAAAATCGATAAATGAGGTACCGTTTTAAATATTAAAGTATACGATTTGGTCACATCATATTTTAAGAATGAACTTTCTCCAAATTCAACCCTCAATGGGCAAAAATATCATAATTTCTACAACTTTGTTTTACCTCGCTTGATGCCTAACCGAAATCGATAAAGGAGTTATCATTTTAAAGACCATGGTGTCCGCTTTGGTCACTCCATATTTTATAAAATGAACTTTGTGGAATTCGACCTTTAAAGGTGAAAAGTATAAATATTATTTCTACAACGTGTACTATTACTATGTGCCATTTTTCTCCTTCGATAGATAACCGAAATCGATAAATGACATCGTTTTAAAGATTAAGGTCTCCAGTTAGGTAAAATCATCAATTAAGAAGAAATTTTTCGGAATTTGATACTTAAAGAGGTTCAGAGCCAAGTCCATAGATTGCAGCAACAGATATCACAGGATAATTTTTTCTGTTACGGAAACATTTTTGCTTTGCTATACAATTCCAGTGTAAACATTTTATTCATGATCACAGCAACACATATCACAGAGATGTTGATATGCTGTGTGCATTTGGTTCAGGTTGGTTGTATACTGTTAAGGTCAGTGACAATTTGTCGTATGTACAGTGTGTTTTAAGTAGTTCTAACTGTTTGGTAATATGTATGATGTAAGTATTTTGATACGCACCTATTACAATAAACAAATAAATATTTGCTACAAAAGTGTGGTTCTACTTTTTAGTATATTGCAAGTATGCAGATTATTCATCGTATTTTATTCGTGAAATTTTCGCACTGGTCTTCTAGTAATGCATAAAATGTAAGCCATGCAGACATTTGAATAGTTTTGTTTTAAGTCATGCTTAATTAATTCTTTTACTTTTAATCATATATTACATTGCATCACAAGTATTGAAGAAAATCTCTAATACTTCCATTAATTATACTAATATCCATATTGAGACGGCAGGCATCAAGTGATGGATGCATTTTGTAAAGGTAAACTTTACGGGGCTAATACGGCTACTGCCGCTCTCCGCAAGTCTCACGGAGGTAGAGATTCGCATTCCATTTCAAATTTTTCTCACTAGATTGGAAGTGACAGCTTCAGTTCCGCACCCCGACCTTCTTTACCTTCCGGCGGTGTTTCCTTCACAATAATCATTAGATAGCAAGCCTAGTCGGCCCGGGAAACCGTTTCGGAAATTCAGCTTCGAATAAAAATCTTCGGCCTAATCAGGGAATGATCCTGTTAGCCAGGGCCATCGTTAACCACTTCACAGCATTCGACCTATTGAATACAACTTTTCACGTTTCGTGATTAATATTTTTTTGTTAATCCTCTAACATGAATAATAATTCAGAAAGTCTGTTCGTGTTTAGAGTAACATTAATTCTATAAAATGGTATTGAAAAGGAATTGTTCATCAGCTACAAAAATTTCAAGTGTTTCAGGGTTTTTTGCTTTTCTATGGTAGTTTTGGTTCCGTACGAAAAAGAAGAGTAGCTACTTTATTTCTCTCTCTTTGTTCAATATCGTTCTTTCTGTCTGAATTTAGGTTGCATGTAAATGATTTAAACGTGTTTACTAGTTGCACCCCATGAAACTGTCAGCAAGAGAGTTGGGAGATTTTTAATTGTAGTTTGCTCACCGGCACACTTCAGTAATGTCCAAAAAGCCTCTCGAGAAACGATATGGTATGAAGGGGACTGGACCAAAATCGATTTATTTATAAGGTATAAAAAATGATATAAAATTCCTAATTGAATTGCAATGTCAATCTATTACAGTTTTTACTATTTGGACACATAGTCATAATTTATAAAAGGCTGAAGATTTTTCTTTTAGGTAAGGGTGTCAGGGATTGGCATGAGTTACCAAGAGAAATGATGAATAACTTACCGTAAACGTTAAAAGAATTTAAAGTTAAAATTTGTAGGTGGGTGCAGAATAGGGGGAAGTTGTGTGTGTGGGAAATTGCCACCGGAGCGTGTGCTCCATTCCAATTAAATTAAATTATATTAAACGTTGTTATTTTTGGTGCATAACAGAACTATCCCCTTATAAACAATGGTGAAAACAAAAACAACGTTTTTCCGCCAGTTCGGAGCGAACAGTGTTTAACATCCATCGAAATCTTTAGTCTCGCGTTTAGTTGAGTTTGTGAGTCTCTCCAGCGCAGTCTTTTCCGTGCTTGCAGGCCAGCTGCCTGCCGCAGTGCAACACAACCAGGCGGCCGAGCCTCCAGACCCGCCGATGCTGTTGATGATGTTGACGCTGCTTCAGCTGACGATGACGGCTACGGCAGAATGCCGGTGACGGTAGCTGATTCCGCGAGGTGCCTCCGCGGCAGACTTGCAAGGTAACTGGAACGCGTGGCAATCGTATTACATCATGCAGAGTGGAATTCAAATTCAGAGTCATGATACCACAGGCAGAAAGTCACTAAAACCAATCCTGATCAATATTTTTAGTTATTAGTCTCTAGTTTCGATCAAAGCTGACCAGATAAGTGATAAAATGGGAATGTACTCCTTGTGGCGTGTTATATCTTTCACCAGAAGCGATATCACCACTCAGAAAGACGTCTGCGTTGAAGGATGACCGCCAGTTGTCAAAACTCTTGTGCAGTCAGGAAATTAAACGGCCTTTGCTATGTTCATATGAAATATGCTTGAGAAACGCCATATACGTTTACTGATTGATCCATTACCAGGAATAATAAAGCGGTTTTCTTGCTCAGTGGTTAAGGAGTTTCGTCTGAAAATTCAGAGCCCCAGATACAAGCCACCGGTTGAGCCAAAAAAAATTTAAGAGCTGTGTTCATCCACATAAATGGTTTTGTGTAGCACAAATTTTTAAAATAGTGTGCAGCAAATTGATCAATGCTCTTTTTCTGAAACATTTTGTTTTATTTATCTTTCAGTTCACTGATGGACTTCGCAAGTAAAAAGTGATTCGTCTCAGTAGACAAATCTACTAATTCCTCTTAATTATACATCTGTTCAAATTGAAGTGGCCTGAGAACTTTAATGGAGAATGCAGATAGGTATACCAGCTTGTGTATTCAGCACCTAGAATCTAAGCCAAGAAATTCTTGAAACTAAGCGCTGGTGTAGTAATATTACAATAATGAATGACAATGATCAAAGCTAATATGATTTGTATCGAAAAACAGTAATTCCTTTCAGTATTTAGTCGTTATTTATATATAACACTATAAATTTGTTCTAGGCTTGAGAAATGGATGGAGAATGAAGCTTGATCACCAATGTGAAGAGTGGAGGCATGGTGATGATGGAAGACTGCAGTGAAAACGACAAAGTGGAAGAACTGACAATTTAATGCATAGAAATTTTGGTAATTTTGAATTCAGAATTGGGAGTTCAGTGCGAAAACGGAAACATTGGACAGAATTTCGGGAACCTACAATGTATTGTAACAACTTACAATAAACTAACATGCGTACCTCATATCGTGAAAACTTTATCACCAACGAAAAAGCAAGTGACATTCAGAGCACCACGAATACTGTGACTACCTAGTGTCGAGGCGAAATATCTTTGGTAACTGTTGAAGTGTCTTTGAATATAAATAAATCAAATATATATTGTTTTTATTGAAATTTTTGAGTTCTGTCAACCATTCTAATACATTATCGTATACTCAGAGTACGACCACCTTGATGAAATATACAGAGTGGGGCAGTTGTGTTTTAATATTTGTGAATTCTGGAAAAGCCTCAGGTATTTTTACTTTCAGAGATGAATAGTTCGACTCCTAAAGAATTAAAAGGAAACAGGTACTTGTTATATGTTAGTTCAAACTAACGAGAAGAAACTTTGGAGAATGAGACGTAAGGTACGTATAACAAACAAAATTATTGCTCATCCATTACATAAATGAGGGAGTAAGTTGGAGCTATGTCAAGCAAGGGATGCGACATGTTTAGTTCTTTACTGACAAACAGCGCGGACATGCAGTAATATTGTGCACACACATGTATAAAACATACAGATCCACTTCTGTGATGCTGAGAAACTGCAAATTTGGCTTACATTAATTCGACTGGTAAATAATTTCCGCTTCAGAAAATTGCCTTAAACTTGATAAGTATTACAGTACAACATAAATCATATCTTAGTGTTTGCCTAATGGTTTGATGTAACCGAATCTTCTCCCACTTTGAACACTGTCACCAAAATAATATACATTTGAAGGACGAAAACTCGTATTTTAATAACAATATTCTCAACTATCTAGCTTTAAAGAAACCAGAAACACTATGCACTGAAGTTGCCAAGTTTTGGTCTAGTACAATATGACGTAAGTAATTGTGTAACAATGTATATTTCTGGCACGAATAAACTACATGTTAGAGCGATTTTGGAAAATTGTAGGTAATTTTTAATATTTCTGGATGGTTGCAACTGACATTAGAATGGAATGAAACTTCTACTGTCCATTTGTGAGATCAAATTTAATGTTTGCAACTGTCTCTACTTCTTAAAAATCAAATGAGACCATGATTGAAGAGATGAGATGAAAATACAAAATGATGTACGAGGGTTATTCCAAAACTAAGGTCCGATTCGTTGTAACTATTTGAATTGGGCGCCAAGGACAAAACACGCATGCGCGCCGACTCCCGGCATGCCTTGCGCGTCAAGCGCCGCCATTAGCGTTGTTACTGTTGCTGTGTGCTGTTTGTAGTGTCAGTTCACAATGTTTAAGACAATTTATCGGCCCGCCGATTGTGAAGTAAGGGCAGTGGTACGGTTTTTGTCTGCAAGAAACGTTTCAGTGGCAGAAATTCATCGGCAGATTACTGAAGTTTACGGTCCTAACATAATGAGTGACAGTAAAGTGCGCAAGTGGGTGCAAGCGTTTAATGAAGGACGGGAAAATGTGCATGATGAACCACGTTCTGGCCGACCATCAGTGATTTCAGAAGATTTGGTCAATGCGGTTGACCAAAAAATTCGTGAATATCGACGATTCAATATTTCAGATCTCGAAATACTGGTACGAGTAGATTTCCTGAATGTGAGTAGAACAACTTTGTACAGAATTGTGTCTGAACTTTTGAATTTTCACAAATTGTGTGTCCGTTGGGTTCCCAGACTGCTTACTGAGTCCCAACAAATGGAAAGAATGGCTTATGCTCTTGTTTTTTTTTTTTTAGCGATATAATAAGGAAGGTGACAGTCTTTTAGAACATATTGTCACAGGGGATGAGACATGAGTTTCTCACATAACCCCCGAGTCTAAACGTCAGTCGATGGAATGGCGTCACATGTCATCGCCAGTCAAGGTCAAGGCAAAGCAGACAATCTCAACACGCAAGGTTATGGCTACCGTGTTTTGGGATAGACATGGAGTATTGTTAGTCGATTTTATGGAAAGAGGGACAACGATCAGTAAAGCAGCCTACTGCTAAAGGAGTTTCTTGGCGGCAAGCGCTTCGACAAAGATGATGAAGTAAAAGAAGCAGTTAAAAACTGGTTATCGCAGGCGGCCGATTTCTACGACTTAGGCATTCAAAAGCTTGTTGAACGATGTGACAAATGTTTAAATAAGCATGGAAATTATGTAGAAAAATAGAGAAATGTGCAAGGAATGTAAATAAAACAATTATTTTTGAAATTTTTTTTTGTCTTAACCGGACCTTACTTTTGGATTAACCCTCGTAAATGAATGACTACATCTTCACAAATATAAGTAATTTTAAAGGTAAGCGATATGGTAGGAAAACTGTAGGAACTAATACTCTGGATACTTTATGATATAAAGAGACAGTGAGGATCTATGACATAACGATTTGCCGCCCTTAGAATTTGCCTCGGATTGCTCTCTATGCCTCCCTCCCAGAGTCGACTCTACAGCGTGACCCAT
Source organism: Vandiemenella viatica (assembly GCA_031002005.1). Taxonomy (NCBI): domain Eukaryota; kingdom Metazoa; phylum Arthropoda; class Insecta; order Orthoptera; family Morabidae; genus Vandiemenella; species Vandiemenella viatica. The sequence goes on from JARYHS010009186.1 coordinate 52,741,481, forward strand.
AAACTAATCCAGTTCTTGTTTCTGCTTCAAAAATTAAATGATACTAGTTTTGAAACAGTAGAAAATGCAATAAATCATGATATTGAATTCACGTTTTCCCGAAGGTTCTAGTGGTGAGTCAATTTGAGCAAGTTTGCCGATAAGGGAAGTCTAGCTAAATTAACAACGCATTAAAATAGATTATTATTATTATTATTATTTTGGATAACAAACAAGATGTGTTTTGGCCATCCAAGTGCGATTTGGTGCTCAATTTCAAATGCCATGCTCATTGTCGTTTAACTTACTGATCTCCTCAAACTATACCAAAGGGTGGAGATGAACCCATGTGATTATCTCTTAAAGAGAATATTTTATCGAAAAAAAACCCTGAAAACAGTTGTTGAAGCTTTTAACCAGGCTATGGATGATACGTGATGTAGGGTAGTAAAAAATGTCACAGTTCTTATAGAAGATGTTGCCAAACATAACAATGGTCATAACAAAGATTAGATGAAAAAATATACAGGTTATAGTCAATTTTCATATATTACATTAATATTTTAACCAAGTCTTAGCAGCAAAAATAAATAAACATGAATCATTTCGTCAGACATCTCGTTTTTAGGAAGAAGATTTCATTATGAATAGAGGTAAATTATAAGAAGTATGTGCAAAATTATTATTAAAAGGGAAGGAAACATGCTGAGACCCATGAAAAGATTGGCGAGTATAGGAGGAAAAATTGTAGTAACAAAGCACCAAGAAAGTAAGGATTAAGTAGATACTCTACAGAACTCTGATTTTAGTATGTTAAGTAAATGAGATAAGCTTAGCAACCTTCTAGATATTTCCTCATCAAAACTCTAAGGAAGAAAATGTAAAACTATTTTAAAAATAATTTGATGTTTAGAAAATAGATGTTAATATTAGCACCTGTTAATGTCTTACCGTTTTCATGTCGTTTCGGAGTGCAGTATGGTTAATACTTATAATACGGTAATGGCTACAACAAATGAGTGATTATAAATTGCTGCTTGTTATTACGCCTAATAGAAGCTGTAGTATAAAATCTGTGATAGTGATTAATATACTGTCATAAAACTTCATATTTATCAGATCTTACTATTTCTTTCGGCGTGTTTATCCATTTCAACGTGTAATAAGCTCTTTTGGTGTGGGGTGGCTCGACCTTTTAGACACCCTGTATGGCGTCAGCAGTTGAAACTTTTCTCAATCAACAAGTTAATATTAAGCCTCGCACATGACATGTCTCAGGGGTTACAAGAATATGAAAGATGGGTAACAAAAGACATGAATTTATTCTACAAATTAAAAGACATCCAATTTTACATGTGAATTGTTTTTCCAATGGCTAGCTCAGTTGGCTTTCTCAAACAAGTCTCTGGCTACTCAGGGGTATTTTTCGGGCTCTTGATATGTTGCAACCATGTCGCATTGTCTGAATCACTTTACCGTGTGCACTGCTGGCGACGTTATCCGCACCTCAGACGCTCAGAGGATGGCGGTAGACCGACCACACGTCCACTCAGTTCCACACACAGTCCCGCAGTGTCTCGTCTCCACTCCCCCTCCGAGCAGCATTCCATGTAACAGGATACAAGAATATCCGAGTGGTGGGTCACTATTGTCTGTAGGTTGGCTGTCCCTGCTGTTATTGTCAACAGCGCAGCGGGTGGCTTGACGAACCGGCTCGCGGCTTCCGCACGCCGAAAAATAGCCCTCGCTTTATCTGTGCACAATGCGTCGCTTTGGAAACGCGACTTATTACAGCTTGCCGACCAACCCACCTAATTTCAATTCCATGGAATTTAAATTTGCTTATAAAGTCTTCTCTGCAACTTTGTTCTCAGTTCAGTTCCTGCCCTCTTGATAACAATACCCTTGATTTACAAAGCCATAAAACCCTGCAAACTTATAATTTCATAAGATATTTACAACATTCACCCATTTTCAATCAAAATTCCCCTGCGGAAATGTCATGTGAGGACACGTTAAAGGCGCCAAACTGTGAATGTTTACAATACAACTCGCTAGCTCCTCGATGCGGACCAGTCGCAGGCCGTAGCTTTCGCTGCTTGCATCCCACTGTATCTCTTTAGCCGTCAATCCCGTGATCGTATTTTTCTCCTAACTTATGCAAGCCCTTTTCTCACTCAAAACATCAGCTTCCACTATGAGACCAATGCTGAGTCCTGGTACAACGTATGGCAGCAGTTCCAGGCTCTCTTCGCCAAGCGTAATACTCAGTAACGCTTGCCTATTAACTGTTTTCAATTTCTGCCCAAATGCTGGCACCAGTGACAACTTCTCACCCTGTAGGAATTTTATAGGGATTCCCGACTCTATGGCTTGTTCTACCAATCTTTCCGAATCGCCGTTATAGCACTACCGCTGTCGATGAGGGCGACGAACTCCATCTTCTGAATGCAAACATTGATGACTGGGCAAAGCCCTACTCTCCCGTGGTGTTGTCGTGTTGGGGGGGTCTGTTTCCTCCAGGTTACTCAAACCATCCTTCCAAATGTTTAAATCATTGCCGGATACGTGTCTTTCATCACTTCCCGGAGGAACCCCTATCCTGTTTCATGCCATCCCACCGGTATTCTGTGACGACACAGTGAGACCACTATCCTCACTGCGTTCGTGACCTTGCGCCGTGAGTGCAGGAGACAGATCTTCCTGCACCCTCAGTGCATGCACGTCGGCCTCATGATGTGGTGGTGAGCGTTTCCGGAATTCTCGGATCGTTTGTTACCGAAGTACCCTTGTTTTCGGTCGCCATTCCCTCTCTGGTTGCTCTGATGTCCTCCAGACTTTCCCATATTCCCAGAGTTTCGGCCGCCGGCCCTCGCGTCGTATGCGGAAGGCCCATATCTCATACGTTCTTCTCCTTCTTCCACCATCCTCAAGGTAGCCACAAACTGCTTAAAGGTGGTGATAACAGCGGGGTTCAATAACAATTGTACCTGCTGCGAAAAATGAGCCCGCAAAGCCCCACAGCTGATCTAGAAACCGGGAATACTTTGCGAGACGCTCAGCATACGTGGCCATAGATTCTTTACGATCTAGCGTAGCAGCGTCCCTGGTACAGCCTTCGTCTCAGTTTGGTTTGAGCCGACCGCCCCCAAAATACTTCCAAAAATATCTCTCTGAAATCCTCATACGCCGTCCCTTCTTCACAAGTGGTATCGAACCAGACTCTCTCTTCTTCCCCGAGAGACTGGTAAATAACTAGCATTTTCATCTGATCCGGAACATTTTTCACCCGAAAGTAACTCTCCAACTCTTTCAGGAAGCTCTTCGGGTGAGTACCTGTCTTTCCGCTGAATCGGGGGAGAGGCAAATCTATCGACACGTGTGCGGCGTGGCACACATGCATACGGTCTACTCCCGGGGCACTCGCGCGTGTCATTTCCTCACGCATCCCCCGCAACTCACTGGTCACTTTTGTTTCTAAACTTCCATGTGCCTCGCGAAGACTTTCACACTCCGTTCTTGATTCAGTAGCAGTTTTGCTGACATCATTAATCAGCTCTCCAAGTCGAGTGATCCTCGCATTGTGGCCTAATTCGACTTCTCCGAGACGCTTTTCCAGCTGGTTTGCTCTTGTTTCTGCTTTCTTACTTGTCTCCGACGCACTCTTCTGCGTGTCCGCCACCTGTTCGTTAGTGCGATTCAGAGCACTGGATAATCTGCTTTGTTCTTCCTGCAACGTTTTCACTGTCACCTCGACTTCCCTCATTTCTGCCGATATGGTGTTCTTAAAGCCTTCCATCTCTCGCTTCAGCAGTTCACAAACCTCCGACTTTATCTCAGACTTCAGCTGCTCTTGTCCGCTCTTTATCTCCGTCATCATCGCGAACAAACGGTGCAAATTTGTCGGCTTCGCTCAGTGGATTTTTCGCTGCTTCCTTCTGTTGGGCAACCATTCCTTCAGAACCAGACTTGGTATATCCCGTCCCCTTCCCTCGTTTCGCCCAAAATGCATGGAGAGGACATGGTTTCGTGGCGACTTGAAGAGTCGTCTATGATATTCGTGATTAGGGTGTTCCGAAATTGCACTTCGCGTACCCTTTTCAGCCATCTTCACGTTCTTCACTCTCAGGATATGATGAAATGGACAGCTTTTCTGTCTTTTGTAACTTATTTGTGGTCTTCCCCGACCTCAAAGCGCATTGGCAACTCTCACAGGAATTAGAAGCCCCCAACGACAAACGAAAACATTTAGAAGGAATTGCTTCTTTCGATAGGAAACCTACAAACTGAGGTACATAGCTCGGAATCCACGAGTTTTTCAACGCTGATCTGTCAGACATCAACTCTGCTTCCACAACAGGACAACACGAGCACCATAAACTCTCTAACAAACATCGTCAAACAATGAAACATCAACAAACCATCAATTAGCATAAGACACATATACCAATTACAACGCTGGTTGGACCGCCAGGCATGAAAAACTCAACTCACAGAACAGGAAAGCACTATCAACATCCAATTGTCTAAGCACCGAAACAAATGCGAACCTCAACAAATATCTTAAAACCCACATATATCAGCTATCACATTTTTTTTTCTGACCACCAGACATCCTTAACTCCAATTCTACAGCAGTATAACTCAATGAACATGACATTTTCCAAATAATGTCAACTACTGGAATGAAAATCAACATAGGTCACATCAGTGTAACATGGACATACATTCTATCTCTCTATTCCAACACCTCTGCTCTTACAGTCAAATTTCACAACAAAAAATACCATTACCATAAAAAAAAATACATAGATAAAGTGTGTGAAAACAACCGATAACCAGCTCTGCAGTGTATCACACAAGTACTTGCAATAATTCATCAATCGACTTCCACACTCGGACAACACAATGAACATGACATATTTCAATACACATCAACCAACAGTTCTTCAATGTATGACACATGTACAGCCTGTAACTGCGTCCTTATCGCCCTTACAAATCCTAGCTGTTACAATATACAAACATTACACATGACATAAATAATTATTGTACATGCTGGATTGCTGCTGTTACAGCCACACCGGAAAATGCTGAAAACACGAGAGTTCTACTCACTATTACGACTTGTTTGCAACATATCAAAACAATCGGGCCGCAGGTTGGCGCGCCATATGTAATAAGCTCTTTTGTGGGGGTGGCTCGACCTTTTAGACACCCTGTATGGCGTCAGCAATTGAAACTTTTCTTAATCAACAAGTTAATATTAAGCCTCGCACATGACATGTCTCAGGGGTTACAAGAATATGAAAGATGGGTAACAAAAGACATGAATTTATTCTACAAATTAAAAGACATCCAATTTTACATGTGAATTGTTTTTCCAATGGCTAGCTCAGTTGGCTTTCTCAAACAAGTCTCTGGCTACTCAGGGGTATTTTTCGGGCTCTTGATATGTTGCAACCATGTCGCATTGTTTGAATCACTTTACCGTGTGCACTGCCGGCGACGTTATCCGCACCTCAGACGCTCAGAGGATGGCGGTAGACCGACCACACGTCCACTCCTCTCAGTTCCACACACAGTCCAGCAGTGTCTCGTCTCCACTCCCCCTCCGAGCAGCATTCCATGTAACAGGATACAAGAATATCCGAGTGGTGGGTCACTATTGTCTGTAGGTTGGCTGTCCCTGCTGTTATTGTCAACAGCGCAGCGGGTGGCTTGACGAACCGGCTCGCGGCTTCCGCACGCCGAAAAATAGCCCTCGCTTTATCTGTGCACAATGCGTCGCTTTGGAAACGCGACTTATTACAAACGAATACCCACTAGGAAAATTTAAATCTTCCAACTTTTTGCAACAGTTCCGTAAGACTTAGGTGGCTAGTTCCTCATTCCACATAGGTATTCACTAATTTATTATGGTTGTAAAGGATTGCCAATAAATGGTGACTTAAAGTAAGTTGATTAATTATATCACCTCCATTCGGGATCTCGGAATTAAAACTTGTTCTCAGAATTACTATTATATATGAATTGCACCTATCCTAATGTGCAACCATTTGTGCAATTGAAGGGATATGCGGGATATGACAGGAGGCATCCATGAGCTCTTCTGTGGAACCATCTCGGCATTTCCTTCGAGCTATCAGGGAAAACCATGGTAAACCCAGACCATAATGGCCGGAGAGGTTTATCAAAACCTACTCCTATCGGATTCTGCCTTCTTGCTATGTCCCTCCAACTCCATTTCCTAATCGCTCGTAGAAAAAAATGAGTATAGAAATAACCCAGTTTTGGACTTGAATTCTCTTATCTTATTTTTTGGTCATTCCTAGATAGGAATGTTGCTGGTAGAAATATGTATTTGCTGTCATCCTGAAATAGGTGAATCATGAACTTTTCAATTAGCTTTTGCTGAGAGCAACGCCTTCGGTGTTCCAGATCTTCCCCTTCAACTCCTTCAACATTGCTCTTACGCTTACCTCCAGCTACATATATCCGTCACGAATCGGACGGCTCTTCTTTGGTTTTTCTCCAATGCCTCCATTAGAGTATTCTGATGGGGGCCCTATACAGAACAATATTCTAAGGAGGCACCAATGCTCTGCATACAATTTATTTAACTTCTGGTGTACACTTTTAAATTACGACCACATATGATTTCCTTTCCGAATTATCTTCTCAGTATGATTATTCCACAGCAAATTATTGCATCGTGTTAAGGACAGTACCATTAATTGTATATTCAGAGCTAAATTGTGTCACCTTTTTATTTATATGCATGACTTGGTGTTTTTTAGCTTTTAACTCCAACAGCCAGTCTTTGCATCACGCGATTATTTTCATAACATCAGCTTGTAACAATACGCAGTTGTCCTAGGAATTTATTTTACGATAAATAATAGTATCATTGGCAAATAGTCTTTTTTCCTCTTTATTACGTTGCATAAATTTTTGATGTATTTGAGAAACAGAAGGGACGCTATTACGCTTCTATGGAGAATCCCGGAATTCACTTCGGTTAGTGATGAATGCTCACCATCTAGAATTACACGCTGTGTTCTATTCTTTATAAAGTCTGCAATCCAGTCGCAGATTAATCTAGATATACTATTACTACGACATTTCGTAAGTAACCTAGTATGAGTCATAATATGGAAGGCTTTTATAAAATCTAAAAAATTTAAGTCAACTTTTTCTGAATCTGTGTTGATTAGGGGTTTAAGAGCTCCCCTTCATTCAAGCCACACTGTGGAAACTTTAATAACAGTTAAAGAAAACATGCTACATTTATACAACGCAGACAGTGTTAAACGTCATCCTGTGTGCCTGATGATCGGTGGGTCTCCTATACGGCAGGTTGAGGGTTCGATCTTTGGTCTTATTATTCATTATTTCACTAAATCAATATACGTTTAGTCCCAGAGGGTTCCTACCCAAAGGCTATTACAGTAAATTTCAGATTCTAATGTCTTCGACGATACCGACCCTCAAAACTGTAATTGAAATAGCACCATGTTATATGTTTGTATAGTACACAATTCGTCTGATACATTGAGGTAATGAAACTAGTGTTTTTTTTTAGGCTTTATACCTAATCAGCGTCTAGGTCGTTAGAGGGGCGAAAGTACTGAAGGTAAGTAACTGGAAGGAATTCTGCGATGACCTTTTGAAGGAACCATCCCGGAAATCACCTGGAATGAATTCAGGAGTTAGTTAATGAAAAAAACGCATCAGGATAATGAAAATACCTACAAAACTGAACTCCAATCTGACATTAACTTCAATTATAACTAAAATTCGAAAGTATGAACTAGGTGTATAAATATTGCAGTAAATTTTCTTGTCTTGAACTATCGATAATTTCCGTAAAACGGTCTATTGTTTTCTTTCCTAAAATAATGCTAAATACATATGTATATAACGTCAGTTCTCTGATTTATTTTAGGGTATCATTCTTCTTCCTGTAGAATTTACCTTCAATACTGGAAAGTTGATGACTCCATCATGTCTTTAAATGTGTCCCACAATCTTTTGCAATATTCCTTTCCAAAATCTATCATAATTTTTCACAGCATATTCATGTAATATTACATCTCATCTACATACTTAATTTTCAACACCGTTGTAGAGTATCACATTTAAAGTGCATCATTTTTCGTTCCGTATTCTGTGCTGCACTCATACCGTATAGCATCAGGAAGAAAGATCTGAATTCTAGATGAGCGTCTAATGGCAAACCCGAACGTGGTTTGTGAGCATTAAAGAGGACGCGGGCTTGGATCTCTGTCTGGTCATCCAAATTTTGGTTTTCCGTTGTTTCACGAAATAACTCTAGACAAAAGTCGGGACGTCTTTAATGACCTCAACGCGGTGTAAAGCCATAAAAAAATCCAATGATAAAAGCTTTTTCTGTTTCTGCAGGCAGATGATTTTGATCCACTTGTGGCTTAGACATTCATGGGCTATCACTTCAACTTCTAAAATAATAGAATCTTCTTTTGTTTTTGAAAGCATAAGTGTTCACAAAATCCTGAATCATGTTCTGAAAACTACATTTTCTCATATTTTTTTAGAATTAGTAATTCTTACTGTTATCTTTACTTTGTACTTCCTGAAATTTAGCTTGGTTTTATTTACAGTTATTATAATACAATTCATATTTAATTTAAGAAATTCAAAAATTTATCTGTATTTAAGAGTTGATTGCAAGTAGAAAATAATGTCAGCAAATCGGAGAATCCTGAAAGTCTCTCCCTCAATTTTCATATTGGTATCAACTTTTTCTTTTTCACAGATTTGTTTACATGCTACTTGAATATCAGTGGGGAGTTATATATATTCTCTTTTTCGCAGTATATAGCTATTTGTGGTGTTCAAATTGCTACTATCGTAAACAAAACCAACAAAAGAACTACATCGGATGGACGTCACTTATTTCTCTGCCATAGTAGTATAAGAAACATTTAAGAAAAATTTTCTTGTTTTCATAATTTTCTATGTCTTCTTAGCAATATAAATTTATAGTTCCTAGACAATTTCACAGTTGCTAACATCGTGCCAGATACAATTAAAAAATTAAAATAATTTTGAAACAATTTCAATACAGTTGAAATTTTAAGATGATACAGTTCTATAATCAAAGAATATAATATAAATTTGCCAGACAGAATTTGGGTTGCTAAATTAGGAACAATACCAATTTAAGTCACGCAATAAGTAAGTAGGATAGAAGAATGCGATATCTAATTCGTTTAAAATTAACAAAACATAAAAAATGTATTGTTAATATGTTGACAGTCACATATAAAAGATAATCTGGATTTTTATTTTAATATTTCATCACACATCATGACGAAACTAAGTTTTCATTTTACAAAACACAATACAATGAACGTAAACACTGGAAGTCATCTTAAAAAAAAATTACATCTATGACTGCTTATCTCTTATCGCGCTCTTTGTCGCAGCTATCTTTCTCACACAATCAACGAATTACATGACGCACTCTTCTAACTCACCTACTTCACCCGTGAGTTAGATTGGTTTGGTTCCTAATTTGGTAACTGAATTTCTGTCTGGCTAATTTTATTATATTCTTTGATTTTAGAACTGTATAAATTTAAAATTTCAGCTATACTAAAATGGGATTAAAATTATCTTATTTTTTAATTGTATCTGGCGCAAAGTTATCAACGATGAAACTGTCTGTTAACCAAAATTTATATTGCTAAGAAGCAAACAAAATTACTAAAAAGGGAAATTTATCTTAAAATGATTTCAAAGTGGACAATTTTTCCCTTTACTGAAGGGATTCGCACAGGTAAACTCAACCGCTTCCAGGTGCCAGACTTACCGCATTCATATCCAACTTCAATAACAAAAGAAATATAAAAAACCAACCGACCTAAAATTATTTGCAGAAAACGTTGCTAGCTCTAGGATGATAATATCGGGGCTGTCGGTGTAATCCTTTACCATTGTTGTGACACGCCTTCATGTACCGTATTTGGCTTTCAAATCTCTCGGTCGATGCGGTCTGTGGCCTCCATATCACGCTGCTAGGAGTGCGTGGAACGTGACAAGGACATGCTTCATAAATACAGAACACGGAGAGGGTGTGGCTCACTGAACCAAACTAAAGCTGACCGTGGAAAACAAGTCACTCTGACATAATCACAAGCATTTCAGTTAAAACGTATATTAAATTAGTCTATAAAATAGTTTGTCAGTGCCTTAAGATTCAACGCCGATGAGGTAATTAAAATCAAAAGAGGATGCAAGGCAAGACGGAAAAATAATCGGCCAACACTTTTTTCGAAGAACTACTCCGGAATTCATCTTTAATGATTTCAACAAAATATGAAATCTATTTTGCTAGACGGCAAATAGAACCCACGTTCTCAGGAATACCATGCTTATTCCTGTTGTTATCAAACAACTGCTGGATGGAATACAGGTTGAAACATTTTTCAGTTCTCGTTTTTTTTGTCACCAGTCTTTTAACTGGTTTAATGCAATCCTCCAACCCATCCTATCTTGAGCTAACCTCTTCATCTCTACATACCCATTGCAACCCGCGTGCGCAATTATCGTTTCATATATTCTACTCTCTGTCTTCCTCTACAGTTCTTACCTTCGACGATTCCCTCCACCAATAAATTCACCAATCCAGCATGTCTCAAAATATGACCTACCAGTCTGCGTCTTCTTTCTGTAAGCTTCCTCCATAAAACTGTTTACTCACCCATCATAACCAAAACTCGTTCATTTATTACTTTCTCTGTCCACTTAATTTTCAGCATTCTTCTGTAGCACCACACTTCAAATGCTTCAATTTCCTTTATTTCCATTATTCCTAAAGTACATGTTTCGCTACCATAAAGTGCTGTGCTCCACACAAAGAGTTTGAAAAAGTTCTTTTTAGTTCCTAAATCAATATTTGAAACTAAAAGATTTCTCTTTTCTTGAAGGCTCTTTTCGCTAGTGCTATTCTGCTTTTAACATCATTCCTGCTTCGGCCATCGGTTGTAATTTTTTTCCCCAAGTAACAGAATTCACTTACTTCTCCGACTGCTTCTTATCCAATTTTTATATTTAGTCTACTACTATTGGTATTTTTTCTGTTACATTTCATCATTTTTGTCTTTGATTTATATTCAGTCCAAAATCTTGGTTCTGTATTTTGTTCATGCCATTCAGTAACTTCTCAATATCCTCAGCCCTTTCTGGTAATAAGACAATGTCATCATCAAATCGTGGCATACTGATTTTATCTCCCTGAACACTTATGCCACATGGAAATTTTTCTTCGACTTTCTTATTGCTTCTTCTATATACAAGTTGAATATTAACAGGGATAGACTTCATCCTTGTATCACACCCTTTTTAGCTGATGCATTTCTGTCGTGATTCTCTACTTTTCCTACAAGCCACTTGATTCTTGTATAGATTATAAAGTATTCTTCTATCTCGATAATTTAGACCTGACTTCTTTAAAATTTTAAACATCTTGTCGCACCTAACATTATCAAAAGCTTTTTCTAAATCAACAAATCCCATAAATGCATCCTTTTTTTCCTTGATCCGCCTTTCGAGTAATAATCTTAAAGCCAGAATTGCATCTCTTGTACCGCGATTTTTCCTAAACCCAAACTGATCTTCACCTACTATGTTTTCTACTACCCTTTCCATCCTTCCATACATTATTCTGGTCAGTAATGTTGAAGCATGTGTTGTTAGACTAATGGTGCGATATTCTCACATTTGTCGGCTTTTGCTTTCATCGGAAGTTATAATATTTTTATTAAAATCGGTTGGAATTTCTTCTGTTTCATTACTTTTTGATATCAGCTAGAATAATCTTTCAAGTCCTTCTTCTCCTAGGGATTTCTGCAGGGATCGCATCAATTCCAACTGCCTTATTTGCTTTCAAGACATGCAGAGCTCTATTAAATTCTGTCTTCAAAACAGGATATCCCAATTCATCAATTTCGACATGGCCTTTCTTTCCATTACGCTTAAGTTTCGCAATGTATTCTTTCCATCGGTTAGCTCTATCGTCTGAGCTTAAAAGAGGTTTCCCATCGGCAGCTTTAATGTTCACACCTCTTTCTTAATTTCCCCAAAATTCTGTTTGATCTTTCTGTATGCAACATCTACTTTACCTTTGACCCTTTCCTTTTCTACTTCTTCACAATTTTCTTCTAGCCATTTTCTTTGCTTTTTGCATTTCCTCTTTATTTGATTTCTAAATTGCCTGTATTGCTCTCTTCCTGCTTCATTCTGAGCATTTTTGTACCTTCTCCTCTGATCCATTTGCCCCAAAATATCTTCTGTGATTCAAGGTTTACGTGCAGGTTGTTGCCTAAAGGCCTTATGTTTCTTTATCAGCTTTCATTATTTCGGTCTATAATGCATTCCATTCGTCCTCGGTTGAGTCTTTTCAGAGTTACTTCTTAGACCTAATAATCAACAACTGCGGGAGATGGCCTATTACCATATTAATATCTTAGACCTAAGTCTAACATTTTTGCAAATGTTTCTCTCGTGCTACGTATATTGTTTCAGTTTATTCACTTCCAGTCTGTTTCTGCTTATATTGCTTCCTTATTCGCGTATAGTTCTCGAAACATACTGTATTTTTGCTCTTTCTGCTCTTCTTAATGAAAAACGTAAGAGTTATTATAGTGTTTTAAAATTAATTTATTTATATAAAGAAATGGATCAATGAGAAATTTACCGACGAATAAATTGTTTCTAAATTTCTTACAAATTAATGAGTTATCTAAAACTTTAAGCAAAATAAATAAATAAATAAATAAAATAAAATAAAAAAAGGATTTTGAAGTAGGTTCAAATATTTTGTTGTTTAACACGTTGTATAACTCCCTAACTGATATACTTTTCTGATAGCTGTAATCTTCAGAAATAGTATAATAAAAATTGAGGATCGTATATGCAATAATTATATTATTTTTTCTATAAACTAGTATAAATTGCCATTGGCGGGCCTAACTGAAATGCGTCATTTCAATAATAATATTTTGTGCAAAGGAAAACGACAGTCTTAGAAACATTGAGTAAACAAAACCTTATGAAGACTATTGCAGTCAGACAGAAGATGTTGCGAAGAATGACCAACAGCATAATTTATTGAAGTGAAACTGTATTTCATCCAGCATAGAATCCTGTTTCAAACGTATGGATTACCATACACTTCTATTAATACACAATAATTTAATTTTTTAATTTCAGTTTAATTGCAATGGTACGCACGATCGGTGGCAATTTCCCTACACGTCCATCTTTCCTGCACCTAAGTACATTTGCCCTCTACAAAATGTAACTTTAAATTTTTTCAGTATTTTTTGGTAAATCATTCATCATTTCCTTTGGTAAATTATTCCAATCCTCGACCTCTTATCTAAAAAATAGAATTTTTCTACACCTTTGTGCTTGAAATCGAGAGCCAGTTTGTGGTAATGGTCATCTTTTCCCTTCCATGTATTACTTTTAATTCTTACACCAATAGCTTTCCATGCCTCATAACAAGTATACGCCTTGAACAGTTCCAATGACTTTCTTCACCCTCCTCCTATCTTCCAATGAATCCCATTCCAGCTCTTTTATCAAAGCTGTTACTGATTGCATTCTACGGTAATTTGCAGAAAACAAATATTGCATCCCTTTTTTTCACCCTCTCCAACTCCTGTATTTGATACCCAAATTGTGGTTCCCATACTTCACCACCGTATTCAAGCAATAGTCTGGCCAAAGATTTGTAAACCAATTCCTTTGTTTCTCTCGTACATCCACTCATCAGTCTTTCCAACAAGTGTAGAATTTTGAAACCTTTTCCTACTACCCGTCCATTGTGTCCTGGACAGTTAAGCTTGTTATCAAATGCAATGCCAAGATATTTACGTTTCAAGTTTTCAGCAAGCAATTCTTTCTCCACCTTATAATCATAATCAACCTTTAGTTTTTTATCTGTGTCTAATAAACTGACTCTTCTTTGCTTTATCATCATCCCATGTTTACTTACCCATCTATATACCCTGTACAGATCACCCTGTGTCACCTTATGTTAGTTACGGTATCGGATCCATGTTTGGATATTTGTGAGAAATTTAAATAATTGCTATGAGTATATGGTCGTAAGTATGTTTTCTGTATCAGTAATTTATTAGAAAAATCAACAGAAAAAGTAAAACTTGCTTTTTCGAGATGAAAATTGTAAAGTATTCAACAATTCGTAAGCCCCACATAGAAACTGTTTTCATATAAATAATGGAAACTGAAGTCTGGTTGTTATAGTCTGAGACAAATACCGAATTAACCGAAGTGGAAACTGAATAACAGGGTGGTTATGCATAACGGAAGAGTAATTTAAGTAGACCAAAACGATACCAAAAGAAGTTATTCTTTCGCTGATTGATTGTAAAATTATTTGATCACCGTACGTTTTATATTTTTACCAAAGTATTTAATTTTTTATTTGCAGTGGCAGATGGGTTTAAGATCAATAACATCTCTATGAAAAAAATACAAATCTTTACTTGATTTATTTTTGCCTCAATTTAATGGTAATGGAACGCACGCTCCGGTAGCAATTTCACCTTTCTGGTACCCGCCTTATTTTCCATGTACAAAGGTTAATTTTAAATTCTTTCGACAGTTTGTTAAATTATTCATCAATTTCCTGGAAAATTATTCCAATCCGTGACCTCCCTTACCTATGAAAGAAAATTTTCAAAAAACCTTATCCCTGAAACAGAGTGCTAAGCTTGTGGTCATGGTCATCTTCTCCCTTTATTCATCTCTCTTAATTCTTCAAGCAATATCTTTCCACACCTTATCAACAATATACGCCTTGTCCACTACAAAACTCTCTTCACCCTTCTCCCGTCTTCCAACGAATCCATTACTGCTCATTTATAATATCAGTTATTCTTTGTGTTCTGTAGTAATTTCTAGAGACAAATCTAAGAGCCCTTTTTACTACCGATATTGGATTCAGTTTTTGAAGGTACATCAAAGGACAGAAATTATGTATTACGCCTAAGTCTCGACAAGTTTAATAATGGATAAAAATTTAATGAGCAACACAACATTTTAAATTTCCTTGAAAGCTATTTTTTTAAAGCCTCAATATTTATTGGAACAGAAAATAAACATCAACAGAAGGTTTTTTTTTTTTTTTCAGAATGGTTAGTAAGAGTTTAATTTGATATAACTTTTTATGAGAAGTTAAATGGTGTACTATCCTTCAATGTTGCTGAAGAGGTTTTTTTTTAATTTAATTAAATATTGTAGTGCCTTTCAAAATGTCAATAAGATCTTAACATGCATTTATGTTATTTAATGAAAACATCTAGGACGCAATATATCACAGCACACATTCGAAAAAAAACATTAATTGGAAAAAATAAACAACATTATCGAAATATACGGATTAAACACTGCGTTGAGACAAGCTGCAGTTCGTTTCAGTATTTCTTAATTATACAGAATAAAACGAAGTGCCTTAGTTTGGCAAATTTTGACCAGTTTATACCTAATAACAACTTCGTTGACATGTGCTAACGAAGCATAGTTTTGTTTAATAATTAATTGTTGTATTTGCTCTTAGAGCATTGTTGTTTTTATTATTTATTGATAGCAGGCATATCTTCGATGTCGTTGTCGCAATAATCTTCTGTAGCACATTCTTCTTTGTGGCTCCAACATGCAGAATTTGTTCTGCCATAAACACTCAACAGTAATATTAAGCAACGGGAGTTTCAATTAAATGGCGAATACTTTGGGCTCACACCTTGCGACCATTAAAATGTCTCCATTATTTAGGAACATTTTTAGGGGCTTGGAAAATGAGGATTCAGAAGCAAGGTTACCTCATGATATTTCGTTAGAAGGGCTTCATTATTCGGAGAGCTTCTGCTGATAAACTACCTCCGGTTTTCCAGAGCTCTTAATAATGTGCTCCGAATTTCTTTCCTTTATTATGCCCGCTTTTGCTCCGGTCGGATATATCTTAATTTATGCGTTCAAGGTGGACCGTATTCTGGCGTCGTTCCAAACTCTTCTCCAACACTCCTTTATTTTTTTCCAGTGAGTGCCGCTGAGTCGAGCTGCCTTCAATAAAGTCTGTTGCGAAGGGCTCAGACCTACCCGTTATCTCAACAGCAAAGCCTCTAAGCAGAAATTATGGCTTAGAAGCCTCTTGCATAAAAACGAATGCATAAATTACAACATGACATATTCAAAAAAAGTTATTCATAACGGCTCATTGGGTGAACCATATTTCTTGAAGAGTAAGTTTAATCATTATTGACTAAAACTATTCATAAGAAGAAAAATTATATCAAGTAGCCGAAACGAAGATAAGTTAGATCAAGTACAATTTTATTCTTCAATGTTAAAAATCTTGAGTTCCTTACAGAAGAAATTGTGCTAAAGTAAAATACTGAATTCGAATGTAAACTGTACCAAGTGAACTACTCCGTCCACCACAAACAGTTGCTTTCTATTGTCTGTTATCATTTTACTTGGGGAATGAAAGATATCTCTTCTTATTCCGGTCTCGGTTGGATTTTTTATCGACTTAAACACTAACCTTTACTTCTGGAAAAGCTTTGCTTTGTCATGTGAAAGACGCTCCGTGGTTGGGGTCACATATAAAATTGTAGGTCCCGTATTCCTGGTAGGATTACAAGGTTAAAAGTTAGGATAGTCACGATAGAGGTGCATGCGCGGCAAATCAAAACTCTGTTAACCGGCGGAAGATCTATCCTTCAGAGTCTACCAGCCAACATTGCCAGAAGCCTTTTTTTTAATATTTAACTTCAATTTCCCTGTTTTGGTGGGAACTGATCCGTTAATTTTCTTCCATAGTATCGTCTGATATGGGGTTTTGACCACAAAACTACCATCACATCTTTATTGTGTTATGTGCAAAGTGGGAGCATTATGTAATCTAATGGTAACTTCAGTTCGCCTGCAATACTTCTTACACCGTAGTAACTATACATTTGCATGTAGTCACTATTTAACGATGTGTCCAAAGGCTTGATCTGCACAATCACAAATCGACGACTCTCGTGTCACTTAGGTGGAATTGTAGTTAGCATTGTAATGAGGCGTTATTCTTTACGTTGCAATTGTAAAATTACGCCTTTGTTGAAATATTTACAGGGGGTCACGCAAACAATAAGGTGACTGAAACTTGTGTATGTACAATACCAGAAACAAGCAGCAACAATGCCTTACAACGCATATATGACCGTCTGTATTGTACTGCACATTAAATAAAATATTACGTTAATCTTACCAACACAAATTCTCTGAATTGAGAAGAAAGAGTCCATCAAGAATGAAATGATGATTAGATCCTGGCGGAAGTTAGAAATGCAGCACCCAGACAGGAATGATGGATTTTTAGGAAACTTTGGAGATATAGCCAGGGTCATACATAAAAGAAATGATAACAAATTGAAATGGATCAGGCTAACATTATTACCTAGAGAAACGGTTGTCAGTAGAAAATGCGCTCACAATGAGAAACACCTAAACATTTGTGGATCATTGACGACATTGAGTTAATAAGTGTTAGGATGTCTTCTTGGGGTATGTTCCTATACGCCTGGATATATTGTGCAGTCAATTGTTGCACAATTTGTGCTGCAGCGTGACCATGTAACCTAATGTGTTTACTACTGGCCTAAGAGACAAGGTCTATCGGGGACAAATCTGGGGACCGAGGAGTTCAAATTGTGATCCTAACCACTTACAAGTCTTGTGTTGTGATGGACACAGTATGAGGACGGGCATTTTCCTGTTGGAAGATACCATATGGATAGTGGAAATGAAGGATATCTAGGTCGTAATTTAAAACAATGCACTCCGAAAATTAAATCGATTGTATACAAGTCACTAGTGCGTCCTCACTTATAATGTTGTTGTTCTGTTTGGGGTCCTCATCAAAAGAGGTTAATGGAGGCATTAGAGAAGGTCCAAAGAAGAGCCCCCCGATTCGAGACAGGTATATATAGTTGGGGGAAAGCGTAATTTCGATGCTGAAGGAATTAAGTTGGGAAGAGCTGGAACACCGAAGGCGTTGCTCTCAAGAGAAGCTAATTAAAAAATTCACGATACGAGTGATTAGGGAATGGAATAGAAAGAATCTACCGGGCGAGTAAACTTAAAATCCTAATAAATCATTCTGGCCATCCTGATCTGGATTTTCCATGGTTTTCCCGGATCACTTCAGGCGAATGCCGGGATGGTTCCTTACAATAGCACATGGGCGTCTGCTGCCATTTCCCGTATATCCCTTCCAAACTATCACCATTACTGATAGGTGAAATACTCCTTCTGCAACACATTTTTGGTGAATCGTGGACTAATTATAATAATAACACTCGGTCTATATTGTGGTGGGCTGTCACTGTGCTTTCAACTACAACCAACTCAGTCCTGTCATCGAAACTGATTGCCCCGAAACCAGTGTCTGGACCTGTGTGAGGCTCTGAAATTACAACAGAGTAAGCCATTTCTGCACTACGCCTGAGCACATGTTGTCGATTAACACTATGTCACAGATAGATTGGAGACTCGTCTCCAAACAAAAATGTATGCCATTCACGTTGCTATTTGCGTTTTTCATTACATCAGGTTAGATGATGTTGGGAATTAAATCAGGTTAATGGAATACATTTCATAGGTCTCAGAGAGTGTGACCCTGCTTGAAGCAATTAGTTTACAATCGTACTGGAGATGACTCTCTGTAACGACTGCTTACATCTGGCCTGAAGTCACCCGTCTGCTATAACAGCCCCCACATAATTTGGCGTTCTTCACGTGCTGTTGTCCTACTGTATGGATCTGTACCTTCTCTAGGATTATTAGAGCCTTCTTTCATCCACTGTGTAACAAGTCTGTATACTGACATTGCACTAAGGCCAACCCTTCGGGAGATTTCACGAAATGGTGTTTTCATTTCCAACAGGCCAATTCTCCGACATCTCTCACAGTTAGACATTTGGGTCGTCACTATTCGCCTTGGCGTACTTGGTCAACATGGAACCTGTGAAAAAAAGTGTCATGTTACACCACGCTGTTCACCACTTATACCTTAAAAAACATAGCATATATTTGCATATATTTGTAATAAATAGCCCCATAATACTAATAATATTGCATGTAAAACTTTCAATTTTTAATCATTCAATACTCTTCGTATGGGGATCCTTGGAGCCAAATTTCATTTATTTATCACTACTCAGTCTGAGTGTTAATTTCCAACAGAGTAGAGCCAATACAGGGTCAATTATCACTGAAAACATCTAAATAACTTACAGCAGCCTTAACGTTAGGAAAAATATTTATTCATAGTTAGAATGGTGACTGATTATTTTATTATCTTTAAAAAAGCGAGATATGGTGGTCATAAACGCCACAAAACCACATAGGCTTGAACGTATCCCCTACTTTTCACAGGTACAATTTGGTATTTATTAGCTACAAATATCAATAATTCTCTCCTTTTCCAAGTCTGTTGACTTCTGATGCTCTTGTTTCTGTCGTTACCACTGGTAAAATGTAACATTACATGTGACTAAAAGATTACGGTTTACAAAATCACACATTGATGAAATATGTTGCATCTAAATAGAATGTACATGAATGAAGTATTAATTTTTAATTATTAAAATAATTAATACCAGTTAAATTAATTATATTCATGTAAATAAAATGAAATAAAATACATTGAATTAGTAAAAATATGTTCGTGAATAGAAATCGTATTGAAAAACAAATTTTAAAAATATTTGTTTACATAATACAGCAGCAGAAATACGTGTGGTTGCATTAAATATCTGAGTACTTTCCATCTCACGTAGTCTGCGCAAGCCGGCTGATTTATTACTCCTGCGCTTATCTCTAAATCGGACGTTACGTCCGCTAGGCCACAGATTCTTTCATATCTTCTAAAGCATAAGTGCAAGTTTCATTCAGAAAACCATATATTATTTTTTTTTTAAGCAGTGGAGATAACAAAATAGTTTACTTTCATGACGATAAAATTATTAATGGAAAATTTACTCCTAAGTTTCGTATCTACTCATCACCGCAGATATAATTCGTAAACACGCTTATTACTAGCTATCACTGCTGCTGCGAAGCTTTTGTAGATTTTTTATGCTCTATTATTCTTTTGCTCATTGAATTATCTTATCTATAAGCGTTGAGGTGGCGTGCGATAAGAAAGGGTCTGGAACATACATCTCATACTTGTATCTGTGAAATCATGATTGTTCAGCTCCCATAGTTAATAAGTTAATGTTTAACATAAATAAGCTCCGCTACATGACAGCTAAAACAACAAAAGTTTGCCAGTAGTGATCAGATCTACAATGGCTGAAATTAAAAGAACAACACCCCCATGGAGTTGCGATAAATGATTGAAATTTGGCACCATGTATCCCCATATTAAAGGTATTAAATGATTTAATATCGAAAGTTTTGCATGTAATAGAATTACGGGGCTATTTATTATGCAAAACTGTTATATTTTTTAATTGCTTTAGTGGTGAACAGTGTGAAGTCAGATGACACTTTTTTGTCCACAAGTTCTTGTTGACCAGGTACGTCAAGGCGAAGAGACCCAGATGACTAACTGTGGGAGAGGTCGGAGAATTGGCGTGTTTGAAACAGGTGCATCATACCGTGAAATTTCCCAAAGCATTGGCCGTAGTGCAATGTCAGTATACAGACTTGTTACTCAGTGAATGAAAGAAGGCTCTAGTACTCCCAGAGTAGGCACAGAACTATTCAGAAAGACAACAGCACGTGAAGACCGCCAAATTGTGTGGGTGGTTGTTGCTTGCAGACGGGTGACTTCAGGCCAGATCTAAGTAGCGGTTACAGAGATAGTAGGCCTAACCTCCCGGACGATTGTAAAACAATTGCTTTGTTACAGTCTCTGACTCCTATGCAATACGTTCCACTAACCTGATTTTATTTCCAGCATCGTCTAACCTGGAGTTATGCAAAACGCAAATGGACACGTATATGGCGTACATTTTTGTTTAGAGAAGAGTTCCGATTCTATCTGTGGAAAGGTGATAATCAACAACATGTAGGCAGCCGTGTTTGATAAACGATCTACCCTTCTGTGATTTCAGAACGTCACACAGATTCAGTCACTGGTGTCATTATTTGGGTGTCAGTTTCGACAGCAGGAGCGAGTTGGTTGTTGTTGAAGGCACAATGACAGCCCACCACTATGTGGACGGGGTGCTGCACCCTATTGTGATACCCTTCATTCCCACCATCCAACTCGCATCTTCCAACAGGGTAGTGCCATCGCCATGCTGTTAATATCACAACACAAGTCTTGCAAGGAGTTACGATCACAATTATGACCGTTCTGTCCCCAGATTTGTCTCCTACAGAGCATGTACAGTATGTCAATAGCAGTCACATTAGATCGCATTGTCACCCTGCAAAAAAATGTGCAACAGCTGACTGCACGAAACATTCACGCGTAGAGAGACATACCATAAGAAGACATGAGAACTTTTATTGACCCAATGCCGGTAAAGATTCACTAATTTATAGGTGCTCAAGATAGGCGCACTTCTTACTGACAAGTATATCTGTAAGTAATAAAGTTGGCCTGATCCATTTAAATTTGGTATCATTTCTCTTGTGTAAGGCCCTGCATTTATCTACAAAGTTTCCTAAAATTTCTCCATTTCTGTCTGGTTTTCTCACTTATAATTTCCACCAGTGTAGCTCGGTTTTCAATGGTTTGTCGAAATCACTCTAGGTGAATGGCAGGATTATTCTTTTAAAAGGCAGTTCTTTTTCCACAGGGGAAACGTTTCTATAGACCTCGACGTCAACGAGGTGTAAAGACAAACGGAAAAACGAACTACTCTGTCACGCACAATGCTCAGGGTATGTTTTCCCAATCTAACCTCCAGAATAAGTTCCAGACCCTACAAAGAATTTGACCCAAGCAACCAGCTCCTCGGCGATAGGTAAGTGCCAAATAAAGCACTAAAACTTTTTAATTTGTTAGTTTACCACTCAAATATCACAATCACACATTAAAATAAATTGGTATTGACCTCTACTTCGACAGAATTTGTTTTAAAAGTTTTAGAATTAATCTGAAAGTAATTAACTCCTATTCAGTCGGAAAATTATGTTAGAGGTATGTTTTAAATAAACAGCAAGTAGATAAAAATGAGAAATTTCGCAAAAAAATGTGACGAATAGTGAGGTTTGTGGTTTTTATTAGGTTAAAGGAAGAACAGGCTCATTTGTGGCAATATCTTCCTGATTTCAACTGGTGTTTGCTATCCTGCAACCCTTGGCCTTGACGTAACTGAACTTTCATAGAACTCAACTGAGTACAACAAAGCTGAACAAAACACGGACGGTGTATCGATATCTCTGTGATATGCGGTTCTGCTATCCAACGATATCACGATCACTGCCAGTGCGAAAATTTTGAGACTAAAATGTTTACATAGCAATCGTATAGCCTAACAGAAATGTTTCATTAACAGAAAAACATATATATGGATTGGACAAAGAACCTATTCGGGAAAGGATTCGAAAACTAGAAACAGCCTACCAAACTTCAATCTACAATAAAAAATTCACAAAATTCTAAAATACGTCATTATGAAACAGTTCTGCAACCAGTAGTTTTGTATGCAGCTGAAACCTTGTTCCTGAATGCCGATAAAGGATTTTTGGGAGAACTGGAGAAAAAAAGAGAGTAAAATTATTAGAGGAATTCTGGGTTCCAAATTTAAGAATGGCGTCCATCAAAAGAAATCTATCAAAGAAGTCTACAACAAAATAGAGAAAATCACTGAAAAAATCCTCAAAAGACGGGCTCGATTCTATGGCCACCTCAAACGGATGGAGGAGAACAGACTAACAAATAATAATAATAATAATAATAATTTATTTGATTCCAGACCCAAAACTGTAATACCCCGGTTCGTAAATATTAAAGAAGATCTTCATTTGATGGGGTTAGAACCAGAAGATGCTTTCAACAGAGATTTATTTCGGAAGATGTTAATGACAAGTGGAACAAGCCGAGACGAACAATCCAATGGAAGACGCGGTACACTCTGGACAGAGGAGCGCAAACAGGCGCATTCAAAACGAATGAAGGAGTTCTGGGACCAAAAGAAGAAGAAACTCGCTGCCAAACGCACAAAGGCTTAACGTGGTCCTAGTTTGCCTCAACGAATATATATATATATATACAAGATCAGTCGTTGTCGACGACAACGAAACAGTTTTTTGAGAGCATAAATTACATTTTATAAATATTGATAGTTGTGCCCTTTATGTGCCGAATTCCAAAATTATGATCTAACCAAAGTGGAGATCTTAATCTTTAAAATGGCACCTAATTTATCGGTTAAGTATCGAGGGAGATAAATGGATCGTAATATAAAATCAGGTTTTAATAACTATTATACTTTTGTTGTTCACGGTTTTAAGTCCGAATAATTCCTATCTTAAAATATGATCTGACCTTAGCGGAGATCTTAATCTTTAAAATTATATCTCATTTATCGATTGCTGTATGAAGGAAGATAATGTCTTGTGACTGAAATCTCAGATTGGCTACAGTAGGTAAACATCAGTGTCTATTAAGCATAAACCTGTGATGTGGGATTCTAGGGAGAATCTCTCTCACTCTTCTTGCTCTCTCTCTCTCTCTCTTTTAATGCATTCGGCTAAATAGGTCATACAGCCAGCTCTATGTGATTATCAAGACTGTTCCAGTGTACCGAGAGTGGTGGTGTAACGGCTAGCGTTCTGGCCTCGCATTCTGGAGGACGGCGGTTTGAATCCCCGTCCGGACATCCAGATTTGGGGTTTTTATCGTTTCCCCAAATCACTCCAGGTGAATGCCGGGATGCTTTCTTCAAAAGGCCATGGTTGAATTCCTTCCCATACCTTGTCCCCCCATACTTTCCCGTCTCTAAAGACTTCGCTGTTAAGAGACGTTAAGCAGTTAAAAAAAAAATTCTCAGTGTATCAATTTCTCCAGTATATTGTTGCTACTATGTATGGATTCATGGACACTTAGAACGGACACGACATTCACACGCACGCACACACACACACACACATACACACAGCTTTAATCACCCATTCCCTCGGTCGGACTCGAAACGATGATCTTTCGGAGAATCTTCCTACATTCGTATGAAAAATGCCTTTGATAATTTGACTTATTTTTGGTTATTGCTTTACGCATCATAATTGTCGGCTATTAGATGCGGGAAAGAACTGGGGGAAAGGAAGGGGAACGAATTCGGTGGAATCATTTAATGAAGAAACCATTGCGGCATTCGAGAGGAGTGATTTCGGAAATCTATGGAAAACCTAAATCTGGATGACCAGACGGGAATTCGAACATGCGTCCTTCTGAATGTGAAGCAAGTGCATACCCATTACGTTAGTCGTATTGGACGACATTTTGAAAATTTCGGTATTATTCTTCATATCATTGGTTTCTCAGATTTTCTCAATTTCCAAACATTTCTCGTTCTTAAGATCACTAGACGGACAATGAACTATAATTCGTTGAGATTTTTTTGTTATTTTGGCTATAATACATGTTTGAAAAAATAAAAATATTTACAACTTTAAAATCTAGAAAATATAGTCTTAAAATAGTTTATGATGTATTACGATATACGCCATATCAGTCGAACCAACTAAGTCCTTTGAATTTGTTTTTTCCAGGAAAAGTAAGGCAGATGTATTAAATACTAAGTTAGGTGAGACACGGTGTATTACTTTACACCATGATATCATTTCTTAAAAGAAGGCGGTGTCAATAAGTAGTTTTGCACTACATTTGCAAGGAGATTTACACCTATATTTACAACTCACAAGTGTCTCAGCATCACCAACTTTCGCCTCCGCAACGATATAAGGTTTGACGAACAGCATACATTTAGAATCTGGACGCTACAATCCATTAATAGTTGAAATAAATCTTCCACATCCGCATCCGGAAACGTCAGTAAGGAGGCACTAACTCAAAAATTCCTCTGTCTGGCGACGTAAACTCGGCCGTAAGAATGGCTTTAGTCACGGTAGAGCTGCACTCCTGTGCGGCGTTATCGGCCTTGATTTAAGACGGCGACACAAGTCGCTGAATCAATAGACCGGGGGATCTGGCCTGGGTCCACGACACGCCCCACCTACTGCAACTGGAGAAAGAGAGGCTGGATCTGGATTGCAGCCACCGGCGGGACCTTCAGTCCCCAACTAAACTCGGATTACTATAGAGCTTCTAGACTTGAAGTAGGTGTTGCTGGTGTTGCTGAATATACTCGTAGTTTATGCCTGTCTATACGGGTGAGAGATTTGAGTGCTGGCACTTTGTCAAGGTGAAATGTTACACAACGCCTTGCGATCGTTCCATTGTGGGGTACAGACAGCCTCGTAGCTTTAGACTTATGTCTTATTTCGCGCTCAGTGAAGTAACAGGATCCCTTGGCTATGCTGAGTTTTCGCCGTCTTGGTCACTCCATTAGGTGTTACATGCAGTTACACCGAAGAGACTCAGTTACGTCACAGATAACCAAAGTACGACAAACATAAATCAGTCGTTCCTCCTTGGTCAGGCTGTTGAGTGATTTGACGCAATTGTTCATAGAAATTTTCCAATTAGATTAATTTTATGTTCTAACCTGTGTCACGATTCTCTTTGCTTTCTTGTTCCTTTTTTTTACTTTTTTCTTCTGGCATAGATGGGCTATGTGCGTTTAAGTAAAATTAAACAGAAGATCTCGCCTGATATAATCACTAGATCTTTTCAAAACAAGAATCTCCAATATCTCAGTTATTACTTACTGAATATAGAAGTTTCTTTGAGAAATAATTTTTAAAAACTAAACTACTGAACCTTTCATTGAAATTATTTTTTATACATAATTAATTTATGGGAGACTTACAAAACAATTCCTATATGCGTTGTTCATTTAATACCCTCATCTAAATATTATATTCGCAAATATCGAGAGCATAAAGCACCGTTGTTGTTGTTGTTGTATGGTTTTTTTTTTTTTTTTTTTTTTTTTTTTTTTTTTTTTTTTTTTTTTTTTTAAATAATCTAAGCGTGAACCCGAGAAATCATTTAAGTAAAGAAAAAAGACATTTTTGTCAAAATGAAGCCATAATCCAGGTACTGTCAGACGTTGTCATACTGAAGAAGTGTGGTTTTCTTCAGTTTTATTTAGATTAGAAAAGAGATGTGATTATTTTATAAAACTTACACCATTCATAGTACCACCATATAGTTGTAAATGTATTGGGGAAAAACCATGAAAAACAAGCCCTGAATATCTTGTAAGGAGTTTGGAATTTGAAACTTCATCTTAAAGCAAGTTCTTGATAACTACTTGGTAATATGCAGTGAATACCATGGAATTAGAAACCAATACATAATGGTTACAACAGCAAGAATGTACTTGTACCAGCTTTCAATTATTATTACTAAAATTGCATTAAACGAATTTAGACTACTATTACGGTTAGAATATCGGACATTGTCGCATGATCAATGTTCAAATTGTAGTGGGTGCCTTGGTGGGCAAACTACGTTACAATTATCTTTCATACCTTTATGATTAATAATTGTGGATTTTTAATTTTAATTTTTATGAAGGAGTGAAAATTTATTAATTTTGCAAGAATCTCGACCGTAGTTGGAATTTAGGAAAAATTGTCACATTATGACATTAATTTTCTTATCACTGGCGATTACAAGTCTGAGCGAATTTACCGTTACATTGACACAAATTGGCAAAATCATAAAAGCAACGCTCAGAAGTCCATTTAGCCGTCATGAGCAAGCAAACACTTGTATATTTACTTTTAAATATATCTCAGAATCAAAATGCAAGAAATAATGACAATTGGAAACAATGAAAAATACAAGTTATGACGACCTCAGACAAAGGTATCATAATACTGTGACTTTACAGTAAAAAAGAAAATCATGGGCGCCAGAATGAACAATATATCATTCGAAAATAGCTAGTTCTGGCAAATTATGCCGCTAGCTCAGGGGATTTTCAATTACAAAGTGAGAACATGGATCTATCCTCTCAAAGTCGTTTAAGGGTTCTGTTTCACGGAATGCACAATCAGATGGCTTGGTCGTAATAAGTTACCATTGTAGTTCTGCGTCTGATGTCTCGGTGATTGGAGTGAACCCATGGTATGTGAGACTATCTCACAAGTCGGCTACAGGAATCTCTGATCTGACAATGCGTGTCATGCATTACCGGCTGTGTTGCTGTGATAAGCTTACTCCATCAAGCCGGCAGCCAGAAGTCGTATAGCAGCAGTTGGCGAAAGAAGTCACTTTCCAGGTCAATCTCAGACTAGACTCGCATAGCATGGACTCGAAGATCGAATTGAAGCTCGTCGCTCTTCTTCCTCGCGAGGAAACTTCTCGCTCCGCCCCTTGTAGTCTCGAAGCTCACATATAACAGAAATTCCCAGGATTTTAAGTTATACGCTCATTTGGATTGGATCTTCAGGTCGACAACTAATGTCACGTGATATCCCCGATATGTGATTTGCCCAGCGTGTCTAACATAGGTTGGACTTATTCGGCTGCGTTCGGAGACGACTCTGTGTTTGGGCGGCAGGCATTTCCCGCCCGGTGAGTGACCTTGTTGACCGCCCATCCCCAGGGAGCAGAGTGTGTGGTCCGGCAAACCCCAAATCCGCGACTTCTTGTCGCCATGGTTCGGGAAGACCACGATTAGCTTCAAGCCTACACAGCTCAATAATTCTTTAATATTCGCTTTACCAAGATACACTGTATAAGTTCACCATTTCATTACAGTCCTCATTTGGAATCTTGCGACTTTATAAAATTACAACAATAATCTATTTAGGTGGTCGCCCAAGATTTATGTAAATTACTCTAACATTATGACATATATAATAAAAATGCACCTTGTAAATGCGTCATGTTACAAAATGAAACCGTACTCTTCTTTTACGCATCAGTGAAACGTGAAATTAGTTATGATTATAATTCTACCTCATCGTTATAATACGCAGTAAATATAAAATAATTAATGTGATCAAGAGTGGCACATACGTAAAATTGTTGTGGGAGCTAAAAAATTTTTTTTAAGTCTAATTTCAACTCTCGTAAATATAGATAAATTTCGTTGTATGCAATTGCTTTTGTTTTCTGTAAATTCCATTTCACATCCCCGTAAGCGTTTTGGTTACAGCAGGTTACGTCATGATTTCCTACCTACATAGCAGTGTCTCCAAATCTTCTCCCAACTGTAACACATGCAAAAAAATAAACTAAAACTTAAAATGTATCCTTAAAAAGTCCTTTAGACGTTTAAAAACTTATGAAAATAATTCACACGTGTATTTTCCGACATTTCTGTTTGAAAATCTGAGATACGCAAGTACGTATCGAAAAAGGTATTCGACTCATCTGCTTTTAATTGATTGGCAAATGTCATTCCGTCAACGAATTGACTTTAATGACTTGAGTAGCCAACAATCCAGCAATCTACAATCTTCTAAAACCTGAGTGGTGCTATACGTAGGATTTTAGAAATTGATTGTATACTTTTCTTCCGAACGTTCAATGCCGAATGGCTTTCGATCAGTCAAGAAAGCAGGAATTTTTTTTTTTTTTTTGCTGAAATGCATCACAATCTGGAGAAAAATGAGTTGTTTACACCCATGAAATCCATGCGTATACTTATTTTGTATCTTACCGTACATGTAATTTTCAGTTCACTTATTACTAGTGAACCTGTCACCGAGGGAAAATCGACATTAATTTTAAATACTAGCTTCGGCCAGCTACCCTCGTTTGGACTACGTTATTCTCATTTGATTCTTCTACATTCTGTTAGATTTAATACAATTGCGTTCATGTTTAGGATTCTGTACATTCTGACTAACTCGCTCGTTGGCCCATCTGGTCATCTCAGTGAAAGTTACCACTTCGAATCTTCTCAACCATTTCCTCAAGAAACTTTTAATAGCAAAATATTTTAGTTCTTACTACTCGATACAAAATTAAAATAAAAAATTTAGAATAACCCTCGACACTCAGTTTTACAAGTTTAATCTAACAATAGAGACTGTCAGAGGGATGTTGCAGTCTAAATATAAAACCTATACGTGAGTAAATCGCATCATTGTAGTCTAAACACAGGACAACGGGAGATGGTAAATATCCTATATAATATTCAGTTGGCATGTAAGGTTTTTAATTATGTTCTATTATACATTTGGCTGCGAGATGGAATATATATTTCGTTGTGATGGAGGGAGCTAAGAAGTAAGAACCATAGACAATGAACTAAGGGGCAGAGATATGAATAACTTTGGTTCGAATTTTCATTGTATAGTTTATCTGATGTATGAATTTATCCTCTGCAGGAAACGAGAAAATAAGGATTTGTAACTACCGAAGAAATTACGTTCGGATGTCAGAATCTATCAGAAACATTTTTCAAGTGTTAATTATATGGTATCAGTTATGTTCGCTGGGTAAGAAATTATCGTAGCGCCTAGTCAATGAAACTCGGTTTTGAAGATATGAGATTTATGCACAGTTTTCCTGTACTAAATAGAAAACTTTTCACATTGTAAGTATTAAAAAAATAAACAATTAGTGAAATTCGTGCAGCAGCAAAGGTTGTCTAGCCTGAGTTGAATGCAGCTCCCCCTCACCCCTAAATATTTAGCATCGTTCTTAATACAGGTATATAATAAGTCGTGTGGCATTATTGACCGGACGGGGATACACATGAAAATTTAGGCTGCCGATATGCAGAGTTTCGATGTGCCTCTTACGCACCTCTATCGTGGCTAAATTTAATCTTTGCGGGTAATTCTATCAAGTACAGGCGAATTACAGCATAACATGGAATACGAACCACGGAAGCGTTATGATGTACTTTACACTAACATTATATAGCAAGCAGTGCCAGAGGTGAAGGTCGGGATAAGGGAATTTGAAAAGCCTCGCCGGGACAGGGATTAGAATCTAGACCTTTCGATCTGTTGTCAGACGCTCTAACCATCGAACCACCAGACAGCTCAAGCGTCATTCATGTGAATGTAAATAGTTTCTGAGCAAAATTCAAAAGACTTCGTTCGGTAGGTCAAAACTAATTAAAAATGAACATGGAAGCAATTTCGAAACAACATGACAGACATTTATATTTACTTTTTGGTAAAGATGAGAGTAAAGTTTTTTTTTTTTTTTTTTTTTTTTTTTAACTCCCATATTCCCTTGGTGCAATTGGTTCTTAAGGATACGTCTGTAACCAGTAATAATTTATGTAAAGTCGGCAAATTCCCACTTGGAGCAAAATTTTTTCTTCGTGAGTTATTTTTTGTTGCTATTCAAGTGCTCCTAATTATACTGCATATGGAAATGAACCCCAACGTATACCCTTTTTAAATGGATGTGGGTAAGTCCACTAAGGCGATTCTGATGAACTTGGTACACACATTTTTCAATTAGCAATTAAAGATTCTAAAGTGGTAAATAAACAGAATCAGCCTGGGCAATGTCGGGTGCTATGCTAGTAATATGCAAAGGATTCAAGTGAAATTGAATTTGTACGAGCCAACAGCTAGTTGATAAAACTAACCTAAGCTTAAATCAAATTGAACGGTCGCCCAACCACAAATTATTTAAATCTTGTATAGAGTTTCAAAAAGGTATAGACAAGATTCTTATATATTTTTATACGAAACATCTCTGGTTTTGTTAAAAACACTTTATTGCCACAAATATAAATGCTTACGGGATTATTGCTGCGTTGTTATATTCTTAATTCTTGTTTTCCCCAACGTTTCAACCTAGTCTTCGGTCTTCTTCAGGGGTCTTGTGCCGAATCTGAAGAAGACCGAAGACTAGGTCGAAACGTCTTAGCAGATTCGGCACAAGACCCCTGAAGAAGACCGAAGACTAGGTCGAAACGTCGGGAAAAGAAGAATTAAGAATATAACAACCCAGCGATAATCCCGTAAGCATTTATATTTGTAATATGACGCCTGCGAAAACAACAAAATCACTTTATTGTCACGTCACTGTGACTGCAATGCGTGTCGACCAGTAAAACACATCACCGGCCATATTTAAACGTATGGCAGTGTCGGCAGATTAGCGGTATTACGTTGTAAACGGGCGAGCAGTATACTATTTGCCGCTTATCGTTCATTGGTTTTCGATTAGTCAGTAAGCACCTGATATGCTGACATGAATTAGGTAATCTAGAATTGGAGTAATCTGCACATCCGAGCGCGGTGATTCGCTATTTTATGTGGTGTTCCGTTATCGGGCAGGCAATACGACTCGAATACGTTTCACCGCACGAATGAACACGCCTGTCAGTGGAGCACCCCAACGTACTGACGCTTTGAGGGCTAATGCTCTTCATACTGTACAGAGTTTAGTAGTGACGATAAAATGTTGATTGCTAGGATAATATGAAGTGATCTAAGCTACAGCACACCAAATCGAATTGCTGTGGGTATAAGCATAACGCTTACAAGCCATAACCATATATTTTCTTTTTGTTAAAGCGTTACGACTAGTCTATGCTATGGTCGTTTCGACCGGAATTGGTATGAGAGCAGTGAACGAGAAGCAATTCGCCCATTGCCTTTTTAATATCCCAGCATTCATCTGGTTTTGCAAAATATAGCGCTAATGCCTCCATCTTCGACGCGTCCCACAGCTAAAACAAGGAAATAAACAGCAACAGCTGGATGGATTTGAATCTGATCATGTTATACCTATTCAGTCGAGTCTGATGGCGCTTTAGTCACGAGGCATGACTGAAGTGTTTCAACCCTGCTGAAAAAGACGGTTGTTGGTAATCAGGCAATGAGTATATTCAACTGAAATCCAGTTTGTTGTGGAGTAACGAAATTATCAATACCTCGATCTCGGCTAAAATTTTTCTACTTTCATCCTATTCTTCCACTCACAATCTGAATAGTTCCGGTTATTTTATATTCCCCGGTGCTGACAGTGATTTTTTGGGACGCCTGGTGTGAGGAACGGCAGAACTCCACCTTAATCAGTTTTCAAGGAGAACTACCCAAAATTCTTAAAAAATAGTACTACCACTAAAACAGGTGTTTGCTGTTGTGGAAGTGTACACTTAAGCGAAGGATGCTTTCGGATCTCAGGTGAATTAATTGTATGTATATTCCTCGTTACACGTCGCATACGTTTTGAAAATTTCGTAGTTTGGCGACTGATTCGAAGCTCGTGATTGCTTGTTACCGTGTAGCTTCCTCACCACCCAGATCGAAACATAATTTGAGATAAAAATTATACGTAGTAATCTAACATATAAAAATGAAAATTTGTTTGTTTGTGCGCCTTCGATGTGTTCCTGTACCATTCATCCGATTATTAGAAAAACTTGGTGAGTGCGAGCCTGAAAAGTTTCTGAAAAAAAACATACCCCTTTTTCCCTCCTTAATTTCTGCAGATGTTCTTCATAAAAATTCACAGTTTTTATCCGATTTCAATGAAACTTTGCACACGCATACTATAAACCTTAGGGAAAAATACCGTCCACATCGGTTTTACACCTCATTAAGTTTTCCTAGTATTCTTTATACATACCCATAGTTATTATCCGATATCGATTAACGTTTGCACCCGTATACTTTAAATCAAACGGAAAAATTGTCTTCATTTGGTTTAAAAAACCCATCCCCTCTTCCCCTTTACGACCCATTCAGTTTTAACAGTGTTCTTTATACAAATCCAAAGTTTTCATCCAATTATGATGGAACTTTGTACACGTGTACTTTAAAACAAACAGAAAAATTCTTTCTAAATTTGGTTTGCAAAAGCCTAAACCCCTTTTCTTAATTTCCAGTTTTTTTTATTTTTTTTATATCCGAATGAGGTGGAACATTGTCACGTATACTTTAAAACAAGGACTACGAACTACGACTATCATTACCCAGGTGGCTGTTCTCCTGGAATGTGGGGAAGTTCTTACACATGGTGCATCTCCTTCCAGATTTTTGTTGAGGTTATCTTCATCGGTATGGCTTATCAGGATTGTCATCTCCGGTGTGGGTTACTGTGTGAGGTGGACTGGCCACCTGATATTGTCGTTGAAGTGAAGTGTGTTGCCTAGTTGGGCAATGAGTCGGTTTGTTGAATTGGTGCAGTTTGTATAGAACTTAGCAGCCAATTTTTTGATTCTGACTTTTAATTTTTCCAGACCACTGACTTCGTGTAGCACTGAAGACGGGGTCTCTTTAGGCAGTTTATACGCATAGCGTATTGCTCTGTTTTGAATCGTCTGTAGCTTCTGGATGTGTGAGGTAGCAGCATTTCCCCACACAACCGCTGCGTATTCTAGAACCGGGCGTACCAGAGCAGTATACAGTCTAATGGCCTGGTGGGTTTTAGTTTGGACGTCGGGTTGAGAATGGGATAAAGAGTCCTCATTCTGCCTTCTGCCTTTGCTCTGACTTTTCTAGTATGCTGTTTCCAGGTGAGGCGCTTATCGAGGGTTACACCAAGGTAGATCGCGGTTTGGGTCCATGGTATCGGCTCGCCAAATAGTTTGATGGGTTGTTGATTCAGTGGAACTACTCGCCTGGTGATAAATGTGGCCTGACTTTTCCCTGCGTTGAAGGCAAGTCGCCATCTTTTGGCCCAGCCTTCAATATTAGTGCAGGCTCTCTGAAGCGAGTTCCTTGCATTTTGTGCTTTAATGCTCTTTGTGAACTGTGCTGTGTCGTCAGCATATAGTCCAGTATGCACACGATCAGTTTTTGGCAAGTCGGCAGTATAAAGATTATAGAGGACTGGCCCGATGACTGAACCTTGCGGTACTCCAGCCTCAATTCTTTTAATAGATGACACGGCCTCGTCTAAGATTACCCTGAAAGTTCTGCCGGTCAGATAGTTCTTCAGCAGCCTCACGTGCGACAGAGGGATGCCTAGTAGAAGGAGATTGTATAGCAGTCCTTGGTGCCAGCCAGAATCAAAGGCTTTCGAGACGTCCAGAAGAACTGTCGCGAAATACTCTTTCTTCTCGAATGCACTTAGCGCATGTTCTACAAGTCTAAGTAGCTGTTGGGATGTTGAATGGTGCTCTCTGAATCCAAATTTTTCCTCCGGGAGT
The DNA here is from genome assembly GCA_031002005.1 of Vandiemenella viatica. Taxonomy (NCBI): domain Eukaryota; kingdom Metazoa; phylum Arthropoda; class Insecta; order Orthoptera; family Morabidae; genus Vandiemenella; species Vandiemenella viatica. Next base: position 52,775,704 of record JARYHS010009186.1, read on the forward strand.
AGATGCTCTTGATCTATGTGATGTCGCAGCCTCCTTAGGTAAAGCTTTTCGAATATCTTCGACATGGTTGGTAGTAAGCTTATAGGCCTGTAGGATTTCGGGGATCTTCTGTCTTTCACTGGTTGGGAATGGCCACAATATCTGCATGCATTTGGTTTACAAAACCCCACCCACTCCCCCCCACCACCCTCCTCAATCAAAATTTACACTTTAAACCATTCTGTTTTCTGCAAGTTTATCGAAAATGGAAGGGAAATAGGCCAAAGTGGATAGCAATAATCTGAGAACCCATATTATTTACTGTCAAACAGCGTTGGACCGAATCATACAGTTACTGACCAAGAAATTCGAACTACAAATTTAAAAATTGTTTTAAAGTTTTTGTGGCGACACATAGTTTTTGTGCGCATGTGCTTTTAAACAAGCGAAAAACGATGTTTATATTTAGTTTTCAAAACTGCACCCACTCTCCTCCAGTCCGTGAGCAACGCTATGTATTCTGTTTTTGCAAACATATTGTATATCCCAAAGCATTAGAATAAACTTTTCACATTTACTTTGTGCACAAAAAAACATTGATTTTCATTTATTTTGTACATGTAAATGAGTCTGATTTACATATCTGTATCGGCTTAGAAAGAAAAACAGATATTGGAACGAATGTCATGAAAAGCCGGTGATAAATAAATTTGTTGTGTTGTAGTGATCTGGGTCGATCACTTGCCCAAATACTTCATATTAATTTCCAAGACAGTATCCTGGGTGGGCAAACATGAAACAGTTAAGCTATGACCTGAGAAGTAGCACGCTATTCAGCAAGCTGTAAGTCGCCAGTTGGAAGTGCCTGTCATTACTTCAAGCTGGTAAAGTGACAGCATACAGCAGGTTAGCGGCTTCAGTAGAAATTTACCCTGTCTCCTCTTGTCTGTCAGCTTGCAGGGTTACTACAGTGTTCCTGTTCCACACTCTGAAGCACAGGTTCAGACTTTACCGCCAGGCGATGGATACACCTTGCTAACATCAGAGATCTTGAAGTATACAGCACTGATCCTTTTCCCCGGGGAAGATGTCTGGATACTTTGGCTACATGGATCTAGACAAGGAAACAAAACCAAAAGATTATAACATAAGGTGGGAGCTTGCTCAGAGACCGGCTATGGCCCGATCAGGTCCTGTATTCGAGTTCCAGGACCGGGTAGCCCAGGGCAACGTCTACTCCCTTACTAGACGGCTCTCACTCTAACTGTACAACTGACTGCAACCCCGTGGTAACACTTTGCAACTGCCATTGTTTCAACTACCCCTATCCCGGTGGCCTATATAGCCCTCAAGTCTTCTACAGGAGGCAAAAGATAGGTAATTCTTTAAGAAAATGTTGAGTAATCGCAAATTGCAGGTCAACTGTGAGACCCAATCAGTCGCTGGTGTGTCCTCAAAAACGGATTGCCGCAAGGTTCAGTGTTGGTACCTGTGCTTTTTAATTTATTTGTTGCGGACACGCCTCACATACATTGCAGAAAATTCCAGTGTTCCAATGATCTGGTTTTTACTTACCGGAGTAGTACAATAACAAATTAGTGAAGAAAGACTCTTCGAGGGTCCTAACCAACTCTACACATTCTTCTCCAAGTGGAGAATGAAACCCATCCAGACAAAGGAATATTATTGCTGCTTCCACGTTGAAACAAGCTTACCTACGTCAGAATAAGACCAAACATCGGACCTTTTGGAAGAGTAAAACAAAAAGCACTCTAAATATCGGGGAACTACCTCGGGTAGAGCCGTCACTTTTCATCAGCATTTATATAACTCTGCAGAGAAGGTGAAGAACCTAATGAATCTTACTATAAAACTGATTAGTGCACAAGTTCTTCGAGGAGCAGTCCATGGCCAGGATTCTCAGAAGCAGAATATTGTTTCTCTACCGGGGTTGGTAATGTTCATACAGCCAAACTTGACAGCCAACTTAACGCCACTATGAGAACCATGGGAGGAGTCATTAGGTTTACCACAGTATCTTGGCGGCCTGTACTTTCCAACAATTTTGGTTCTCAAAATCCCAACCTTTCCAACCCCTCTACTCATCTTCACCCCTTAATTGATTACACATAGCTACAGTTGACACCGTTTCATCTATCGTTATAAAATTTGGCATATATACGTATTTTTAATGGAGGAGGTTTCTTATCAAAAAGATTCAAAAACCCTCTCCTAACCTCATAACACCGCTTAACTTTTAAACTAACACACATTTTTTATCCGATTTCGATGGAACAATGCACGCGTATACTTTAAAACAAATAGATAAATACTGCTCACATTAATTTCCAATGTTCTTTGTGGAAACACACGGTTTTAAATCCCGTCAAAATCCATTCATCTGTTTTACGTTATGGCAGAATAACCGCTGGGAACTCTGCAACTAAGTTATGAGCTTAGTAGTAGGTCCGTAATGGACCTAGACAAAATTTATTGAATACTAGCTGATACCCGCGACTTCGTACGAATGGATTAATAATTTCTTTGTCAGAATTGAGTATAGAAAGTTGTTGGTAGCGAAGGATTGGTCCCAAACAACACCGAGTCGGTATAATATTACCGAAAAGCCATCACTATATCATTCTACCATCGAATCTCTCTCTTGAAGAGAATAAATTTCCAACATATTTAAAAACAGAAAAAACAAACGAAGGTGAAGGCTTCTTTACACCCGAAAGGCATGTCTAAAAAGAAGACAAAATAAACTGGTGCCAGAAACATTTAAGCAGACACAAAGTAATAGGTCAGAGAAAATCGACATCTATACTAAATAATACGTTTTTTCTCCAAACGAAATTTATTAACAAATTATAAACCAACATAATGAGCGAGAAGCAAAGCTTGAGCAAGCGAAGTAACATTACGCACTAACACATACATCCGTCTCTCTGTCACCATTTGATAATTCTCAAAACTACAACTGTTAATCATACCGAAAAAAAAATTCCTGTGCCCTACCTACAGATTTTCTTGTCAAATTCTGTCAATATCGGTATAGGCATTTAGTCGTAAAAACGTAACAAAAGACAGAGACTTACTTCCGCATTTATAGTATAACTAGCTGGTACCCACGACTTCGTTCGTGATTGTAAAGAATTCATATTGACAGCTATAGACATCTATCCACCATAGTGCACTATGGAAGACTCGATACTATTACCACACACAAATACCAGTCTTCTGCGCGATGTAGTTCCGGCAGCAAATTAAAATTTACGGATACACACAAGTCTTTGGATGAAATACGAAAATATTCATGATCGACCAATTTCAAACACCATATCTCACACACTCCCACAGTTACCGAATTTCGGCCAACGCTGTGATCGATGGGAGACTCTGTGTTACTACTACACACAAACGCCAGTGATCTGCGATTGATAGTTTTCGCTGAAAAGTGATACACCATGACACATGCGTCTTTGGCAGAAATATGAAATTGCCTCAGGTCGACCATTTTCATCCCCCATATCTTCCACACCCCCATAGCTAAAGACATCTAACAACCATAGTGCACGACAACAGACACGATTCTACTACCACACATAAACACCAATGCTCTATGCTATGTAGTCGTGGTAGAAAAGTGAAATCTGCGGAGACACATGCCTTTCGTCGAAATTCGAAAATATCCTTGAGCAGCCACTTACAACCACCACATTTCCCACACAACCACAGTTTCTGAAATTCGGCCGCTGTTGTGATCGAAAGGTGACTCTGTGTTACTACCACACACAAACGCCAGAGATCTGTGATCGATAGTTTTCGCTGAAAAGTGATACACCATGACACTTTTGTCTTTGGCAGAAATAGGAAATTGCCACAGGACGACCACTTTCAACCCCCATATCTCCCACACCCCCATAGCTATCGACATCTAACAACCATAGTGCACTACATGACATACGATTCTACTACAAAACACAAACACCAATGCTCTATGCTATGTAGTTGTGGCAGAAAAGTGACATATGCGGAGACAGTCGAAATACGAAAATATCCTTGGTTGGCCACTTACAACCACCATATCTACCACAGTACCACAGTTTCTGAAATTCGTCCGCTGTTGTGATCGAAATGTGACTCTGTGCTACTACTACACACAAACGCCAGTTATCTGTGATCTATAGTTTTCGCTGAAAAGTGATACACCGTGACACTTTTGTCTTTGGCAGAAGTATGAAACTGCCACAGGTCGACCACTTTCAACCCCCATTTCTCCCACACCCTCATAGCTACCGACATCTAACAACCATAGTGCACTACATGAGATACGATTATACTACCAAACACAAACACCAATGCTTTATGCTATGTAGTTGTGGCAGAAAAGTGACATATGCGGAGACAGGCGAAATACGAAAATATCCTTGGTCGGCCACTTACAACCACCATATCTACCACAGTACCACAGTTTCTGAAATTCGGCCGCTGTTGTGATCGAAAGGTGACTCTGTGCTACTTCTACACACAAACACCAGCTATCTGTGATCTGTAGTTTTCGCTGAAAAGTGATACACCATGACACTTTTGTCTTTGGCAGAAGTATGAAATTGCCACAGGTCGACCACTTTCAACCCCTATATCTCCCACACCCCCATAGCTACCGACATAGAGCAACCATAGTGCACGACAGGAAAGACGATTCTACTACCAAACACAAACACCAAAGGTCTATGTTATGTAGTTGTGGCAGGAAAGAGAAGTATACGTAGATACGAATTTTTGGTCGAAATGTGAAAACGCCCTGCACTGACCAACTTTAATCAATATATCTCCCACATCCCCACAGCTATCGGCATTCGGCCAACGTTGTGCACGACAGGAAACTCCATGCTACTTCCATCCACAAACATCAGTGATCTGTGCTACGTAGTGGTGGCTGAAAACTGAAAAATAGGAAAAAACACGTCTATTTTTATATATATATAAGATTTCTGCAGATCACTCACACGCTGACTGCGAATCACCCCTGACGGATCAATATAACGTAAAAAAGTGTACACCTACAGCATTGCAAGACTACCTACTATTTGCCCCGCATTGTACCCCTAACTTTGTGATATCTACAGTTTAACATTCAATCCGAATAACCCAGGCGTGACTCTTACGATCAAAAACAATTTTTAAAAATCTTAACCTCCACTGAGTTTTGAACCTGAGACCATGACCCAAACATTAGTAATCAAGCGCTTTAGCCACTGAGCTACCTGACCGTTCCACAGAAAAACATTGCAGATACCTCCATATCCAACGCGTCTGTCTATCGCCGTTCAGTAATTTTTCGAAATTATAAGACAACATGATTATTTACACAGATAATTTTTCAACCAAATGTAGACAGTATTTTTCTCCTTGTTTCAAAGAATAAGTGTGCAAAGTTTGATCGAGATCGGATGAAAACTGTGAATATATATGAAGAAGAAACAACCAATCATACATACATTCATCTTTATATATATAGATTCTATGACCTAAATTTGTATCTAATCAGTGAGTGTAACAGAAGTTTCGTGAAATTCCACGTTTTGTAGTTTCGTAACTGTTGTGTCACTTAGTGCTTATTTGCGAATCTTCTAACCATAAGTTTCTGGTTCATCGACCACGTTTTTAATTATGGATTGCATATGAACATGAAAGAAGAATCATTCATCAGCAACAACAGTTTTTCTCTTAGTCTCCCAAAACTTCTCGCAGATACGATTTGAAACTTAAATGATTAAGTACATGCAATACACTTTTTTGTTTTGTATCAGTTTTTTAAATTTTTTCGTGGGTACTACTCGCAACAATTGACAAATGTGTCTCGTATTTATCATAATGAATAAAACAAATGTAGCTATCTACTGCGCGTTAAAAAAAAAACAAGTCCCCAATTTAATGGTATGAGAATAATCACAACGAAATCTTAATCCCAGAAACAATGTCGCGAATTTGAAAACGAACTCAGTTTTGTCATTTCCAGAAGGTGTAACTTGTTACAGTATCATGTGGAGGAAGTTAACAGACTGTTAGACATTTACTGATATTTAAATTGATAAACTGCTTCTCGTATATTATTCTACGACTGCTCTTTTGAGTTTACTACATCGCATATGATGAATCTATTGGCTGAAATAAAACTTCCCTAGCTGTAGATTTAAAAAATTGCGTCGCTAATTACTTTCCTGTACTGAATTATCTGATTTCTTGAAACCTGCGCACGTCGTATACGAAATACGAAAATATCCTTGGTTGGCCACTTACAACCACCATATCTACCACAGTACCACAGTTTCTGAAATTCGTCCGCTGTTGTGATCGAAATGTGACTCTGTGCTACTACTACACACAAACGCCAGTTATCTGTGATCTATAGTTTTCGCTGAAAAGTGATACACCGTGACACTTTTGTCTTTGGCAGAAGTATGAAACTGCCACAGGTCGACCACTTTCAACCCCCATTTCTCCCACACCCTCATAGCTACCGACATCTAACAACCATAGTGCACTACATGAGATACGATTATACTACCAAACACAAACACCAATGCTTTATGCTATGTAGTTGTGGCAGAAAAGTGACATATGCGGAGACAGGCGAAATACGAAAATATCCTTGGTCGGCCACTTACAACCACCATATCTACCACAGTACCACAGTTTCTGAAATTCGGCCGCTGTTGTGATCGAAAGGTGACTCTGTGCTACTACTACACACAAACACCAGCTATCTGTGATCTGTAGTTTTCGCTGAAAAGTGATACACCATGACACTTTTGTCTTTGGCAGAAGTATGAAATTGCCACAGGTCGACCACTTTCAACCCCTATATCTCCCACACCCCCATAGCTACCGACATAGAGCAACCATAGTGCACGACAGGAAAGACGATTCTACTACCAAACACAAACACCAAAGGTCTATGTTATGTAGTTGTGGCAGGAAAGAGAAGTATACGTAGATACGAATTTTTGGTCGAAATGTGAAAACGCCCTGCACTGACCAACTTTAATCAATATATCTCCCACATCCCCACAGCTATCGGCATTCGGCCAACGTTGTGCACGACAGGAAACTCCATGCTACTTCCATCCACAAACATCAGTGATCTGTGCTACGTAGTGGTGGCTGAAAACTGAAAAATAGGAAAAAACACGTCTATTTTTATATATATATAAGATTTCTGCAGATCACTCACACGCTGACTGCGAATCACCCCTGACGGATCAATATAACGTAAAAAAGTGTACACCTACAGCATTGCAAGACTACCTACTATTTGCCCCGCATTGTACCCCTAACTTTGTGATATCTACAGTTTAACATTCAATCCGAATAACCCAGGCGTGACTCTTACGATCAAAAACAATTTTTAAAAATCTTAACCTCCACTGAGTTTTGAACCTGAGACCATGACCCAAACATTAGTAATCAAGCGCTTTAGCCACTGAGCTACCTGACCGTTCCACAGAAAAACATTGCAGATACCTCCATATCCAACGCGTCTGTCTATCGCCGTTCAGTAATTTTTCGAAATTATAAGACAACATGATTATTTACACAGATAATTTTTCAACCAAATGTAGACAGTATTTTTCTCCTTGTTTCAAAGAATAAGTGTGCAAAGTTTGATCGAGATCGGATGAAAACTGTGAATATATATGAAGAAGAAACAACCAATCATACATACATTCATCTTTATATATATAGATTCTATGACCTAAATTTGTATCTAATCAGTGAGTGTAACAGAAGTTTCGTGAAATTCCACGTTTTGTAGTTTCGTAACTGTTGTGTCACTTAGTGCTTATTTGCGAATCTTCTAACCATAAGTTTCTGGTTCATCGACCACGTTTTTAATTATGGATTGCATATGAACATGAAAGAAGAATCATTCATCAGCAACAACAGTTTTTCTCTTAGTCTCCCAAAACTTCTCGCAGATACGATTTGAAACTTAAATGATTAAGTACATGCAATACACTTTTTTGTTTTGTATCAGTTTTTTAAATTTTTTCGTGGGTACTACTCGCAACAATTGACAAATGTGTCTCGTATTTATCATAATGAATAAAACAAATGTAGCTATCTACTGCGCGTTAAAAAAAAAACAAGTCCCCAATTTAATGGTATGAGAATAATCACAACGAAATCTTAATCCCAGAAACAATGTCGCGAATTTGAAAACGAACTCAGTTTTGTCATTTCCAGAAGGTGTAACTTGTTACAGTATCATGTGGAGGAAGTTAACAGACTGTTAGACATTTACTGATATTTAAATTGATAAACTGCTTCTCGTATATTATTCTACGACTGCTCTTTTGAGTTTACTACATCGCATATGATGAATCTATTGGCTGAAATAAAACTTCCCTAGCTGTAGATTTAAAAAATTGCGTCGCTAATTACTTTCCTGTACTGAATTATCTGATTTCTTGAAACCTGCGCACGTCGTATAAATTTTGACGTCATACCCAAGTATCCAATAATCCTACTAATATTATTAAAGGTAAACGTATTCGAATGAGATTTGGTTCGGATTTAGAATATGGTATGTACGTTTCTTTACTACTTGTCAATCTGTAAATTGCCAATGACAGTCTGCTCCTGATTCTTACGAATGTCTTATACACTTATTTTCTACTTGACACAGACGACAGATTGGTATTTTGATACAGAATTTTAAATTACATGACAAAATGTAAAATTTTGATGCTTCAAAGCAAAATAAATTTTTAATTCAACATGTGAATTTACGCGTTATCCGAATTTTTAGTATCGCAATGTGACAGTAAGGAGTTACTAGTAACCATTCTTTTTCAAATTAATAATTATACACTGAAGAGCCAAAGAAACTGGTATAGGCATGTTTATGAAAACACTGAGTTATGTAAACACTCAGAGTACGGCGGTGCGGTCGGAAACGTCCACATAAAACAACAGGTGTCTGGCGCAGGCGTTAGATCGGTTAATGCTGCTAAAATAGCATGTTATCACAATTGAAGTGAGTTTGAACGTGATGTTAAAGTAGGCACATGAGATATGGGATTTTCCCGTACTACCATTTCACGAGTAGACCGTGAATATCGGGAATCACCACAGAAACACCAAATCTGCTATCATTGCGGCCGGAAAAAGATCCTGCAAGAACAGAATCAACGTGACAGAAGTGCAACCCTTCCGCAAATTGCTGCGGATTTCAATGCTGGGCTATGAACAAGTGTCAGCGTGCGAACCATTCAACGAAACATCATCGATATGGGTTTTCGGAGCCGAAGGCCCTCTCGTGTACCCTTGCTGAGTGCACAACACAATGCTTTACGCATCGCCTGAGCCCGTCAACACCGACATTGAATTGTTGATGATTGGAAACACGTTTCCTGGTCTGACGAGTCTCGTTTTCAGTTGTATCGATTGGATGGAAGTGTACGGGTATGGAGACCACCTGATGAATTCATGGACCCTGAATATCAGCAGGGGACTGTTCAAACCTGGTGGAGGCTCTGTAATGGTGTGACATGAGACACCTGATACGTCTAGATACGAGTCTGACAGGTGACACATACCTGTGCATTCTGTCTGATCACCTGCATCCATTCATGTTCATTGTCCATTCCGACGGACTTGGGAAATTACAGCAGGACAATGTGACACCCCACACGTCCAGAATTGCTACAGAGTGGCTGCAGGAACACTCTTCTGAGTTTAAGCACCGCCGCTGGCCACCAAACGCCCGAGACATGGACATTATTGAGCATGTCTGGGATGCCTTACAACGTGCCTTTTAGAAGAGATCTCCACCCCCTCGTACTCTTACGGATTTACGGACAGCCCTGCAGGATGCATGGTGTGAATTCCCTCCAGCACTACTTCAGATTTTAGTCGAGTCCATGCCATGTAGTGTTGCGGCACTTCTGCGAGCTCGCGGAGGTACTACACGATATTAGGCAGGTCTGTTTGGCTCTTCAGTGTAATACATTGCTGATAAACGTTGATCAAATCTCTTATTTTCAGGCTCGCGATTTTGATGAAGCTTGGTACTCATGTTTTTCTTTCGGCGACTAATTCAGTAGTCGTAAATCAGTCGAAAACAACAGTGCAAGGGAGGTTACTCAAAAATTAATGAAAATCCAAAACTGCTGCTTTAAAGTGTTTCTTGAAGTTTTTCGAATGTCTTAAGTACCACGATTCAATTTTAATTCGAACTTATAAAAAACCAAGTACTACTCACTGAATATGAACCATAGAATGCAGTGATCGATACGATAACGCTAGCATGTTGTTGCGGGATACAAAACTGATCGTCTCAGAATGATAATGTCTTGAAAACATGATTTCGACACTGTGGGATGTCAAAAATTATTCGGGTTATTGCGCAACCAATTAGAAAATCAGCGTAAAGTTGATGAACGAACTACAACCAATAACAGTCGTGCGCATGAGCAACATGCCTCCATAGTCTATACTTCTCACGCTAACTGGGTAAATTGTGTCACGTGATAGTGAAGCCACTACAGTTTCGTCAAATAATGTGGTGAAGCTATGGCACACTTTGATGCAAATATTTTACACTACCGGGATACCACAAATCCAAATCGAGGAGGCCACCTCAATTGAAATATCTTACACCTGACGACTATTTTCAGTGGGCTGTATGAAGATTTTGGTGTCTGATATTCTAACTTCGAAAGGGGATCTTACCTCACGAATCCACATAGCGACTGAAATACAGAATACACAACCACATATACTTCACCATTGGTATGAAAACTAGCACAGCTAATGTAAGCTCCTTACTAAAGTACGAGATAAAAGTTTTGAATCCCCTCTTGTGATTTACTGCTCAATGTAACACTATTTTGAGGCTGAGGACGAAATTCGGAACGCACACACATCCGATCTATTTTCAGATGTGGACACCCTACCGTGCCCAAATCATGGTCTTACGACGTGGGCCCTCTCCTGAAACATAATCAGTATTTAGTCCCATCCAATATACGGCGTTTTCGATCAATCTGTCTATGTCTATATAAATAATATCATCAATCTGCAACGCAGACTAGACGAACTTAATAAGCGTTGCAGACAAAATAAGATACAAATAAACAAGGAAATATGTCTCGTGATTTACGTCACGCTATGTTGTCTCTCTCTATAATTAGAGCTAATGGCATAGAGATATGTGGGAATAACATTGGACATTAAACTTATCTAATGTCAATATTTCCAGTGCTGGGAAAAAAAACAGTTGGGATGAAACTCTGTCCCACATTACGTAGCAAGGTAGCTTTACATTTGCGAAACAAAGATTCCACCATTATTATTTTTCATAAACCACCGATGAACTAAGGCATATAGGACGAAGTAGTTGCGATTTCAATACCTTCACAAGCGTTGATTGAAGATATTACTAGAGACATCTAAATACATATTGACTTCTTAATCAAATAAATTCACAGATGCTATAAATGAAATAAAGGAAGGAACACTTAGTTTTCATCATAGGGGAAGCTAACAGGTAATCTGAGGAATTATTAATGATCCCAGTGACCAAAAAGGAAATCTTGTCTAGTCGTTTAGCTGCAGTAAGTACAAGTAGGCAATAGAAATTAATTGACAAGTAAATACACATCTTCGCAACGAAGTTGACAAATTAAAATGCTTATAACTTCGAATCATTTGGAAACATAACACTCCCTCTGGATATTACTGCCAAGCGAAGTGGGCTACGGTAAAAATACAATTACTGAATTGCTTTATAAAGAAGCAATAACCAAAATTCGTTATGTAAATAATTCTAAAAGTTCGCAGACTATAAATACAAATAATAAATATTAAGAGGCTACAGATCAGTTCTAATATAGGCCTATTTCTAATTTTCCTGGTCAATTATAACTGAAATTATTAGACATATGAGGGACGATAAATAAAACGATACTTTTGAAAGAGGCTTTGGGCATTTGTACCCTTATAAAGTTGGTAACACCGTGTAGCCTGTTCCAGTTTTTGTTTCTACAATAGTTTCTTCACTTGTTTTCATTACTAGTGAACAGAAGATTCACGCATCAACTGTTTAATGCATAGTTGTTAAGCTTCTGGTACTTCGAAAATATAACTTCGAATCACATGTATATCTAAGCGTATTTTTGCAGTAATGAATTATAATGTCACAAACAGTGAGTTGTATCAAAAAGAACGCACACGGAAAAAAAAATAATATAGTGCTTCAAGCAGAAACCAAACCCATGGCACGGGAATATGACGACAGAAATCGATTGACCACTCTGCCATTGTTGATTTAGTCACGTTTTTTACAGAGTGTTAATGCAATGTTTATCATTGATGGAGTATTCATTGGAATTATTCGAGTATGTTTGGCGTGTATCTTTTGAACTTAAGAATAGAGTTTCAATTTCTGCTCCGCCGCTAGGAGTCATCAGTTCTGTTCAAAAGCTAATAGGAATGTTCATCTTTGACTGAGTATTTAGTCTTTGGTGGGAATTATCTATGGCCTGTATCTTTTCAATTCTTGTTAGGTCGCTAGAAAACATAGTCATAAGACATACGGCAGTACGTCTGGTCAAAAGCTTATTACTTTATTTACCCATGATAGGTTGTTCAGTCTTTGGTGGGGACTATCTTTGGAGACGCTTACAAGAGATTTTCATCTCCTGCTTCAGCTCTGTAAAACATAGTCATAAGACATTACTCAGATTTTAAACCTGACCTATAAGCTTTAAAATCGTGTTAACCCAATTGTAATCTGTTCATTATTTTATGTGTGAAGCTGGAACTGAATTGTGTAGGTATATATTGTGACGAATTTTCAGTGAAACCGCAGTTATTTTCTAGAGACTCAGTTCAGGGTACTGTAAAACGGAATCTGCCTGATTACAACAGTCAACAGACAGATGCTGATCTGTATTTGTCCGGACTACCGTATTCGCTGCGAAACGGGGCAGTGAAACAGTCAATTACCCTCACAGCTAATGGACACAATGGAACCACGCAAACGACTCCCAGCAGTTATGTTTGCACGACACGTTCGCTAACTGAAAACGGCAAAATGAGAACGGACACACACACACACAATGTGTGCATTATCTCAACATCTGTGCGGCGTTCGAGATTGAGCACACGGGTGCCAACGTTCTCGCTCAAAATCTCGATGGCACTTTTAGCTGACGATTCTCTCCCAGGGAACCACGCATAAAAATAAACTGCCGGCCAAGAACTGCAGCGTCGTTACCATTCACCATTCACTCTAATCGACTGCATTATCGATTCAGGAATGTCACCCTCCTTTCGTACTCAATAGAGCGGTGATAATAGCCGTAATCCAGGGGCTTAATCTCTTCGCACTTGCCTGCAACTCTGTCGCAGTTAAAAATAAATATCGAAAAAGGCTGTATAATAATGGCAATTGCTTTCCGCTTTACGTAAAATCCAATTACATGCAACCTGTCGCCACAGCACATTATATTCGATCCATTTCCAGATGCAATTAAATTTTTGCCTTACAGTAATTTAGATATCTAGAGAAATATTAAGTGACATTATGGTAAATGACCTTAATAGGTGTTCGTCGTTAAAAGGGGAAATACAGGATAAAGACGATATTTCCAGAGCGACATAAGTTTTGAACAGACGAAACAGTGGGAGGCTATTAAAAATAAATAGTTTCATCGTCTAAAAACTAAAAGAATTTATTAAATAGCAAACAATTCGGGTCAATTTAATTTAAGCTGCTTACAATTGGTGTGTGGAAAATTGTATTGTAGTTTCGTTATTTTTTTGGTAAGTATTCATCAGCAAAGGTACTCAGAAAGTTAAAGTTGAAGTAGTTTTTACCTAAAGAGTTCTGAAGCGTAATTCATTTAAGGGAATACTATTTTGATGTAGAAATATGAACGAAATTATATACGAGGGGTGATAAGAAATTAAAGTTACTAGGTCGATATTCCTGGAGTGTCATCCGTTATAGAGAAATTATTAGTTAGTGGTAATTCTACGGCATACGGTTGGTAACTGTGCAGAATTTAAGCCATCCACAACCTACTGCTCTAGTTGTAGATAAACACATACGGAATGGCAACTCGTTTGAAAAACCGGTCTCGTGAAAAAAGTCGCTCATTTATTAGTTTTCTGTGGGCGAAACATGTAACGGCGGATGAAATTCTCCGGCAGCTGGTGGAAGTTTACGGAGAGACCGTAACTATCGTCAGCGAGTCACAGAATGGTGAAAGTTTGCGTACGGAAAAGAAAACGTCACCGACGAAGATTGCAGTTGAAGTGATTTCGCTGGGATATCATCGACCGCCCTCCCATCAGTCTGCATCTCGCTCCAAGCGACTTTCCCCATTTCGCTTGAAGGAGCACCTATGAGACCAACAACTCGCTTCAGACGAGGAGGTGAAACATTTCGCTACGACATGGCTAAACACGCAAGTACAGGGTTTTTACCAGGATGGTGTATTCAAACTCATACCAAGAGTGACAAGTGCCTAAACTGATACGGAGACATTGACAAAAAGTAACAAAATGTATATACTATCAGTTGGCTGTATTGGTTGTATGAAATAAAATGTACACGTTTCACTAAAGACATCGTAACCTCAGTTTCTATTCACCCCTCGTAGAAAGCAGATCTTCAGCTTAACTACGAATGAGATAACAATATTGTTCTTCAGTTTTTTGAGAAACCAGCTCAAGCTTCAGTCAGTTGACAAATTAGTGCTGTCGATAGGGACAAATCTTGGAGCTCACAATTAAACATCAGCTTTTAATGCCGATATTGGCTCTACTGAGTTAGTCGTAGCCATAAACTAAATAGTCCTGGAGCAATGTAAACTTTGCCATCACCCGCAATTTATCGCTTGTAGTGGCTTATCTTATATCCCTAACTATTTAGATGAAATTTAATATTTAGATAACGTTTTGCTTTTCAAGATTATCTAAATATGTGTCTTCCCTATAATTTTACAAAATACAAGCAATTTTTGTATTCGGTATATCAAAAACGGCTCTAACACCATATAGTAGTTTTAAGAACCAGTAAACCTGCGGATGTTGAGTTTCTCTTTGTTTAGAGCCAGGAAATTTTGAATCTTTAAGCGAACAATTCCTGTATGCCAGCTGACCCATGAGATATTTCACAAGGTATCGTTATCAGTCACCAAATGATAATATAATAATGTGGAAACAAGTAAATTCAAGTATATTTTTCAATGAAAGATATGTTATTTTGAATAGTAATAATAAATATCACTTTTATTGTTAAAAGTCGTTACATCCAATTTAGTTTTAAAACATTTAAAAATAGACATTGGCTTCTTTAGATATGTTTTTTTAACTTGCTTACTTTACAAAACTTCTTTGAAAATAATGTTAGCAGTTATAAAGTGATCATCGTTTACTTTTTGACCGAACTAACTTTACCACAAACATAAATATTATTGAATCTACGAACTCCTGAAAAAGCCAATTACAAGTGTCCACACTGTAGCGAGATGACTAGATGGGTCCTCTCGTACAATGTAAATTAATTATTGTTTGACATAATAACATAAGAAATAAATAGATATTCTTTTCTTGAGTTGGAGACAGAAATCCGCGTCTAGCTAAGGGTTGTGTTAGCGTGAGCGACACTCTGGCTGAGCCGGAAGTGTCCGGTAGGTCGAGACAATGAGGGGATTATCTCTGACACTGATACCGGTGAGAAAGGCTGGACTCTGGGGAATTTTGCGGAAGGGATCCGTAGATGCGCCGTTCGCTCGGTATCAGGAGAAAATTTCTACATATCCTCCCGAACAATCCCGACAAAACTCGAAGACTCTTAGCAAATAAGAGGCAATGTATTAGCCAGCATAGAGGGGAGACTTTTGCGAAGCCAATACGATGTGTTTATTTCCTCACGTGGTTGGAAATATTACAAGTTTTGTGTTTTTCATGATACTCGCCGGGGAGAAGGAGAGACGAGATCTGAAGGGCGAGAAGAGGTCATTCTGGCCAGAACGATCGCGCTGGCAACTGCCTGTCAGAGTACTGCGCACGATTTCGTTCTGGAGGCTTCGATGACTGAGCGCCTTGTCCGATCGATATTGTCACTTGTGTTGGTTGACGTGACAAGTGTCTAGCATTACCTGGCTGGTGCGCCGTTGAGAGACGACAGCGCTCTTGTTACGACACTGCGTGCAGCCAGACAGACACGGTAATTATATCTCCAGAAACAGTGTGTACTCAGACGAATCATTGATATAGCCTTTTAATGGCCTGATGAGTGTGAGTTCTTATGCCGCCGGACATTAATTCCGAGCTATTTGTGTCTAAAAGCCGAGTGCTTTTTGGTTTTATTATACAGTTTCAATTGAAAGACTGATTTCCATGTTTGGAAACTTTAAATGACTATTATTTGTGGGAACAAATTAACTCCCTGGCGCCCTATGTAATCCAGTTAAATCTAATGTTTGCTTGTTATCATTGTCATACAAGAATCGCTCTCGTTATGTATAAAAGAGTTTTTGCTTCAGTTGCATATGGAATTTGTAACTCTTTGTAATGTACATGTATTGCAATTTCTTAGCTTCAATTAACGATAATTGTTTGTTTGCTATGTTGCACCTGTAAGACAAGGTATTGCGTTGAACTTTATTTTGCATAGACAGATGTTTAAGATTAATGGTAAATATACCTCTGTCTGTTAGCAGTAATGAGTACCAAATAAACTAATATTTTAGGATCTTTTCAAATATTAATAACAGAAGTAATGGTTTCACCTCTGTTTCCTGAAATTAATATATGTGCTTTGCATAAGATAGTGGAAGGTGGCGATTATAAATCATGCAAGGTAAGCAATTAATCTGCCCAACCAACCAATCCGCTACAATTGTCTAGCCCAAAGTGGGGATCGATTTAATTAATCACTTGATTAATTAACTCAATGATTTATGAACAAATAGTACACACTGTTTTAATTTGGCTATTTTCATATTTTAAGTAGTTTTTTTTGTGTTTGTCTTAAAATTTATCCATGCTTATGGGTTCATGTTTGTTGGATTATTTTAAAATCCTCAAATAAGATAAAAGGACCTGTATAAATGATGGGAGTTTGTTCAATACTCCATTTTTTTTTTATGGTTAATCTGTGCAAAGGTTCTGTCCGCACGCACAGTTTGTGTTGTATCCATGACAGCGTTGACTTTGATTTGTTTGTGATCTATCTCGCTTTGGAAATTTTTGAATTGTTGCTGTTATGCAGAATTTGCTAAATTTTGGGATGGTCATATGCTCGTGTTGAATCGCGAGTGCATTATCAGATTTCCGATTTATTTTTGTGCTGAACGTTTGTAAGAAATCTTTTTTTTGTAACTGTTTAAACTCAAACATGGAAAATCAAGGGGGTTTTGGCACATTTGGTGAAGATAATGACGTAGCATTTAAAACAATCTCACACAGAGTACCAAATAAACCAATATTTTAGGATCTTCTCAAATATTAATAACAGAAGTAATGGTTTCACCTCTGTTTCCTGAAATTAATATATGTGCTTTACATAAGATAGTGAAAGGTTGCGATTATAAATCATGCAAGGTAAGCAATTAATCTGCCCAACCAACCAATCCACTACAACACGAAAAAACAGGCTGTGATAAATACAATCGTGCGGTTTGAAGCGTCAGAATTTGTGCTTTATTAATTAACATAGCGAAGGTTACTTTTATTGGGAATTGTTTCCTTATCATTTAGTTAGTTTAGTTGGTTGGATCAGAAGGTGTGAGGTCAATGCGGGGTATGGGCATAGTTTTATCGGAGTGAATGATGTACTCGCCTAAGTGAATTACAACTACACTTGCACCATTAATTAATTCCTGATTGCCATTAAGATTTCTATTTAACATAATAATAACATTTTTCTTTAAAAGTAATTTATGAGGCGATAAACCCTACAATACTCTAGTGAGGGCTGACCAAAGATTTGTAACACATCTCTCTAACTTCCTTGGTTCATAACCTCATTATCCCCTAACAAACACAATACCGCGAACTCTCTGTTCACATTATCTCCAGTGAGCACTGATTATTTATGCCTGATATTCCCAGGTATTTATATTTCATGCTTTCAACAAAAATAGCCCCTCAACTGTATAATCAGTGAAATTTTTTTTAGAATTACAAATTTAAATACGTAATGCTGGTAATTTGTTTAAAGAGAAATTATTAGGTTAAATAGACCGTTTAAAGTGTCAGATTAGGTCAGAGACAGATGGTGGTAGGTGGTCCGTATCTTGTCACTGAGCGTCCTGCAAAGTGCTTATAACTTCTCCCCGGGACCAGCCTCCTGCACTAACTGTTCCCACGCGACATTTTACATGGAGCAAAGTTGCAGCATTTGCATTGCCCGGCCCCACCCGTCTGTCAGCTGTAAACAATGGAGAAAGTTTGTCCTTTGGAAGCCAGGGGCACAAAAGCTGTTTACGTCAGAAAACTTCTGTGTATTCTAAAAGAGAGGGTGCAGAAAAAAAACCTGTTACTAACTGTTTTAATTTTTAAGCTGAACAAGACTCATTGTATAGCGGAATATAAATTAATGTATTCCGTCAGTTATAAATGTTTGCCCACTGAAAGAAAACACCGTTGTATTTCTAGAGTGAAGATGGTAAGACGCTGTCACACACTTTCCATCTCTTTATTTTATTTTTCAGTCTACTGATTGTACCTTTTATAAACACAACGATCAAATACATAAATTAAACACGATAATGACAAAACATTCTTACAAATATGAAAATGAAGTGTAGCAATATCTTACCAACCAATTATATCCACAAATACCAATTCTTAAGTTTTAAAGAGACCAGAATCTGTCTACTATTTATAAATCCTAGACAGTTATCACCAGGATCTTAATTTGTAAGAAAAAATATGTTTACTATATAATTGTCAATCCTAATGGCTGCCGTATGTGAAGAATTTATTTTAAAAATGAAATATTATATCGTATTGGTAGGAAATGTATCACACTTTTAATGTGAGAAAAACGCATAGCTTCTGTCCTTATATCTGACAGGTAGGCAAAGCATCTCAAGTGAAACTGTACATTTGAGACTAGACAGAGTTCGTACTATGGAAATGTCGTATATTTCTCAAACGTGAGATAAACTTTGTGAAAAATGAATGAGTGAATGAAATTGGAAACAAATCAGTCGTTATGGAACTTTGACTTTCATGTGAACTAATCTTTACTGACGTCAATAGTTAGTAAGAGATGTTTAACACTGCCGAGTTTCATTTAAATGTGTGTAAATTTTCGTCCATTTCAAGAAATAAAATAACCATAAATAAAGTATAGGTTCCGAAAGTAAGTGTTTATTAATCGAAATTAAAGGTAAAACTTCTTCTAAATATAAAATACAGGAGGTTTTTCTAGTTTGTAGAGCCTGGGATTGTCAAAAACTGCCAAGGTGCGGCGATGAACCTAAACAGAAACCAGAGTGTTTTTTTTTTTTTTTTTTTTTTTTTTTTTTTTTTTTTTTTTTAAATGAAGAGTTGTCAAATGAGTGCATGAGACTTACAAAATAATAAAAGCTGTTATAACGTTCTTCAGAGAAATTAAAAAAATTACTAAAATAAAAAAGTAATATGTTATGTAAACTCAACATTATGTATGTAAAAACAAATAAACAATACTAGGTATAATTCTAATAATTGTTTCGTCAATTTTATTAATTTAATTCGTTACATAATTTCTTACTGGATTGACAGTGCAAACTACACTATTACTATACACTATTTTCCTACATTTGCTTTCGATTTTATGTTATGAAAATAACTGAAGAAGGTTAATCTTAGAAGGTATCTGTCTAAATCATTCTAAGTTTCTGTCTACAATATGTAAATTTTTAATGTGTATAATGTATAGAATATTTGGTTTTATGGGATAGCCGATAAAGACTACAACAAAAATAATTTATGCTGGGCAAAATATATCAAAAAGGCATAACTCAGAATATCTTTTAAAAAGGTGGTGTAAACTTTCATATGTATCAACCTAGATTATAGGAAAACTGAAGTTCTTATGCCAATATCTGAAGAAAAGACATCTGAAGAATGGGTTAAGAACATGGAGATATCAAAATTAAAAATCGAAATGCTTTCCAACGGGCAGTAATGAAATACTACGACACAGCAGTCAAAACAAAATGTTTATATATATTAGAGTCAGGAAGAGCCTCTAGGTAAAAATAAATGGAGGTTTTATGCGAAGACACTTCGGGTCAAATCAACTGAGTTTATATATCATTTGAAGAAAAAAATGAATAGTGAGAAGGAACCACGATCAAGATGAACTTTCACGTTAAAATGATTAAGATCATTAACTTACAAGATTATAGAACGATACAAGTCATTTAGGAAGGTATTGTTTCACTAAGATCTAACATTACGAAGGACTGTGAAGAAAGAGACTTATACAACAGTTAATGGATCTGTTAGAAGATAAAATAAGAGGAACGAGAAGTGTATCCTTGCAATAAGTACGACCTAATGTAAGATCAGTTCTGTCAAAAAGGGGAAGTATTTTGTAAATGGATGATGTTCTGTAATTGTGACTGGTAGATGAGTTGTAGATCTTCTTCCAACTAGAGTGAGAAGTTTGTAACTCTGATACAGGAGAAGTACGATGTTAACTGTGTCGACACCTCTCAGGCTCGACAGAAGTTGAGCCACTTGCTGTCGAGGCACTGGACAGTTAAGGGCTCTTCAACAGGCAGACAACGGCGAGGGGAGCGCAGAGACGACTTGAAGCAACAGCAAGTGTGTGGGAACTCGGCCAACCTCCTGGCGTCCTCGCTGCGGCTGACAAGACTGTCGCCGCCTGGACTTCATAGTGCAGCTGTTGACAATCTAACCTGAGTAAGTGATGTCTCACGAAGAACAGCAATTCTATTGTATACAGGGTGGGGCATTAATATGTTTTCTGGAAATATTTCGGAAAGAAAGCATTTTAACAAACAATAACCTATATAAAAATAATCATACAGTAGGGGGCTACAATTGTGTGATATTAGGTTTTTTTCACAGGTGGCGCTGTTGTCGTTACAACAAGGTCAACTTAATTCTTTTAAATGGGAACTCCTATTTTTTTGGAAGATTCCGATTCCTCATGAAAAAATAAAAATAGTTTGCTTAACTCACTTTTCTGTTAGCCTCACAGATGGCGCTGTAATCGCGAAAAATGAATATTCACGTTTTTTGTGTATAATTTTAATTATTGGTTTAAATAATTACGTGTAATTTTCATTCTGTAAACATGGAAGGTAATTTAAAGGATAATGACGAAATTGATTTTTTAAATACTTTTTCTTACTTATTTGCAGCCATGTCTACAGCAGGTGCTCAAAAAGGTGACCATTTACTTCCAGACATTTTCTGACACACTTCGAGCTGTTCAGGCATCATTTCTGCAATTGGTCAGAAAATGT
Source organism: Vandiemenella viatica (assembly GCA_031002005.1). Taxonomy (NCBI): domain Eukaryota; kingdom Metazoa; phylum Arthropoda; class Insecta; order Orthoptera; family Morabidae; genus Vandiemenella; species Vandiemenella viatica. The sequence continues at coordinate 52,797,204 of JARYHS010009186.1, forward strand.
ACTGGAAGTAAATGGTCACCTTTTTGAGCACCTGCTGTAGACATGGCTGCAAATAAGTAAGAAAAAGCATTTAAAAATCAATTTCGTCATTATCCTTTAAAAATTACCTTCCCTGTTTACAGAATGAAAATTACATGTAATTATTTAAACAATAATTAAAATTATACACAAAAAACGCGAATATTCATTTTTCGCGGATTACAGCGCCATCTGTGAGGCTAACAGAAAAGTGATTTAAGCAAACTATTTTATTTTTCATGAGAATCGGAATCTTCCAAAAAAATAGGGGTTCCCATTTAAAAGAATTAAGTTGACCTTGTTGTAACGACAACAGTGCCACCTGTGAAAAACCAATATCACATAATTGTAGCCCCCTACTGTACGATTATTTTTTATATAGGTTATTGTTTGTTAAAATGCTTTCTTTCAGAAATATTTCCAGAAAACATATTAAATGCCCCACCCTGTATATTAGCCTATACTAAGCGTTAAATATATTCAGGCAATTACCTTACCTCAATCTAAACTTCATTTTATGTTTGTAGATACAACTAGACCGCTGTAATGATAGGTCTGTGTTCATTATCTGAATATCTGAGGCTACGTTGCTGAATTTGTAATTAGCGATATATCTATGGCTTATGCAACTGAGTTTATACTGTGCAAATTCAGTTCCGGTGTTAGTTTGAAAACAGCTGTTTTCGAAAAAGAACAAGGAATAAAATTTGACGAACAATACAAGGGGAAAGACGCCAAACTTGACTTCTATCTTGTAATGGTTTATAATGTAGAGACTGTCAATACAGATAATTTGAATCTTGCACGTTGCGGCGAGAAATCAAACTATAGCCATCAGACACAAACAATGCAATCCGCTTGTTCCTGGGGTGGGTTTTAGGGGGACATACTTTTAGTATCCAATTAATAGCTTAAAGCGAGCAGGAAGGTTCCACTCGTGGGCGGAACTAATAAATGAGTTTATTTGACACATGCCGTCACAGTGAAATGCTACTAGGATGTGTGTTAAACTCTATAAACTTTCCCTGTATTTTGGTGTGGTGGACGGGCAACGGAGGGTATCCAGCCAATTGTAAGCTGTTGCCTGTAATATCATTAACTCGTGTGTTTCTTTATTAATGTGGAGCTTCTCAACGCTTGACAACTCCGTGGGCTATGACTGGGTAGACTAAACGATTTTTACGCCTTAGCTGGAGAGAATAATGAGGTTTCTTCAGGGATGAAGAACTTCCAGAGGGAGAAACTCTTTGCTGATGTGCCTTGAAGAAAACTTCTACTATGCATCATCACTTCGTCTCAGCAAAATGAGACCCAGGTGATTTGCATGGATATGGTCAGCTGTTAAACGTATCTTGGCTGTCGAGTCGGCCAGTAGCCGACCCTGTAAGGCCACATGCATAGCTACGTATTCTTCAGTGCAAGGGTAGCGCGACCTCGCTATCCTCTGTGACTCGGAGACAACAGTAAAAATTCTTTCGCGATGGAAATCATTTGAAACCAGTTCAGCTCTATAATCTTTACTGAGAACTCTACATTGCTCTGCCAGCATGTAAAAATCTAAGATAATTCGTTATCAGTAAACATACCAATGATAAAAAACTATTTTTAAATGTTTCAATTAATTATTTTAGGGCTATGATGAAGTCACTTAAATTGTAAACCCAGATACATTTGCTCTACTAACTCCAGAAATGTGTTATGTGACTTGAGTTAGAATTAATCATAAGTTTGAATTTTGTATTTCATGTTACTTGTAACATATGGCTAAAAGTTATTACGGCAACATGAAATAGTAGACTTCAATCTTTACGAAGAAGCAATTGTTAAAAAAAGTGCGAAAAATGAATTCAAAATCAATTTTGATAAACTTGAAATATACATTTGCTTTTATTCTCACCATTAATCTAGTGAATTAAGTGAATAAACTTCATATGTAAAGTAAAAGGAAGCAACACTTGAGTTAGAAAGGGATCAACGTGAAACACTGTACCGATCAAATCCAATCTGTCAAAGAGTTTGATTATTGAAAATCTTCTTTTATAGTATATTTCATTAATTTAGCCCAGTGGTAAGGGCACTGGACTTCGAAAGCTCGCTGTTCGGTCCCGAGTTCAAATCTCGGCGGGGCCAGGAAACTTTTAGAGTTGACTTTGATCATATGAGCTACACCGGGAACTTATGTGGTTCTACTTCAAACTATAGCGCTCAGAGGAAAGGATCTGGCCGTTCTGCAACTCTACGTCTGACACAATGGTTTAGTAGGATTGAACCAACTTTCATATTGTGGATTAGGTTATTATTTTTACTTCTTGGCAGCGTTGTCATTAATGGTAGAATAGAACTTCTGACGAGAAAGTATCGAAAGAAATCGGTCATTACTTTTATGAAAAAGCGGTCTCATAATCTATGTCGAGCGATAAATGCAAACTTTTGAAACAGAAATCAGGATATCATGAATCAAAACATGATATTCCAAATTCTATTCCAGGTAACCTTAAGGAGATGGAGCCCCTCAAGCGGAGATTTGCGATTAGTAACAAAGGAACATTTCCATTTTTGTTTATGTAGATTTGGCTGATAGAATTTGTTTTACTCAAAAAATCAATGTTATTCGCTGAACAATGAAACATAATTTTAAATCTACGTTAACTTGTTTAGAAACATCAGCTGTAAATATACCTAAAGCATAGTTATAGGAAGCTAACACTTCCTAGAAATGCTGCCAGAAATTTGAAAAAGAATTTGATGGACACATTTTCAGACACGTTATTCTAGGAGGAAACCACAAAATTTCCAAGACAATTCGCTACTAACCGTATCTCTCTCTATTACAACTGCGTCACTAATTTATTCCAGGGAAAATAGCCACAAAAAATTGTGTTCCATGGACGGATCTTTTAAGGTGGATAATATTAACATACATCTGAATGCAACCGCGTTTTGCGGTAGGAACAAACCTATGTTCTACGAAATATCAACCTAACTCAACTGGAAGGTGGCAAAAATGTATGAAGTTTTTATTTTACACCACGACTGGTACAAGCTTTCGGCGAAAACCACAAATAAATTTATTTCCTCTCTCTTCTTATCCGAAACCATTGATTCGATTTTTTTGTTGACATTTTAATTACATGTTAAAGATTACGGAACACATACAGTGATCAGCTGGAAATTTATAATTTTCGAAAAATAACTATTGGAGTAATTCTGATAAATTTAATAATTCAGAGGATACTTTTTGGATAGAATGTGATCATTTGACAGAGACTTTGGTGGATCGAAATTAGATTTTTTTCCCAAAACCCAGAATAATATTTTGAATTTGTTTCTTTCATTAATAAATTATTCCACAAAAACAATTCTTGTAAAAATAGTCTCGTGCTTATGTAGTGACAAAAAGTTATGAACTCTTGTTCTGAGCCAAGTCTATAGTTCGTAGTGTGAATTCGCTTCGGTTCTTGGAACAGACTCGTTTCCCTCGGTGGTATTGACCGTTTATTTAGTTTTTTTTTTTTTTTTTTATCAAACTTCCAAATACATTTTGCACATCTTTCGGATTTGACAAGTCTTATAAGAAATCATATATATATATTATGGTTTCCATTTCAGTAAAAATCATCACGCATAATAACCAAGTAACAATATTGTTTTAAATTTAAAAAAAACAACTTATATCACCAAGAGATACGAATATGTTTCAAAAAGCGAAGTGAATTCACACTACAAACTATAGACTTGGCTCAGAACAAGAACTCATAATTATTTATTACTACATAAGCAACCGACCTGGGCTATTTTTACAATAATTTTTTTGTGGGATCTCATTTCTTTTTGTAAGATGATCGCTTATTTTGAATCTTCACTGATATCTAATGATTTCATTTGAAAATCAGTGGATAAGAACATTTCAAAATTGAAGACATTACCAACAATGCCGCACTCTCAGCAAACAATGGGTGTGCGCCGTAGCTAAGGAACGCAGATTGCCGCTGGTTTAACTACCACCATAAGTTAATAACGAGTATCTTTCAAACTAACCATAGGAACAATGTAAAATTTAATATGTTAGTTAAACTTGCTGATCTCTGTGCATTAAAGAAAACTCAGACATATAGCTTCAGACATATAGCTTCACCCCGAGCAAAGCAATTAACTGCAGATATGTGTCAGAATTTTTCATTTTTGGGGTTGTAATTAAATAAATACGGGAGAAATAACAAATATTAGACTTTTCTTGTAATTTGGGAATAAGGCCATATATGTGCCAAATTAATGGTTTCTAGGAATATTGAAAGCACAGTGGAATTTTGATGTCAGTGTGTCGTGGTCGAAATTAAATTTTGAATTTCACTAACTTCTGAAGTAAGGAGAGGTAGGAAGTAAAATATAACATATTAGTTAAACTTAGTAGGCTCCGTCTACTGTATAGTAAAAATCGAAAGTATATTAAACTATTAGGGTAGTAAGCGATTTCACGTTAGGAATAGATATATGGAAATTTACGTGTTCAGACTTTTCTCGTAATATAAGGGTACAATTTTATCTTTGTACCCAATTTCAGCTTTCTACGGGTACGGAAAGTACCTTAGAGTTTTGATGATCATCAGTCAGTCAGTGAGCGAGTGTGGGAGTGATAAAATCGCTGAATTTTTAACCGACTTCAAAAAAAGGAGAAGGTTCTCAATTCGTCTGTTTTTTTTTTTTTTTTTTTTTTTTTGTATGTATGACCAGCGATATCTTCACTAATTTTGAACCGATTTAAATTAAATTTTTTTAGAGGATAGGGTTTACCTCCAAAGTGGTCCCATATGAATTTCATTGAGAAACCACCCCTCCTACCCCACTCCGCCCTCTAATTTTTATACAAATCCACATTTTTTATTCGATCTAGATGAAAACTTTGGACATATATAGCCAAAAATAAAGAGAATATTACTGTCATATTTTGGTTTAAAAAAAACTGAACCCCTCTCCAACTATCCACCCCCTTAATTTTTGCCAATTTTCTTTATTCAAAGCTACAGTCGACACCATTTAACTGATCTCCATTAAAGTTGGCAATTCCATGTAATTTTTCATAGAGAAGGATTCTGACCAAAAAAATCAAAATAAGAAACCACCCCTCTCCCATTTACACCCCTTAATTTTATAGAAACCTACATCTCTTATCTGATTTTTATTGAACTTTGCCCATGTATACTTTAAAACAAAGATAAAAATCCTGTCAATATTTGGTCTTCCAAAGTTCAACCCTCCCCCTTCCTTCCACCCCTTTAATTATTGTCAATGTTCTTCATAAAAAGCTACACTCGACACCGTTTGACCGATTATCAGCAAAGTTGGCATATACATGTAATTCTTCATGGAGAATCTGACCAAAAAATAAATTAAAAAAACCACGCCTCTCCCCTTTACACCCATTAATTTTTATAAAAACCCACATTTTTTATCCGATTTCGATGAAACTTTGGATATGTATAGTAAAAAGTAAAGAGAAAAATACTGTCAACTTTTGGTTTGAAAAAACTGATGCACTCTCCCCCTATCCACCCCCTAAATTTTTACCAATTTTCTTTATACAATGCTACAGTCGACAAATTTAACTGTCTCCATTAAAGTTGACATATACATTTAATTTTTCATGGAGAAGGTTTCTGACCAAAAAAAATTAAATAAATTAATAAACCACCCCATGTCTCCCTTTACACCCCTTAATTTTATAGAAATCTACATTTCTTATCTGATTTTTATTGAACTTTGCCCATGTATACTTTAAAACAAAGAGAAAAATCCTGTCAATATTTGGTTTGCCAATGATCAACCCATTTCCTCCTTCAACCCCATTAACTTTTGTCAATGTTCTTTATAAAAAGCTACAGTCGCAATCGTTTGACCGATTACAATGAAAGTTGGTGCTTATATGTAATTTTTTCACGAAGAAGGTGTCTGACCAAAAGATTTAAAAACCACCCCCTCTACCCATTAAACTGCTTAACTTTTATACACAAGCTCAGTTTTTATCCGGTTTAGACAGAACTTAGCAAATTTTTACTATAAAACAAAGAGAAAAATGATGCCAACTCTTGGTTTGCAAAAAATGAACCCCTCTCCCCTTTTCCACCCCCTTGATTTTTGTCAATTTCTTTTTAGAAAGCTACAGTCGACACCATTTGACCGATTTTTATTAAAGTTGGCACATATATATGTAATTTTTTATGGATAAGATCTCTGACCAAAAAAATAAAAAAAACTACCCTAGCTCCCCTTCCCTTAATATTTGTACAAAACCCACATTTTTATTCGATTCGGTGGAACTTCGCATCCGTATACTTTAAAACAAATAGAAAAAGAAAAATACTGTCCACATAACTTTCACAAAAATGCAAACCCTATCCCCCTATCTACCCCATTAATTACTGTCAATGTTCTTTATACAAAGCTATCGTTTCTTTCTGATTTTGAAGGAAGTATGCACATGTATACTGCAAAACAAACAGAAATATAGTCTACATTTGGTTTCGAGAGTCCAAACACCGCTCCTTCCTTTCCATCCTTTAATCCACAGTTTCTATCCGATTCTGAAGGAAATTTGCACACGTATACTTTAAAACATACAGGACAATTTTGTTTAAATTAGGTTACTGAAGCCCAACCCCTCTTCCATTCTACCCCCCACCCCTCGTAATTTACAATGTTCTTTATAGATACCCACAGTTTTATCAGATTTCCATAGAACACTGCACATGTACATAAAAAAAAAAAAAAAAATAGTGTCTATATTCTGTTTACAAAACCCTACGACTCACTCCCTTACCCCATTTAATTTTGGCAAATATTCTTTACACAAAGCTACAGTTTTTTTCTGGTTTCGATAGAAATTTGCACGTGTATACTTTAAAACAAAGAGAAAAATACTGCCCACACTAGCTTTACAAAAACCAAACTACTCTTCGTCTCCAAACCCCATAATTGTTTTTTTTGTACATACCAATAGTTTTATCTGATATCAACAGAAATTTACGCACGTATACTTTAAATCAATCAGAAAAGGCAGTCTACATTTGGTATACAAAAGCTCAATCCTTCTTCCCCTTTACCCTCACCCCTTTTAATTTCCAATGTTCTTTACAAAAATCCACAGTTTTAAATCCCGTCAAAATCAGTTAAGCTATTTTTAAGTCATGGCATAATATTTATAATGAAGATGTGTCGCAATGTCTCAACATGTACTTTAGAATTCAACTTTGATCCCAAGCTTTCACCAATTAAAAATCTATATTTTTTGTGTGATTTCGGAGCAAACAGATATATTCCAGAGAGATTTCTGTAGCCTATGTGGTATGTATTAATGCCCAGATGTTACATGTTTCGGTTATCGAGCAGCAGCTTTAATACTTGTTATGATAAGATCGAAACATAGCCTGACATTCCTTAACACAACGCCCAATTCACCCCGTCTGGAAGTGGTTGTGGTATATAAAGACAGAATTCTTCTTTGAAATCAAGCGCTTTAATTTCTGAGCTACCAGGAAGTTCGCAAAATGGGAACTGCTGCGGCATATTTAAAAAACCAAACGAACTATAATATCCACTAAAAATAAAATAATTGTTTAAAAAATAAAAAAAAGCACTAAAAATTTTAAAATAGCTTTATACCTTGGTTAGGAAAAAGTAAATGTAAATAGACAACATTTTACATTACTTTCATTGAAATTTTGACATTAGTTATTTTTGGTGTCGGTGCCAGCGAAAGCAAGAAAAACAAAAAGATAAAAACAATAAGGAATAACAATAATACATAAAAAAATCATGTTACTGCTTACCTACAATTAATGCTAGAAACATGTTTCAACAAAACTGAAACATACAGATGATACGCCGATATTATACTCTGTAAATCGTTTACTTCATGATGCAACCTACCAACTGACACTGTAGCACCAGAGATATGCCTGGATGACCAATAAGGCCAAGCCACAGATTAAAATACTGTTAATTTGTTTCCCTAAGCTGTCTTCCACAATAACACTATCTGCCTCACGGCATGCTGTAAAATATTGGGAATTTTTGTTCGTACTCCCCGTTTTGCGCCTCTAACGCCAAAAGAAGTTCATTAATTCAACCTTCGCGATGTGACAGCTGACACCGACTCCAAAAATAACTAATTAATGTCAAAATTTCAATGAAAGTAATGTAAAATGTTGTCTATTTAGATTTACTTTTTCCTAAGCAAGGTTATTTTAAAATGTTTAGTGATTTTTTTTAAGGCAGTTTGTATGGTTTTTTTAAAAAAATATTTTATGCATATTAATAACGTCCGAACTAAGCAAGATAATGAAATAAAATTTAGTATGTTTGCTAAGATTGCTGATATCTACGTATAACAGAAATTTCAGACATGTAGCACCAAGACGACCTAAGAAATTGAGGTAGAAAATTGGCCCTAATCGCTTCGAGAAAAGGGTCGGCGGTGCCACCGTTAACTCGATTTGGCGGGTGGACTGCCGTGTAGCCAGATTCAATTTGAAATGCAACATCTCAAAAAGGATGTTGAACTGTGTTTAAAAATAAATTTTCCTTTTTTTTAAAAAAAAAAGTTTAAAAATTTTTAGTCATTCAAATTTAATATAAAGTCTGAGCCTGCAATCATTAGTACACGAGACTAACTCACACTTAACAATAATATTGTTTTAGAAGTCATTTTCACTCATCATAATAAAACTCAGTATTCTTCTATACCATCTCAGGTCCCTGGCGGATATCACATAGTAACTACTTCCTTGCCTCCGATGCTCTTTGTGTACCCTCTCTTTATTTTTGAAATGATTCGACTGTCGTGAAAAAAAACCAACAACAAAATGGCATCCTAAAAATCTCTCGTTCAGCCACAGTGCAGAAAAACGCACTACAAAAGACTGCAACACGCCCTCTACGTTTCATGCCCCCTATCTTTATACGACCAACCGTTTTCAGCAGAGCCCCAACAAAAGCGGGAAAAGCAGTTTACGAGCGGCTCCGCCTGGCCAAACTGGCACGTGATTCCTCGCACAGAGCTTCAGTAATGGATAGCGCGTCGGTCGGCGCGCTCCAGAGATAATGCTGTCTGTCCCACGAAAGAATGATTGATTCACCGCCCGGCCGAGCGGCAGCAAGTGGCGCTGCGTTCGCGAGTCGACCGACCGGTGTCAAAATTTAAAACACTCGGCACAATGGCGGCCAGGAGACAAAGGGGAACGCTTGTCAACGGGGCCGTGAGATATCGCGCGGGCCTAGACGTATCTGACAGCGACACGCATAAATACGGCAAGCGAGCCCAGCGGAGGCCTATCTGGCAGGGAAACCGCGACTCAAAAGGCACACAAGGATCCGCCGCTTTGTTACCCACAATCGGCTTACCAGATACAGCTGATTCCGTACGAAAAAGTTGGACTCTACGGCCGAGTGTCGAGCACAAAAAATGTTTTCACTGCCGTTGTTGTACGTCCACAGCATTGAAAGCGAACGTAAGTAGTATCTAATCCCTTATCGGTCTTAAATCGCCTGTGTCACTGAAGGGTTATAGACTACCTGAAGTAATACGATTTTTGATTCGTATTTTTCAAATAACTGGATTAATATACCCATATTTCGGTCACAGGGAATTACCGAATAACTTTGTAATTATTACTGTTTCATCGTGGTTTATAATGAGTTTACCTTACTTCACAAAAATCACTTCTTACGTTTTCTAACTATCTCGGCGTAGATAAATTGCCTTTATAAAATTACAGACGAATTCTCGAAAGATCCTCCAATGAAGGGATATCTTTATTAGTTTTAATGTAAAAGTTGGTTCTCGTATGCTTTTACCAAAAGTTCGTACAATTTCGTTCTTTGAGTAGGATATATCATTACGGTAAACCTATCCCCCAATGTATTGGGTGAGCGGTAACCCCCTGGCGTCTCATTCGGGATGTCCTTGGTTCGAATCCTAGTCCAGTCATCCAGATTTTGATTTTCTATGGTTTCCGGAAATGACTGCAGGCCAATTGAAGAGTGGTCCATTTAAAAGGCCATTGCAGCATTGCTTCCCGTTCCTTGGTACCTGTCCTGCTTTGCCTCTAATGACCTTGATATCGACGAGGCGTTAAGCCTTAACCAAACCCATCGGTTCTGTATCACACGGAATAAGTCACTTGGCTTTAAATTCAGGGTGCAGCTATCAATTCCATAGGTTCACTACTCTTCTTATGAGTACATTAGTACGTAACTTTCGAATTCATTCTTAAAGTGTGGGTCCAGCTCCGGCGAAGTCGCAATTCGTGTAAAATCAACATACTGTCACCTTATAAATGTACTCCTATTTTTTGTCGCCTTCAACTAACGATTGTGGTGCAGCGATACTTTGAAGGTCTATTCAGCCAGTTTCTTAGCTCAGAATCTACTGGTTAATGACTGAGGCCCAATTGCGTGTACCAAATTCAATTTTAAACAGATGTTTGCTGTAATAAGTTTTACTGACAAAGTGTGTGCATAAACAAAGAAACTTTGGATAAATTTTAATCAATAACATAGTATTCTATGGAAAAGTATTTACATTAAGAAGATTCGTTGGCTTAAAACAAAAGAGAAAATCCAGCTATCCTTACTGAAAAAAATGTGTTTCCATGGTAACGAGAAGTTTAAACTAACTAGAAGTTTTAAGCTAACTAGAATGGCCTAGTCGCAACCAGAGAATAACTGCAAACTGGTTAATGGAAAGTTTGGCCACATACACAATAGAAACTCTATGAATTACCATCTACAGTTTTCTCTCCAATACCTCATAAGTTAAAGCAGAAATCGCTTTAGCCAATTGTAAATCTTCTTCCATGAAAGGAGGCATTGCACGAAATTTTGCTGATTGATTCCAACGCCACCCCGTTCGGTAATCATTAAAATGTCCACGTCCGCTCTTCAGTGTTCACGCTAGCAGCCAACTTAGTTCCCCAATCTTCATTTCTTGTTCACAGATTGTAACGTTGAAAAGTCATTTTGGGTATCTGGAGTTACTACCGCAAGTGTTGACGTGAATTCGTCTTTCTTCTTCTTCTCTAAGAGTCTTCTAAGGTCCAGAGAACATTCTCAAGGCTTCTTCTTGTATTATTTCATCTTCGTTCTCCAGTAAACTCTTATGTTCTCACTATCTAATTATTTCCTCTCTATGAACCATTTAGATCCTGTTTTCTTTTCCTTCTTGCATACAAATTTATCTATTTATAAAACTTTTTTCTTGAAAATCTCTAACTGTTGCTTTCTTCTTATTTATATTATTTATTTCCATACCTTTCTTAACTGTTTTGTTGATTTCTAATTACAAAGAGATCCGTTCCATTTTATATATATGACCAGTAAATAATTGTTGTCTTTTCCGTACTTGATCCTGTGTTCTATATTGCGATATATTTCAACATTGCATTATAATTTCCAATGATCTGTAGTTATTAGCTAACCATGTATTTTACGTATATACCTTGTGTACTTCCAATTTATGCAATTTGTAAATCAGTACTGGACATTCAGTTGCATACAGACATTCCGGTCTGACTATTGTGGTGTGGTGCAATATTTTAAGATTTTTTCCTGAACACGTTTTGTTATATGTGTAGGTATTCCTAGCTGTGTTATGCATGCTGTTTTCATCTTGTACATCTTTGATTGTACAGCACATTTTTATTAATCATTTCCCTGGAATAAATCCCCCAAATATTTGAACATCTTTCCCGTCTTTATTTCACCAATATCTGTTTTCTCTGTCATATTTTTTATGTTTATCATATTTTTATCGCACACAGATTCTTAAACCTGTCTTGTTGTCTATCTCCTCTAAGAGAATGCCTTGTATTGTCGCGTTTGTCACGTTTTAAGAAAATATGTCAAAATCAAATGCAAATTTTGAGGCAGTTTATTTCAACGTTCTTCTACTTTTTGGTCGAGTATTGTTAGTGATAACTTGTGTGTAGATATTTTTTTTAAATTCATTCCCAATTCTTACTATTTTCACCAAGACACAGTTCATATTGTGTGCCAAAGTATTAGATTTTCAAATTCAAATTTTCTTAATACTTTATCTAGGATTTTTCTATCAAGAGAATCAGAAGCTTTCTTAAAATCTATAAATGTCTTTGGAGTTCAAGATTCTGTTACAGAGTATTGACTTAAGACTGAAGTAGTTTGTTTGTTATTCTTTTATTTTATTTAGGTATATTACACAAACTACTACCTGCTACTTAACTGCAAATAATTTTATTTAGGTGCACAAGGAAACGTGGTGCACTCCGTTTGCACGGAAGAGGCGCTGGCTTCTAAATGATTCCCGGTATAAGGAGTCACCCACTGCTTACCAACGGCTTCCTGAAAGGAGAGAGGAAAAGCGAGGAAAGGCCCAGGGTACCCCCTTGCCCTTGGGGTTGGAAACGGTGCCTAAAGGCGGATGAATCAGAAATAATCAAGGGAATGGGGTTGCAGAAGGCAACGGGAAACCAATTCATTAAAGCGTACACTGAGGATATGTAATTCTCTCAGATGGAGCATTACATCAAACCACTCAAGATACAGATGACAAGGGGAAAAAAAAAAACTCACAACTTCACTGCTACAACACGTTACTGTTTCAACATTTTACTACCCAATAAAAAACATTTCGCAATTAATTCACATGTACAACTGTCATGATACTAGTATTTCTTCATTGTTTCGGCACGGTTAATGTTGAAGTACTCCATGAATCGTCTTCTCACTTGAAATTCTTCAGATTTGCGAAAACCACATATGCATGCCATAGCAATCAGGTTTTGGGTTGGAAAATCCTCATAGTTTTGGATTATATCTGAACGGATTCTCAGATAAATAATCCTCAAGCAAGTTGAGTAAGCAATAGCACACAGTAACGACCATTTCAACAGTTTCGGGTTTTAAATTAATAGGAATGAGAAAAATTCTGAAAGTCATGCACATGATCGTCCATAATATGTTTTAGAACAAACATGGCAACCACATCTCTCTTCTTCCACTGACGCCCAATTTCCTCCTCTTTCCTCCACACATTTCTTAACACCTTTAGTCCATCTGTCCCTCGGTCTTCCTCTAGGCCTCTTCCATTTCAGCTCCATGTCCAGCATCTTCCTTGGTAGCCTCTCCTCTCCCATTCTCTTTACATGCCCGTACCACTGTAGCCTAGATTTTTCAATTCTTTGTTGTAGCGGTTCTTCCTTTATCATCTCTCTGATTCTCTCATTCCTTATTCTGTCTCTTCTTGTTACTCCCACTCTACTCCTCTGAAATTTCATTTCCACCGATTGTACCCTCCCTTTGTCTCTCTCCTTCATCACCCATGTTTCTGCTCCATATGTTAAAATTGGTACAAAATATGTTTTATGTATTGCCTCTTTACTCTTTTGTGGGACATCCCTACTCAATACCAGGCTTCTAATACTTTTAAAAAATCCATCTGCACATCTTCCTCTTTCATTTATTTCCATCCTGTTTCCTCCATTTTCTTCAATACAGCTTCCCAAATATTTGAAACATTCAACTCTATTTAGTTGCTCCCCTTTAAGTGATATGCCTATGTCCGTCCTGTTCTTCTTTCTTGTTGTTATCACCACTTCACCTTTTTCTCGCAGAGAACTTCATACCATAGGATGCAACTACTCTCTCCCACACATCCAGCTGATCCTGCACCTCTCTTTCATCCTCTCCCCAAACTAATAGGTCGTCTGCAAATACCATTGTTTTCATTTTTCCTTCCCCAATGCTCTGCACCACCTTCTTCAATATTTCATCCATAGCTACAATAAATAAGAGGGGTGATAGGGCACTTCCTTGTTTTAGTCCATTTTTCAAATGGAACCATCCAGTCTTTTCCGTTCCCACTTTGACACAGCTCTTACTACCCTCATAATAAAGATTTAAATTTTTACATTGCTCGTGAAAAAAAAAGAGGGAATTGACTAATGAGTGGAAGTGGAATAAAAACCCAATGAACACAAGAAAACGACGAGAAAAACACAACATTTTGTTGCATCTTCCCGGTACCATCGGACATGCGAACAATATTTCTGGTATATTAGATACGTAGAGCTGTCTTATTGATAATGATGCTATCACTAAAGTTGTGGTATGAACTATCAAATACATATCTTCAGTTCAGGCAAATTTTTCGAGAGCAAGAGATGCCAAATTCACTGATCCTGTCGGAATTAAAGATTTCATTGGGCTTTTATATAGGGGAAGATATAAGAAACGATAAAGTACAAACATTTTGAGTTTCTAGCGGCTGTATTATTCTGACTACGACTACGACATCATTACCCAGGTGGCTGTTCTCCTGGAGTGTGGGGAAGTTCTTACACATGGTGCATCTCCTTCCAGATTTTTGTGTTGGTTGTCTTTATTGGTGTGGCTTATTTGGATTGTCATCTCCGGTGGGGGTTACTGTATGAGGTGGACTGGCCACCTGATATTGTCATTGAAGTGAAGTGTGTTGCCTAGCTGAACAATGAGTGGATTTGTTGAATTGGTGCTGTTTGTGTAGAACTTAGCAGCCAATTTTCTAATTCTGACTTTTAATTTTTCCAGACCACTGACTTCATGTAGTACTGAAGACGGGGTCTCTTTGGGCAGTTTATACGCATAGCGTATTGCTCTATTTTGAATCGTTTGCAGCTTTTGGATGTGTGAGGTAGCAGCATTTCCCCACACAACCGCTGCATATTCTAGAACCGGGCGTACCAGAGCAGTATACAGTCTTATGGCCTGGTCAGGTTTTAGTTTAGACGTCGGGTTCAGAATGGGATAGAGAGTCCTCATTCTGCCTTCTGCCTTTGCTCTGACTTTCCTAGTATGCTGTTTCCAGGTGAGGCGCTTATCGAGGGTTACACCGAGGTAGATCGCGGTTTGGGTCCACGGTATCGGCTCGCCAAATAGTTGGATGGGTTGTAGATTTAGTGGAACTGTTCGCCTGGTGATAAATGTGGCCTGACTTTTCCCTGCGTTGAAGGCAAGTCTCCATCTTTTGGCCCAGCCTTCAATATTTGTGCAGGCTCTCTGAAGCGAGTTCCTAGCATTTTGTGCTTTGATGCTCTTTGTGAACTGCGCTGTGTCGTCAGCATAAAGACCAGTATGCACACGATCAGTTTTTGGCAAGTCGGCAGTATAAAGATTGTAGAGGACTGGCCCGATGACAGAACCTTGCGGTACACCAGCCTCAATGCTTTTAGTAGATGACACGGCCTCGTCTAAGATTACCCTGAAGGTTCTGTCGGTCAGGTAGTTCTTCAGTAGCCTCACGTGCGACAGAGGGATGCCTAGTACAAGGAGTTTGTATAGTAGACCTTGGTGCCAAACAGAATCAAAAGCTTTCGAGACGTCCAGAAGAACTATCGCGAAATACTCTTTCTTCTCGAATGCACTTAGCGCATGTTCTGCAAGTCTAAGCAGCTGTTGGGATGTAGAATGGTGCTCTCTGAAACCAAATTGTTCATCCGGGAGTAGATGCTCTTGGTCAATGTGATGTCGCAGCCTCCTTAGGTAAATCTTTTCGAATATTTTCGACATGGTTGGTAGTAGGCTGATAGGCCTGTAGGATTTCGGGGATCTTCTGTCTTTCCCTGGTTTGGGAATGGCTACAATATCTGCATGCTTCCAAGTTTCAGGGTAATCACCGGTTTTAATAATATGATTAAAAATGGCTGTTATGTAGTTTATAGCTACCCTTGGTAGTTGTTTTAGTAGTGGCGCCCCAATGCCATCATGACCCGGTGCTTTATTGGGATTTGCATGTTGCAACATGCCGATGACTTCTTCCTCCGTGATTGGGTCGATTGAATCCTCTTCAGGAATGTTAGTATTTAGAAATCTTTGCAGGCGCTCTTCTACCATCTGAATATGTTGCACGTCGAGGTGGTCTTGCACTGGACGGAAGTTGGCTTCAAAGACTTCTGCAATTGCCTCAGCTTTTTCTTCCGGTTCACTGACGAATCTGTTGCCTACCAAGAGAGGCGGTAGCTTTCCTCCCTTTCGCAGCATTCGCCTGGTTAGTCTCCAAGCCGAGCCGACTTCTGTGCTTATGGTGTTGAGTAGGCCTTCCCATTCTTTATTTTTGTGTTGCTGCACTTCTAACCTGATTTCGTGCCGCATACGATTGATGTGTTGTTTGGTGACTGGGTCACGCGTAACCTGCCATTCCCTGGTCAGTCGGTTTTTGGCAGTTATGGCCTCTCTGATATTGGGCGGAAGAGGTTTTGAATAATTTTGCGGTATGGGTTTTTGCCGTGGGGTAGCAGCATCTGCTGCCTCGTTGATCCATTGAGTGAGGGCGAGGGTAGCAGCGTTGGACCCTATGATATCAGGTGGCGCAGCATTTTGAAGTCTTTGGGTGAGATGCTGTTTGTATAAGTCCCAGTTTATGTTTTTGATGTTTCTGTGGCGGCTAGGATTTTTCAATCTTGCACCCTCAGCTAGATAAAAAATGACTGGTATGTGGTCGGAAGAGAGTACGTTTTTTGTGGCTATTGCAATTGTGTGATTGAGTCCTTTGGTTATGGCGATGTCAAGGACTTCTGGCATATATCTTCTTTGAAAGATGGTGGGTTCGGTGGGCCCCCATACCATGCCATCATTTGCCTGAACAGCACGCCGTAGTTGCTTGCCGGCAGTATTTGTAAGTCTGGAATTCCAGTCACAGTGGTTCGCGTTGAAATCCCCTGCTATGAAGACGTTCCCAGCGATGTTTAATAGTTTGGCGATTTCTTCCTCATTGACTTTGTTGGCAGGTCGTCGGTAGGCGGAGATAAGGATCATCCTGCCACTGGACGTGTCAGCAGCGATTCCAGTTGCTTCTATTGTCATTAGTTCTGGCAGAGCTATTATTCTGATACTTGCGTCCTGAAGTGTGACTCTTGGAAGCGCGCCTGTCACAAGGTTATCGATGACGTCAGTACGGCCCTCTTCGTTGTGGGATGATGGTGCGAAATGGCGTGCAAATATTAATTAGTGTTGCGGTGCGCAGTACGACTTAAACCCATATCGTCGTGATTCAGTACTAGGGCATCGAAAAAATACAGTTGTAATTTATTTTTTCCACATCCACAGTGAATTAAATTCTGGAATGGGCAGTATTCAGATGGCCACGGAAGAAATTAGTGTTCAGGTCACATATATCCAGCACCGAATTTGAAAGACGTGTTAACATCAAAACATGGGACTCAGATCGGTGACAGGTAATGTAGTACCGTTTGCATGAGCTCTGTTGCTACAGAGTCTTTGTGATGAATTAAATATTAAATTTGAATACGGGGAATCACATATTTATTAATAACGGCAATTATAAAAATGTGATTAAAATTGAAATAAGATCTACTTATTGGTTCATGTCTGCATATTTTCCTGTTAAGACATTGTCAACTGGCGGAGCGAATGGAGGAACTGCCCAAGCCACCAGGATGGTACGTACGATAAGCCCAGCCTTTCTCAAAGTGGGGTACGCGAACCCCTTAGGCTTCGCGAGTTGATCGTAGGGGGTTTGCTACAAGATTTCCGTAATGGCGGTCTGGCTATGCCATGCGTATAAAACGCACAATGGTGAATATTGTTGCCCATTGTCGCTAGTTGTCGAGCTAAAAAAAAATAAAAAAAGGTCGCAGTTTTTTCTCAACGGGGTTCCCCAGGGCCTGAGACCGTACGATTCAGCGTGAAACAAGTGCCTGTATTCCCTGCCGGTACCAACTATGGTACTGTGCACGAAGCCATGTTTTCACCGCTTGAATTACGCTCTCATGATCATCGAAGTGTCTTCCACGCAAACGGTCTTTAAGAAGCCCGAAGAGATGGAAGTCTGACGGTGCCAGATACGGGCTGTGTGGTGGACGGGGCAATGTTGTCCAACCCAATTTGGTGAGGTGTTTCCGGGTTCTGAGACTTATGTGCGAGCGTGCATTATCGTGCAGGATCAAGATTTCAGCCAGATTCTTGTCATGCCTTACGCGCCGGAAACGCTTCTTGAGTTTGTCCAGGGTCTTCACGTATGCTTCGGAATTAATGGTTGTCCCTCTTGGCATCACATCAACAAAAATGACCCCTTCACTGTCCCAAAATACCGTAACCATGACTTTTCCAGCAGAGGGAGTTGTCCTGAATTTTTTCTTACTTGGTGACTGAGGATGATGCCATTCCATTGACTGTCTTTTGGTTTCTGGCTCAAAGTAGTACACCCAGGTTTCATCGCCCATCACAATCCGGGATAGAAAGGCTTCCCCTTCAGCATCAAACCTCTCCAACAAATCAGATGAAATGGTTGTTCTTTGCATCCTGTGTTCTGCTGAGAGACTTCTTGGCATCAATTTTGCGGAAACTGTTGAATATCCGAGAGTCTCGATCATTCCACACACACTTCCACTGCTGACTGGCAGCTGTGAGGCCAATTGCACTGTGTTGCGGCGGTCCGCACGAATAATGACATCCACGCGCGTCGCCATGTCTGGAGTGGTGGCACTGACAGGACGTCCGGAACGTGGTAGATCTTGGAGGTTTTTTTTTTTTTTAAATATGGCTTTCGGTCATGTCGACCATTTAGCCAGCTCCAATTTTTTTACGTTGCAACTGCTGTATCAGAATTTCACCATGATATTGTGGACACTACAGTGAGGACAACACAAGAGGAACACAACACTTATTAAAACCACCCATGTCCGAGGCCGGACTCGAACCGGTGGCCCTTGCGATGCGAAGCCAGCGTGCTAGCCACTACACTGCCAGGAACGGCAAATCTTGGAGTTGAGTTGTTGGACTTTCTGACGCCCACCTCCCTACAGTGCTCCTATCGACTGTACGATCTCCATACACTGCACGCAAACGTTTATGGATATTTCCCACAGTTTCTTTCTCTGCAATCAAGAACTCAATCACTACTCGCTGTTTGTAACGTGGATCACTAACAGACGCCATTTTGAAAATTCACTACAGCTCTGCCATCTGGAGGAATTATTTGAAACCTCGTCCATCTTTAGGAGAAATACTGAACTTGAAGTACCTAGAAGCACAACTTTCAGTTTTTGCTCATTGTGGAGTGAAAAAAAAGTATGTGGCATTACTTACTGAACGACCCTCCTATTTATGCGAGGAGGTCTTGGTTTTCAGGGAGAGATCTATATAACCGCAGAACTGTGAGAAATAGAGTTTGATGCTTGAAACCAAAGTGTTGTGAATAAAGTGCTAGAGAACATATTAAAAAATTCTTAGAATTATGGCATAGTGAAGGAAATCAGCAGCCAATGAGGTGGCGAGCTGAAACACTGTTAGAATAACGAATAATTTATAAAAAATTAACAATATATTATTTGTTTTAATATACCATCAATCGCTGTGATTTTCAATATCCTTGGTGAGGGGTAGGTAAGATTGGGACACGATTCAGCTAGGACGAGACTGAAATAAACAGCGCCTGAAATGGAAAACGGGTGGAAAAATCTGAACAATTTGAGAGCAATTTACCAGAGTGTAGGAAGTAATTAATTCAATACATGAACGTAGTTCATTTTGTATTGGCATACATGTTGTAATTTTAAGATGCAGTCATCTGGCTGTATCTGTCTATAACATCAGTGGGTGCTATATAAGCACCAAAAAAAAACTTTAATATGTCTACGATCTAGTTCACAGTATCGCGACATCTTCTGCTTAAACCAGAAGGAACCCCACACACGATACTTCAGAGATGAAATGTCTCCCTTCTTCAACTTACTAGTTAACTTTCACTTACCATTGAATATTAAACATCTGAATATTTGTAAACGGTTAAATTTTTTAGTGCACTAGCTAGAAAGTCTCATATTCAAGCGTTTGGATATCTTTTGATGTTTGACTAATTAGTTTGTAACAATTCAGTGTATGGTTTTGTTTGTGCTAGGAAATAGTTAAAGATAAATTGCATACAATATTTATTTAATTGACGTTTTTATTTACAAATTAAAGATATGTAATAACTATAAGTTAATCAACACCACTACTAAAAAAGTTCTAATTATCTCGTACAAATAATTAAAGCAAATAATTTATAATTTGTAGTCATATGTGAATAAAGCAGATGACCAACTATAACGCCATAAGCTCCTCGCACTGAGTTTCCGCATATAAATCTGAACCCACATCATCAGTTTACCTGTATACCTAAATTCCCTTCTACTATGTATTTTAAAATTTTGAACTTGACATGATCGTAAAAACAGTAACTTCGGAAGGTTAGCAACTGAAGAAGAAGTTACAAAACGTATACTACATTCATAACTGCAAACGCCGAGCCTTTTAATGAACCAGAAGCAAAAGTACGAGACTATTATGAGTGATGGAAATTGCCTAGCTTGTAATGTGACGCGCTGTAGCCACGTTCTAATGTGAATATTTTTATTATATAAATCATAATGTTAGAGTAATTTACATAAATCTTGAGCGACCACCTAAATAGATTTTTGTTGTAATTTCCTAAAGTACGCAAGATTCCAAGTGAGGACTGTAATGCAATGGTGAACATTCAGTGTACATAGTTAAAGCGAATATTAAAGAATTATTGAGCTGTGTAGGCTTGAAGCTAATCGTGGTCTTCCCGAGCCACGGAGGCAGGAAGTCAGGGATAAAGGGTTTTGCCAGCTTTCACCATGGGATGGAGAGCCCACAACAGGCCACTGCCCTGGTGCGAAAAACCCGCTACCCGAATACGTTCTCACCCCGGCTGAAATTAGCCGAATATGTCCGACATCTGTGATATTCGCGGGGCAAATAAGATATCGGGGATATCACGTGACATTAGGTGCCAACCTGAAGATCCAGTCCAAATGAGCATATAACTTAAAATCCTGGGAATTTTCTGTAAAATGTGATCTTCGAGAATGCAAGGGGTGGTGCCAGAAGTTCACCTCGGAGACCAAAGAGCGACGAGCTGGACATTCGATTCTATGCGAGTCTAGTCAGAGGAGGACTCGGGAAGTTGGCTTCTCTCGCCAACTGCCGCTGTACGACTCCTGGTTGCCGGCTTGCTGGAGCAGGTTTATCACTGCGACACCGCCAGAGACCGAGCGGGGCGGTGTAACGGTTAGCGTTCTCGCCTCGCATTCGGGAGGACGGCGGTTCGAATCCCCGTCCGGGCATCCAGATTTGGGTTTTCCATGGTTTCCCCAAATCACTCCAGGCAAATGCCGGGATGCTTCCTTCAAAAGGCCATGGCCGAATTCCTTCCCATTCCTTGCCCCAATCCTTGCCCCCATCCTTTTCCGTCTCTGAAGACCTCGATGTTAAAAAGAGACGTAAAGCAGTTAAAAAAAAAGACACCGCCAGTAATGCGATGATGCGCATTAACAGACAGGACGTGTCTGGAGCCGCCTTGTGAGACAGTCTCACATACCGTGGGTCATCTCTTAACACCGCAGACATTAGACGCAGAAGCACGATGGTAACTTATTACGACCAAGCCATCTGATTGTGCATTCCGTGAAACAGAACCCTTAAGCGAGTTTGAGAGGATAGATCCATGTTCTAACTGTGTAATTGAAAACTCCCCTGAGCTAGCGGCATAATTTTTCAGAACTAGTTATTTTCGAATGATATATTGTTCATTCGTGGCGCCCATGATTTTCTTTTATCTGTAAAGTCACAATATTATGATACCTTTGTCTGAGGTCGTCATAAGTTGTATTTTTGGTTGTTTCCAATTGTCATTATTTCTTGCATTTTAATTCTTAGATGGATTGAAAAGTAAATATACAATTGTTTGCTTGCTCATGACGGCTAATTGTACCTCTGAGCGTTGCTTTTATGATTTTACCAATTTATGTTTATGTTAACGGTAAATTCGCTCAGAATTGTAATCGCCAATGATAAGAAAATAAATGTCATATTGTTACAATTTTCCTAAATTCCAACTAACATCGAGATTCCTGCAAAATTAATAAATTTACACTCCTTCATAAAAATTAAAAATCCCCTTTCATTAATCATCATCATAAAGGTATAAAAGATAATTGTAACGTACTTAGCCCATTCAGGCACCCTCTACAATCATGTAAATAAAATACACATATAAATAGTTAATCTCAGAGCATAATTTTATCAGAGATGTTTTCAAAGACACCTGCGAGAAGAATTCGTTTCAATTGGTTTGATGCAATCCTCCCTCGCATCCTATCATTTGATAACCTCTTCATCTCTACATACCCCTTACAACCCGCGTGTGCAATTATCTGTTTCATATATTCTAATCTCTGCCTTCCTCTACAGTTCTTACCTTCAGCTGTCCCCTCCACCAGCAAATTAACCAATTTAACATGTCTCAAAATATGACCTACAGCTGTCTCTTCTTTCTGTAAGCTTCTTCCACACATTTCTTACCTCACCCAACATTTCCAAAAATCGTTCATTTCGTCCTTTGTCTGTGCACTTAATTTTCAGCATTCTTCTGTAGCATCACATTTCAAATGCTTCAATTTTCTTTCTTTCCGGTATTCATAAACTGCTTGTGCTCAACACATAGAGTTTTAAAAAGTTATTTCTAAATCCTATATCATTATTTAAAACTAAAAGATTTATCTTTTTCATGAAGGCTCTTTTTATTAGTTCTATTCTGCTTTTACCATCGTTCCTGCTTCGGCCATTGGTTGCAGTTTTGCTTCCCAAGTAACAGAGTTCACTTACTTTTCCTATTGCAACCGATCCAATTTTTATATTTAGTCTACTAGTATTGGTATTTTTTCTGCTACATTTCATCACTTTTG
Source organism: Vandiemenella viatica (assembly GCA_031002005.1). Taxonomy (NCBI): domain Eukaryota; kingdom Metazoa; phylum Arthropoda; class Insecta; order Orthoptera; family Morabidae; genus Vandiemenella; species Vandiemenella viatica. Next base: position 52,820,000 of record JARYHS010009186.1, read on the forward strand.
TCTTGCTTTGATTTACATTCAGTCCAAAATCTTCCTTCAGTATTTTGCTCATGCCATTCAGCAACTTCTCAATATGCTCACTGCTCAGCCCTTTCTGCTAACAAGACAATGTCATCAGCAGATCGTAGCATACTGATTTTTTCTCCCTGAACACTTATGCAACATTTTTCTTTTATTTCCTTTATTACTTCTTCTTCATAAAAGTTGAATATTAACGGGGATAGACTACAACCTTCTCTCACACCCTTTTTAACTGATGCATGTCTCTCATGGTTCTCTACTTTTATTATAGCTTATATAGTGTATATAGTATTCTTCTATCTAGATATTTTAGTCATGACTTCTTCAAAATTTTGAACAACTTGTCCCACCTAACTCTGTCAAAAACTTTTTCAAAAGTCAACAAACACTAAAAAGGTATCTTTGTTTTTCTTGATCTGCCATTCAAGTATTAATATCAAAGCCAGAATTGCTACCCTCGTACCACGATTTTTCCTAAACCCAAACTGATCTTCACCTACTATCTCTTCTACTACCCTTTCCATTCTTCTGTATATTATTTTGGTCAGTAATTTTGAAGCATGTGATGTTAGACCAATGGTGTGATAATTCTCACATTTGGCGGCTTGTGTTTTCTTTGGATGTGTGAAGATGATATTTTTATTTAAAACAGTTAGAATTTCTCCTGTTCCGTAACTTGAGCTTGGATAATCTTTCGAGCCCTGCTTCTCCTAGGGATTTAAGCAGTACTGCAGGGATCATATCAATTCCAACTGCCTTATTTGCTTTGAAGTCATTCATAAGTTTATTAAATTCTGTCCTCAAAATAGGATCTCCTGTCATCAATGTCGACATCGCCTCCCTTTTCCATTACGCTATTGTTTAAGTCGTCCCCATCATACAGTTTCTCATTGTATTCCTTCTATTGGTTAGCTCTATCATCTGAGCCTATAAGAGGTTTCACATAGGCAACTTTAATGTTAACGCCTCATTTCTTCAAAATTCTGTTTGATCTTCCTGTATACAACATCTACTTTACCAATGACCATTTACTTTTTTACTTCCTCACACTTTTCTTCTAGCTTTCTTTTTGCATTTCCGGTTTATTTGATTTTATAATTGTCTGTATTACTCTCTTCGTGCATCATCCTGCACCTTCTCCTTTGATCCATCAGGTACAAAATTTCTTCTGTGATCCGAGGTTTACGGGTGGTTTGTTCCTTAAAGCCTAATGTTTCTTTACCAGCTTTCCTTATTCCTCTCTTAAATGCATTCCATTCGTCCTCTGTTGAGCTATTTTCAGAGTTACTTCATAGGCCTCAGTCTATCATTTCTGCAGATTTTTCTCTCGTGTTAGATTGTTTCAGTATATTCATTTCCAGTCTGTTCTGCTTCCTTATTCGCTTGAATTTCAGCCTGCACTTCATTAGTACGAAATTATGGTCAGAGTTTATGTCTGCTCTTGGGTACGCTATAAAGTCTAGAACTTGATTCCTGAATCTGTTTGACCACGAAATAATCTAGCTGATATCTGCCTGTATCCTCAGGACGTTTCCAGGTGCATATCCTTCTTCCATGTGTCGTAAACAGTGTGTTTGCCACAACTATCTTAGATCTTCCACAAAATTCTAACAACCTGCTTCCGCGCACATTCCTTTCTAGTAGATCAAAACTTCCTACGGTATTCCTCTCTTTTCCATCTCCCACTATTGCATTCCTCCTCTTCAAATATTGGATTAATTCTTCAATTTCGGAGTATATTTTCTCCATTTTTTTCGCCATCTTCCTGTGATGTTGGCATATACACTTGTTCTAATATGGTTGGGGCGGGTTTAGTTTCTATCCTCATGAAAATAATGCTGTCACTATACTGTTCACAATAACTCACCCTATTCCCTTCTCTCTAATTCATTACAAATCCTACACCAGCGACTCCATTGATAACTTGTGTGCTAATTATCCTGTTTTCTCTTGACCAGAAATCCTATGCGTCCTTCCATTTAATCTGACTAATCCCAAAAACATCTAAATGTTGTAATCCATCTCCATTTTTAAGTTTTCTAACTTATCTGCCCTATTCAGACTTCTAACATTCCACGCTCCGACTCGTAGAATGTTTTTATTCATTCTGATGACTCCTCCCTGTGCAGTCTCAATCCGGAGATCCGTTTGGGGGACTATTTTACCTGCGGAATATTTTACCCAGGAAGAAGCCATCATGATATATTTAATTTGAGAGGATTACATGTCCTCGGGATATCCTTTGGGTCTTTAATGCAGTGGTTTCTCGTTGCCTTCTGCATCCCTACGCCGTTGATCATTTCTGATTCATCCACCTTTAGGGGCCGTTTCCAAACCCAAGGGCAAGAGGGTGCTCTCAACCGCTCCCCGCTCTTCAGCCTTCCTTTAGGATGCTGTTGGAAAGCATTGAGAGACTCCTTATACCGGAAATATTTCAGTCGCCATAACCTCGACCGTGAAAACACGATGGTCAACGTGAAGGAGAGGTTGACGTTTGGTTGGAAAAGCCTAGTAGAGTATCTTCCAAACACTTACACCCCTCTTCGAATATAATTTATTGTAAAACTCTGGTATAGAGTTCGTGTGGACGGAGGTTCAAATCACCGCCCGACCAATCAGGAGGTCCATAGTTTTTCTTAAATAATGTCTTGATGTGTCCTTAATAAGGTAGTGATAATATTCTTTCCCTTTTCGCCTCGCATTCTCTCTCCGCTCTAATTACCACGAATTGGCTAGCTATAAAGCCGGATGAAAACAAAACCAAAATAGTTTCATTAAAAAATGTCTCCTTGTCTTCAGGAAAAAAAGATATCGTAGGAGTCTATGTGACTTTCAATCCTATCTGACAGTAAATTTTATAAATACGGCGAGGTAGCCCTTTAAAGCACAATCTGCCTGGGATCCCAGACTTAAATGGTAAGAATCTGCCGCTTTTTTTATTCACACTATACCTACTAGACACAGCTGATTTTGTACGTACCCATCAAATGTTCGTCTCTATCGCCTACTGTCGAACGCAGAAAGGTTTTCACTGTCTAGAATTGTCTCTCCTTGTCAATTATTTTACCATATCCGACTGCAAATTTATTTTCAAACATTGGCTAAACCCCGTTAGACAATATATAAACTTCATCTATACAAGTTCACTCGATTGCTCTAGGAATTTTACTGACTGATATGAACGTACATTCGTTTCTCAACCAGCACAGACATCACGCTGATAAACAACTTCCTAAGCTCAGAATTCCGAATTGACGGTGATAAAAACACAACACTCATAGTTTGAATGCGGAAACGGAATTTCTGCTTTTCATTAGGGAGCGTGCACAAACCACATGGTTTGGTCCAGGGGGGGCGAGGGGGAAGGGGTTGGCTGGAATGTTACGTTGGGCTACGTGAGGGGAAGGAAGTGGGTTCCAAGCCAGACCACGTAGCTTTCCTTTCATAACATTTTTCACAGTTAAAATGAGGAACAGAATACACAACAGCATGTGAATATTTATTTACCTCAATTAATTATCTCCTTATGTAATTTACAATATTCTGACAGGAGAAAACAGTAGAAAATGTATTCTGAAATCAAAAGGAAAAAAAAACTACATGCTACAAAGGGGTGGGGGGCGGTTGATGTAAAAGCCAAGTAGGGATACTTTGGGGGGGGGAGAGGGGGGGATTCACAGGAGGCCAAAATGGAGCTACGTGGTTTATGCACGCTCCCTTATTATTATTATTAAAAAGGCATTTGGCAATTTATGTCACACAGGTAGTTACAAAAACGTTTATATCTTTCCTCAACAAGCATATGTATTTCTGGTGTCAATTAAATGGACAGTATGAACGACAAAAAACGGTCATTTAGTTAAAATCTCCAGAGCCCTCTGCCAGCTTCCGGCTGAACATCAGACCAACGCATTAGGCCCTACTCTACCGAGGCCGACTGATTCTCATTTAGCTCGTCGACAAGCAACCGTCGAGTGCCGCCAGTTCTGTATATTTTATTTAAAGTGTTGTAGTTAGATTTTAAATTTGAATAATTTCTGTCGTGCCGTAGTAATTTCTGTCGTAGTGTAGGGGCTTGAGCACTAGCTCCGCGTGCCGAAGGTTGCCGGTTTGAATCCGGCCACGGGCATGGATGTTTAAGTGTTGTGTGTCTGTGTGAATGTCCTGTCCATCCTGTGGTATCTATACTTAAGTATCACAACGTACTAGAGAAAACTAAATCACTGGATGAGATATCATAAGCAGATTGAGCTGACTAAATAGCTTACTTGCCGAAAGCCATAAAATGAAAAAAAAATTCTGTCGTCGCAGAGTAGCAGCTAGTTGATCTCCATCAATCGTGGAGTAAAGTGCCGCCAGTTCTGTATATTTTATTTAAAGTGTTGTAGTTAGATTTTATCTTTGAATAATTTCTGTCGTTGCGGAGTAGCAGCTAGTTGATCTCCAGCAACCGTCGGCAACCGTTACGTGAAGTAGTAGCTGCAGTGTTAATTTAAAGTGCGTAGTTAGCTTAAGCTTCTTCTTTGTACAGGGTGTCCAGAAAAGGACTCCCTGATTTCAACATTAAATATCTCGAAAACAAAGATCGATAGAGGAATGCAGTAAACGGTATGTTTGTTGTGACAGCTGTAAGAAGTGTATACAGCAGTGTGAAATAATAGTTACAAAAACTGTTAACAGATGGTGCTGTACGCTGTACAGCTCATATCAGCATACATAAGTGAAATAATCGTATGAAAACAATCTTTGCAAACAATCACATCACAATGTTTTCAAAATGTTCACCATTGGCACTACACAGGTGGCGCAAACGAAAAATGAAATTCGCCATCACATTTCGTAGTGTCTCGACCGAAATGGATTCACATGCCGCAGAGATCGCCGATTCCAGTTCGTCCAGCGTGGCGGGATGCTTCGGGTAGACCATGTCTTTCACTGTGGCCCACAAAAAAAAGTCACAGGGAGTCACATCCGGCGAATATGGAGGCCAATCCATGCCTGCACCAGTAAATTCGGGATATCCCAAAGCAATGACTCGATTCCCGAAGTATTCCTCAAGAAAGCGAAACACTTGTTCGGTCCGATGTGGCCCGGCCCCATCTTGCATAAACCATTCAGTACCTGGTCGATCCTCTAACGCTTGCTGTGTGGCGACAAATTGTTCTAAAATTGCAACGTAACGTGCACCAGTGACCGTTTCTCGAATGAAAAAAGGGCCAACAATGCCTCTGCTACATACTGCAGCCCGCACAGTAACTTTAGGAGAATACAGGGGTTTCGCTTCACACCAATATGGCTTTTCGGAACCACAAAATCGCCAGTTCTGCTTATTCACGTAGCCATTCAGGTGGAAATGTGCTTCATCTGTAAACCAGATGCAGCCAACATCAAATCCTTCACTATCAATCATTGTGAGCATCTGAGTAGCAAAGGCAACCCTTTGGTGCATAGCTCGTCCGGGTATGGCCTGGTGCGTTTGAATTTTGAATGGAAACATGTGTAGGCTCTTTCGCAGTATTTTCTGCGTGCCTGTTCGTTGAAATTTTGCGAAGAGCGTACGAATGGTTTTCGCATCGGGTCCTTTTGGAACATTAAATCGTGCTTGAAAACTTCGCCGTGTTGCCGTAGGACTCTCTTCTAACCTGTGGTACTCTATCACCAGAAAAACGTGTTGTTCAATGGTGTACATGGTTTTAAACTCTTCCTTCGGTACGCTAACCTCTTTTCACGTTTCAATGGTGGAACTGATCGCCCTGAGCTTCGGATCACTATTTAGGCATTACGTATGGCGATTACAGCGCCATCTGTCAGCAGCTTTTGTAACTATTATTTCAAACTGCTGTATATACTTCTTACAGCTGTCACGATAAACATACCGTTTACTGCATTCCTCTATCGATCTTTGTTTTCAAGATATTTAATTTTGAAATCAGGGAGTCCTTTTCTGGACACCCTGTATATTTGGTTATTGGCAAAAGGCCTCCTATTGAGAACGCAGATGCGGATTGTGGCTCATGTAGGCACCACCTAGGGTCGGAGGTTATCCTCTCGTCCTTCAGGCGACTAGTGGAAAGGGTGAACTCTGTGGCCACTGGCCGCAAGATTTCTGCTGAGCTGACAATCGCAGCATTGTTGATAGGACTGACTGTGGTCCTCTGGTTCAGAGCCGTGTTGAGGGGCTGAACCAGAGATTACGGCGTTTCTGTGATAGTCATGGCTGCAGATTCCTTGATCTTCGCCCTGGTGTCGAGTCTTGTAGGGATCCCTTGGATAGATCAGGGGTGCACTACACACGAGAATCGGCTACACGGGTGGCAGGGGCCGTGTGGAGTGCATTGGTTTTTTTTTTAAGCTGAGGGAGGATAACCCTGAGGAGGAAATTCAGTTACGGACAGCCAAGATAACTTCAGCACCGCGTGTTAGGGGTAGCTTAAAAGAAACTCGAACATTAAAAGTTATAATAATTAACTACAGAAGTATTTGTAATAAACAGCCTGAACTCGAAAACGTTATTCGTAGTACAGATGCTTGGCATGGTTAAAACCGGATATCAGTTCCGCCGAAATATTTAATAATAGCATGAACATTTTCCGTAAGGATAGGTAGCATTCCAAAGGAGGTGGCCTATTTATAGCTGTTAGTAAGGACCTCCCATGTAGCGAAATAGATGTCGCTACTGTCTGCGAAATCATATGGTTCAATCTCAACGTAGCTAGGACAAAACTTGTGATAGGCTCCTTCTCTCGTCCACCAGATGCAAGCGTAAATATTGACGAGGCCTTAAGAAATAATGTAAATAATATAGCCCGGCAATTTCCGGACCATACGATAATGCTAGGTGGTGACTTTAACTTGCCAGATATCGACTGGACTAATTACGTTCACGTGACTGGGGGCAGGGATAAAACAGCTTGCGAAATCATTCTAGACCTCTTCTCAGATCAAAATCTTGAGCAGATCGTAACTGAACCAACGCGATGCCTCAACGGTAGCGAAAATATTTTGGATATAGTCGTTACAAATAGGCCTAAATTATTCATGGATATTTCTACCACCGCGGGAATAAGTGATCACAAAGCTGTAATTGCAACTATCAATGGATTCACTTGTAACTGTTTTGGAGAAATTTGGAAAATCAAAAAGCGATTTTCTGAAGATCGGACGGAAAAAAACCCCGGCTCAGCAACCAAAATCAAAACTTAGCCAAGAAAAGTCTGGAATGTTTCCTGTGTATCACAGCAGATAGTCAATCTTATCCCTTTTTTATTTATTTATTTATTTGGTGTCACTCACATATATTCTTACACAATTACAAACACTAAATTGTACTGGACCAAAACCTGGCCACTTTCAGAGATTTTTCTGAGGCCTCATATAAGTCATCTTCCTTGCCCTATGCTGGCCACAGTCGACACTGAAGCATGTGCTGAACAGTCTGATCTTCTCCGCAGTCGCATTTGATGTCCACGTCATCAGCATAGCTCCATACTGCTAGGTTGACTTTAGATCTGCCAACGCCATATCTCTCTATAGTGAACCAAATGGAACTGGTCTGGTAAACAACAAAAATTATTATGGTATGTGTCCTTCATTTGATTTGCGTGTGCGAATTTACTGCAAAATGTTTTAATTTTTAGAATATTTTAATCAGTACATTAGTATTACATCCATCCATCCATAGTGAACGCAGACAATAAGCCTACTGTGAATTATTTAGATCCAGGATTTTATCCAATGTCTAATATCTGAATATAGTTTTCTGTCACTGTCATGATTTAAACTTTAACGGACTGTGGCTATATTCGAATTTACTAACTAGAGCTTTTTTCTCTCTTCTAAACCTGCGTTTGGAGGGTGGTTGGACTAGCATGGTCTGTCAGTGCGGAGGAATGAGATCTTCTGGGGGTCGCTGGACATATCTGGTACCACCAACTCTCTTATCCTTTTGGGCGAGTCCGGAGTAATGGAAATGCCTTCCACAATTAGTGCCAGGACACGATAATCTAATGGCAGGTAACGGACACCATCTAAGGAAAGTTCACATTGCTATCTGAAATATTTTGGAAGATAATAACCTCCCCTCTCGTACCCATCTCGCCAATTTCAAATACTGAAAATTTCTGGCACCCGAGACAGCTTACTTCCGGCAATCGCCCCATACCGACATGATGCGGCCAAACATTATGAAAACCTGCTAATTAGTGTGTTGATCCTTCTTCGGAGCGCAATACAGTAGCGATTCGGCTTGGCATGGATTCGAAAAGTTTTTGTTAGTTTCCGGAGTTGTCTTCCACAAGATGTTTATGCACAGGTCATGCGATTCCCTTAAATTACGGGTGGTTTGTGGGCGCGGGATCTGGAACGAGCATCTCGGAAACGGCGAGGCAGGTCGGCTGTTGGCGTGCTACTATAGTGAGCACCAATGCGGTGTGGTTGAAGGACGGTGAAACCACGACTGAGCGACAAGGTGGTGGACGTCCACATTGGATGCTTGCCCGCCCTGTAAAGCGTGATAGGCGGCGATCTGTGGCAGATCTGACAGCAGAGTGTGCTCCGAAACACTTGTGCTTGCACCAACATTGTACTCAGCTGTCACAGAGCACCCTCTATCCTGCTTTACAGAGCGGCCAAGCCTACCACCTCCACGGTGATAAGGCGTGGACGTCCACCACCTTGTCGCCCAGTTGTAGTTTCACCGTCCTTCAACCACCCTTCCCTCACTATATTAGCGCTCAAACAACCGATCAGCCTCACCGTTTCCGAGATGCTCGTTCCCAGGCGCCACCCAACAAAGCACCGGCCCGTAATTTAAGGGAATTGCGTGAACTGTGTGTAGACATGTAGTGCCAGACAACTCCGGAAACCTAACAAGAACTTTTCGAATCCATGCCTAGCCGAATCGCTGCTGTATTGCGCTGCAAAGAGGGATTAAGACACTAATAAGCAGCTGGTCATAATGTTTTGGCTGATCAGTTTATTGTTCCTTATGACTACTATGCTATCAGAAACTAATGACGAGGATATTATTCAGAAGAATAGAAAAGACGGTAGACCATTACTGTTTGGGTTAAAAAAAAAGAGGAGCAAGAGAAGCAATTCTTAACGATTAATACTGGAAATACAGTCTGAAAACATGGATGCTCTGGTTTTGTTTCTTCGATTCTCATAGTGTCATAGCGATCAAACTTTCAAAATTTTAAAGAAGTTAAATTTAAAAATCTCGGGATATAATGAATTATAAGCTATATAATATTAAGGTGGTTATAATAATAGTGGAGAATCAGAATAGACGTAAATTAGTTAAAAATGATGTGATACAAGCCAGACTGTAACCATTAATATTAAATAAAACTTCAAATGTGGAATAAATATTCAAAAAGAAACAATCAGTACGGTGAAATTAGCTGTAGTGAGGATATTGAGAAATTAATGTCTGAGTAAAGAATTTGAACTAATGTTAACTGAAGCGTGACAAAATTCGTGAAATGTAGCAGCAGTGACGGAAAGAACAGTAGTTAAAATAAAAAAAGGATCATATGCATTTAGAGAAATAACTCAATTGAATTACTAAAGCTGTAAAATGGAAAACTATGTCTGCTGTTGGCATGAGGTTAAAAGCAGAATAGCACCAGCGAAAGGTCCTTCTCCAAGATAGAGAAATCTTTTATTTCAAATATTAATCTAGAACTAAGAGAATATTTTTACATTTGGGTGTCAGTGAAACAACGAATTAAAGGAATAATGATAATTGATGCTGCTGAGATATTATACCGCTTAAGAATGCTGAAAATTGATTATACAGATAAAGTAAGAAATAAACATATTTTGAAAGTCATAGGCGAAGAAACAAATTTATGGATGAGAAAAAAGAGACAGGATGATAGGTTACTTTTTAAAACATATGACATTGTTTAATGTGTTAGTCGAGGGAATATCATTACGAAAAATCTGCAGTCGAAGTCAAAGATTAGAATAAATGATTGTAGAACGCAAGTTGCAGGGGAAATGAATATGTTAGTTGAAGTCTGAAGAGATGAGTATTGAATCAAACCTCTCGAGGTATTGATGACAAAAAATAATCCCGATAATATTCATCTTGTTTGGAGCATAATTGTTATTCCCTACTAAAAGCATCAATAAACCTCGCGATTTCACATTCTGGAAGAAATCTCTTCGACATTTTTCTCATGAGGGCCCAAACGATATAATTTCGGTATTGTGGATCCAGAGGCAATCGCATAAGTAGTACTGTAGGAGATAGAGCTCTGGGTCATGTAGAATGGACGCGAAGTTTCCATTCTCTTGTTAACGCAACGCTGTGATGTCATTAGCCTGAGATCTTTTGACTTCTTAGCTTAAGTTAGATGGCTAATTTAGAAATTATCTGCATGCTTCACTACTCACTCACTCGCACGACACCTCTGCTCGCACGATAGAAATGCCTCGTGAGTTTAAAAATATTCATCTAACCCTTGAAGCACGCTACAAGGAGGGGCCTAAATGGGTTGTCCTAACCATGAAGGCAGAAGACTTCGTCGCAGATTTCACCGAGGAGTCCCGCCAACTGTGGAAGCGCCGACTGTCTTCAAACAACCCACAAGAGTGGACTCTTTCTGTGCTCGTACATCTTGATTACGACAAGAACTTCGTGTACGTTCTGCCAAACACCTACAAGAGCCTCATGAAGTGCCTCACAAGAAGAGAATGCAGCCATCTCGCCAAGCAGCGCATCATCAAGGGCCACGCAAGATGGCCAGAAGAATGGCCCGAGGCGCTGGTTTTTCCGACATTGTGGGCCAAAGACTTCAATTTGCAAGAATACATTGAAGTTCTTAAGCAACGATTTCTTCTCATGCCCTATCCGCGGGACGATCTGCAAGCTGATCGGACAGTAGAAGAAGAGGCTGCTGAAGAAGACAGCACAGGGGAAGAAGAGCAGCTGCTGGAGGGGGGACCGGAACAGGGCCCTGTTCTCCCAATAACAGCGATGTACGACGGTGGCTTCATAGAGCTAATCACAGAGCTCTACGCCTTTACTTCAGATGTCATCCTAGCCATCCCCATCAAGGGTGGTCTGAAGTTCTACCCACAGCACCCGCAGCAGTTGAAACTTCTTTGCAAGTTCCTCGAGGCTTACAGGATAGAGCACACCTATCAACTGCCCAGGAGACCCGCTAAACTGGTGGTCCGTGGTCTACCTGGCATCACCACAGAGGAGGAGGTAGCTGCGGGACTTAACAGCTGCGGGATAGCTACCCTTGCCGTCCACCAGATGCGGCGTCCGGGGACGGACGAGCGCATCCCGTTGTACACCATCCAACCAGTCGCAAACATTCCGCGGGACCAACGACCTTCCAACCTGCTTGGATACAAGGTGCGGTTGGAACCCAAGAAAAAGCCGCCACTTCCATTGACACAATGTTTCAGGTGCAATTACTTCGGGCATCTGGCCCGAAATTGCACCAGGGAACAGAGATGTCTAAGATGCGGCGAAAATCATAGGGTGGTGGACTGCCCGCAGCCAAGGGATGCAACTAAGTGCTGCAACTGCGGCGCCACTACCCACGCAGCGAACTGGAGTGGGTGCCCGGCCCGCCTTAACCTCCGCCAGAACAAGAAGAAGCGGAGTTGCGAACACCAGCAACAGCACAAGACTCAGCAGCATTCGCAGCCCGCACCAAGGCGGGAAGGGAGCAGAGTATGCCAGCAGAAGACCAGTTGCGAACAGCAGCAGCAGCACAAAACCCGGCAGCATCGGAGCCAACGGCTCCATACGCAGGCCGCACCAAGGCGGGAAAAACAACAGAAGACCAGTCGAGAGCCAACCAGCGGTGGCAGCAGCGAAGAATGCGAACGCACTTGCTCCAGACACCAAACCGATCAACGTGAAAGAAGATTGGACGAGCTCATCGTCCTCCTCACGAAGCTGACAGCTCACCTGGCTGCAAAAGAAGACCTGTCTGCCTCCCCGAGGCAGCATTAACGTCAGCACATATAATGCGACGTGCCATTTCTGCAAAACAACGATGGCCGCGGCGGCAACCATCTAGTGAAGAAGACTTTACAGCCCAAAGAGAAGACACAACGACAGTGAAGATCTGTCCCGTCCAAATATCTTGGAGGCAATGCCTTAGGGCAATATACTCCACAATACTCCAGCTCAATAGGAACGAGCTGTGACTAGGCTATGGCGCGGCGCTGCAGCTAAACATAAGAACCAAACAGTCTCATTCGAAAACTTCTGGAACTAAATCCTGATTCATTATCAAGGATTTTTATGAATTATAAACATAAATAAGAAATAAAGAAAAAATATAAGTGCATCTTCTACATTTTTTCAGCATAAAATATTGCCATGTGCACCAAAAAATTTTGCCATGAAGTGAATTAATTAGTGGAAAACTTAGTAATAGGATCTTTCACTTCAGTATCTAGACATTAATTAGGAATTGAACAATAATCTCATGAAGTAATAAATATTACAAAATTCTCTTGTCTAGTGTAATTAATACTACGAAAAAATTCTCTCTTATAAAGTGTCGCCTAAAAAATGTTTAACTAATTCATACCAAGAATATAACTAATTTCAAAGGTTTTTAATCACAACAATTAGTAAAATTACTGCGAGAAATATTAATTCTTAAAAACTTTAACAGTTCCATTGAAAATTTAATGCCCTTTTATCTGCTGAATGGATATATGTTTAACTTTTCTTTGATTCATGATTGATACTACGGTATTATCCATTATTATTTAATAAGCTAATGTATGGATAGCAATCTTCTTTATTTTTTTATGTTTTGACATAAAGACATATTCACTTTTTCTATCCGTGCGACAAATGCAAAATTAATAAAATGAAAATGAGGTATCGAAATCATAGCACAGATAAATATATAATTTTAATATATTTTATATAACTGGAAGGAGTTTAATATTTCCAATATATTTTAAATTGTAATATTGATTTGAAAGAACTTGTAGCATGATCAAATACCAATCAAAAATCTATATATTGTGTCCTTGTCCTAGTATTAAAAGAAAAATGTTTTCTGTTAGTTGTTCTATAATTTACTCAAATTTAATGCAAACAATATTCAATTTTCTCTAAATTTCTTGAATTACCTATTTGAATGCTAATGGCATATTATTAATATTGGTATCCGTGTTTCAAAATGCAAATTTGTAGATAATCCATTAATTTCGCAGGTCCAAAAATAGTGAGATGAAAAACTGTTCTGCACTGAAAATTAATATTGTGTTTGATTTTAATAACTATCGCAACTCATTACGTTTGATAGAGCCATGTTAAATGAACTATTTGAGATCTTCCACATTTATCTTTATCTTTTTTTTTTAATAAAAAACAAAAAATGATAGTTTTAAGGTCGATTTTTTCTTATTAGACTTACATTAACAAGTTAGTTTCTAGTAAACTAATACGAACATGTATCAAGTGAATTAGATATATAAAACGTCATCATACTATTTTGTTTCGTGGAACAGTTGTGACTATATCTACAATGAAATATATTTTCGTATCTGTCAGACAGAAATGTTATTGATGATTTTTACGTATTTTCGTTGACAATTTCATAGAAGAAAAGAAAAGGCATGAATTATAAACAAATTTGTCATAAACCATTGGTAAAAAGGAGAATTATTTGAAAACAGTCGAATATGTAGGTTTTTTTTTATAATTCGCTCTTGATATAGACGGGTCGATAATTACATGCGATTGTACAAAAAATTGTATTCTGTAGCTTATTTTTATATTTTATTTCAAACAAGATGGTAAGTCAATATGAGTAACAAATTTGAGACTGAATTATGATGGCATAATGAGATTAGTGATCAATCATTTCATAAATAAACATTCATGTGCGAAGCGTAAACACACTTTCTGAATCGTGTCAGACTACCGACGGAAAACTATTTACTGCTTGAATGCTGCAGAAAATGTATTGGGTTTGTTATAGTTTCATTAAGGACAGGTAAACATTAATAATACGGGGGGAAATTCATGTGTTGCTATAGTATGGTTTAAGTAATTTGATACAAACCATTGCTTTTTTTTTTTTTTTTTAAATACCTATCTATTTTGGGACGATGTATATTCCATTCTGCAGGGTAATTTTCTTACTTTTTAGGTTTGAGAAAAAAAGTTTTAAGAATTTTATGGCAACGGAAGTAAACATGACATCCAATATACGTGAGCCCATGTTCCTGATCTGGGTTTTCCATGGTTTTCCCGGATCACTCCAGGCGAATGCTGGGATGGTTCCGTACAATAACCCATGGGCGCCTCCTGCCATATCCCGTATATCCCTTTCAAACTATCACCCTTTTGGACAGGTGGAATGCACACTCCACCACACACTTTTAGTGAATCGCGGAGTAATAATAATAATGGTGGCATCCTACTTTGAAACTCGGCAGAATTTTCAGCACTGAAAAACAGCAAATTACCTGTACCCTCACTTACAAGAATGGCGCACCTTACTTCAAGAAAAAAATAATAATTGGATAACTATTCTATTGCTTTCGGTAAAAGGTGCGACTAAGCTAGATTCGCAGCAGTCGTCTGTATTGCAAAGTTTTTCCAGTAATGGTTATAAAATTGATAAAACTTATCAATACTATCTCTCCTTTATTCTCCTTGCATCCGTATTATAATTATTTTTTTATGGCTGCCGTGCGTGAGCAGATATTCAAAACTGTTTTCTTTCTCGTTTACATATCATTGGCATACTGTTCAAAACCAGCTATCGTTGACACAGACCTATTTCATAAACTCCTTGAATGGTAGAAATGATAATCCGTGCCCAGCCGTACCACAGACTTGGAAGTCATTTCGATTATATTCCATCATATTCAACGATTATTAGTACAATCTGCTGTTATTACTGTATGCTCTTTCTGAAGTCACAGCGTCTATGGTGTGCAATGGATTGAGGTGTGAACTTGATGGGCGACAAGCAGTTGTTCTTGCCCACGCGAATGGTCTATCTGTCAGATAATTACAGAAATCAAATTGCGTATGCTGGCTCTAGGACGTTTGTTTATATGAGTGGCTATTTGTATGTTGGTATTCTAAGATAATTTATCAGTACGTAATACAAACTAGCACACAGTTCTATGCAGGAGCGGATGGAAATCGTTAGCATAGCGTCACTTGTTGCTGAAACGCAATGGTTTTCAGACTTTCAACAAATTAGAATTTTTTTTTTACTTAAAAAAAAGTATTACATGTCTTATTTTTATAGTTTATTACACGTAGGTATGGAATATGTATGAATTTGTCTGAAGGATTAGACGTCTTTAATATAGCGTGAGATATTTATGTGATATATTCGAATTACTGCTTAGCGTTTTACAAATCGCTGGAAAAATAATCTTCAAAATACATCTCACATATTAATGAAATATTATCTGGTTTCCATCAGCGTCGAAATTTAGTTTCATTGATCTTTTTGAGGGACAATTTTTTTTAAATTATTTTTTCGACCTTAGGTATTGAATAGACCATACAGTCAGCCTGGTAGAGTTTCAAGTTAATAACATTAACAGTATTCAAAAATATACAGATATATAGGTGCATTAAATATGTATGTCACTGCCGTTAATATAGTCCTTAATGATACAATAGATTTTGTTGGAAGTCTTTGTCCTCATTTTCAGCAAAGTCACACTGGCGTAGCAATTGTTTATTTTTTTGGTGCCAAGGAAACATCCCGAGAAAGTGACATTTTGTAGCGACCTGATACCCCAAGAGTTTTTCGTGAATATACAGCCCAATGAAACGTTCGGTCTTATGTATTTTATTAACCTTATAATTGTGTTTGGTTTACTAAACGCAGTATTTTGCACGTATAGGTATTTCTCTGCAGTCAGTTACGTTGGTTGTCAGTTTTACTCTGTTTTTTTTTTGTGTACTGTGATAGCTAAACATGATACTACTCATTAGTGCAGCTCAGTGTTCCAAGGTGCCGCACACCGTATCAGTGAGGTACAAGGGGTCCAGACGCGAATATGGGTCCCCACGTACCGACCGTCGTAATTGTTAGTTTTTTAGGTAGTTTCCCCTAATCGTCAAGGTTAATGTTGATACGATCCTCAATCTTCGTCTCATAATCTAAGCTTTTCACAACAATAAGAAAAAATACAATTAGTACACACACAGAACTTAAACTCTTGGCAGCTAGATGGCGACACTTCACGTTGCTACTAGTGTAACCCTTAAGTCAGAGGCGTGCATCAGTGTGTAACGCACAAGAAGTGAAACATCTATATGTTTTCCTGTGTAATTTCTTCTGTTTATTTTATTTTTTACGTTTTGATGTTCTTCAGCACTCGTGAGCACGAAGGGTACTATTTTTTTTGGGATTTATACAATAAATAGGAACTTTATCCAAATTATTATCGAAAACAAATGAAACGGATATAACTAAACAAAAAGGAACTAATACCATACCTATAACATCTGTTTGTAGTAGAGTTATGGAGCATATTATATGCTCGAACATTATGAATTTTCTAGATGATAATAATTTGCTTACAACAAATCAACACGGATTTCGGAAGAAAAGATCATGTGAAACACAGCTGGCCCTATTTACACACGACGTAATGAAAGTTATCGATGCAGGTTCACAAGTAGATGCAATTTTTTTTAGATTTCCAGGAAGCCTTTGACTCTGTGCCACACAACCGCCTTTTAGCGAAGCTTCGAGCATACGGTGTATCGGATCAGCTTTGTGAATGGATAAAGGATTTTCTAACCGGTCGGTGGCAGTATGTTGTCGTTGAAGGAGAAAGTTCTTCTAATCTAGATGTCACATCGGGTGTACCTCAAGGAAGTGTAATAGGACCACTTCTTTTCTTAATTTTTATAAACGATCTCGGAGACAAAGTGAAAAGCCTTTTTAGATTGTTTGCTGATGATGCGGTTATTTATATGGAAGTAAGGAATTTGGAAGATTGCTTAGAAATTCAGCGCGATCTGGATGTTACTTTGGCTTGGTGCGCTGAGTGGCAACTTACTCTAAATTGTAAAAAGTGCAAGACAATGAGCATAACTAACAAATAGAATCCAATTGTTCAGAAATACGAGTTAAACAATACAGTTGTTGATATGGTCGATTCTATGAAATATTTGGGAGTAGAGTAACAGTACAAAGGAACATGAAATGGGACATACACATTATTTCGTTAGTAGGTAGAGCAAATTCTAGGCTGTGATTCATAGGTCGAATCTTGAAAAATTGTAATGAACAAACAAAGGAGATAGCGTACAAATCTCTTGTGCGTCCACATTTGGATTATTGTTGTGCCATTTGGGACCTGTTTCGTAAGGGATTGATCGAAAGTATAGAGAAAGTACAGAGAAGAGCCGCTCGATTCATGACCATTTGCTACAGTCCTTATGAAAGTGTCACAGAACTGATTCGTAGATTAGGTTGGGAGTCTCGGGTAGATAGAAAACACACGTTTCGTTTAAACTTATTGGTAAACATGCGTAGTCCCACTTTCACTTTTTATTGTAGTGAAATACTTCTTCCACCAACCTATTTGAGCCGGAAGGACAGGAAAGATAAAATTAGAGAAATAAGGTGCCGGACTGATTCTTATGTGAATTCTTTTTTCCCTCGTACCATTAGGGATTGGAATTCACAGCAAAGAAATTAGCTTTGGTGCTGAGCACCCTCTGCCACGTACAATTTTGTGAATTTCAGAGTATATATGTAGATATGTAGATGTATAAATACATAAATAAACAACTAAAAATACTGGTGCCTATATCAGGGAGTAATAATTCAGACTCCTCGGGATGGAAATATAGCGTCTAACTTCATCACATGGTTTTCAGTGAGCATTAAAGCAAAGACCCGCCATGCTGGCTCTGTGTAGTGAGATGCCGCATACTGGATCAAGGAACGGGCTGTGCACGAGCCGTCCTGACTGCGGCGTTTGGGCCGTTTTTCGCAGCAGTCAAAGCAAATGCTGGGATGGTCCCTTATCTCAGCCTCATATATTACACATTTCACAAACAAAAAATACATTTATCACACACAATAAAAAAACAAACAAAAAACAAAAAAGTTACACGTTTAGCAGAAAGATAGAAACATTTCACTTGGCATCTGGCAATAAGTATAAAATGATTGGCGTCAGCATGAACATGTGGCTGTAAAACAAAAGCTCTAGATTCGATCATGTAAACTCGTCAAAGACAGCCGACCCCCAAAATAATGGATAAAGGTGGTGATGAAGATGGAAAAGATTAAAACAATTTAAGCATTAACAGTAGGTATACCCATGAAACACGTTTATTCACACTTATACTCACAAACCGAGCGAGGCGGTGTAACGGTTAGCGTTCTCGCCTCGTATTCGGGAGGACGGCGGTTTCGAATCCCCGTCCGGGCATCCAGATTTGGGTTTTCCATGGTTTCCCCAAATCACTCCAGGCAAATGCCGGGATGCTTCCTTCAAAAGGCCATGGCCGAATTCCTTCCCATTCCTTGCCCCCATCCTTCCCCCCATCCTTTCCCTTCTCTAAAGACCTCGATGTTAAAAAGAAACGTAAGGCAGTTAAAAAAAAAAAAAAAAAAAAAAAAAAAAAAAAAAAAAAAACTTATACTCACATGCATTGAAATATCAACGCATAACGAGAACAAACTCAAAACCTGTTCAAAACGAACTTAAATGAAAGCGGGCATTATCGTTGCCACTTGCATCAATGGATCGCTAAACGCGCCTCGCAGAACAGTACAACCCATCCACACTTAATGGGTAAATTTTTCTCTTAACGTGCCCAAATAACTTTCACTTGAGTACAATCCTCTCGCACAGAACATAGTTACACGCTACATGGACAGATGGCAACACATCACTTCGTCCACTAATATAGCGCTCAGACCACCCCCTCGAGGATCTTCTGAGTCAACAGGCCATATGATTTAAAAAAAAAAAAAAAAATACATTACACTCGCGATAAAAGTAATACCAGAAGCGGAATCTTACTAGTTGAGCAATGACTGTGTGCTTGTGGCAACTGGCTCTTATAAAATATGTTTCGTATAAATAAAATCCAAGCATCGATGGAAAAAGACACAATGTTCTCTACAACAGGTGTCACACGAGTCTATTTTTAGTTTCAGCATCTTTGTTTTTATGTATTTACCTTTTCATGTTTGTGCAGAATTTTGAAAGGTGGAAGGAAAAGGTTTCAAAATTCTGCACTTGCTGGAGAGAGTGATGAGGGGATGAATGAGAGAAGTAAAGGAATTGGGTTACAGACAATTTCTCGAATATGGCAGTGCAGTATGGGACCCACATTTTGAGTAACAAATACTGGAGTTGGAGAGGGTGCAAAAAAGGGGTGCTAGATTTGTTTATGGAAATTATCGCATAATGCAATCAGTAACTGACATGATAAAAGAGCTGGAATGGGCTTCATTGCAAGACAGGAGGAGGGTGGAGAAGGCCATGGGAGTGTAAAAGGCGTATACTGGCGATGAGGCATGGAAAGATATTGGTTTAGGTATGAAAAGTAATACATGGAAGGGGAAAGAATCTTAGCATTAGTTTAAATAATTCTAAGTTGGTTCAGTTATATAACGAATTGAATAGTCAAAAATATTTTCATTCACGTAAATCCTATTATGTAAAACGCTAACGTGGCGTCTGCATGCGTCATCTATAGCTGCTACACGTATTGGCTACAGAACGGTCACGTGACAGCCGTCACTCGCCAATCAACAGACACCATATTGCATTCCTTCCTTCATGTTGCATTTTTTTTTTATTTACTACAGTTAGATACAGAAACTTGTGTAAGGAGAATGGTGTTCGATGTTTATGTTATATTATTTATATCAGTTATACGCCAAAATTCATGTAAGGAGAAGGGATTCAATATTTACGCTATTTTATCTGTGTCAGTTATAAGTTCTAGGTTATACCATAACTAAAGATTTTTTCGGCAGACGGTAAGAAACAGTGAAGTGTATTTAAAACTCGGAGAAACGTAATGATGTATTGGTCAAATAAATAACAGTTATCCGTTTTCTAAATTATATTCTACGTGATCTTAAGTAAAATGCATTTATTTATGCAAAATCCTAACCAAATACTCTGATAATCTGACCAGAGTAACGTATTCATATAACAAAAGATATCATTAAAAATTAATAATTCGTTTCTCCTTATAAGCTTTTCCACAATAAATTCTTACTACCATTATATATGATACCATTAGTTTTTGATACATGTGTTAACTATTAAATGAGATTTAATATAAACTTTTGATTAGATTTAAACAGTCAAGGATAAGACTATTTACAGTATAAGCGATATGACACTCGGAATACAACAATGATATTATTGCTGCAAAATAGCAGTCAGCAGAGATATTAGAAATACAAAGAGCAGGGGGAAAAGAATTAATGCGAGGCAATTTTTTGTCACAAAGTTACAATTAGTACGTTCGTTTAAATTTACATATTGCTTTTTATTTATCTACGACAACCAGATGCAAAAATTCATGTAAGTGGAAGGATATTGTATGTGTACGTTATATTACCTGTATCAATAATGAGTACTTGGTTAAAACACAACTTATGATTTTTTTATTTTTGTGCCGGAGATAAGAAACGATGAAGTTTATTAAAAACTCAGAGGAAGTTTACATGAAATGTACGAATCACGAAATATATCATTCAGATAAATGGCAGTTATCCGTTTTTTGATATTATACTTCCCCGTCATTTAAAGTAAAATAATGTAAATAAATCGGTATTACTGGAGATTGCGATTCTGCCAGGAATTGCTGTGGTAAAATGCAAGAATCCTCTAGAAATATTTTCCGTAGTACATTTAACTGTATTATACCCGTCCAGGATGTATTACAACCTAATTTCTGCTTGAAAATAATGGTAGTCTACAGGCTGTATTACAACGGAATCACTGCTTAAAAACAATATGTCTTGCGATTGACTACAGCATTTGAGAGTAGTAGAAGTTATGATTTTCTAAAGCAATATTAATGGAGGTTGTGGTTAAGTTGACCAGAAATCCCACCGACACATTTGATTACAGCGTAATTCACCCTGAAATAAGTTTTACAACCCAATTAAACTGCTTTCATATGCGCCAAGTTACTGAAGGTATTAATAAATGCGGGTGAACGTAGTTCGTACCTATCTTGCTGAAGTGTGCCTGGACTAGGAATAAAACTGATATTACATGGATAGCAAAAGTTTCTGGATTCCTAATTTATTTTTCATTTTATTGGTTCTATACATCCGCCCTCATTAATTCAGTAGAAGTTACTACTGTATTGCTATGTAGAACATTATCAAATCAAGGCCACTAGCATTATTTAATAACAATCCCGTATAATTAAACAACTGCAAAATAATAATAATATTAGTAATAAAATGAACTGCCAGAATATGGCGTTATAACCGTCATTATTGACGGGCTAGAAGCTAGTTATTAATAAAAATGTATATCAATCATCATCATCAATTTATATCAATAAAAATAATGTAATATCAACATTATGAGCAATATTTCGTTTTTCCATAACGAATTATAGATTCTAGATTATATGCAGATCGTCCATTTTAATTATACAGAAGTAAATAAAAATACGTAGGCAGGACAAAATCGGCCGTGTTATGCTAGAACATTTTACTAATGACTTTTTTGGGCGTATCTTTGGCAGCAGATCCGGAAATAAGGAGAAGAAGGTGTGGGCACATATTAATGGAGAGGGATATGTATGAATATAAAGTCTTCATTTTACCGAAGTAGCTAGAAAGAAGCTGCTACAATTATGGAAATTATTGGGCTTAATTATAAAAGTTATGTGTTTGTAAAATTTGTTTTGAGTAATTTGTAATATCTGTGAAGCTGTGGAATAAGCGTGTGTTTAAGTTTAACTTGGAATACTTAGTTGTGGTCGTATACCTGATGGTGCTCTCCAAGTAAAAGTAACGGGAAATAAACCAAAGCAGTGTATTAATTTTATTTGAGACTAAGGAAACAAGGAAGCGTAGATATCGACGATATTATAACTACAACCTGAGAGCTATATATGTCTAAAACATTTTGTAGAATATTTCTCAACCTGACAGGGAGTTACTAATAAAGATATAAAAAGGTAAAAGTAGCATAATTTTGAATTGCTTAAGATACATTAATCAAAGATGAATAAGTTGCGTTTGTTCTGACTTCCATAGAGGTCTCTGTTTTTTTCACTAAAATCTTATCTTCGGTCGTTGCTCCACTCCAACGCAAAGCCCATAATAGAGACATAACAATACTTAGAAACATCGATGACAATTAGTTATATTGCGCTACAAATTTTAATATGTATATTTATGTAATATCAACTAACAACATTTTGGAGATGAAACTACTTAGCTTTTCTATGTGATAATACTGTTACTCAGTCAGTAGGCAAGTGTAAAAAAAAATTTTACAGTCGATTTACTGTTTCAATGCACTCTGCAAGTGGCACACATTTTTGAACAACCATACATTAATTTTGAAAGTGAATTAAAGATTCGTCTCACCAGAGCGACGGATCCAATCGAGTCCCTGGGAACCATGGAACCTAGCACGGCTTCCCTGTTCAAAGGGGTCGAGCGCGGTCTTTCTGAAAGGCGGCGGGAGGGGTGAAGCTGCTTTTGAGGCCTGCCTGCAACCCCGCTAATTACTGAGAACTCAGCTACCTGTCCGAGGGCAGCCTTTGGGCCTCTACCGTTTCCGCACTACTGTCGACTAAAATTCCCAGTGTCGCCATCTTTTTTTTTTAGAAATTTTTCGCTTCCGCCTCTCACACTTTTTCTCTCACCCGCTTGTCATGTGCCCGCAGTTTTCTGCCCAGTTTCAACAAAGGGATTGTACAAAATCTTCCAGAAACTTAACGTGTCAAAAGTGTATAAAAAAACCGAGTCTAAAGCAGATATGATAAAATGTTTTACAGCAATTTCCTGCTTCTATGAGACTCGTTTTACAGCATTTCGTCTTTATTTGCTCACTATGATTTGCAACAATCTCAAAACCTCTAATAGTAATTATGTTTTATTAGTATTTCCCGACTGTATGCCTATCCTTTGATAAGATAAACCCGTAAAGAAACAGTTTAACTTCTGCAACATTAAATAATTAAAGATACATATTTTTAACAATTTGTACTGTTAGTTCTCTAATTAACTTATTTTAACCCGATTAATGTTGATAGAAAAATTTAACTAATAGGCCTACTGTTAAAATGAATAAAATGATTTTTTCATAACTTTAAATACATTATTTTTTTGACTGATATACCAGATTTTTGACGAAATCCATGTGTTTATTGCTAATAAACTCACGTATATAATGTCTCTGGAATGATTTCACCAAACAGGCAGTATTATAACCGATTTTGCAAAACGTTTTCATCCTAATAAATCTATGATTTAAGTAGAGTTGGTGGATAGGCCTTTAAAATTTGGTGAATAGTCTCCATATTACCATAATTAATTAGGTGGCCGATGGCAAATGTGTCTAGCACATTGACTGGTGCGATTAATATGGCAAAAAAATCGATTGTAAAAATCTATCAAGCGGATACTATCGTCATCTACTCAAGAACTAAGAAGAAACTGCAAGTAATGTTAAAGGAAATGCCACTATTGATTAATAAATCTGAAACTAAGCAGGTGACATGTAGCTTTGAAGAAAATATGGCAGTTAAGGGAAACGAAGATCAATATACCTGCGTTGAGGATAAACAGTTAAGTTTCAAATTAGAAAAGTTAAAAAGATTAGACCTAAAACGACTAATTCTTGCTAACTAGTCACTCAGTTTCATTCTGAAAAATTACTTTCCATTTAACATCTTGAGAGAAGTGACTGAAATCTGTATTCTAAGGTTGTAAAACTCTCTTTGCCAGAAATAAAAATAAAGAAATAAAATGCGTAGTTGGGAATATCTCTGAGAAGAAGAGAGAGAAGCATGTTTGTTATGTGTTCAGTGAACTGTTCCCGTAAGACAGGTCTAAGGCAAGGAACTATGTATACGAGACAGCGATGCAAAGATCTTTGCATCTCTTTCTAGTATTCTTTGTTCAGTGACATTACTATCAACCGTTCTACAGTTCAAATATACATATCCTCTTCTTGGTTATTCAGTGGTCATATGCATAAGGACATTATGCCAATTGGAGAAACTCTGTGAGTGGATGAGTTTAAGGAAAGATTTTCGTTTCTTATTTGATACTATGTGATCTAACATACATTTCTCACATGAACTGTGATTTTATTCACCTAATACGTTGTTTCTGCGGTTAATTGGCAATTCTGCTTATACTGTAAGAGCTCGTCTTGCATTTCGATGCAACTTAAGTAGTAATATTTGCTAAAAGAGCACGAATGTCTGTCATAATGTTGGTGTAATCATTAACAACAATTAATCATCAGAAATTTGAATCGGTAGTAGGGCAGGTATAATTTCTTGTGAGATCTTATATCACTATCGTCCGTACAAATGAATTTTATGTCGCCGCTTGTTGAAATGGGATTCGCTACATGTTATTCTTATAATCATGTGACCTGTACCTATTTTTTTTAAAGAAGTAGCAGGTTTATTTTCTTGAACATAACTAGACAGCTAAACACTAGTCATCACTTTATAATTATTACCTATAATTACTAATAAAGTTACGAAATAAATGTTTATATGAGAATCTGTGTGAAGTTTGTGTTTAAAATTCATTTTCAAAAGAAATTAAACAATTTTATTGCAAGTTTTATTACGTAGTGAATAATCTCGTTCCCTTACCCCACGGACAAAAACATCTGGTCTTCACATAATAAAAATGAAACGAATTGAGGAATTTAGACAATGAAATAATTGCCATGTTAAAAAAAAAGATTTACATCGCCGCCATAAAATACTAATCCCACAGTTAACTGAAAATCTCTTCTATAAGAATAAAATGATCTAAGACGCAGCAGAGCTTAAAAGAACCATCACGAAAGTATACGAGCATTAGAGCTGAGAGAAAGAGGGTTGAAAATGGTTAGTGGTACAATGATGGAGTAAGGAAAGCAATACGTTATGTGTAGGAACAGTAGAACCGATGTTTAATGTAATGCTGCAACAAAATAAACTGGAATCAGTAAAGAATTCTAAGTACGAAGGAACCAATGTGTAAAGAAATTTTTCGAAAATTAAAATTATTGTTAAAGATACTTGGATTTTGAATGGATCGAGGAAGATTATTTTAAGGAATTGCAATACCATGTGAAGTATCTACCAAATAAATAAATAAATAGTCAGGACTATGGAAGAAACATTATTTGAGATGTCTGGAAATTTTGTACGCGGATAATCAAAGAAAAGTGAAATTGACAATGGAGATACAAAAGAGAGGAGAGGAGAAGTAGCATGAAAGGAAGGAAATAAGGTAGACGGAAAGATTCTACTTGGATCAAACATAGCTCATGAACGATTTACAGAGATCGATACCGAATGAAGAGTGTAATGTAAAAGTAAGAAAAAAATGTTTTTGCAGTTTTGAGAGGCATCAACAATGCATGAATCAAATCATTCAGGACCAATAGGAGTTGACTAGCTACAGCCAATATAGCTTCAACTGAGAAAAATAGAACGATAGGAATTCAGGTGTAGAATCTTTTCTTATGTCAAGACTGATGCGATCATCCCTCTCTTCCAACTTTGAGTTTACATTTTCTACTCAAGATACCTCTTAAAACCCACGTCCTCAATTATTATCTACTTAGTAAATTCTAATGTTTGTCTGCATCCACAGATTTAACTTTTAGTTATTTCCTCCACTAAAAAATAAACAAATCTCTCGTATCTTAAAACGGCACCACGATATTAGTCAGTATCTTCCACATACTTCTTTCATTCCATTCCCCATCATTTCGTACTTCATCTGTACAAATAATTTTCTACATTTCAAATTCTTTGTGGTATTCTTCACTACCAGAAAGTGTTTCCACCTATTCATACAGCTTTAAAAAGTTCTATTTGAGTACTAGATCAATGTTTGAAACAATAGGGTTTCTCTTATCCGAGAAAACTCTTTTAGATGATTCTAATTTTTTTTTTTTTTTTTAACTTTACTCCTGCCTCGGTTATCACATACAATTTTACTTCGCAAGTAGTTCTTGTGAGAATCACATAATTGATCACAACATCACAGCATCTGACTAATGAAAGACGAAATTAGTTACAGGGCTCAAAAAGTAAATTCACGATTCTAGATTCTCGAAATTATATCAATACAGCACAGTGGTTTGAAGAGTAAATGTCAGGCTGCAAAACACTACGTCTTCTAAACCGGTCAACGCATCGCTCTTTGTGACAGTCCATTACCAACTGTTAGAAGGAATTTTCGGCTCGAGGGAAGGAAGGAAACAGAGCAAAAATATTAAAATGTGTCTCGGTATGCCCGTGCGGTGTCGAGCCAGAGGCGCCCCGAGCCGTTCATTAATCACTCGACACTCCTACTCCGGCGAGGTGATGCCCGGGAGACAAATAACTCGCAACAAGCTGGGGAGAGCCTCTCCTCTCACCGTCACCTGCTCTCATTTTTCACTCGCCCTCTCTCACAGTCTCCATCTCACTCGCTCCCTTTTCCCTTTCATCTTTTGTCCAGCTCGTCACATAGCGAAATAATAACAACACCGACAAGTCCGGTGAGAGCAACCGTTCCATCCGGAAACAAATCGGTCGCTGGGAAAGGACATACGTCACAGTCCAGTCATACTGAAAGCACAGTTATATAGTGACATATTCTATACTAATCCCAGCAGGGTACCCGTAGATTTCTGGTCTAGTTGGGGTTGACTAACCCGTACACTGTTCTCAGCCCCCCATTATTATTATTCTTCACTGAAAATGGATAGCGGAGGGTCCATTGCACGTATCCGAAATGGTAATAGATTTTGGAGGGAGGCGACAATGGGTTAGTTTGAGGGCCATCCCGACATGAAACACATAGATCCAGATTGCCAGAATGATTTATAGAGAAGTGCTCCTGTCGGATTTTAAGTTTACTCGCCCGAAAAATCCTTCCTATTCCATTCTCTAATCGCTCGTGGAAAGAAAGAATACAGAAATGAATCGGTTCTGGCCCTGATTTCTCTTATCTTATTTTCGCGGTCATTCCTAGATATCAATGTTGCTGGTAATAATATTTCTTTGCTGTTATTCCGGAATAAGTCAGTCGTGAATTTTCCAATTTTCCAATTAACTTCGGTTAAGAGCAACGCCTTTGGTGTTCCAGATATACCCAACCTAACTCCTGCAACATTCTCTGTAGCTACATATATCTCTCATGATTCGGGCGGCTCTTCTTTAGACCTTCTCCAATGCCTCCATTTACACGTTTTGATGGGGATCCCGTACAGAACAACAATATTCTAAGTGAGGACGCACTAATTCTTTGTATGCAATCGATTTAACTTGTGATATGCACTTTTTTTTAATTACGATCTAAAAATCGTAGCATATTATTTGATTTCCATATTACCTGGTCGATATGCACTTGGTATTTTTTAGCAATTAACTCCAACTGTCTAAGTTGATTCACGTCCGTAGGTATAACCTCAATTGCCCTACACGTGACCCCTGGGTAGTGCTAAGAAAGCAACAGCGATAAGATGAGACCAAACTGTCTGAATAGACCTCTCGGTCAAAGGATACACAAAAAGGGTACCTCATAAATAATCATACGATAAATAAATAACTCTTTACACCACACAATTATTTTTATAACATCTTCTTATAACAAAGCGCAGTCGTCCTGGGTTTTGATTTCACGATAAATAATAGTATCATCGGCAAATAGTCTTTTCTTCCCCTTTATTACGACGCAAAAATCATTAATATATACAAGAAACAACAGAGGCCCTATCATGCTCCGCTGAAAAATCCAGGGACTTCACTTCGGTGAGTGATGAGCGCTCACCGTCGAGAACTCTACATTGTGTTCTGCCCTTCAGAAAGTCTGCAGCCCAGTCGCATATTTGTATAAATATGCCATAACTACGAAGTTTTCTAAGTAATATAGTGTGAGGCACAGTATCGAAAGCTTTTTTAAAATCTAATAGAGCTAAGTCAAACTGGGATTGCACATCTATAATACGGCACAAGTCGTGAATTAAAAGTTCAAGTTGTGTTTCGCCGCAATCGCCTTTTCTGAATCCATGTTGATTTTGGTTTAAAAGCTCCCTATCATCCGAAAACTGCATGACATTTGAATACATGATATTTTATAAAATCCTACAAAATATTTACGTTAACGAGGTCGGCGTTAATTTCGAGGATCATTCACATTTTTAAACACCTGACTTACGATGGCGGTCTTCCATTCGTCTGGTATTTTTCCTTGAACCAATATAATTTCATCAAATACGGCGTAATTTCCTTTGCGTACCTAGAGTAGAATGTTGCAGGAATACCTTTTTTTTTTTTTTTTTTTTTTTTTTTTAACTGCTTAACTTCTCCTATAACAACTAGGTCTTTAGAGACGGGAAAGGATGGAGGACAAGGAATGGGAAGGAATTCGGCCATGGCCTTTTGAAGAAAGCATCCGGGCATTCACCCAAATACCAATAAGGCTCCCGGCAGGAATACCGTCTAGTCCGGGAGTCTTATTGGTTTTTACGTTCATAAGCAGTTTAGTTATTCCATCGACATCAAGAATGGGATCTTTCACAATTTAGTTGGTACGATTCTTAAATATCAGAATCTCCTCTACGTTTTCTGTTGTGTAAGCTTGTTTAAATATATTATTCAAAATTTCTGCTTTGTCTATGCTAGTTTCCTAAAATTCCCCATTTTCCTTAATCACTGACGGCATAATCTTACGAAAGCCTCCTACTGCTTTGGTATACGACCATAACTTTTTTGGATTAGTAAGTAGAAACATTAAGAAACATATGTAGAAAATTTTATTAAATTCGCGCAAGCCATTTCCAGAATTATCGCTATATTATTTTTATTCGTCCGATGAGAATCATCTGCATCACATTTCATTAATTTAGCAACCTGGAATTAAAGTAAACGTCGATTTATCTGCTCAATTCTCAGAACATGATGGGTTGGATGTTGTGATATGGAATGTCAGTTTTAATTCTGTTCCAGGTTGTACTTCAACCTAATCACAAAATCTACTAATGTTGCTGCTCGAAAAATCGAAACATGGACCGTACGCTCATTAATGCATACCAAAAGTGCATGCCAAAAATATGTATCTGAATTGTGTCTGTTGGTCTGGCATCACACATAAAATACAATTACGAGAGGGTTTTCACAATCTGAAAGCTTCTGGATCGTGTTAAAATCTGGCGTACGAGTATGTCTTAAGAATTTCCAACACATTTATTTTACGAAAAATCTGTGCTAACTTGAAAACTGCTGAATCGGTTGTGGCGAGATTTTCACAGTGTCTAATATAGGTATGTCTCATTATGCTACCTCATCTGTTGCTGGCGCTGAAAATTGTCTTATTATGCTACTTCATCTGGCGTGCTGCAGCCCAAAATTAAAATCTGTTTCGCATCTTATTGTCAAGTATTAAATATTTTCCAAAATAGTTTTTATTAATAACACGGAAAGCTCCCTTTCAATTACTATGCTGTAGTTACACACATATTACTGTTAGTACTCACAGATTGTATGTTCGTCGCAAAAGATAACTTCAATGGCAACGATAGTCTCTAGCGTTTTTTCTCAGTTATTAATTTCTCTTTACAAGATTCCTCGTTGCTATCAGAACGGCCATCTATGGGGTTTAAAGACTCAGTAACCAAAAGTTAAGGAAATAACCTGTACATCTGGTTAGTTTTCTTACAAAGGATGAGGTGTGCAATATATATTTCGTATTGCATTTTTGGTGTTTCTAACGATACGTTCAGTAACGTTGAAACATAAGACATGCACTCATTTTTTTTTTTTTTTTTTTGCTTACACCTTTCCGCCTCTTTAACGTCGAAGTCATTAGAGGTGGGAAAACACAGGGGAAGAAACAGGAAGGAATTATAACATGGCCTTTTTAAGAAAGCATACCGGCATTCGCCTAGAGTGCTCTGGGGAAACCATGGAAAACCCAAATCTTTATCCCCGGACGGGGATGAAAACGCACGTCCTAACGAACGCGAGGCCACGGCGTTATTCACTCAACCACACGTTTCAAGTCTTCTCATATGTTTTAAAATGGATAAAACCATATCGAAATCTGCTCTGTAGTTTTTGAGTATTCCTGGATTAATTTTATAGATAGAGATACACCATAGTAAATTAAATGATGTACAAATGTCAAGCGAATTTTTGAATTTGATGACTGACAATATTTTACTGTTATTTTTCGTTTATGCCCCATTTTTATTAAAATAAGTGACATGGAAATGTGAATCACTGGTTTTAAATAATTTTTTTATTACTGTGGCTATTAATCGACAGTTCGGTATTACACATAATTTTTTTATATAACTGGGTTCACAAGAGTCTTCTTAACTGTGTTTACCTATTGTAACTAATTATAGGCACCATAACTGAGATGAATTGTAAGATATTAATAAATTTGTTGTTTAAGGGGAGCTATATTCTGTTCGAAATATCCTTCGCAGATAAATTTGGAATCTTTCCAACCTTTGTTCTATACTTGAAATAAAGCCAATATTAAACCTTTATCGCAATAAAAGAAAGGGTCGCGGTCGCGGGAATTTTCAAAATTCCCATCATGAGAAGAATTGTGACTTAGGTACAATATGTTGAAAACATAATGGTCTTTATCGAGACGGAGTTGCCAGAGACAGACATTCCTGGTTTGTCACGAATTTTTGAGGGGAAAAAAGCATACTCTTAGTTCAGGGCATCGTTTACAAATCTGTAAGTTAAATTACTCATTTACTCGACAATTTTCAGTGATTAAAATGAGTAGCTAGTGAGAGACCTTAAGTAATCTTTTTTTTTCAAGGATATTGTTACAGTTCATCTTCTAGATAATTTTTCATTAAAAAAAAATTCACATCAAATTACTAGATTAAACGTACATTTATGAACAGCGTGTGGTTTGGATGGATTTCCCATGAAAGGTTAAATATTCGGTCAAACCGTTGGTACAGGATAATTAAGATTGTAATTACCTACATTTCTCTTATTTCTCCCTATAATGATGTCAGATATATGAAACGCTGAAAGACAGATCAGAATTTACAGCAATGAACGTTAAACTCCTGTAATCCAGGAAATTATGTAACTTACACCATCAAAGCGTTAGCTCCCACGTTTGACCAATTCAAAGTATATTTTACTATCTTAATTATCTTAATTCAGTACAACGAACGGAAATTTGGAATCATTGTCAGCTGTAATTGTCATCGATCGTGACATAAACACCGTGACGATGTGTAACTTCAAAAAAATAATTTCAAATTTTTCCCCTTACTGAAAAAAAACGTTCGGGTATATGCGTGAAACTAAAACCAAAACTGTTCAAAATTTAGTCTGAACGAACTAACAACTGGTCAGATAATTATGTACATTCGTTAACATTTGGTAATTAAAATCCAGGTTGATGTGTTAACAGGAACTACTACACTATAAACATTACTTTCAAACATACAAGTGAAAAAACAAATTTGGAAAACAAATATTCAAAATGACTTCCGGAGGCAACTGTACTCTACGTACTGTTGAAATAAAGAATTTTATTGTTCGAAACATTACAGTATTTCATTTTGTCATGTTACAGAAACACTACTGACAATAATTCCAAATGAAATCATAAATATCCTGCTAAGTAAAAATACTTTAAAATAACATTAATACGTGTACAACTGCATTTGATTTTGAATCAGGCGTACCAAGTATAGAACTAAAATTTTTCAGATCAGTAACTTTGGTAACATAAACAAAGCGATAGCTTCTCCCTCAAAGCCGGTTTGCTGATATTTAAAGACAACCTCGGTGATGGCACTGTCTGGTCTGGGAGGAAACTTGTCTGCCAAAGATGCGGCAACTCTAGCAACGAACGGAGGTGCAAATATTTACCAGACGGAGGCACGGCCCACCGAACTAACTGCTCTTTCAAAAGTAAAAGCTAAAAAAACTTTGTAAGAAGCTTCCATCGCAGAGTAAAGTCTCCACTTGCTTAGTAGACGCTAGTCGAACTTGCGACGCCAGTGTAAATATGCACTGGAAATATTTTTCCGGCTAATGGACTGGGATGACTTTGATCGATGTCTCTTCAGACGGGAACTTATACTTCAGCCCTCTAGTGAGGTTCCAGAGTAAATATCAACTTTTTATAGATAATGTCTATGATAGTGGAATGGGACATTAAAAGACCTCTTGTTAAGGTTCCACTACAAGTTCACTAAAAACTGCAGCAGGCAGAGGAGGCAAAACGTATGATATTGACAAACTACTCGCTGTTAGTCGTTGTATAATAATTAATCAGTCCTAACACGGAAGCCAAGTAGAACAACTTGTAACATGTTGATTTATAAAAAGGTTGAACAATTTCAAACATTCAAACCATTATTTCTTCCACTGGACTTTCTTTTTTTTTTTTTTCACAATCCGTTCCATACCATTCTTATTTAATAAGCCCGTCTTAACGTTTTAGGTTTGGCTTTGTTTGAGGAATTTTTCTATTCTCTTGTCCGCCTTTGTGTAACAGAATTTTCTAAACACCATTTAAGTATTAATTTTCTTATACTTTTCAATGACAGGTAGACAATTTCAATTAATTTTTGCCTGTACTTCTGCTCCGTAGAAACGTTCATAAAAACATCCTTTAATAAAACTCAAGATTTTTCCAAAAGATTTAAAGCATATTAGCAAACAAATGACGTACCTCCGTGTTAGCGTCTTTCCGAACGAGCTTTTCCGATCCCAATATCTGGAGATTATATAGGCGTCACAGAATATTCAAGACCATATTAAAGAGACCGACAGTACTTTTTGGAGTACTGACGGTAGCTTCAACAGTAGAGATACTGCAATACAATTAGAACTGATACAAAATTAAACTGAATCATAATAAAACGGTTTTAAAAGAAAGGCGAAAATATTTCAATATCAAACTGGCAAATCGGAACAATTTTAAACATTCAAACCATTATTTCTTCCGCTGGCCTTTTTCACATTTCGTTCCTTACCATTCTAATTTAATAAACCCCTCTTAACGTTTTAGGATTGGCTTTGTTGAAGGAAGTTTTGCATTCTTTTGTCCGTCTTTGTGTAACGGAATTTTTTAAACAACATCTGAATTGTGCAAAGCAATTTCAGGCAGTAATGTTATGTAAACCTGCCTTAATGTTTTTTTACCTAAAGATTTTCTATTTTTGCACTGGTTTAGACTCTCTTCAAAAATCTTCTGTATCATCTATGGTGGTAGTATGAATTCGCTCTGGGAAAAACGAATAAAAATTAGTCATTATCTTTTTATATGTTTTGTGTGATGTGAGTAAACTTTCTCTGATTGGATTCTCGAGATTTATGATAGCTGCATTTGATTTTAATTGAAGGAAAGTTTTAATGGTATGAAAACATTTCTAAGAAGAGTATGATTTCAAAAATGAATAACTATTATTCATTTGATATATATACAGTATTTCGTGATTACCTAAGTTTCAAGTAAATTATCTGTAATTATTGAATAAAACCCCTGTTTCTTACCTTCCGTAAAAAGAAATTCCTAGGTTATGTTGGGATTTGAATCGAGTAACCACTCCACCGAACACAGTGTAAACATTACAGCTCTTCTCCTTACTTTAATTTCTTCACCTAGTCGTCGTAAATAACGAAATACTAATACGTAAATTTAAACGAACATATTTTCAATCTTTGCCACGCATTCTAATTTTTGTCTCTATTCTTCATATTTTTGTGCAGTTACCTTCAATGCAGAAAATTGCCTTTTATCTGCCATCGCAGTAAAATATCCTTATAAACAGTAGAATTATATATAAAATTAAATTAAATTATTTATTTGAAATTTAGACAATTCCTTTTAACAATATATGCAGAAATTAAGTCAATTAAGCTACTTGTTTTAAATTTCCTTTCTTGAAAATTGCTGACCAGAATAATATACAGAAGAATGGAAATGGTAGTAGAGGAGATAGTAGGTGAAGATCAGTTTGGATTTAGGAAAAATTGTGGTACGGAAGAGCAATTTTCGCTTTAAGATTAATACTTGAAGGGTGGATCAAGAAAAACAAAGATACTTTTTTGGCGTTTATTGATTTAGATAAAGGTTTTAATAACGTTAGGTGGGACAAGATGTTAAAATTTTTAAAGAAGTTAGTTCTTAAATAACGAGATAGAAGAATACTTTATAAATTATATAAGAATCAAGTATCTATAATAAAAGTAGAGAACCATCAGATATATAATCACTTAAAAAGGGTGTGAGACAAGGTTGTAGTCTATCCCTGTTAGTTTTCAACTTGTATGTAGAAGAAGCAATAAAGGAAATAAAAGAAAAATTTCATAATTTTTCGGGGAGAAAAAATCAGTGTGCTACGATTTGTTGATGCCATTGTCTTGTTAGCAGAACAGGCTGATCATATTGAGAAGCTACTGAATGGCGTGAACAAAATACTGAAGGAAGATTTTGGACTGAATATAAATCAAAGTAAGACAAAAGGGATGAAATGTAGCAGAAATAATACCAATAATAGTAGATTCAACATAGAAACAGGATCGTATAAAATAGGAGAAGTAAGCGATTTCTGCTACTTGAGAAGCAAAATTACAACCGATGGTCGAATCAAGAATGTTGTTAAAAGCGGAATAGCACTAGCAAAAAGACTCTTCATGAAAAAGAGAAATTTTTAGTTTCAAACATTGATGTAGGAATTAGAAAGAACTCTTTAAAACCCTATGTGTGGAGCACAGCACTTTATGGTAGCGAAACATGGACATTAGGAATACCAGAAAAAAAGAAAATTGAAGCACTTGAAATTGGTGCTACAGAAGAATGCTGAAAGTTCAGTGGTCAGACAAAGTAAGAAATGAACGCGTTTTGGAAATGAAGGATCAGGAAAGAAGTTTGTGGAAGAAGCTTACAGAAAGATGAGACAGGCTGGTAGGTCATATTTTGAGACATGCTGGATTGGTTAATTTGTAAGAGGAGGGAACAGTCGAATGTAAGAACTGCAGTGGAAGACAGAGATTAGAATAAATGAAGCAGATAATTGAGGACGTGAGTTGTATGGGATATGTAGAGCTGAAGAGGTTAGCACAAGATAGGAAGGGATGGAGGATTGCATCAAAACAGTCAAAAGACTGATGACAGAAAAAAAAAAAAAACAGAAACCTAAAATTCTGGTAACGTTGGACTGGCCGAAGGTTTCCGAGTTACCGAGCTTGCATCTACCCTTCTGGTTCAATGCATTTTATTAAAGTGGATAGTAAGTGATCGGAAGTAAGTGGTAGTTCTTTTAAACAATGCAGCTTCTCATTAAGTACGAGACTAGACTTTTATTAAGTGCCAAAATATCAGTTTTATTTTACTCACAGATGGAAGTAGAAACAGAATAGAACAGCAAATAGCTTCTTTTTTTATTTTTTTTATTTCGATCTATAGAGTAGCGTGATTTTGGGAGACCACAGAAGACGGAATTCTCGATATCCGCGCGGTGGTTTGAGCTCGCGTCATCCTGAACACCAGGCTGGAGCATAATCACTCACACACTGCGCTCGGTAACAGATATCAGTGACCTTTACTTGAATCAACAGGTAGCTGGGTCACGAGTAACACACCTACCTGAGATGTTAACTTGTTGAACTACCATAGTAGAGGATTTAGATTTCATTCTACCCTATTTACTGAAAGTTAATCGGCTGAACGCTGAGAGTATTTCTTAACGCAGGAAAAAAATAAACAAATAAAATTATAATCTGTTACTGACATTTAGAAATAAGTACAAACAATACGCAACAGCTCATTTCATTGGTCACTAAGCTTCGAAAAATGGACTAGTGACGATTTAGGATTTAGGTATACAGAAACAATTGGTTGTTAATGTTCTAAGTTATTGAATATACCATAAACCGGAAATGGAACTCAGTTGTTGTGTGAAGGATTTCAGAAGAATCCATGTGACAACTATATAGCTCTTAAAAATGCAGAGTGTACATCAGAAAATCTCTCTAAGCCTGAAATAAAATTGAACAAAGGTATATAAAAATCAATTGTTTTATATTTCTACAGTTTCAGCTACATAATATCCACCTATCTGGTTCTCTACGTTTACGGCAGAAATAATATTTTATTAAACTTTTAAAATATTTTGAGTTAGAATAAATGCCATTTAGACAATTTTTTACATAATTTTTGTATGTACTTAAATTTTCTTATTATAATTACCTTCGGAAAGAGTAATGATTGTTCCTGACAACTCGTTCTCCCTTCACAACATAGCTTAAGGGTGGTTTGAAAATTTTTCAGCCTAAACCATTGCATACTGCAAAGATAAATAATTTTTCCAAATGTTGTGGAAAACATTTATTTGTTTGGTGTGGAATATTGATCTACAAGTTTTATTTGTAGTTCACATTTCGTAGTTTATCGAAATAGCGTTGGTGTCAGAAGTCGGAGCTGGAGATCTTTTCAAATCACATTGTTAAAGACGCGTATCATGCGGTTAACCGTTTCAGGTGGTGGTGAGTGCTACGGTATTCGATTAACTGGAGTCTTGCTCTAGTTCACCGGACGTGCGCGGTCCCTCGCCTCCGGGGGGAGTTGGCGGTCGGTCTGCTGGAAGCGTGACATCCAACCGAGGTGAGGATTGAAAATCGAGTTAGGACCACGGCGGCTCTGGGCGTCCCTCCAGATTGGGCTCCACCCTCGGGGGACGGAAAAAGCGGACTTGCGGACTGCTCAGCTAAACGCGACGTGACCCGCAAGTGGCTCTGTCTGACTTGCGGCTCTATCATCAAACACAAGTCGCTAACACAGCTGGAAAGTTTATGCCGGATTCTTTCCGCCCTCTTATGGTGCAGAAGACTCCTCCATCTTATTATAATCAGGAGGATGACTATTATTCTTTCGATTAACCACTGTGGCTTCGGATTTAGTAAAATATTACAGGTGCGTATATTAATTGCTTGCTGTGTTCTGTTCGTAGCTTGTGCATTTATTTATTAATTGTGATGTCGTGTGCAGCCTACCAACTACCAGCGCCAAATTCATGACGCCTCTGGGGCGCCCCAACGCCCCAACGCTGTTTTGTCTTGCTGCTGGCATCTGCGAGCATTAGTTGGGGAAAGAAACTTAATAGTATCCTAACTAATGAAGGATTTGGGAAAGGCTATATTACCCTCTTACAACCTAATGTCAACCTATCTTGTACGTGGTGCACTAGGTTCGAGTGGACGAGGCTCTGTCAACTGGAAGATTCCCTGTATAAAGAGTCACCCACAGCTTGTGACGGCCTCCTAAAGGAATCCAGATGAAGTAAATGAATTCTGCTACTTCTTGACAATTACAACACATAATTTAGCCACCTAGATCACCGAACACGAACTTCTTCGAACTCTTACGGAATATTATTGATTGAGGTTGAGGTGTACACCCTCTTCTTAAGATATAAATTGATTTTTGTTTGCATAAATTATGAATAAAAATATTATTGATAATTGAAATTGCTGATATGAGGAATCGGAATGTTACTTTGCACATTAACAATAGCACTGTACCTACGTTTGTCATTAATATACGACTATTATAGAATGATTCTTCATCAAATGTTATTAACAGCAGTATGACACAATTAAACAAACATCTTAAAATCCAACAATGGTTCTTTTTACATCAGTTCTCATGGTTTTCTATATGTCCGTTGATTATGCTCAGCGGGGCTGTGAGTCTTTCTCTATGCCGACACTGGGTTGATCAATACAATAATGATTTGTGGAGATCACCATATCGGCGGGGTTGCCATTTAGCAGAAGGCGCCGAATCCACTGTCCGCAGTCGTCCAACGCGATGATTCCATTTTCTGCTTGCCTTTGGAGACCCACGTCAACTCGGATAAACGACATGGAACACGTGAGCCACACACCTTATCGCCGTTAGTCACCACACATTTATTTCTCCAGGCTGACCACGCACTCACCACACAGCTCGCAATCCACTGTACTATCCTTACCGTTTCACCGTAGCGGCAAACTTTGTTCATTCACTGAGGGCTACTCGGCCCAAGGTCACATCTCGGAATGCAGCCGGGCATTTACCGTTACCTTCATTCTTCTGTGCGTGCTATGGGTCGAGAGTCTCATAAATACATTTCAATGTAGAGTGGCAGTACACTACCAGGTCTAGTACCTACCACTACCAAGCAATTACTGGTTCACAGGGACGAAATGGTTGCTGATAATTCCTGGGAACTTGTGCCAGGTGGTTGACTCCATGCCACGACAAGTTTCTGAAATCTTGTAAGCTAAAGAAGGCTCTACTCATTATTAGATGAATATTCCTTTATATCTGGACTTGGCTGTGTGTTTCTAAACATGTATTCCACAAACGCGAGTAGCAAGAGAGAAATACTACGAAAACAGTCGAACCTATGGCTGGTGACTGACACTGTCCATTGGTAGTTCATAAAATTCTGAAAGCAGAAGGCACAAATGGTCATTTACATCCTTTATCAATTATCTTCTTTCGACAACACCACCGAGCTCCAGCCTGTCATTCAGGAAGACACAGATTCAGATAACCTTCCAGATATCCTGATTTCGGTTTTTCAGTGTTTCGCAATATCACTCCAGGGATTGGTTCTTTCAAAAGATCATATGCGATTGCTTCCCTTTCCCTAGCCTCTATTCCTCTGTCACCATTAATCACCTCGACGTAGATGAGATGCAAAGCCATAAAAAAATTACATCAACTACGTGTCATAAAATTCAGCTGCACAATCACTATTGGTCAGGTTCCATCGTGTTCCATCGTGTGGCATTGTTTAGATTATTGTGGCAGAACTGTTAGAACAGTTAGTCGTATCATCAGGCTTTAAGAAGTGGTTCGCAGCCACCCGGGTGAGTGTTAATGCTGGGTACTCGGCGAGCGTCTGGCGGTGAGGTTGCTGCGTGTGATGGATTGCCCGAGGCCGCACAGATGCGGATTTAATCGGCCGGTGGTGGCGGCCCTGCGCCCGCCCCTGACCACCTGAGAGCCACCACAGGTCGATCTCTCGCTCCACTTGCAGAGTAATTCACAGCGTGACAGATTGCCTGCCAGTTGGCGGTCACTGGTTCCTGCGCTTCTACAGAGGTCAAAAGTCGATTATCGAATTTTTGGTTGTAACGTAATTAAACCTTACGTTCATCAAACAATTACTGAATAATAGAAACGCAATTAAGTTATGCTACTGCATCATCACCGTGAACTGATAGTAAACAGAGTGAACGCCATTATATACTAATAAAAACATGAAAAGAATCTAAACAAAGTCACTAGACCAGTTATGAACAACATTAATAGTTACAGGTGTTTTGTTGTTGTTGAATTTTTTTTTTTGAATGGCGGCTACCAAGATTTGTCTCAGTAGTTGCTAATGATAAATTACTTCAAACAACAACGAGGTAATTATCTAAAATCCTTAATTGGTCAAAGCGCAATTAGTGAAAGCTGAATGAAGTTCTCCTAGTTCAATTAACTTTGCCCAGCCATGTCAGATTCACTCATAGCTGCGTTAAATGAAGCTAAATAAACATACCACGCCAACGAGCACACAACCACCAAGTCAACTGCTGGCGCCAGATTATCAAATAGCTACACAAAACGTTAAATAATTTGCTGATCATTTGTCTTTTTCTCAGTCTTTGCCTATGGTTTCTTGTTCTTGGAGAGGATTATTATCCACCAAAAATAAAGTATTAGAAACGTCGTTAACCTCACGTTAGGATCGGGGGAGGAGGGGAGAGAGTTTTTCCGTACTACTATTCTATTAATATTTTGTGATAGTCTCCGGTAACGCCTTGATCTGAATCATGGGGTTGGACGTAGGATTTGAATGACCTAAATTCTCGAGATGTTTCCCTGGCAAAATGATATTCTTCTGCGCTGTGTGTCTCATGAACCAGCATTCCACACCCGGCTTCCTGCTTTAATGCAACGACTTACATGTTACTGTATTACGTATTGAATCATCACATAAAAAACTCTTAAGAGAAATTCCGTTCCGACTCACGTGAACCTAACTCCATCGCCTGTTTCTTGTTTATAAGTATGGGGTGGTGCGATTTTAAACCTAATAAATAAAATTAGAAGTTGAGGACACATTTTGCGTCAGTATCATTGTCAATAGTACAAAGTATGTTGATTGAATGTGTCATTCATCGTAACGTAACGTTTTTGCTGCTTCTATATGTTTTGAGTGAGTCAAATGGCTGAGCGATAATTCTTGGGCCTTGTATCTTTGAGGACGCTGGTTCAAATCTCCGTGTGATTATCTGGATTTCAGTTTTCCAGATTTTCCTGCAGTCACTCTAAGCAAATTCTTGGATGATTCATTTAAAATTATCATGACCTACTTCCTTACTTACAGTTATTTCACGCTTCTAATGACCCCGACGTCGACGTGGCGCTACGCCCTTCCAAAGAAATCTTTATTTCTTCGTTACCTTCTTTACTGGGAAAAAATAATCATGTTTGATGGGAGAACTGCAACGTACGGATTTTCCAAGGGCGTAAGGTGCTTTTGATTTCAGTTTGTCCTAATAAGATTTCAATTCCCATGTTTTCTCGAAATCACCTCAGTCTGTAGCCGGAATTATTGCTTCCAAATGACAATAAGCCTTTTGTTTCTGTTTATTGTCAACAACTCTATATCAACTCCAATGCTGTTTCTGATATCAAGTCGCAGAACCTAATAGTAAGAGATAAAAAGTTTTGATACAGACTCCCACCCATCTTCAAATTTTCATCTTTTTTTAAATTTAGATTTTTAATTTCCTAATGTTTTTAAACTTCTGCATAATCTTACTGAAATATTACTACAGATTAATGTTGCATTGAATTGTTTCTTTACTTTGATCAGTTTAATGTTATCTTGTTCCTAATATTATTACATCAATTTAATTATATGACGTATTTACAATACGACCACACTGTTCTACTTAATATCGGTTAATAGTGCATCTCATATTTGTAGCCCTCAATAAACAGCTATAAAATTCGTTTTTACAACTTATTATTGAGACAACATTAATTTACGTTAGACCTATTTTTGGTCTTCTATAGTGATATATCGTCGCCGTAATTTCTGTTGATAGCATTCAGTATGTTTACTTACGATTTAGAAACTAACATTTCGTTTCGTTGCAATGTCCGTGCGATTAATTGTATTTCACTGATAATGTTAAAAATGGAACGAGAACTGCCAAATTTTTCGTAAAGAAAACGGATAATAATTTCTTCTGCCTATAGATAATAATCACAGCAGTGTATCATAATTTATGATTATTAAAAGTATACACAAATTTTATTTAGCAGTGAGTATATTACATACCTAATCAAATGGATGTAGGGGACGTTTGCATAACTTTTTCTACCTATCAGAAAATGTATTTGCATAAGGTTTCTTTATTCATAGAAATATGTTGTAAGGTTACAACATTGCACCTCATGAGTAGATGTCGCGACAGTGATTACCGAACTGCGACTGTAGTGAATATTATCTGTATTACTCTCCTAACTCTCTACTAAATGTGATCTATGGCAGAGGAAAGAAGAAAGTCTCCGTGGTTGCAGTTATTGTGAATATTAAGTATCATTACACAAAAATAAATAGTGTTACTAAATGTTAAAAAAAATAAATAGTTCGATATCAAGAATAATTGTATAAACTTATTGTTGAAATAAACTAGTGTAAGCCCGTGACTGTTTTTTTGCGTATCGTCACGGGTCTAGAATAGTTCCAGTTTTTACGATGAAAGATTATGACAGGTTGATCTGATCTGACCAAATATAAGCTAGACCTTTGTTTTATTCACCCTAAGGATGAATAAAATCTCTTGAACTTGAAGAACTCTGAAGTATTAATAGAAATAGGCATTAAACACGGACAGGAACGATAGCGCTATCGTTTAACTGTTTCAAAGGGCACACACTCGAACTTACCTAAACACGAACTTGACTTGTATTTGACCCATTAAGTTCACTCTGCAAAATTTAAAAAAATCCTGTTTGCTTCTAAAGCATCACGTTGTTTAATATTGAGAATGGGCAAACTCTTGTAATCACTTGTCATAGTATCTGTAACGACCAGAGAACTTAAAACACATTTCATATTATGAAATAATTCAGCAACTCCGCAGAAATAAGTTGTCAGAATAGTTGATTCGGTGACATATTTGGTGTAATGTCCACTTAAAATATTAAAATAACCTAATAACTCACATACAGCTAACATGAATAAGGACCAATAACGAAAGTGGTCAGTAAAATGTCTAAAAAAAAAAAAAAAATTTTGATCAAGCAACAACATTATTGAAAGTTGTAATTAAACTGAAATTTATCTTAAGCCGAAATGATGATTAGCATTCGTGGTTACAGCAGAGACTATGTCTAATTTAATTTTTTAAGTTTCTTTAATTGAAAAGTAACACGTTTTTTCAGCCGCAAAATTTATTAATTTTTTTAACTATGAAACGCAATGAAAAGCAAAATTAATGAACGTATTATGCCAATTAATTTGGTAGCAGTTGCTTAATTATTAAATTGTAAACATAACCACGAATTTCTTATAATGTTATCTCTGGTCGCTGTTTTGCGAGTGAAGGCTGGCCCATGACGTCATCATTTTCCAGCCAATAGCTATTGAGGTGCGTGAATGACCTTACGAAATTATATAGTAGATGTAACTGAAGCCAACGTTGTGCAGGTCTGTGGAGACATCGCGATGCCCCACCTGCTGGGTGCTTTCCGTTGTTCTCAGACAGACCGGATCTCAGTGTCAGCGCTCTCCTCCCGCGGCGGACGTAATTAAATTTCCCGCTGTCACCTCGTGACGTCGCGCCGGTGCTTCTACCTTCCGTTTCTTCCCGCTTGTTCTTCTTCTTGCCTCCGTGTCTGGCGTGCCGCGGGCAGCATACCTAACAAGGGTGGTTCCAGGCTACTGGTATTTGGGCTGGATTACTCAAAACGCATTGATTCACTGTCTGTTTCAGTTGCCCCATATTAATAAGTAGTGTGAGCCCGTTACCGTTTCTTGCATATCGTCACGGATATAGAATAATTCCAGCTTTTAGGGTTAAAGATTATAAACGGTTGACCTGATCCGACAAAATATGAACTTGACCTGTGTTTCACCCTTGGGGTGAATAAATCTCTTGACCTTGAAGAACTCAGAAGTATTATTAAATGTAGGTCTTAAACACGGACAGGTAAAATCGTGCAATCGTATATT
This sequence comes from Vandiemenella viatica, assembly GCA_031002005.1. NCBI lineage: Eukaryota > Metazoa > Arthropoda > Insecta > Orthoptera > Morabidae > Vandiemenella > Vandiemenella viatica. Next base: position 52,863,482 of record JARYHS010009186.1, read on the forward strand.
TTTTTAAAGGTCGTGTCCTCAAACTTGCTTAAATATAAACTTGACTTGAATTTGACCCTTAAAGTTCATTCTGCAAAATTTAAAAATTTCCTGTATGCTTCCAAAGCATCTCGTTGTTTTTTTTACTGAGACGGGGCAAACACTCATAATGTAATCATTGGTCACAGTATCTGTAACGACCAGAGAACTTCATACACGTTCCCTATTATTAAACAGCTGAGCAACTCCTAAGAAATTAATTGCCAGAATAGTTGATGAAGTAACTTATATGGTCTGATGTCCATTTAATATAACCTAATAACTTAATTAGGAAGAACTTTCTAAAACTCTTAGTGTGGAGCACAGTAATTTATGGTAGCGAAACATGGACTTTAGGAATATCGGAAAGAAACAAAATTGAAGCATTTGAAATGTGGTGCTACAGAAGAATGCTGAAAATTAAGTGGACAGACAAAGTAAAAAATGAACTAGTTTTGGAAATGATGGATGAGAAAAGAAGTTTATGGAAGAAGCTTACAGAAAGAAGAGACAGGCTGGTAGGTCATATTTTGAGACATGTTGGACTGGTTAATTTGTTAGTGGAGGGAACAGTCGAAGGTAAGAACTGTATAGGAAGACCGATATTAGAATATATGAAGCAGATAATTGAGGACGTGGGCTGTAAGGGGTATGTAGAAATTAAGAGGTTAGCACAGGATAGGAAGGGATGGAGGATTGCATCAAACCAGTCGAAAGACTGACGACATCAAAAAAAAAAAAAAATAATAACTTACTTACAGCAATCATGAAGAAAGACCATTAACGAAAGTTGTCAGTAAAATACCTAAAAAGCAATTAAATTGTAATGCATAAACTTTGGTCACACAACAAGATTAAAGAAAGTTTTAATTAAATTCAAATTTATCTTAAGCCGTGATGACAATTGGCGTTCGTGGTTACAACAGAGACCGTAAGTAATTTAGTTTTTTTTTAATTTTTTTTTTTTTTTTTTTTTTTTTTTTTTTTTTTTTAACTTTTTTTTTAAGTTGCTTTCATTAGCTACATGTTACTCAAAAGACATATCCAAGTTTTTTCAGACGTAAAGATTATAGATATTTTTTAAACTATGAAATGCTACGAAACGCAAACGTAATGTATGTATTATAGCAATTAATTTGGTAGCAGTTGCTATTAAATTGTAGACATAAACACGAATTTCTTCTGATGGTATCTCTGGTTGCTGTTTTGCGAGCGAAGGCTGACACGTGACACCGTTCTCCAGCCAATAGCTATCGAGATGAGTGAATGAATGACCCTACCAAATTATAAAGTATATTGCTCCAGCCGTAGGATAACGACAATTGTGAAATAACAAAAAGATATTTATATTTAAAAAATGTGGTTATAACTGTATTCTGGTTCATTCGCAATCTAATGATGCGGTAACTTTCAGTTCTATTGATTTATTTTGAAAACATCTCTTAATTAATGAATGGTCAGATTTTATATTGATATTCTTATTGCTAACGTTTTGAAATTACACCCTCTTTACTGTTTTTATTTAATGTTTCATATCCAATTAATTTTAGTTTTAAAAATCCAACTATCCAGATTTGGATATTTCGTGGTTTCCCTAAATGACTGCAGGCGAATTTTGCGATAATTCCATCAAAAGACCATGGCAAAATTCCTTTCTGTTCATTGCGCTCATCCTCTTCTGTCTCTAATGAACACGACGTCGATGCGTCCAAAAAACTTGACTCCCACCTCCCCCCCCCCACAAAAAAATAAATAAAACACAGTTTTTACGAATGGTTTTAAGTTGTAAGTTGCTAGCATTTTGACTATTCTTCAACTGTGCATAACTTGGTGTGTAGTGGTGTGTTAGCCTTTTGTTTTTCTTCTAGTAGCAAAGCACAAACTTTTGTAAAGTAATACCTCTGTAACGTTTAACGTAAAATGTTTGTTTATTGGGTGGGGACAGAATTGTTTGTTGAAGGCTTGAATTATAAATATCTTCGCATAATATTTCATAATGATCCAACTGTCCAGTACAGGTTGGTCAGGCGATAAGAAAAGGTAACAAAATCCTTCATTTATTGGAGAGGGTGATGACAGGATGTACCAGAGAAGTGAGGGAATTAAGTTGGCCAGACAATTGTTTGATTATGGTGTGTAATTTGGGACCCACGTTTTGAGTTTCGAATACTTGGAAGGCGGACAAAGAAGAGCGGCCATATTTATTTGCGAAAATTACCGCAGGAACCAGTCAGTAACTGACATAATAAAGAAGCTGGATTGGTAGCCACTGGAAGATAGGAGAAGGGTAAAAAAAGTGCTGGGAGATAACAAGGCGTATGTTGGAGATGGGGCCTGCTGGGATATTGGTCGAAGAATTAGCAGTAGTGAATGGAAAGAAAAATATTACGATGGAAACAAGCTGTCACTCGATTACATGCATAAGGTGGAATCATTTTCTTTGTTAGTAAGGTTGGGAGGGATTGGAACAAATTACCAAGGCAAGTAATGAATTATTTACAAAAAATGTTCATGGGATTTAAAATTAAAATCTTTAAAGGTAAAAATAGATAGGTGGCATTTAATAAGATATGGGTAATTAGATAATTAGGAAAATTTGCCACCGGAGAAGGGGTTCTAGAGAAATTCTGTTTAATTCAATGGACATATCACTTCTTGTGAGGAACGGAAATAGTTTCTAAATAAATGAAGTTCAGTACCAGCATCTTTAAGTACTTATTGTTATATCAGTAGTAGCAACTGTGAATGTGAAACCGCTGAGAACAATGTACTGAGCTCGAGTTCTGTAATCCTCATTTCATAGCAAATTTCTTGAGTGAAACTCAACTTGGAGGATTGTTATACTGACGTTAGACATACTATTTCACTATTACATCTCTTCAAATACTGAGCTAATCTCCTCTCCTCCGATTACCAGCTACTAACTGAGCTTATCTACAGAAAATATTCTAACCTTTGACTTCATCCAAATTTCTACATTTCCTCTAATCTACCAACAAATTAACCAAACTTACAGGTCTTAAAATGTTACTAACCATCCTCTCTCTCTTCTTTCTGCCGATTCTTCCACCATACATTCCCCTATCAATCATTTGCTTAAGATATTATGTTATTGCTTTATCTGTCCACTTAAATTTCAGTATCCGTCTGCTGTACACGTTTCAATTCCTTTTGGTATTCTTAAAGTCCAGATTTTACTTCCATAAAATACTCTATTTTTATACATAAAATTTTAGAAAGAATTTTTAATTTTTCTGAACAAAAGATTTATTTTTGTCTAGAAGGTATTTTTGCGATTGCTATACTACTTTTGAGAGCGTATTTGTTTCGACTACGGTAAGTGACAAGTAAAATATGTTATACGTATTTCAAGTAAATTGTCGTATAGCATTTGCGTTTGTCTACATAAAAATGTGAATCGACAATTTGTTTCTTCACCCAGCGTATCAGGAATATTTTTATTCATTTATAATTTGTATTTGCACCGCGGCCTTATTACATAACAGGACAGATTTTTTAATTTATACGTTGATTTTATTTTTACTTCTTATTTAAATAGGAAACCAGCTGAAGGCTGATTTCTTGTACAATAGCAAGTCACGTACATGTGAATATAATATATTTATGCTAATCGTAAAGGAACTGTTAGGAGACAGATGGAAAGTCAAACACAATTCTAGTGGTTCAGCGAGACATATATGAACAAGCAATATCGTTTTACCTGTTTAATATTTCATGCAATTACTGAAAATGGCAATATTGCAAGCGCTCTTTGATAGCAACAAATATTTGCCTTGCAGCGTTATTACCATAGAGCAGTGGGTATAAGATGGACTGTTGATGTGCCAGGAGCTGAGGCCACATCATTAAGAATCCATAGCCAGCAGCAGAGGTCCTCTGCAGTTATGTTTACTCCCTGAACCAGTCCGAAACAATCAGTGAAAATGCTAGTCATTGAGGGCAAATGGCAAAATTTTATCTCAGAGCCATAACATTTTCGCCATTGTAGTCATTATCACGACTAGGAAGTCTTTAAAAAAAAAATCTCGATAACTTTACGGAGTCAGCAGAGAACATCATTGAAACACTGTGTATAGGAATAAAATTTTGGTTATAAATATGCATTTTATGTTTTTAGATGGTGATAATTTCTCCTTCCATTCGAAACAATCTAATTATAAATTTTAAATTATAAATTTTAGGTAAATAGATAACATTTCCGTACTCGATAAATAAGATATTAAGAACAGTTACCTACCATTTTCTATTCGATATGGAAGCTTTCAAGGAAAAAATTACCCACTGTTTTTGTTGAGGGCCAAGGTACAGATATACACATTAGTGGAGGAAGGTGGATAGTTGTATAAGTTCTTGCCCCGTATAGCGACTATTCGCAACAAGGCGGTATTGCATAGTAAGAGTAAAGCCTCCACGACCTTGCTTCTTTTGATTATCCTTTCTTTAATAAATAGTCCTGAAATTGCCGTACGCTACCTGTTAGGGACCGTGCACAAACTACGTGGCTCGGTCCAGGGAGGGGAGGGGAGGGGTTAGCTGGAAGGATACACTGGGCTACGTGGGGGGAAGGGGGGGTTCCGAGCCAGGCCACGTAGCTTTCCTTTCATAACATTTTTCACAGTTAAAATGAGGAACTGAACTCACAGCAGCATGTGAACATTTATTTCCCTCAGTTAATTATCTCCGTATGTAATTTACAATAGTCTGACAAGAGAAAACCGTAGAAAATGTCTTCTGGAATCAAAAGGGAAAAAAGCTACGTGCTACGTGGGGGGGGGATGAGGTAGAGGCTAAAGCCACGTAGGGATACGTGGGGGGGAGGGGGGTTCACAGGAGGCCAAAATGGAGCTACGTGGTTTATGCACGCTCCCTTATATGTGAATTTTTAAATTTCAAAATGGAGTGCTTACCATAAACCAACATAGGACACATTAATAAATAGGTTTAAACAGTTAGCCAGTAAGAGACAATATTTAATTCCTCAAGTAGGCCAAAACGTCCTTATTGATCGCTTATTTGGAAAATTGCAGATATTTTGAGAACTGTAGCTGAAATTTATAAAAATACATTTAACGATTTAAGAATCTTCTTTTACAGTTTGTCAAATTATTTATCAGTTTATCACAAGAAACTATGTGCCTTCCATTTTCTAATAATTTCTGACATGAGAGATCAAGAAAATTGGTTCCATCACTTCAAATTTAAGTACCGCTATTTACTTACAGATCTTGTGATAACTGTTTTTGCTAGCGTTTGAGCTATTATCTTTGAGAATTATTTCATTTTATGCTACCTTAGAAACAGTGGTATACACTCCACATTATTGCTATTTGTTGCGTTTCAATGTAGAAAATCTGATTCGTTTGGAGGCGACGATGTTTTCCGACATGATGTGTTTGTGAAGATATCTGACTGCCCCAAAAAACGTATTTATGAGCGGTTATTAAAACCTGCTGTAACTTTAGTTACAGCTTCCCCTGACTTAGTGGCGGATGTTATTGGAAGCTAGTTGGAAAAAGAAAACAACGCCACAACTAAAAGAAGCAGTAGGTACAATCTAATCTAATGTTGTTGATAACAACTGTCATCATTGCAATGTAAGTAAAAGGATACTATATGTCGCCTTAAATAAAATGTATTATTATTATTTATCGCTTAATATATTGTAATTGGGTTTGATTCATTAATAAAAGAAAGTGTCGGTTTGAATTTATTTACTAACATTGTTTTTTTATTTATTTATTTAGTTAGTTAGTTTTTTTTTTTGTTTTTTTTTTTTTTTTTGCTTTCATCAGGCCAGGCTTTTGGCTGGTTTCTCCACCCCTTCCTATCTTGTGCTAACCTCATCATGTCTACGTATCCCTTACAATCCACGTCCTCAATTATCTGCTTCATATATTCTAATCTCTGTCTTCCTCTACAGTTCTTACCATCGACTGTTCCCTTTCACTAAAAAATTAACCAATCCAGCATGTCTCAAAACATGACCTACCAGCCTGTCTCTTCTTTCTGTAAGATTCCTCCATAAACTTATTTTCTCGCCCATCATTTCCAAAACTCGTTCATTTCTTATTTTGTCTGTCCACTTGATTTTCAGCATTCTTCTGTAGCACCACATTTCAAGTGCTCCAATCTTCTTTGTTTCTGGTATTCCTAATGTCCATGTTTTTGCTACCATAAAGAGTTGTGCTTCACACATAGGGCTTTAAAGGGTTCTTTCAAATTCCTAGATACATGATTGAAACTAAAATATTTCTCTTTTTCATGAAGGCTCTTTTTGCTAGTGCTAATCTGCTTTTAACATCATTCCTGCTGATGGCCATAGGCTGCAAGTTTACTTCGCAAGTAGCAGAATTCACTTACTTCTCCTATTGCATCCGATCTCATTTTTATATTTAATCTACTAGTATTTTTATCATTTCTGTTACATTTCATCACTTTTATCTTACTTTGATTTATATTCAGCCCTAAATCATCCTTCAGTATATTGTTCACAGCCATTAAGTAAGTTCTAAAAATTCTCAGCCCGTTCTACTAACAAGACAATGTCATCAGCAAATCGTAGCATACTGATTTTTTCTCCCTGAACACTTATGCCACATGGAAATTTTTCTTTTACTTCCTTTATTACTTCTTCTACATACAAGTTGGATATTAAGGGGGGTAAACTACAACCTTGTCTCACATCCTTTTTAACTGATGCATGTCTCTCATGGTTCCCTACTTTTATTATAGCCACTTGATTCTTGTATAATTTATAAATTATTCGTCAATCTCGATGTTTTAAACTTATCTTCTTTAAAATTTTGAACACCTTGTCCACCTAACATTATCAAAAGCTATTTCTAAATCAACAAAGTATCTTTGTTTTTCTTTATCCGCTCTTCAAGTATTAATCTTAAAACCAAAATTGCTTCCCTTGTACCGCGATTTTTCCTAAACCCAAAATGACCTTCACCTACCCTTTCCATTCTTCTGTATATTATTCTGGCCAGTAATTTGGAAGCATTTGATGTTAGACGAATTGTGCCATAATTCTCACATTTGTCGGCTTTTGTTGTATTCGGAAGTGTGAAGGTGATATTTTTACTAAAATCTGTTGGAATTTCTCCTGTTTCATAACTTTCTGATATCATCTTGAATAATCTTTCGATTCCTTTTTCTCCTATGCTATTAATCATTAGATAATTTGATATGGCAAATGGTATGTTGTTACTATTGCTATAAATGCAATTTCCCCGGCTAAATAAGAGTCTTAACAGATTTTTAAAGATTCATCACAGGATTAAATTGCCCAATATGAAGACTGAAATCAGATGTGTGGTTCTATGACTTATAATTTTTCTTGCCTGTTTATTGCTCAGTGGTAACTGCGTCGTTGCATACGGTGAGAATGGAAGTAGGTTCAGCTGGCCGGTCACTTTCTGATGCTATCCCACACAGGGACGGCTACAGCGCTCCACGCCAACTCCGCTGAGACCAAAAGTAGTCCTGACATCGACTAATTTGAGAGGATCACATTCATACCGTCTAGGAACAGAATCATATATTATTGTGAAGTCTCGCCACGGAGTAATACGAAGTTCGAAATCCTAACTGAATGGAACCATCTCCTTAAGCAGAATAAAATCCAGAGCTGCGATTTCCATGTCCGTCGTTTTTGGAAGTGCTTTCACAATTTCCACGCTTCCTAAGTCTGCGAGAGCTTGTACTGTATATGGTTCACGATTATAGACCAAGTCTACAAATGTTTGAGCCAACGTTTTGAAACCAGCGGAGTTTTATAGCAGCTCTGATAGCAGACTAAACAGGGCAGGACACATTGGACAGGTAGTAGGGAAAGGGGTCAAAATCCTTCATCTGTTGGAAAGAGTGATGAGGGTATGCACTAGAGAAGTAAGGGAATTGGGGTAAAAAACTCTGGTCAGACCACTGCTGGAATATTGTGGATGGGAACCACATTTTGGGTATCAAGTGCAGGAGTTGGAGGAGGTGCAGAGGAGGGATGCCAGATTTGTCTTTGTAAATTACTGCAAAACACAATCGGTAACTAATGTGATAAAGGAACTGGAGTGAGATTCATTGGAGGATAGAAAGATGGTGAAGAGAGTCATGGGAATGTACAAGGCCTATATTAGCGATGAAGCGTGGACAGCTATTACTGTCAAAATTAAGAGAAGTGCTTAGAAGTGTAAAGATGACAATGACCACAAGCTGGAACTTGATTTCAGGCATAAGGATGTGGGAAAATTTTCTTTTATAGGAATGGGTGTAAGAGTTGGAATAAATTTCCTAATTTACTGAAAACACTGCATGATTTTAAAGTAAAAATTAGTTGATGGCAAAAGTGGGTTGGAGGAGGAAGGAAGAAGGATGGGTATCTAGGGAGATTGCCGCCGGAGCGGGCGCTCCATCGCCATTTTATCAATTATTATTATTGTTATTTAAGAGGTTAGACTGACGTCTACAATCACCGTGCACTTTAATGTCAAGGTTCAAAAACATATCTATTGAGTCAGTGATTACTAACTTGTTTGCTTCTCTTTTATTTCCCGGGTTACAGTCCGGTACTTATTCGACTTACCAGGTGGTAGCACGGTGATAAAGGACTTCTTTCTTGCAGCAGCGCGTCTATCTATTACTCACCTCTGACGCTACCAAACATGAAACTCTTTGATCTTTTCACCGATAAAATTTTGTATCAGTTTTCTGCAGCGCCCACTGCAATATAACTTTAATTTGGGGCCCGTGTGAAAGTTTCCGGAATGATATATGATGAATAGCGAAGTTGATGGTTTATAGCAGTATGAAAGAAGAACTGATTCATTTTCAGCAGTTGTTTATTTGGCAGCACAAATAAGTACGTAGAAAAACACTTACAATGTCTCACAAAACAATTAGAAAACACGAAATTTTTCACTGACAGAAAGAAAAATATACGAATCTAGAAAACACACGCAGTCTATCAACATCTCTCTGTATTGCGGTCACTCCTTATCCAGTGTAGTCTAGTAGCTAATTAATGATGATGCCAAAGTTGAGAAATTAATGTTTAAAATGAAACCTCATTTCTCCATTTTTGATACTATGGAAGTAGAAATATGGCCATAACAAAAAAAAAAAATTCAGGAATAAGGAATAGTAAAACTTGGTAAATTAATGTAGGCTCATCCTCAGAGGGAACACTCGGCTGTAAAGATAACTCCTATTATTACGTAAGAGAAAGAAAATGTGTATATCAGAATTTAATAAATCAGTAATTTTAGAAAATAATTGTCTGAACTGTTTATTATTACAAAATCGTAGTAAAGTCGACAAAAATGGTGGGGAAAGTTGGAAAAATGTTATTAAAAATCATGTTCAATGCACATGTAGCATTCAGTGAAATTTCTTAAGACATTCACAAATTCGTGCATTTTTAAGCCACACAAACAATTATATGCATTTGTAGTTGAAAATATAACGCTAATGCAACTGTTTCATTTATTTATTTTGCGTCGTACGCGTTTCACCTCTCATCGAGGCATCATCAGTGACAAATCTGTGTTACAGTTTTTATATCCAGTTTTATTCTATTATTACATAATTATGGTCATGAGTTTTTTTATAGCAAAAAGTTACTTACTATTTACATTTGTTACTATGGTATGCAGCTGCGCATCACCGTTTTCATATACAAAGCATGTTTTTCCTGTATCATATTTACAATATTGTTTGTTATCATCGTTCATCGTCTGTTAGCGTCAGCTGGTTTGTTTATGTCTTGTCTCTGGTGCGCTTTCGCGTCCTTCGGTTGTCTGTTGTGGCCATCTTGTTTGTATATGTCATGTCTCGGGCCTATAGCGCGAGTTTTGAAAAGTGTGTGTAAGTGCGATGATCTTGTTAGTGTGTTTTTATGTTTATGTGTGATGTATATGTGTGTAGGTTTTTATTTATTTTTTATACAGTTTGTGTATAAAAACATGCTTTGTATATGAAAACGGAGATGCGCAGCTGCATACCAAAGTAACAAATGTAAATAGTAAATAACTTTTAGCTATAAAATATTTCATGACCATAATTATGTAATAATAGGATAAAACTGCATATAAATACTGTAACACAGATTCGTCGCTGATGATGCCTCGATGAGAGGTGAAACGCGTACGACGCAAAATAAATAAATGAAACAGTTGCATTGGCGTTATATTTTCAACTAGAAATTAATTAAGCAACTGTGAAAACATGGCCTGTAACAACATTGCAATTATATGCATGTACAGATAGAATGTGTATTGCTTGATTAACATTGAGGTTAGGTATTAAGCTGAAGACCAAGTGGGCAGAGTAATGAGGTAGGTCTTTTCCCTTGCTAGCCGGAGGAGCACTGCGGGCCATTAACTTTTTCATTTTCCGCCTCTGATCCTAATTGCAGGAGGAGACGGTAGCGGGGTGGCCCTTTTAACAGCGGTTCTGAGTGACTGTGTAGCAGAAGGACCGTCGTCCAAATGGCCGTTCTCATATGGCGCTCCGGTCCGGCCGTAATACCTGGCCGTCCTAAGAGGATTACCAGACGCGGGATGAGTCTCTGGGATCGTATTATTTCTCGGCCGTTCCCTCCTGAGACTTCCACTATTCATCTAGAAAACGGCTTCGCTGAGCTGGCTGTCAGCGCGAAGATACAGTGGCTCAGACAGCTTCTAGGGCTGTCTTGGTAATTCTTTGTCATATTTACATATGATTAAATATTTTGTACATTGTAAATTGTGACGAGGAATGGAAAGATACTGGTGGTAGGGTTAAGAGAAGTGCGTGGAACGAAAGAGATTGCCATTGACACAAGTTGGCACTTAATTTCATGCATAAGGGTGTGAGAAGATTTTCTTTTGTACGTAAGGAAATGATGAATAATTTACAAAAACAATTCAATAGAAATCAAAGTTCAAATTACTAGAGGTCAAAAGTAGGTAGGAAAAGGAAAGCTGAAAGATGGGTGTGTAGGGAAATTGGTATCGGAGAGTACGCTCCATAGCAATTAAATTAAATTAAAATCACCTCTTCATTTCGTCGCAATATTTATAACAAAACTACTGAAGAGTCAAAGAAACTGGTATAGGCATGGGTATGCAAACACAGAGATTAGTAAACACTCAGAATACGGTACTGTGATCGGCAACTCGTATATAAGACAACAGGTGTCTAGCGCTGGCGTTAGATCGGTTACTGCTGCTACAATGGCAGGTTATCGCGGTTTAAGTGTGTTTGAATGTAGTGTTTTAGTCGGCACACGAGAGATGGGACACAGCATCTCCGAGGTAGTGATGAGGTGGTGATTTTCCCGTACGACAATTTCACGAGTGTACCGTGAATATCGCGTATTCGGTAAAACATCAAATCTCCGACACCGCTGCGACAGGAAAAAGATCCTGCAAGAACGGGACCAACGACGACTGAAGAGAATCGTTTAACGTGACAGAAGTGCAACCCTTCAGCAAATTGCTGCGTATTTTAATGCTGGACCATCAAAAAGTGTCAGCGTGCGAACTATTCAACGAAACATCATCGATATGGCCTTTCGGAGCCGAAGGCCCAATCGTGTACCCTTACTGAGTGCACGACACAAAGCTTTACGCTTCACCTGGGCCCGTCAACACCGACGTTCGACTGTTGGTGATCCGAAACATGTTGCCTGGTCTGACGAGTCTCGTTCCCAATTGTATCAAGCGGATGGACGTGAACGGGTTTGGAGACAATCTCATTAGTTCATGGACCGGAGACTGTTCAAGCCGGTGGAGCCTCTGTAATGGTGTGGGGCGTGTGCAGTTAGAGTGACATGGAACCCCTGATACGTCTATATACAACTCTGACAGGTGACACGTACGTGCGCATTCTGTCTGATCACCTGCATCCGTTCATGTCCATTGTGCATTCTGACGGTCTTGTGCAATGCCAGCAGAACAATGCGACACAACACACGTTCAGAATTGCTACAGAGTGGCTCCAGGAACACTCTTCTGAGTTTACACATTTCCGCTGGCCACCAAACTCCTCGGACACGAACATTATTGAGCATATCTGGGATGCCTTGCAACGTGCCGTTCAGAAGAGATCCCCACCCCCTCGTACTCTTACGGATTTATGGGCAGCCCTGCAGGATGCATGGTGTCAATTCCCTCCAGCACTACTTCAGACATTAGTCGAGTCTATGCCACGTCGTGTTGCGGAACTTCTGCGTGCTCGCGGAAGCCTTACACGATATTAGGCAGGTGCACCAGTTTCTTTGGCTCTTCAGTGTAATATTTATCAGAAATATAAATAAACCTATCTTTCTTGCAATAGACCAGTTACAAGAAGTTTTAAGTAACTGTTACAATCTAAAATGAGCTTCATATCAAAGAGATGAGAGAAGAAATAGCCAATATTAGGCACAATATCTTCCAGTTCAAATAGTATTCAGCTAGCTACCAAGAGTGATTTAAACATTTTTATCAGGCTTTTTTTTCTCTTCTTGGTTTAGTTGCACCACTTTTATGTTGCATTCCATTCTACATCTGACTTCTTTAAATTATTTCGTATTTTAAACAAATTAACTAGTTCCTTATGTTACGTGAAAGAAAGTCCCTAAAAACTGTGCAACTACACTTAAATACTATATAAAGGTATTTTGCGTAATGTCAACGAAAAAGAAATTGGTTGTTCAAATAGTAAAGAGTACATAGTGCAAGAAAGCATTGAAAAGTGCTTAAGAATTCATTCGATTTTTTTATTTTTTTTTTATTTTTGTGCAAATAGTAGAGAGAAACAATGTTGGTCATTACCAATATATAATCACACCTATATGTATAAGAAAGAGTAAAAATATATGCAGAAGATCAAACAGAATACAGAATGAATTAAATACTATAATTAAAAAATTTGTTTTCTACTAAATTGCATGTTCCTTAAGGAGGGAGCATAGTTGGTGAGCGGCAATGCTCTGGCTTCGCATTCGGGAGGACGTGGGTTCGAATTTCCCACAGGCGATCTAAAGCTGGGTCTTCAATGATTTCCCCAAAATCAATCCAGGCGAATGAGGCTTTGGTTCCTTTAGAAGGCCATTGCCAAATTCCATCCTGTTCCTTGCCCACAGTCCTTTACCTGCCTTTAATGACCTCGTCATCGACGACTCATAAAGCCAAAAAAAAAATATTAAGAATTTGTGCAAGCGACCCCGACGGTGACTCTTCAAACGTTACGAGGGAAGGTTTGGTAACAAGAGTGTTAAGAGTCGGGGGAACCCCAGCTATAGACTTTTTTTTATGGTCTTACGTCTTGTCGAGATAATTAGAGTCAGGGGACGACTGGTAACATGGAACGCGTAAGAATTCGGCCGTGGCATTTTTAAAGGAAATATCCCGGAATTCACCTGGAGTGATTTTGGGGAACGATAGCAAACTCAAATCTGGATTCCCGAATGGGGATTCAAACCCGCACCCTCCCGAATGCGATCCTAGAGTGTTAACAGCTCACCCATCACTCTCGGCACAGCTCTAGGCGTTGACCTCTTATTGGTAGGTATTTTGTTTTGTTTAGTGGAGTGCTTAGGGTGAGAAAACCAGGTACCGCCTACGATGGTCCTACCTCTACCGACGAATGAAAAACCCGATGAAACTTGTTTTAAGGTAATATTACGATTTTGAGAAAGGTTTTCGATATGGTTCTAATGTATTATTCCTTTTGATACGTATGAAGATATATGAAAACGTATACAGGAGAAAAATTGATAAGGTGAAGAAGAGAAGGGATTGAAATAGGTTTTTTTTTTGCTTGGGCTTTACGCCTCGTCAACAGCGAGTTCATTAGAGGCGGGATGGAACTGGGGTGAGGAACTGGAAGAAATTTGGCATTTCCCTTTTGAAGGAAGCATCCCGGCATTCACCTGGAGCGATTTGGGGAAATTATGGAAAACCCAAATCTGGATTCCCTAAGGAGGATTCGAACTCGCGTCCTCCCGAATGCGAGGCCAGAACGTTAACTGTTCACTAACCACGTTCCGTATTGAAATAGGAGGATGGGATGTTAGGAGAAGTAGGTGAAGATAAGACAGTACTACAGAAGAAAGTTAGACGAGGAATGAGATGAAGATTTATTGAAGGCATGCGCTGAACATGTGATCCGCAGAAGACAGGAAGGAACATAGTGTGAGAGGTGAACAATGATGTCTCAATATTACGAGATAGAAGAAGAGACAATAAGTAAACTGCGTGGGAAAGTCGTACATTAGCTGATGGCAACCGTTCGCCTAGTCGGAGCTCGCCGTTCATCACGGAGGACACCCCATTCCTTCAGAGAGGTAGTATTTTTTTTTCTCTTGGGTGGCGCGTGCGCAGTCCGCTGGAAGGGCCCCCAAATCGCCGGTTTGTATGTTGGTGCTTTCTCTGTGTTGCGGGATCAGGGCTGGACGGGCCGCGCGTGCCCTGAATAAAACATGCTGTCTGCTGCAACGACACACGCCAAGTCGTTACGCGGGAACACTGAACGCCCGCCAGAAATACACTTGCCGCGGCAAGCTCCACGCACGCTCGGGGCCTCGATTCAATCACTTCGGAGGTCTGCAGCTGACACCAAGGTATCGCAACACAGAAGAATTTAACTTTCAGTTTTCACCGTCGCTAGCTCTACAGTTGGTACAGACACATACATGACTTGCAGGTTTCATAAAAATTTCCATCTTTGGTATATATTGTTCGGTAGAATATCTTGGAGAATAATTGATTTTAATTATTTTATCTGAAGTTTCCGATTAAAAAGTTTCAAACTGTTCTTTGTTTATCTAGCCTGCAGCAGCTTTCTATCTCTCTTCTTAAGTATTCATATTACGGTAACAACTGCATAAAAATATATGTAAGATTAAATGAATTTTTTTTGCTTAGCACTAAGCTAATGGAAATGATACGCTTCGGCGGAAGAAGACTTGCTGGGACGATAAAACGTGAAGAGGTATTGTAGGTCGACGTGTGGTTTAGAAGCTAGTAAGTAGATCTTGAAGTTATTTACTGAAAGCCAATGGATGTAATTAGTGACCAAAGCTGTGTGAAGGTCTCGACGCTACAGGAATCCAGCGAACACCTGTTATGATAAAGGGGAGCTTACTTCCGATATGCTCAAACACGCCATTGAGGCAGAGACAAAAAAAAAAAAAAGTTGTATTCGATGGTAAGGCAGGGACAGAGGGTGGGAGGCGGTGGTCTCTGTAAGATATTTCGATAGCTGGAGATGGACTTCAGCTATGCAAAACTTCGATTATAATCTTCTCTGTGAGTGATGACGCGTAATGTTAATTCTGATAGTCTCATTCTAAAGATAGCCAACTGAAATTACACTGTCGTTCTTCCGTCATTCTCTAGTGGGGGTAATCTGAACAAATTTGAATTTGCTGCGTCCACTGCTAGGCCCAACAACAATTGCAATAATCTCAATTCCGTGCAATAGTCCGCCGAACTTCCAGGCCGTAAGAGGCATTACGAAACTTTAACCGCTGTTACCAGAACAGGTATTCAACGAATTTATGAGCGTTCCCGCACAGGTCTTGTAGGCTAGTTGAGTCTGATCACTGACGGTAAAGGAACAGTCGGCATTGCAGTGGAGGCACAGGCCTAATCGTTCCAACGACCAATGCAGGAATTCGGATTGCTGCAGTTATCCGAAGGTGCTAGCAGAGAACGCAACAAGCGTTACCGTAGGAAGAGAAACTGATATTCAGCTTTATGCTCTATCCACTGCCACATATATTGTCCAGAGATTCTTGCTAGCAGCTCAGAGAAAGATAAATATCAAATATTTGTCGACATAAATAATAAAATACGGCAAATTAAAATAACACTATCTGTCTCCCACAAAACATTGCAGAGGTGAAACTCATCGGCTTAGCTCATCGATAGATTTGACCGAAATCAAACAATATGTAACGGAAAAACCTCACAAGGCCAATGGTTGTGAATCCTTGACCAGGTAAGACCATCCGATGATATCAAGTCAAATACCACTTGGTGGTAGTATATCGCAAAGCTGTTTGAGGGTACTGCCACTTCTGGGGAGGGCTTCTTTCTTGGTCTTTTCACAACCATGCACCCATCGAGCCTAGTTGGTGGGTGGCAGTGTTCCGGCCTTGAATTCGGGATGAATGTTTGGTTTCAAATGAATGAAGAGATTGTGCCTTTAAAATTTCACGGCTGAATTCCTTCACGCTTCTTACCTCCCAACCTCTTCTGGTTCAAATGATATCGATGTAAACGAGCTGTAAGGTCCGAAAAAACGATGTGTATTCCTGTGTCAGTCTGTGTTCCAGCGAATAATTTGAAGATTTTTACATTATTTAATTATTAACTGACCTACAGAATCACACATGGCTACTGCTAATCCCAGCTTCACATAAACACTGTCACAAAAATTAATGTTTAAAAAAACACTGTTTCGCCAAGTTTTCATGTTACACGAATATACAGGGTGATATGGGGATCAATTTTCATGGTGGAAAACATCACCTATCAAAATGTACGTCCAGGGAATTTTTTAAAATATTTTGGTATCTTCTTCCTTAGTATGGTAGTTTTCATTGTATATTTTTTAACATTTATTTTAATGTAATACTATTAACTATCAATTAAAACAGAAATGAGCAAATGAATGTATAAAGTATCAATTCGGCATTTTCGATGAATTATAAAAATCCATTGCAACCATGAAGACTGTTCGATATTTCTAAAATTTAATCATTTGATAGACTTTCAGAACCCTACATTGCATACTTCATAGGCTGAAAAAATATACTCAACATCGGAAACAAAGACAAATTCGACATTTCCTATCATAGGAGCGAGTTCATTATTTATTTATTTTATTTATGAAAATGGATTATATCATTTCATACATAGAACTTTATTTTAGGCAAAATGGAATAGGAATATTTTCATTTATTGGTAAGAAAGTCAGAGCCGAAAATAAATTTTCGAATAGTGCGCTGAACACGTCACCTCAAACATTGAAAGAACAGAAAGCGAAGATTCTTGTAATGTAATAGTAGACATTACCAGTAGTCCATATGCTCTACCGTAATTAATTAATAATAAATTATAATAAGAAATAACTCAAATCACCCATAATTCTGGGGAACATTTTGTATCGAGCTGAAAAAAATCTCAGGTTCTATATTGCCAAAAAATCTGCCTCCAGCATGGTTTCGCAATTCTGCAAACTCGAGAAAGGTTGGATCCTTAAATACAGCTATTCAACTCGTTCGGCAACACGTACAAGCTTCTGATCAGAGTGTCGGTTGGGTCGAGATTGCAGATTCCGGAACCTTCGTTAATCTTCTGGACTCTGCGCTTGTCGATATTCTCCTGTTAACAGCAACGCATCCATAATGAGTGGTGACATTTTGACAGACCATTTAAGTTCAGACAGAAAGGAGTGAAAGCGAGTATAAAACGGAATTATTTATCACCTGCCATTATCATGTCAAAAGAGAGCATATTACCGCCATACACGCCGGTACCCTGGTGAAAGTTATTCGTATTTGTAATCGTATAATGTTTCGGTGTGTGAAGGCATAATCCGAGCATATTACTGTCAGATGGTATCAGCAGATAAGAGTCCAATTTAACTGTCAGAACTACGGACAGTAAACAAAACAACAAAATAAAAAATCGTATCGCGAATCTCCTGCTGTGACTGCAGAAACAACTCTCGCATGTTTTGATTGCTTACTGTTTTATTTCTTCAGACTGACTAACTATTTATACTGTAAACAGCGTCTGGTGTAATAGCACTCATGGCCGTAAAACTTTAATTAAATCTAGTATTTTATTTCAACGTACTCCCGTAAGTGAAAGGTTTTTCACATATCATTTAATTTATTTGACTTGAAGAAAACATGTTACTAACATTTGCAGATGAAATAACCAAATAAATTAATAAAATATGAATAAAATATACTCTGATACTCGGCTGGCAAAATTAAATTTATCTAGAACTAAATATGTCCCGACTTTACATGGAGCATGAAATTGTTCTTAATCTCAGGGGAGTTACAGGTCATATTAATATTGATCAGCCCTTGCGCAAATTTCTCGAAATGAAGTGTACTTGCAGTTGTGGATAACTGACCTCAGCATAATTGTAGGGCGTCTCGCTATTTCATTATGTGCAGGAGGTTTTGTTTACGGTAAACAGTTGTCGTAGCACTCTGATGTACGACGTTCAGTTAAAGCCTTTCTCCACTCTGCTCGGCATACAGCACCCCCCTCCGCACTCTCCTGCGTGCGAATCCCCTGGTCAACCCGCGTGGGTCCTGCACCCCCTCCATGTATGCATTCCACAAGGGGTGTCCAGGTTGCTATCGCATGTCTGACCGGAATCAAAGCTAACTGGATCATTACACTGGTTTTGTGTGAATTATGTATTTATCTCCTTTCGTCTATGCGTGTATGTTCCCTTACGAGTGTAAATATCTTCTACAGTGTTGTTATGTGTGGTGTGTTATTTCCTGCTGTGCGTATGATGATGAGGAAAGGAGAGGAAGCGAGTCGGTACCAACATATCCTTCTCTACTCTCCCAAACAACACCAATACAACCACCAGCTTTTGGGACCTCATATGCCAGACTAATCACGATCTATTAAAAGACTCGTTTAGAGGTTTGGGAATTAATTTGGGTGCACGGCAGTGCACCCGCCAAGTCGAGTCAACGGCGGCACTGCCTACCCTTTTCTCGAAGCGATTCGGGCCATTTTTGACCCTCAATTTCTTCGGTCGTATTTATGCTACATGTCTCAAATTTCTGATATGCATAGATATCAGCAATCTTAGGAAACTTACCTAATTTTATTATGTTACTGTTCTTAGTTCGTATGTTATTCGGGTGCAAACTTCAGAGATTTTGTCACTCACTCACTGACTGACTGACTGATGATCATCAAAATTCTAAGGCACTTCCACTAGCCGTAGAAAGCTGAAATTTGGTACACAGATAAAATTTTATCCACATATTATAAGAAAAGTCTGAAACTCGTAAATTTTCATATACCTACCCTCTTACCTACCCCTAACGTGAAATCGCTTTCTACCCTAATTACTTTATAAAGCTCAGATTTTCACTGTAGAGTGAGCTTAACATGTTTAACTAAAGTGTTTAATTATACTTCTTTCCTTTTCTTACTTTTGAAGTTATTGAAATTCAAAATTTTATTTCGGCACAACACCCCGACATCAAAATTCCACTGTATTTCCAGTAATCCTAGAAACAAGTAATTTGGTACACATATATGGTTTCATCCCTATATAATAAGAAAAATCTGATATTGGAGTTTTTCACGGTATTTATCTATATATAAAAAGATGAATATTTGTTTGTTTATTCTTCATACAAATCCACAGTTTTCATCCGATCTCGATGAAACTTTGCACACCTTTCCTTCGAAACATGGAGAAAAAATACTGTCTATATTTGGTTGAACAATTTCTCGTCATATTGTCACGTAAATTTGAAAAATTACCGAAACGAACATAGACCGACGTTTAGGATGTGAAGACTCTGTAGTTTCATGCACTATCGTGTGCTGGTGGGCCGTAGGTTAACGCGCTTGCTTGCTAATGATTGTATCGCCGGATCAAATCCCAATGGAGGCAAAGATTTTTAAAAATTGTTTTTGATCGTAAGAGTCACGCCTGGTCCGTCGGTTATTCAGATTGAATG
Source organism: Vandiemenella viatica (assembly GCA_031002005.1). Classification (NCBI taxonomy): domain Eukaryota; kingdom Metazoa; phylum Arthropoda; class Insecta; order Orthoptera; family Morabidae; genus Vandiemenella; species Vandiemenella viatica. The sequence continues at coordinate 52,883,229 of JARYHS010009186.1, forward strand.
TTAAACTGTAGATATCACAAATTTAGGGGTGGCAATGCGAGGAAAATCGTAAGTAGTCTTGCAATGCTGTAGGTGTACACTTTTTTACGTTATATTGACCGCTCAGAGGTGATTCGCAGTCAGTTGTAACGAGCCGCGCTGTCGCCACGTTACAAGGTGCATTTTTATTATATATGTAATAATATAAGAGTAATTTACATAAATCTTGGGCGACCACGTGAATAGATTTTTGTTGTAATTTTATAAAGTACGCAAGATTCCAAGTGAGGACTGTAATGAAATGGTGAACTTATACAGTGTATCGTAGCAAAGCGAATATTAAAGAGTTATTGAGCTATGTAGGCTTGAAGCTAATCTTGGTCTTTCCGAGCCATGGCGACAGGACGTCGTGGATTTGGGATTTTGCCAGACCACACACCCTGCTCCCTGGGGATGGGTCACTCACCGAGCGGGAAAAGCCTGCCGTCCGAAACCCGAATGTTCTCTCTCCCCGGCGAACTTAGCCGAATATGTCCGACCTCTGTTGGATTCTTTGGCCAAATCACATATCGAGGATATCACGTGACATTAGGTGCCGACCTGAAGGTCCAATCAAAATGAGCGTATAACTCAAAATCCTGGGAATTTTTGTTGTATGTGAGCTTCGAGACTACAAATGGGCGGAGCAAGAAGTTTCCTCGTGGACCGAGGAGCGAGGAGCGGACATTCTAGATTCTAACTTCGATCGCACCAGTCTGAGGTTGACTTGGAAAGTTGACTTCATTCGCTAACTGCAGCTTGCCTTGCTGGAGCGAGCGTATCACCGCAACACAGCCGGTAATGCGATGATGCGCATTGCCAGACCAGAGATGTCTATAGCCGACTTGTGAGATAATCTCACATATCGTGGGTCCGCTACACTCATCACAGACATCAGACGCAGAACTACAATGGTAATTGATTACGACCAAGCCATGTGATTGTGCATTCCGTGAAACAGAACCCGTAAGCGACTTTGAGAGGATAGGTCCATGTTCTCACTTTGTAATTGTAAAAACCCCTGAGCTAGCGGCATAATTTGCCAGAACTAGTTATTTTCGAATGATATATTGTTCATTCTGGCGCCCATGATTTTCTTTTTTAACTGTAAAGTCACAGTAGTATGATGCCTTTGTCTGAGGTAGTCATAACTTGTATTTTTCATTGTTTCCAGTTGTCATTATTTCTTGCATTTTGATTCTGAGATATTTAAAAGTAAATATACAATTGTTTGCTTGCTCATGACGGCTAATTGTAACTCTGAGCGTTGCTTTTATGATTTTTCCAATTTGTGTTAATGTTAACGGTAAATTCGCTCAGACTTGTAATCGCCAGTGATAACAAAATAAATGTCATATTGTGACAATTTTTCCTAAATTCCAACTAACGTCGAGATTCTTGCATAATTAGTAAATTTTCACTCCTTCATAAAAATTAAAATTAAAAATCCACAATTATTAATCATAAAGGTATGAAAGATAATTGTAATGTGGTTTGCCCACCAAGGCACCCACCACATAATGTCGCCCAACGCTGGTGCCAGATGAGACATTACTTCTTAATGTCTGCGAACTTGGTGGCACTAATTCAAATTAATACAATTTGGAGCCCAAATTCAGAAAGTTTCATGGAATGTTGCACATGGTTTTTGGCTGTTTTATCATTCTTGTAGTCAATAGATATTCATACAAGATTTTATTTTGATGTTTCACTTGTATTTTAATGCATAAAGTTCATTTTGTTTCAATGCATAAAATTTATTTTGTTTCAACGCATTAAAAGGAAGTTCATTTGTGTATTTCAATTGAGATGCAATACACTTTGTATTGTAACAATTTTGTGATCAGTTTCAAATTTTAAATGAGTAACGTCAGTGTTGATTTCTTAATGCATGGTAGCTTCTAAGAAAATTAAAGACACGCATGTCTTGCCCATGTGTTTGAAAGTAAGTCTGCTTTCATGGTGTTGTGTTGCATGATTCATCGTTGCTTTTCTCTTGCTGTATTTTGGAGGGGTATATGTATTGTGTGTATTGAAATTCGCGGTATTTTTGTTGTTAGTGAATCTAGATTTCGTCATTGCACAATTGCGGTGTAAATTCATTTTGTGTGTTCATATGAAGCTACGATCTCGTACGATAAAAGATTTCGATATGGAAGATCAGTCTGATAGGCAAAAATCTCCCGAAATCATGAACGATCAGGTTCAGTTAACGGAACAAAGCGAAATATTGGCTGCAGGGGAGGGGAACGTAAGTTCTGAAGTTCCGACCCACTCATATAGTTCGCAGTCTACTTTGTCGCCACAGGAAGAAAATATGGAAAATTTTTCCGTTTCCTGTAGGTGAGAATGACACAGAATACGCCCGCACATTCAGAACAGACGCAACAAATGACACAAATTCCTGTAGAATCACCACCCCTCTCATCACAGCAAATGTTCAACATGTTGATGACTGCAATAGAAGCAATCGAGCCAGAAAAGTAGCCAGCAATTTCTGGAATTAAACAAGCTTTTTGATTCAGTAGAAGAGGAAAATAAGAGAAATTGGGATTCGCTTAAGCAGAGTATTGATGCACGATTTAATTCCCAAGAGAAGTTGATGAACAATATGCTTAATAACTTAAGCGGGCCAGTTGATCCACAAAAGGAGGGATTAAAGAAAAATTCTGAATCACAAAAACACACAGAGGTACCAACTGCTGCGATTACCAATGAATGGATCGAAATTGCACAAGTAGAACAAACCCAGAATACAGACCAACAGCTGGTAAACTCTGAGGAATGCGAGCTTTCCAACATTACGTTTGTCGATGGCATGGTCGAAGCAGTTCCACAAATGCAAATTTGCAATCGGACACTGCTCGGAGACGTAGCAGTAACGCGGCAGATTACTGAGCATAGTGTCTGCAAAAGCGTTGGTACAGTGCAAAAATCACTGCAGAACGCAAGTGAGTCGGTTGTTAAAGTCACCACTCAACTCTTAGTCAGTGAAATTGTCAGTTTGTACGCAAAAATATCTGAAATCAAGAAACACAACAATTTCAGTTGTCTTGGATCCACAGTTAAGTGCAAACTGTCAGTAAAGCATAAGACATTTGTAGGGCAGAGGAAAGATGTACAGTACATGTCGTTCTTGAAAGCCAGACAAGCGTCGGCAAGTTTTCCAATCATCGGAGAAATGCGAAATCAGTCTCAGAATTCACAGCCTATCAACATCGCGTGGAGTTTTTCTGTCCGTAACTTTGTGTGGAACACTACACAATTTGTTCATTCCTTGCGGTCAGAAAAGACGCAATTGTCAGCTGGACCAGTTAGTAAGTGGTCGGTCGGCGGACACTATACCTGTTCCAGGAATGTCATTAGCTGTCGGGCACAAACCGCCGAACGTCTGACCTTGTAAGCCCAAGCTTCTACGTCCTTCGAAATCCTGTTGAAAGCGGTAAAGACGAATATTCGCGACGCAGAATTATTTTCCAGAGGAAGATCCATGGACGTCTCAAATTCGTCTTGTAGGCATTGTTCAACAAGTTGTGTAGCATGCCAAATACGATGACGAAAAGGCTGACTATGAATTGACCGATTTGATCATAAAAAAAAAAAAAAAAAAAAATGTACAGTACACATTCTTTAGGTTAGACGCCTTACCGAAATTAATCATGCTTGAAAAACGCCGATGCCAGTTCGCTAGTCTAAACCGTCTGTTTTGCTGGAAAGATTAGATAACAAAATCAAAAAAATTCAGTTAAAATTTGCACTTACAGTTAAAGCTACTTAGGATATTTCCATATTCGGAATTTTAATGCTTATTTCGCTATTCCGAACTTCAATTTTGTCCACGTGAAATATTAATAGTCACTTTTGACTTTCACGCTGTTAATTGGACTTGATTTGATAAAAATCCTGAAATATTAAATGTTTTCCTGAGCCAATAAATTGATACGCACTCGCGGAAAATGAAGCGCCATTAGCAAGCACAATTTCTTGTCTTCGCAATCACAATGAATCTGACAGCGATACAAATATTGTGATATGCTTTCTAAGATGTATTTTGTGACATAAACGAAAAGGTTTCAACATTTTGTGATGCATGAGTTCGATGTAACGTTTTACCTTAGGTAGTTGCATTATATCTTTTCTGAGCAGAAGTGTACAGCGAGCGTAATATGCTGTTGTCTGTGTTGATCGAAGATCGCAATGTTATCTGATCAACGTATTTTACTTCTTTGTTTTGTGTATCTATCAAGGGTAGCGATAGTGCCATAGATAATTCCCTATAGAACACGAAACCTTGCCAGAAAGATTTTTCAAATTGTATTAGTCATCACAGAAATTAGGAATAAATCGAAGGATTACAGATACACAGGATAGCTTTCACAATACCTTGCTGTTATTTTGCTAACGATAGAGCGAGGTCGAAGAGCAAAAAGTTAAAGGCGACTGCATTTATAAAGGCTAAAGGGAAAAACTTTATTTACGGGATATATTCAATAATTCAGCTAACTTTGCAAGTTAAGGTAATTATATTTGATGCTAACTTCAATTGAAAAGGAATTTTGTATATGATAAATGCACAGATGGTGAAGACGTGAACAATAAGATTATTGGTGATATCGTCGTTTTTCCTGCTATATTTCTGGCTCTATTGGTGGCCAGAGTGATCTCGAAGAATTGTTATTTGTTGACGTACGGACAAACCGAGATCGGGCCTCATAACGCCCGGAACTTAAAGCCGTTTCATACAAAGTAACGGTTTCGAAAGAGCTGGGGACAGCTACCCTCGAACAGGCTTAGATCATTAGCGCGGGTAGAGCTGAACTCAACCGGCAGGTTCCTAGAATTCTGGCAGGTAGCGCATACCCAAGAATGAATGGGAAGAAAACAAAAGTTTCACGCCTCGTTCTAGCGGTATTTCGCGTACCCTTACTGTAAATTGTATAGTATTCCGTAAATTAGATTAAAACTATTGTTGGACAGCACATGTTTTGCTCAGAATTGTGTGCACTCAACGAAAATAATTTCAAGGTTTATATTGTTGCTTTATATAGATTCATAGTATTCTGCTAGCGTGAAATCTCAAAATTGCTTTGTATTGGCAAACGGAAAACCTGAGATCGTACCGTTCTATGCACAAAGCTTACGACCTTTTCATACAAGCTAAAGAAGCATAAGTGATATTTGACCATGAACACGGGCACATCTTCTCTATGAAATGCTTATTGAATTAACCGTCGGTCATGACGAAAATCACGTCACCGAATCCGACTAAACTATTCCGTTGTTTTGAGATTAAAACCGCGCAATGTAATGAGATATTTTACGCTCACCTCTAGCATCTTTATGGATGTTTGTTGAAGGCAGAATTATTTTTATGCACATGAGTAAAACATCACGCTAAATTGTAAATACAATGTATAGTTCAACCACTTTCTGCATAAGTGTCTCAAAATGTTTTGTTTTATTAATGTGTTTCATTTTAGTGATTTAATGATAAGATTTGATACAAGATATTTTCAAGATTATTATTATTTAAACATGTATGTAAATAATTTCTTTTCATGTATATTTTAGTATTGTGTTTAATATAACTTTGTATTTGGGAAGGCTACCTGAATTCACGTGCTTCTGTTTGTAAAGAATTGTAAGACGGCCAAAAGGACATATGCTCCCGTTATATATTCACCTTACAAGGCAGGAATACCGATGGTTATTGGAATCACATTTAAAATTAATGTAATTATAAAAATGCTTAAGTTTTTGTTGAGTCACAATGGAGATAGAATTAGGTAGTTAAAAATAAAATTATTGTACCATAATTTCATTTTTCACCAACGGCCGGCCATATTGTAACGAGCCGCGCTGTCGCCACGTTACAAGGTGCATTTTTATTATATATGTAATAATATAAGAGTAATTTACATAAATCTTGGGCGACCACGTGAATAGATTTTTGTTGTAATTTTATAAAGTACGCAAGATTCCAAGTGAGGACTGTAATGAAATGGTGAACTTATACAGTGTATCGTAGCAAAGCGAATATTAAAGAGTTATTGAGCTATGTAGGCTTGAAGCTAATCTTGGTCTTTCCGAGCCATGGCGACAACGTCGCGGATTTGGGATTTGCCAGACCACACACACTGCTCCCTGGGGATGGGTCACTCACCGAGCGGGAAAAGCCTGCCGTCCGAAACCCGAATGTTCTCTCGCCCGGCGAACTTAGCCGAATATGTCCGACCTCTGTTGGATTCTTTGGCCAAATCACATATCGAGGATATCACGTGACATTAGGTGCCGACCTGAAGGTCCAATCAAAATGAGCGTATAACTCAAAATCCTGGGAATTTTTGTTGTATGTGAGCTTCGAGACTACAAATGGGCGGAGCAAGAAGTTTCCTCGTGGACCGAAGAGCGAGGAGCTGACATTCTAACTTCGATCGCACCAGTCTGAGGTTGACTTGGAAAGTTGACTTCTTTCGCTAACGCAGCTTGCCTTGCTGGAGCAAGGTTATCACCGCAACACAGCCGGTAATGCGATGATGCGCATTGCCAGACCAGAGATGCCTATAGCCGACTTGTGAGATAATCTCACATATCGTGGGTCCGCTACACTCATCACAGACATCAGACGCAGAACTACAATGGTAATTGATTACGACCAAGCCATGTGATTGTGCATTCCGTGAAACAGAACCCGTAAGCGACTTTGAGAGGATAGGTCCATGTTCTCACTTTGTAATTGTAAAAACCCCTGAGCTAGCGGCATAATTTGCCAGAACTAGTTATTTTCGAATGATATATTGTTCATTCTGGCGCCCATGATTTTCTTTTTAACTGTAAAGTCACAGTATTATGATGCCTTTGTCTGAGGTAGTCATAACTTGTATTTTTCATTGTTTCCAGTTGTCATTATTTCTTGCATTTTGATTCTGAGATATTTAAAAGTAAATATACAATTGTTTGCTTGCCCATGACGGCTAATTGTAACTCTGAGCGTTGCTTTTATGATTTTGCCAATTTGTGTTAATGTTAACGGTAAATTCGCTCAGACTTGTAATCGCCAGTGATAAGAAAATAAATGTCATATTGTGACAATTTTTCCTAAATTCCAACTAACGTCGAGATTCTTGCTAAATTAATAAATTTCCACTCCTTCATAAAATTAAAATTAAAAATCCACAATTATTAATCATAAAGGTATGAAAGATAATTGTAATGTGGTTTGCCCACAAGGTATCCACCACACCCTAAAGGCAAAAGTATTATCATTTCTAAAAAGTTTTTTTTTTTTTTCAGGAGTGATTTATAACCCTTGATACCTAACCGAAATCGATAAACGAGGTATCATTTTAAAGACCAAGGTCTCATCTTTGGTCATATCATATTTTAAGAAAGGATTTTTTCCGAATTTGACTCTTAAAGGGCAAAGTATCAATGTTTTATCAACGATTTTTTATTTTTATTTTTTTGTCACGAGCCATTTATCTCTCTTGATACATAACTAAAATCGATAAATGAGGTATTATTTTAAAGAATAACGTCTCCCTTACGTAACACCATAAATCAAGAAAGAACTTTTTTCTGATTTTGACCCTTAAAGGGCAAAAGTAATAACTGTGAAGGTCGCGAATATGAGAACCGCAAGATAGCAGCACCACATGACACAGAGATATTAATAAACTGTGTGTTTTTTTGTACAATAAGTAGCTTTTCGGATATTTTTTTATGTTCAGGAAACATTTTAGTTTTGCTGTATAATTTCTAACTAAACATTTTATTCGCTACAACACATATCATGAAGATATGGACATGTTGTGCAGATTTTTATTTTTTTTTCAGGTTAGTTGTGTTCCGTTGGGGCCAGAGACTGTTTGAAATAAATATGTTTTACGCGTTCAAAAGTTTTTCCTAATTGTTTCTTAATATCTTGTAAGTATTTTGTTACAGACCTATTACACTAAACAAACAATTACTACAAATAAGGCTGTTCTTCCTTCATTCCATTACAAACCTCCAACCTCACTATTCATATACTTTATTCGCAGCTACAGTTCTTCCGATATTCTGTAATTTTGCAAATGACGCATGTGAGCTCTTCAATCGCGTACTTGCCTTTTATGTTTGAGTTGGCAAATAAATCTGTAACGTTCATAATCACAATATGCCAAGCTTCTGTGCACAGCTTCCTTAGGTAATTGCCTCACAGATGATTTTTGAGTCATTAGGTGGCTAAAGATGTAGTTCTGTCTCTAACACGAGTCAGTAAAACTTGAAAGACATACCGTTGTGAATAGTTGACTCCCCTGTACGCGAAATGCATGTCCACACTGCTGCACTGTATACAGGCGCGATCGCATTACTCTGTTTTCCATACAAAAAAATTGCACATATTTGAAAAACGTTCCCTTGGATCGCTTACCTTCCTTTGTGGTCGTTGCGGTTGCTGTCAAACACAGCTACCATTCCATCGGGCCCGTCGAAATGCGGTTTTCACCACATATCGTCAGCCCACAGTGCATTAATATTCAGTTCTGTTCAAGCGGGTCGCTCGAAAACGTTTTAAACACATATTGTAGTTTGTAGTCAGTCCACTCAATACAAAACAGAAGTAATTGTATTTTAAACTTAGTTTTTTTTTTTTTAGAAAGAAAATGGGTTGCTACAACTCATACTTTTTATAATATATATAACTACCGTATTATTGGAGCCTTTCAAATCTGGCCAGATTCAGCTTCTGGTTTCCTCTTGCTTTTCCAACTTTTTCAATATACCTCATTATGCAGAAAATGTATTATAACAATGTATGCATTGTACAAAATAACACCTTGTTAGAATACACATACAAACACAACTATAAATTATATCGGATTGTCTGGCCGGTACTAGACAAATGATACTTTTTATACTGCTTAATAAGTCCGGAGCATTGTTTGGATATTTTCCGTAATTTTAAAAATCAAAGTACAGTGTAATAAGTTATTGAATCAGAATGCATCTCTCGTTACGTTCTAAACCTCAGACTTCTGCATTGCTGTCGAAACTGGTTTCTTTTCTGTTTGGTTTCACCGATCTTTTATCATTACTAAGATGAGAAACTAATTTTATTCTATCACGGATTTTGCACCAGTCAATCACAGAGTTTTCAATCAACAACATTACTTCTTTACAAAACCTAAATATTCACCTGAGTTATTTTCCCTACTGAAATCTGTTATTCACAGTTTCTCACTGACAATGTATGTCGTTTAAGGAAAACCCTGTTGCCTATACTCACAGAATAGTTTTCAGGAACGTGTATGAATAAAGTGTTTCCCTACGTTATTACTATTACTATTAATTTTAATTACGATGATGCTAACGCTCCGATGGCAATTCCCCTAGTCATCTAATTGCCCCATTATATATATATATATATATATATATATTAATTTCTTTTATAATTGGAGTGTTAAATTCCTTACCCATTTATTTTTTCAAATTACAAATTTCAATTTTAAATTACTTAAGCGTTTTTGATAAATTATTCATCACTTCATCTGGTAATTTGTTCCAATCCATGACATCCTTACCAACAAAAGAAAATTTTCCCACTCCCTTATGTATGAAATCGAGTGCCAGCCTGTGGTCATGGTCGTATTTCCCTTCCATGAACCATTCATAATTCTTTGACCAATATCCCTCCCTCCATGCCACTTCACCAGCATATACCCTGTTCATTCCCAGCACTCTCTTAATCCTCCTCCTTTCCTCCAATGACTCTCAATCTAACACCTTTATCGTATAAGTTACTGACTGGGTCCTGCGACAATTTGCACAAATCTACCTCTCTTCTTTACATACCCTGCAACTCATGTATTTGATAACCAAACTGTGAGTCCCAAACTACACCACCATATTCAGCCAAAGGTCTGACCAATGTTTTGGAATCCAATTCACTAACTTCTCTGGTACGTCCTCTCATCACCCTCGCCAGTAAATGAAGTATATTGTAACCTTTTCCTACCACCTGCCCAATGTTCTCTGCCAGTTGAGCTTCTTATCAAACATAAATCCTTCAACAAGTAATTCTGACACCACCCTATAATCATAATTAACCTTTAGTTTTTTATCTGTGAACTTAATAAGCTGAGCGTTGAGTGTTAATCTAATCCTGTCGGGTAACAAGCCGAGTAACAACAGTAATTTCTCATATTATTTCAAGGTCAACTCTCCACTTTCGTATTCGAGAAACAAAACTCTAGATTCCATTTTTTTTTTTTTTAACTGAAGGATATAACTTCTGAGCTATTTGGATTTTTTTCATCTGCTTAACGTCTCTCTAACAGCGAGGTCTTAAAGAGACGGGAAAGGATGGGGGGGCAAGGAATGGGAAGGAATTCGGCCATGGCCTTTTGAAGGCAGCATCCCGGCATTTGCCAGGAGTGATTAGGGAAACCATGGAAAACCCAAATCTGGATGCCCGGGCGGGGATTCGAACCGCCGTCCTCCCAAATGCGAGGCCAGAACGTTAGCCGTTACACCAACACGCTCGGTGAACTGTTTGAAATAAGTCCTGAAAACATCCAGAATATTTGTTAGATTCTTTCTTTCTTTTTTTTTTAAAAAAAATGCGAAGTTTCTTATCAGTCATAGTGTCTGAAAACGAGTGACGTAATCACTTTTGTCACCCATCCTTGAGAACTGCAATCTTTGTTATTCTGTTTTTTATAGATTTTAATACGGACCAGTCTAAATGGCTAGAGAAATCATTTAAAAGTCTTACGCATGTCAATTTTTGGACTAACGCTTCACAAAACTGGCAGTTTATACGCATCCTACTAACATACTTTTTATAAAAAGTTACTGTTCACAATATGATTTCAACAGCCTTCCAGAAGATCGAACCCAGATATTATCGATTTCTATTAAAGCGAAGCACCAACCTATGCAAATATTGCCAAGGTCTATGGCTCCTGCCACCAGAAGAAAGCTATATTTTATAACGCTTCTGATTTCTATCGTGGAAAGGTTGTACTGGCAGACCAGCTTCCTGTAGCAGTCAGTTTCCACAAAGCTGGATTAATCGCTGCTTCGCGTACCGCAGACTTGGCATCGGTTGTCGATACAGCCCGACGGCCACATTTATATCGACCACCACATCAAAAGCACATTCTTGTTTACGCGCCCTCTGTACATGTTGACTGCGCGCACCCGGAAACTAATATACAAATAAATACTGTCCGCGACGAAATGGCCAACCGCGAATTTTGCGGCCAGAATATTAAACACTCGCTTTGCTTTTAATCTGAAGTTTTCTCATTTGTAAAAAACTGACTCTTTGTTCAGACGACGTTACGTTTCTGTTCAGAGAATGTAGAGATGAAGGAACGTCTGCTGTCCATCACTTTACACATTAATTATTTCCGATACAAGGAGAATACACTTGATTTAATATTGAGAGCTCTACATAAACACTGCAATGGTGCATACATAAGAAAATTTCAAGTGATATAGGGTGATTCAAAAATAAATTTATAACTTTTAAGACGTATGGAAATTTAATGAGATAACTTACAGACTTTTTTAATAAAAAAAATGGTATTCCGCTACTGAGGCCACACAGCCAGTTCAATGTGATTCTCAAGATTCTTTCACTGTATTAGTTCCTCCAGAGTATATTGTTGCTATTAAGTGTGATCACAAGCGCACTACAATATGGGCACACGTACACAACACTAAACACCCATGCCCTTGCCCGGACTCCAACCGGCGACCTTCGACA
>JARYHS010009186.1:52896004-52959063 GCA_031002005.1 Vandiemenella viatica
GTTCGAGTCCGGCCTCAGGCATCGGTGGTTTTAATTAAGTGTTGTGTTCCTCTTGTGCTGTGTTCACAGTATCAAAGCTAAAATTCTGATACACAGTTGTTACAAAAACAAATTGGAGCTGACTAAATGGTCGCAAAGACCGAAGGCCATATTTAAAAAAATAAAATAAAAAAGTCACTTTCCACTACTTGAATTTTCCGTTTAAATCCTTTCAATCTCTTAGATAATTTTTCCAACATATCCGCCTATATCTCTGAGAACGTCCATTCAACCCATTTGAACTCCTGACACCAGTTGGTGGCATGAACAAATCTTATATTTTGCTGTCACATTAATAACAACCACCCTCACTTCAACACTGGGTAAGAACATCAAACTTAGAGATGTAATCCCACAGGAAAGAGCCTTACCTCGTAATCGACCATAAGCTCTACAGTATCATGACACTCACTGATCCTGTTTTGTGCTACATTGCAGTACTTATGCTGCATTAAATGGAATACGATTAACATGAAAAATATGCTTCACATATCTCTAAACATTTTTGATTTCTGGATTTAAAATTTCACTAATATTGTAATGTGACTGCTAGATTATGTCTTTAATTATAATTTGCCACACTGTATGGTGGTTTACAACACACGATTTCTGCTGCACCTAACAGTTTCGCAGTCTGCATTGTAAAAAACTTTAAATATTACATTGTAATCTCATTACTTTCTAACTCTAGTATTTCTTTATTAAATGTCTTACCACATTCGAGATTGCAATTGTAATCGAAATTGTTATCATAATATCTGCTTTATAGAACTACAAATTTTAACAGAAATAATACACACGATCAAAAATACCTTAAAAATCTTTGACATTGATGGAATTGAAACGTGATTTTCTCTTGCAAATGTAAAAATTTTATTGCTTGGAGATTAATTTTAAAAACTAAACGTGATTTTTGAGTTTTGTGGTGACTTATGATTTTATCACTGATCATTTTTGCAATCGATTTACTCAACCAGAATAATGAATAGCTGACGAAAAAATAATTTACCGGACTATGGTTAAAAATATCATTGCTATGGGAAAAATTTTCATTTTATCTCACATATTTATTTTATGCAATTTTTTTTTTTTTTTTTTTTTTTTTTTTTTTTTTTTTTTTTTTTTTTTTTTTTTTTTAGAAAACTACAGTTGTATGAATACTTAAGAAGAGAGACAGAAAACTACAGCAGACTAGATAAACAAATAACAGTTTGAAACTTTTTAATTGTAAACTTCAGATAAAATAATTAAAATCAATTATTGGCCAAGTTATTCTAGCGAACAGTATGTACCAAAGATGGAAATTTTCATGAAACCTGCAAGTCATGTGTCCATACCATCTGTAGAGTTAACGACGGTGAAAACTGAAAGTTAAATTCTTCTCTGTTGCGATACCTTGGTGTCAGCTGCAGACCTCCGAAGTGATTGAATCGAGGCCCCGAGCGTGCGTGGAGCTTGCCGCGGCAAGTGTATTTCTGGCGGGTGTTCAGTGTTCCCGCGTAACGACTTGGCGTGTGTCGTTGCAGCAGACAGCATGTTTTATTCAGGGCACGCGCGGCCCGTCCAGCCCTGATCCCGCAACACAGAGAAAGCACCAACATACAAACCGGCGATTTGGGGGCCCTTCCAGCGGACCGCGCACGCGCCACCCAAGAGAAAAAAAAATACTCTCTCTCTGAAGGAATGGGGTGTCCTCGGTGATGAACGGCCAGCTCCGACTAGGCGAACGGTTGCCATCAGCTAATGTACGACTTCCCCCACACAGTTTACTTATTGTCTCTTCTTCTATCTCGTAATATTGAGACATCATAGTTCACCTCTCACTCTATGTTCCTTCCTGTCTTCTGCGAATCACATGTTCATCGCATGCCTTCAATAAATCTTCATCTCATTCCTCGTCTAACTTTCTTCTGTAGTACTGCCTTATCTTCACCTACTTCTCCTAACATCCCATCTGATTACACCCTGTCCTCCTATTTCAATACCGAACGTGGTGAGTGAACAGTTAACGTTCTGGTCTCGCATTCGGGAGGATGCGGGTTCGAATCCCCCTCTGGGAATCCAGATTTGGGTTGTCCATGGTTTCCCCAAATTACTCCAGGTGAATTCAGGTATGCTTCCTTCAAAAAGGCCATGGCCAAATTCCTTCCCGTTCCTCGCCCCAGTCCCATCCCGCTTCTAAAGACCTCGCTGTCGACGAGGCGTAAAGCCCAAGCAAAAAAAAGCCTAATTCAATCCCTTCTCTTCTTCACCTTATCAATTTCTCTCCTGTATACGTTTTTCATATATCTTCATACGTATCCAAAGGAATAATACATTAGAAACATATCGAAAACCTTTCTCAAAACCGTAACGGACACATATTACCTTAAAACGAGTTTCATCGAGTTTTTCATTCGTCGGTAGGGGTAGGACCATCGTAGGCGGTACCTGGTTTTCTCACCCTAAGCACTCCACTAAACAAAACAAAATACCTACCAATAAGAGGTCAACGCCTAGAGCTGTACCGAGCGTGATGGGTGAGCTGTTAACACTCTGGCATCGCATTCGGGAGGGTGCGGGTTTGAATTCCCATTCGGGAATCCAGATTTGAGTTGGCCATCGTTTCCCAAAATCACTCCAGGTGAATTCCGGGATATTTCCTTTAAAAAGGCCACGGCCGAACTCTTACGCGTTCCTTGTTACCAGTCGTTCCCTGACTCTAATTATCTCGACAAGACGTAAGACCATAAAAAAGTCTATAGCTGGGGTTCCCCCGGCTCTTAACACTCTTGTTACCAAACCTTCCCTCGTAACGTTTGAAGAGTCACCGTCGGGGTCACTTGCACAAATTCTTAATAATTTTTTTTTGGCTTTATGCGTCGTCGATGACGAGGTCATTAAAGGCAGGTAAAGGACTGTGGGCAAGGAACAGGATGGAATTTGGCAATGGCCTTCTAAAGGAACCATCCCCTCATTCGCCTGGAGTGATTTTGGGGAAGTCATTGAAGACCCAGCTTTAGATCGCCTGTGGGAAATTCGAACCCACGTCCTGCCGAATTCGAAGCCAGAGCATTGCCGCTCACCAACTATGCTCGCTCCTTAAGGAACATGCAATTTAGTAGAAAACAAAAATTTTAATTGTAGTATCTAATTCATTCTGTATTCTGTTTGATCTTCTGCATATACTTTTACTGTTTCTTATACATATAGGTGTGATTATATATTGGTAATGGCCAACATAGTTTCTCTCTACTATTTGCAAAAAAAGAAAAAAAAAAAACGAATGAATTCTTAAGCACTTTTCAACGCATTCTTGCACTATGTCCCCTTTACTATTTGAACAAACAATTTCTTTTTCGTTGACATTACGCAAAATACCTTTATATAGTATTTAAGTGTAGTTGCACAGTTTTAGCGACTTTCTTTCATGTAACATAAGGAACTAGTTAATTTGTTTAAAATACGAAATAATTTAAAGAAGTCTGAAGTAGAATGGAATGCAATATAAAAGTGGCCCAACTAAACCAAGAAGAGAAAAAAAGCCTGATCAAAATTTTTAAATCGCTCTTGCTAGCTAGCAGAATACAATTTGAACTGGAAGATATTGTGCCTAATATTTGGTATTTCTTCTCTCAGCTCTTTGATATTAAGCTCATTTTAGATGGTAACAGTTACTTAAAACTACTTGTAACTGGTCTATTGCAAGAAAGATGGGTTTATTTATATTTCTCATAAATATTACACTGAAGAGCCAAAGAAACTGGTGCACCTGCCTAATATCATGTAAGGCTTCCGCGAGTACGCAGAAGTTCCGCAACACGACGTGGCATAGACTCGACTAATGTCTGAAGTAGTGCTGGAGGGAATTGACACCATGCATCCTGCAGGGCTGCCCATAAATCCGTAAGAGTACGAGGGGGTGGGGATCTCTTCTGAACGGCAAGTTGCAAGGCATCCCAGATATGCTCAATAATGTTCGTGTCCGGGGAGTTTGGTGGCCAGCGGAAATGTGTAAACTCAGAAGAGTGTTCCTGGAGCCACTCTGTAGCAATTCTGAACGTGTGTTGTGTCGCATTGTTCTGCTGGCATTGCCCAAGACCGTCAGAATGCACAATGGACATGAATGGATGCAGGTGATCAGACAGAATGCGCACGTACGTGTCACCTGTCAGAGTTGTATATAGACGTATCAGTGGTTCCATGTCACTCTAACTGCACATGCCCACACCATTACAGAGGCTCCACCGGCTTGAACAGTCTCCGGTCCATGAATTAATGAGGTTGTCTCCATACCCGTACACGTCCTTCCCCTCGATACAATTGGGAACGAGACTCGTCAGACCAGGCAACATGTTTCGGATCACCAACAGTCGAACGTCGGTGTTGACGGGCCCAGGTGAGGCGTAAAGCTTTGTGTCGTGCTCTCAGTAAGGGTACACGATTGGGACTTCGGCTCCGAAAGCCCATATCGATGATGTTTCGTTGAATAGTTTGCACGCAGACACTTTTTGATGGTCCAGCATTGAAATACGCAGCAATTTGCTGAAGGGTTGCACTTCTGTCACGTTAAACGATTCTCTTCAGTCGTCGTTGGTCCCGTTCTTGCAGGATCTTTTTCCGGTCGCAGCGGTGTCGGAGATTTGATGTTTTACGCGAGATTCACGGAACACTCGTGAAATTGTCGTAAGGGAAAATCACCACCTCTTCGCTACCTCGGAGATGCTGTGTCCCATCTCTCGTGTGCCGACTAAAACACTACATTCAAACACACTTAAACCGCGATAACCTGCCATTGTAGCAGCAGTAACAGATCTAACGCCCGCGCCAGATACCTGTTGTCTTATATACGAGTTGCCGATCACAGTACCGTACTCTGAGTGTTTACTAATCTCTGTGTTTGCATACTCATGCCTATACCAGTTTCTTTGACTCTTCAGTGGTTTTGTTATAAATATTGCGACGAAATGAAGAGGTGATTTTAATTTAATTTAATTGCTATGGAGCGCACACTCCGATGCCAATTTCCCTACACACCCATCTTTCCGCTTTCCTTTTCCTACCTACTTTTGCCCTCTAGTAATTTGAACTTTGATTTCTATTCTATTGTTTGGTAAATTATTCATCATTTCCTTACTTACAAAAGAAAATCTTCTCACACCCTTATGCATGAAATTAAGTGCCAACTTGTGTCCATGGCAATCTCTTTCGTTCCACACACTTCTCTTAACCCTACCACCAATATCTTTACATTCCTCGTCACAATTTACAATGTACAAAATATTTAATCATATGTAAATATGACAAAGGAGTACCAATACAGCGGTAGAAGCTGTCTGAGCCACTGTATCTTCGCGCTGACAGCCAGCTCAGCGAAGCCGTTTTCTAGATGAGTAGTGGAAGTCTCAGGAGGGAACGACCGAGAAATAATACGATCCCAGAGACTCATCCCGCGTCTGGTAATCCTCTTAGGGTGGCCAGGTATTACGGCCGGACCGGAGCGCCATATGAGAACGGCCATTTGGACGACGGTCCTTCTGCTACACAGTCACTCAGAACCGCTGTTAAAAGGGCCACCCGGCCACTGTCTCCTCCTGCAATTAGGATCAGAGGCGGAAAATGAAAAAGTTAATGGCCCGCAGTGCTCCTCCGTCTAGCAAGGGAAAAGACCTACCTCATTACTCTGCCCACTTGGTCTTCAGCTTAATACCTAACCTCAATGTTAAGCAAGCAATACACATTCTATCTGTACATGCATATAATTGCAATGTTGTTGCAGGCCATGTTTCCACAGTTGCTTAGTTAATTTCTAGTTGAAAATATAACGCCAATGCAACTGTTTCATTTATTTATTTTGCGTCGTACGCGTTTCACCTCTCATTGAGGCATCATCAGCGACGAATCTGTGTTACAGTATTTATATGCAGTTTTATCCTATTGTTACATAATTATGGTCATGATATATTTTATAGCTAAAAGTTACTTACTATTTACATTTGTTACTTCGGTATGCAGCTGCGCATCTCCGTTTTCATATACAAAGCATGTTTTTATACACAAACTGTATAAAAAATAAATAAAAACCTACACACATATACATCACACGTAAACATAAAAACACACTAACAAGATCATCGCGCATACACACACTTTTCAAAACTCGCGCTATCGGTCCCAGACATGACATATACAAACAAGATGGCCACAGCAGACAACCGAAGGACGCGAAAGCGCACCAGAGACAAGACATAAACAAACCAGCTGACGCTAACAGACGACTGAACGATGATAACAAACAATATTGTAAATATGATACAGGCAGAACATGCTTTGTATATGAAAACGGAGATGCGCAGCTGCATACCATAGTAACAAATGTAAATAGTAAGTAACTTTTAGCTTTAAAATATCTCATGACCATAATTATGTAATAATAGGATAAAACTGCATATAAAAACTGTAACATAGATTTGTCGCTGATGATGCCTCGATGAGAGGTGAAACGCGTAAGACGCAAAATAAATAAATCAAACAGTTGCATTAGCGTTATATTTTCAACTACAAAAGCATATAATTGTTTGTGTGGCTTAAAAATGCACGAATTTGTGAATGTCTTAACAATGCTACATGTGCATTGAACATGATATTTTTGAAAACATTTTTCTAACTTTCCCCACAATATTTGTCGAGTTTGCTACGATTTTGTAATAATAAACAGTTCAGACAACTATTTTCTAAAATTACTGAATTATTAAATTCTGATTCACATATTTTCTTTCTCTTACGTAATAAGAGGAGTTATCTTTACTGCCGAGTGTTCCCTGTTCTACAAATAATCTCTCTGAGGATGAAGCCTACATTAATTTACCAAGTTTTACTATTCCTTATTCCTGAATGGTTTTTTTTTTTTTTTTTTTTTTTTTTTTTTTTTGTTAAGGGCCATATTTCTCCTTCCATAGTATAAAAACATGGAGAAATGAGGTTTCATTTTGAACATTAATTTCTCATCTTTGGTATCATCATTAATTAGCTACTAGACTAAAATGGTGTGGATAAGGAGTGACCGCAACATAGGGGCACCACATATCAGAGAGAAGTTGATAGACTGCGTGTGGTTTCTAGATTCGGTTATTTTTGTTTTTGTGAGTGAAAAATTTCATGTTTTATAATTGGTTTGTGAGACGTTGTAAGCGTTTTGCTACCTACCTATTTGTGCTGTCAAATAAACAACTGCTGCAAATGATCTTCTTTCATACTGCTATAAACTATCAACTTCGCTACTCATCGTATATCATTCCGGAAACTTTCGCACAGGCCCCAAATTAAAGTTATATTGCAGTAGGCGCTGCAGAAACCTGATACAAAATTTTATCTGGGAAAAGACCAAAGAGTTTCATGTTTGGTAGCGTCAAAGGTGAGTAATAGATAGACGCGTTTCTGCAAGAAAGAAGTCCTTTATCATCGTGCTACCACCTGGTAAGTCGATTAAGTACCGGACTGTAACCCGGGAAATAAAAGAGAAGCAAACAAGTTAGTAACGATTGACTCAATAGGTATGTTTCTGAACCTTGACTTCAAGGAGCGTGGTGATTGTAGATGTCCACCTAACCTCTTAAATAACAATAATAATAATTGATAAACCTGCGATGGAGCGTACGCTGCGGCGGCGATCTCCCTAGACACCCACCCTTCTCCCTTCCTCCTCCAACCCACTTTTGCCTTCAACTAATTTTTACTTTAAATTCTTTCAGTGTTTTCGGTAAATTATTCATCACTTCTCTTGGAAATTTATCCCAACTCTTACATCCATTCCTATAAAAGGAAATTTTCACCTACCGTTATGCCTGAAATCAAGTTCCAGCTTGTGGTCATGGTCATCTTTACCCTTCCAAGTACTTCTCTTAATTTTTCCCTCTAATATCTCTCCACACTTCATCGCTAATATAGGCGTTGTACATTCCCATGACTCTCTTCACCATCCTTCTATCCACCAATGAATCCCACTCCAGTTCTTTTATCACAGTAGTTACCGATAGTGTTTTGCAGTAATTTCCAAAGACAAATCTGGCAGCCCTCCTCTGCAATCCCTCAAACTCCCAAAATGTGGATCCCATACTACACCACAATATTCGATTCTCACCGACTGCAACGACGCAGTTATCACTGAGCAATAAACAGGTAAGAAAAATTATAAATGATAGAACAACACATCTGATTTCAGTCTTCATTTTGGGCAATTTCACCCTGTTATGTATATGAGAAAAATCTTTTAAAAGACTCTCATTTAACCAGGGAAATTGCATTTATAGCAGTAGTAACAGCATACCATTTGTCATATCAACTTATGTGATGATTAATAGTATAGGAGAAAAAGGAATCGAAAGATTATTCAAGATGATATCAGAAAGTTATGAAACAGGAGAAATTACAACTGATTTTAATAAAAAATATTACCTTCACACTTCCGAGGAAAGCACAAGCCAACAAATGTGAGAATTATCCCACCATTAGTCTAAGATCAAATACTTACTTCAAAATTACTGACCAGAATAATACACAGAAGAATGGAAAGGGTAGTACAAGAGATAGTAGGTGAAGGTCAATTTGGGTTTAGGAAAAATCGGGGTACAAGGGAAGCAACTCTGTCTTTAAGATTAATACTTGAAGGGCAGATAAAGAAAAACAAAGAAACTTTTATGGCTTTTGGTGATTTAGAAATAACTTTTGATGATGTTAGTAGAACAGGTTGAGAATTTTTAGAAGTTACTTAATGGCATGAGTAATATACTGAAGGAAGATTTAGAACAGAATATAAATCAAAGCAAGATACAAGTGATGAAATGTAGCAGAAATGATAACAATACTGGTAGATTAAATATAAAAATGGTATCGGATGCAATAGGAGAAGTAAGTGAACGCTGCTACGTGCGAAGCAAAATTACAGCCGATGGCTGAAGGAGGAATGATGTTAAAAGCAGAATAGCACTGGCAAAATGAGCCTTCATGAAAAAGAGAAATATTTTACTTTACAAACATTGATCTAGGAATTAAGAATATGTTTTTAAAACTCCGTGTGAGGAGCAAAGCACTTAATGGTAGCGAATCATGGACTTTAGGAATACCAGAAGGAAAGACAATTGAATCATTTGTGATGTTGTGCTACAGAAGAATGCTGAAAATTAAGTGGACAGACAAAGTAAGAAATGAATGAGTTTTGGAAATGATGGGTGAGGAAAGAAGTTTGTGGAAGAAGCTTACAGGAAGAAGAGACAGGCTGGTAGGTCATATTTTGAGACATGCTGGATTGGTTAATTTGTTAGTGGAGGGAACAGTTGAAGGTAAGAACTGTAGAGGTAGACAGAGACAAGACAGAGGCAGAAGACAGATATTAGAACATATGAAGCAATTAATTGAGGACATGGGTCGTAAGGGATACGTAGACATGATGACGTTAGCACAAGATAGGAAGTGGTTGAGGATTGCATCAAACCAGTCAAAACACAGATGACAGCAAAAAAGAAGTAAATATCCTCATTCTCGTTTCCATGTCTTCTACAATGTTAGTAAATAAATTCAAACCGACACTTGCTCTTATTAATGAATCAAACCCAATTCCAACTCTATATTAATTGATAAATAATAATAACTTACACTGAATGATGACAGTTGTTGTCAACAACATTACATCAGATTCTTTTAGTTATGTCGTTTTTTTTTTCTGTTTCCTATTAGCCCTCAATAACATATGTCACTAAGTCATGGGAAGCTGAAACTAAAGTTACAGCAGGTTTTAGTAACAGAAACAGCTGATAAATACGTTGGTTGGGGAAGTCAGATATCTTCACAAACACATGATGTCGGAAAACATCCTTGCCTCCAAATGAAACGGCGTTTCGACTTTGAAACGCAACAAAGAGCAATACTGTGAAGTGTAGACCACTGTTTCTAACGTAGCACAAAATTAAATAATTCTCACAGATAATAGCTGAAAATCTAGCAAAAATAGTTATTACAAGATCTTTAAGTAAATAGCGGTACTTAAATTTGAAGTGATGGGACCCATTTTCTTGATTTCTCATGTCCAAAATTATTAGAAAATGGAAGACACATAGGTTCATGTGACAAACTGATAAATAATTTGTCAAACTGTAAAAGAAGATTCTTAAATCGTTAAATGCAATTTTCCAAATAAGCGATCAATAAGGAAGTTTTGGCCTAACTGAGGAATTAAATATTTTCACTTACTAGCTAACTGTCTAAACCTATTCATTAATGTGTCCTATGTTGGTTTATGGTAAGCCCTCTATTTTAAAATGTGAAGATTCACATATAACAGGCAGCGTACAGCAATTTCAGGACTATATCCAATTACACTGCCTAGTAATATATAATGAAGCCGGAAGTTTTCCACTAAAATACGCCAGACTATTCAAGATTTTTACTACTGAATTCTCAAGTAGTTCGTCGGCGAACATTCATTTACCTTTTTTTAAGAACAACTTTGAAAAATATTCATCAGATTTCACTTCAAAGTTTCCTAAAAACATTACTCATTATACATCAACAAGGAATATTCCCTCTAAACAAAATTACAATTACTCTGTTGGGTATATGTTTTTCGAGAAAATTTTCTATCACTACCTAAAAAATACCGTATGACTATTGCAGAGCACTAAAGAATAACTAAAGATCATCGAAAATAATCAGGTCTGATTAGAAAGAAAATCTTAGAAGAAACTAAATGTTCTCAATTTGACAATAAATTTAAAGGATAACGCAAACATTAAAAAAAAAACAATATTACTTTAAACAGAATAAATTATTAATAACTAAGGAAATTAAACATAACATGGTACTTGCAACAGGCAAATAACTTTTAATATGGAAATCAGCTATTAATTTCAACAAATACATTGGCATTCACTTAGAGTTTTTACACCATATCCATAGCATATTATAATATTTTAGGAAGACAATCTTACATAACTCCAGTAAACAAAACATTCTGCGTGAAACTATTTCTTAAAGAAAGAATATTCAGAAGAAGCAATGTCATGGAGGCTTTATTCTTACTATGCAATACCGCCTTGTTGCGAATAGTCACTATACGGTACAAAAACTAAAAAAACTATCCACCTTCCTTCCAAGCCGTATAAAACTGTACTTTGGGCCTTAACAAAAACAGTAGGTCATTGTCCTTGAGATCTTACATATCGAATAAAAAATGGTAGGTCACTGTTACTAATATCTTATTTATCAAGTACGAAATATAATATATTTACCTAAAATTTATAATAAAATTGTTTCGTAAGGAAGGAGAAATTCTTACCATCTAATAACTTAAAATTCTTATTTATAGCCGAATTTTTATTCCTAGACACAGTGTTTCAGTACTGTTCTTTGCTGTCTCCGTGAAGTTATGGAGATAAGAGTTTTTTCAAAGGCCTCCTTGTTCTGACAATGACTACAATGGCGAAAACGTTATGGCACTGAGATAAAATTTTGCCATTTGCCCTCAATGACTAGTATTTTCACTGATTGTTTCGGACTGGTTCAGGGAGTAAACATAACTGCAGAGGACCTCTGCTGCTGGCTATGGATTCTTAATGATGTGGCCTCAGCTCCTGGCACACCAACAGTCCATCTTATACCCGCTGCTCTATGGTAATAACGCTGCAAGGCAAATATTTGTTGCTATCAAAGAGCGCTTGCAATATTGCCATTTTCAGTAATTGCATGAAATATTAAACAGGTAAAACGATGTTGCTTGTTCCTATATGTCTGGCTGAACCACTAGAATTGTGTTTGACTTCCATCTGTCTCCTAACAGTTCCTTTACGATTAGCATAAATATATTATATTCACATGTACGTGACTTGCTACTGTACAAGAAATCAGCCTTCAGCCGGTTTCTTATTCAAATAAGAAGTAAAAATAAAATCATCGTCTAAAATAAAAAAAAATCTGTCCTGTAATGTAATAAGGCCGCGGTGCAAATACAAATTATAAATAAATAAAAATATTCTTGATACATTGGGCCAAGAAACAAATTGTCGATTCACATATTTATGTAGACAAATGCAAATGCTATACGACAATTTACTTGAAATACGTATAACATACTTTACTTGTCACTTACCGTAGTCGAAACAAATACGCTCTCAAAAGTAGTATAGCTATCGCAAAAATTCCTTTTAGACAAAAATAAATATTTTCTTCAGAAAAATTAAAAGTACTTTCTAAAATTTTATGTATATAAACAGAGTATTTTATGAAAGTAAAATCTGGACTTTAAGAATACCAAAAGGAATTGAAACGTGTACAGCAGAGGGATAGTGAA
This sequence comes from Vandiemenella viatica, assembly GCA_031002005.1. Lineage (NCBI taxonomy): Eukaryota > Metazoa > Arthropoda > Insecta > Orthoptera > Morabidae > Vandiemenella > Vandiemenella viatica. Next base: position 52,908,363 of record JARYHS010009186.1, read on the forward strand.
ATTTAAGTGGACAGATAAAGCAATAACATAATATCTTAAGCAAATGATTGATAGGGGAAAGTATGGTGGAAGAATCGGCAGAAAGAAGAGAGAGGATGGTTAGTAACATTTTAAGACCTGTAAGTTTGGTTAATTTGTTGGTTGATTAGAGGAAATGTATAAATGTTGATAAAGTCAAAGGCTAGAATATTTTCTGCAGATAAGTGAGCCGTAGTTTGTAGCTGGTAAACTGAAGGGAGGAGATTAGTTCAGTATTTGAAGAGATGTAATAGTGAAATGTCTAACGTCAGTAAAACAATCCCCCAAGTTGAGTTTGACTCAAGAAATTTGCTATGAAATGAGGATTACAGAAATCGAGCTCAGTACATTGTTCTCAAAGATTTCACGATCACAGTTGCTACTAGTGATATAACTAAGAACTTAAAGATGTTGGTACTGAACTTCATTTATTTAGAAATTATTTCCGTTCGTCACCAGAAGTGTTTTGTCCATTGAATTGACTAGAATTGCTACAGAACTCCTGCTCCGGTGGCAATTTTCCTAGTTATCTAATTACTCCTATCTTATTACTTTCCACCTATCTATTTTTGCCATTTAATTATTTTAATTATAAATTCCATGAACGTTTTATGTATATAATTCATTACTTGCCTTGGTAATTTGTTCCAATCCCTCCCAACCTTACTTACAAAAGAAAATTATTCCACCTTATGCATGAAATCGAGTGACGGCTTGTTTCCATGGTAATATTTCTCTTTCCATTCACTACTGCTAATTCTTCGACCAATATCCCTGCAAGCCCCATCTCCAACATATGCCTTGTACATTCCCAGCACTCTTTTCACCTTTCTCCTATCTTCCAGTGACTCCCAATCCAGCTTCTTTATCATATCAGTTACTGACTGGGTCCTGCGGTAATTATCACAAATAAGTCTAACTACTCTTCTTTGCGCTCCTTACAAGTATTTGAAACCCAAAATGTGGGTTCCAAACTACACACCATACTCAAGCAATTGTCTGACCAATCCAATTCCCTCACATCTCTGGTACATCCCCTCATCACCCTCTCCAATAAATGAAGGATTTTTTTACCTTTTCCTATCACCTGACCAACCTGTACTCTACAGATTGATTATTATGAAATACTATACAAACATATTTATAATTCAAGCCTTCAACAAACAATTCTGTCCCCACCCCATAAACGAACTTTTTACGTTAAACGTTATAAAGGTATTACTTAGAAATGTTTTTGCTTTGCTACTAAAAGAAAAACAAAAGGCAAACGCATAACTACACACCAAGTTATGCACAGCTGAAGAATAGTGAAAATGCTAGAAACTTAAAACCATTCGTAAACATTGTGTTTTTTTGGGGGGGGAAGATTGGAGTCTGGTTTCTTCGACTCATCGACGTTGTGTTCATTAGATACAGGAGAGGATGAGCGCAATGAACGGGAAGGAATTTTACCATGGTCTTTTGATGGAATTATCGCGACAGTCATTTTGGCAAATCACCAAAACTCCAAATCTGTATAGTCGGATTTTTAAAACTGCAATTGATTGGATATGAAACGCAAACAGTCAAGAGTGTATAGTTTCAAAACGTTTGCAATTAGAATATCAATATAAAATCTGAAAAACTTGAAAATACATGCTGGTGATGACCAGTCATTAATTAAGAGATGTTTTAAAATCAATCAATACCACGGAAGGTTACCGTATCATTACAATTCGAATGTACCATAAAAGAGTTATAACCGCATCTTTTAAACATAAATATCTTTCACAATTGTCGTTATCCTGCGGTTGGAGCAATCTGCTACATAATTTCGTAATGTCACTCATTCACTCACCTCGATAGCTATTGGCTGGAGAACGGTGTCACGTGTCAGCCTTCGCTCGCAAAACAGCGACCAGAGATACCATTAGAAGAAATTCGTGGTTATGTCCACAATTTAATAGCAACTGCTACCAAATTAATTGCCACAATGCATACATCACGTTTGCGTTTCGTAGTATTTCATAGTTTAAAAAATATCTATGAACTTTACGTCTGAAAAAACGTGGATATGTTTTTGAGTAACATGTTACTAATGAAAGCAACTAAAAAAAAAAAAAAAAAAAAAAAAAAAAAAAAAAAAAAAAATTAAATTACTCACGGTCTCTGCTGTAACCACGAATTCCAACTGTCATTCTGGCTTAAGATATATTTCAATTTAATTAAAACTTTCATTAATGTTGTTGCGTGACCAAAGTTTATGCATTACGGTTTATTTGCTTTTTAGTTATTTTACTGACAACTTTCGTTAATGGTCTTTCTTCATGTTCGCTGTACGTAAGTTATTGGGTTATATTAAGTGGACATCAGACAAAATATATTACTTAATCAACTATTCTGGCAATTAATTTCTTAGGAGTTGCTCAACTATTTAATAATATGGAACGTGTATTAAGTTCTCTGGTCATTACAGATACTGTGACCAATGATTAAATTATAAGTGTTTACCCCATCTCAGTAAAAAAAAACAATGTGATGCTTTCGAAGCAAAAAGGAAATTTTTAAATTTTGCAAAATGAAGTTTAAGGGTCAAATTCAAGTCAAGTTTGTATATAAGCAAGTTCGAGTCTATTATGCGATTGCATGAGTTTACCTGCCCGTGTTTAAGACCTACGTTTAATAATACTTCTGAGTTCTTAAAGGTCAAGAGATTTATTCTCTCTAAGAATGAAACACAGGTCAAGTTCATATTTAGTCGGATCTTTGACCCTAAAAGCTGGAACTATTCTAGGCCCGTGAGATATGCAAAAACGGTCACGGGCTTACACTAGTTCTACGCGTTTTGAGTAATCCAGCCCAAATACCAGTAGCCTGGCACCACCCTTGTTAGGTATGCTGCCCGCGGCACGCCAGTCACTGAGGCTAGAAGAAGAACAAGCGGGAAGAAACGGAAGGTAGAAGCACCGGCGCGACATCACGAGGTGACAGCGGGAAATTTAATTACGTCCGCCGCGGGTGGAGAGCGCTGACACTGAGATCCGGTCTGTCTGAGAGCAACGGAAACCAGCCAGCAGGTGGGGCATCGCGATGTCTCCACAGACCAGCACAACGTTGGCTTCAGTTAAATCAGTAATAAACCAACCGCAATATCCCACTCACTACACTTAAAGAAATATTAAAGAACACACACTGTAAAGTTTGGTGTTTGTACCGAATAATTATTCCTAACCTTTTTAATGGATTTTGCTGCCCATCAATCAGCTGCCAAAGCTGGCAGGATCCACCAAAACCTGTACGTAACACAACACACATATATTATTTCATTAATAAGTTTATACAATTATTCTTGATATAAAACTCTTTATTTTTCTTAACATTTAGTAACACTATTTATTTTCGTGTAATGATACTTAATATCTCACAATAATTGCAACCACGGAGACTTTCTTCTTGCCTCTTTAATGACGCTGTCCCAGAAGCCTCTCGCATGTGTCAGCACCTTAGTCGCTTCGAAATTCGCCTCGCGTCTGATTTGGTTAACAGGGATTGGGGGTGCAAATTAGTGATACATGGATTCCTGTTATTGAGGCTGCTCGTCACCAACGGTTTGCTTTGTGTTCCGCGGGCGTATAATGACGTCTGAGATGCTGCTAGGCAACATAACAACATCTGTCGTTGCCATGCCAAACAACGCGCTCAAGGCAGACTTTAAGGCTTACAACTGCACCTGAAGATGGCGACGATATTTTATGTCGCCGAAATATTGTGCACCAATAATGATATTACTCGGTTTGTTTCCCGAGAATCATTAATAAATAAACAACGCCAAGAAAAATTGCATTCATTTATAAGATAATATTAAATTGATCAAAGTAAATAACAATTCAATGGAACAGTAATCTGTAGTAATACTTCAGAAAGATTATGCAGAATTTTTAAGATATTAGGAAATTTAAACGCTAAAGTTAAAAAAAGAGGGAAACCTGTATCAAAACTTTTTTATGTCCGCGACTTGACAGAGACAGCATTGGAGCTGATATGGAGTTGTTGTCGAGACACAGGAACAACAAGGCTTATTGTCATTTGGAAGCAATAATTCCGGCTACAGACTGAGGTGATTTTGGGAAAACATGGAAATTGAAATCTTATTAGGCCAGAGTGAAATCAAATGCGCTTTACGCCCATAGAGGATGTTGCCGCTCTCCGATCAAGTATGTTTATTTTTCCCCAGTAATAGTTGTTGAGGTAACGAAGAAATAAAGATTTCTTTGCTTAAGGCGTAGCGCCACGTCGACGTCGGGGTCATTAGAGGAAGAACTGTAGGTAACGATCACTAAGGAAGTAGGTCAAGGTGATTTGAAAGGAATCATGAAGGGATTCGCTTAGAGTGACTGCGGGAAAACCTGGATAACTGAAATCCAGATAATCACACAGATATTTGAACCAGCGTTCTCAAAAATAAAAGGGCCAAGATTTATCGGTCACTCACCAGGCTTGCTGAAGACATATAGAAGTTGCAGAAACGTTATGTTACGATGAATGACACTTTCATTCAACACACTTTTTACTATTGACAGTGATACTGATGCAAAAGGTTTCCTCAACTTCTGATTTTATTTATTAGGTTTAAAATCACACTACCCCATACTTATAAACAAGATACAGGCAACGACGTTAGGATCACGTGAGTAACAATGGAATTACTCGTAAGAGTTTCTCATGTGATGATTCAAAACGTAATACAGTAACCTTTAAGTCAGTGCATTATCAGCAAGCCAGACGTGGAATGCTGGTTCTTTCAAGACACACAGCGCAAACATTTCGCCAGAGAAGCATCCCGAGAATTTAGGTCATTCAAATCCTCCGTTCAATCCCATGATTGAGATCAAGGATTTACCGCAGAATATCACAAAATAATAATAGAATAGTAGTTCGGAAATACTCTCTCCCCTCCTCCCCCGATCCTAACGTGAGGTTAACGACATTTCTAATACTTTATTTAGGTGGAGAATGATCCTCTCCAAGAACAAGAAACCGTAGGCAAAGACTGAGAACAAGGCAAATGATCAACAAATTATTTTAACGTTTTGTGTAGCTATTTGATAATCTGGCGCCAGCAGTTGACTTGGTGGTTGTGTGCTCGTTAGCTTCATTTAACGCAGCAATGAGTGCATCTGACATGGCTGGGCAAAGTTAATTGAACTAGGAGAACTTCATTCAGCTTTCACTAATTGCGCTATAACCAATTAAGGATTTTAGATAATTACCTCGTTGTTGTTTGAAGTAATTTATCATTAGTAACTATTGAGACAAATCTTGGTAGCCGCCATTCAAAAAAAAAAAAAAAAAAAAAAAAAAAAAAAATTCGACAACAACAAAACACCTGTAACGATTAATGTTGTTCATAACTGGTTTTGTGACTTTGTTTAGATTCTTTTCATGTTTTTATTAGTATATACTGGCGTTCACTCTGTTTACTATCAGTTCACGGTCATGATGCAGTAGCATAACGTAATTGAGTTTCTATTATTCCGTAATTGTTTGATGAAAGTAAGGTTTAATTAGGTTACAACCAAAAATTCGATAATCGACTTTTGACCTCTGTAGAAGCGCAGGAAACAGTGACCGCCAACTGGCAGGCAATCTGTCACGCTGTGAATTACTCTGCAAGTGGAGCGAGAGATCGACCTGTGGTGGCTCTCAGGTGGTCAGGGGCGAGCGCAGGGCCGCCACCACCGGCCGATTAAATCCGCATCTGTGCGGCCTCGGGCAATCCATCACACCCAGCAACCTCACCGCCAGACGCTCGCCTAGTACCCAGCATTAACACTCGCCCGGGTGGCAACGAACCACTTCTTAAAGTCTGATGATACGACTAACTGGTCTAACAGTTCTGCCACAATAATCTAAACAATTCCACTGTAACAGTCACACGATGGAACGTGACCAATAGTGATTGTGCAGTTGAATTTTATGATACGTAGCTGATGTAATTTTTTTATGGCTTTGCGTCTCATCTACATCGAGGGGATTAACGGTGGCAGAGGAATAGAGGTCAGGGAAAGGAAAGTAATCGCGTATGATCTTTTGAAAGAACCTATCCCTGGAGTGATATTGCGAAACACTGAAAAACCGAAATCAGGATATCTGGAAGGTGATCTGAATCTGTGTCTTCCTGAATGACAGGCTGGAGCTCGGTGGATGTTGTCGAAAGAAGATAATTGATAAAGAATGTAATGACTATTTGTGCCTTCTGCTTTCAGAATTTTATGAACTACCTGCGGACAGTGTCAGTCACCAGCCATAGGTTCGACTGTTTTCGTAGTATTTCTCTCTTGCTACTTGCGTTTGTGGAATACATGTTTAGAAACACACAGCCAAGCCCAGATACAAAGGAATATTCATCTAATAATGAGTGGAGCCTTCTTTAGCTTACAAGGTTGCAGCAACTTGTCGTAGCATGGTGTCAACTACCTGGCGCAAGTTCCCAGGAATTATGAGCAACCAATAATTCTTGGAAGTGGTAGGTGCTAGACCTTGTAGTGTACTGCCACTCTACAACGATATATATCTGTGAGAATCTGGACCCGTAGTTCACACAGAAGAACAAAGGTAACGGTAACAGAGTGTCTGCGTTCCGAAATTTGACCTTGGGCCGAGTAGCCCTCAGTGAATGAACAAAGCTTGCTGCTAGGGTGACACGGTGGGGATGGAGCAGTGGACTGCGAGCTGTGTGGTGAGTGCGTGGTCAGCCTGCAGAAAGATTTTTTTTTTTTTGTAACTGCTTTACGTCTCTTTTTAACATCGAGGTCTTTAGAGACGGGAAAGGATAGGGGGCAAGGATGGGGGGCAAGGATGGGGGGCAAGGAATGGGAAGGAATTCGGCCATGGCCTTTTGAAGGAAGCATCCCGGCATTTGCCTGGAGTGATTTGGGAAACCATGGAAAACCCAAATCTGGATGCCCGGACGGGGATTCGAACCGCCGTCCTCCCGAATGCGAGGCGAGAACGCTAACCGTTACACCACCCCGCTCGGTCTGGAGAAAGAAACGTGCGACTACTAACACCGGTGCGATGTGTAGCTCAAGTGTTCCATGTCGTTTATCCGAGTTGACGTGGGTCTCCAAAGACAAGCAGAAAATGGAATAATCGCGTTGGACGACTGCGGACAGTGGATTCGGCGCCTTCTGCTAAATGGTAACCCCGCCGATATGGTGATCTCCACAAATCATTATTGTATTGATCAAACCTAGAGAAAGACTCACAGCCCCGCTGAGCATAATCAACGGGCATATAGAAAACCATGAGAACTGGTGTAAAAATAACCCTTGTTGAATTTTAAGATGTTTGTTTAATTGTGTCATACTGCTGTTAATAACATTTGATGAAGAATCATTCTGTAATAGACGTATATTAATGACAAACGTAGGTACAGTGGTATTGTTAATGTATAAAGTAACATTCCGATTCCTCATATCAGCAATTTCAATTATTAATAATACTTTTATTCATAATTTATGCAAACAAAAATCAATTTATATCTTAAGAAGAGGGTGTACACCTCAACTTCAATCAATAATATTGCGTAAGAGTTCGAAGAAGTTCGTGTCGGTGATCTACGTGGCTAATGTTGTAATTGTCAAGAAGTAGCAGAATTCATTTACTTCATCTGGCTTCCTTTAGGAGGCCGTCGCAAGCTGTGGGTGACTCCTTATACAGGGAATCTTCCAGTTGACAGAGCCTCGTCCACTCAAACCTGGTGCACCACGTACAAGATAGGTTGACATTATGTTGGAAGAGGATAATATAGCCTTTCCCAAATCCTTCATTAGTTAGGATACAATTAAGTTTCTTTCCCCAACTAATGCACGCAGATGCCAGCAGCAAGACAAAACAGCGTTAGGGCGAACCAGAGGCGTCATGAATTACTCGTTGGTAGTTGGTAGGCAGCACACGACATCACAATTCATAAATAAATGCACAAGCTACGAACAGAACACAGCAAGCAATTAATATACGCACCTGTAATATTTTACTAAATCCGAAGCCACAGTGGTTAATCGAAAGAATAATAGTCATCCTCCTGATTATAATAAGATGGAGTAGTCTTCTGCACCATAAGAGGGTGGAAAGAATTCAGACATAAAGTTTCCAACTTTGTTAGCGACTTGTGTTTGATGATAGAGCCGCAAGTCAGACAGAGCCACTTGCGGGTCACGTCGCGTTTAGGTGAGCAGTCCGCAAGTCCGCTTTTTCCGTCCCCCGAGGGTGGAGCCCAATCTGGAGGGACGCCCAGAGCCGCCGTGGTCCTAACTCGATTTTCAATCCTCACCTCGGTTGGATGTCACGCTTCCAGCAGACCGACCGGCAACTCCCCCCGGAGGCGAGGGACCACCGCACGTCCGGCGAACTAGAGCAAGACTCCAGTTAATCGAATACCGTAGCACTCACCACCACCTGAATTGGTTAACCGCATGATACGCGTCTTTAACAATGTGATTTGAAAAGATCTCCAGCTCCGACTTCTGACACCAACGCTATTTCGATAAACTAAGTAATGTGAACTACAAATAAAACTTTTAGATCAATATTCTACACAAACAAATAAATTTTTTCCACAACATTTGGAAAAATTATTTATCTTTGCAGTATGCAATGGTTTAGGCTGAAAAATTTTCAAATCACCCTTAAGCTATGTTGTGAAGGGAGAACGAGTTGTCAGGAACAATCATTACTCTTTCCGAAGGTAATTATGATAAGAAAATTTAAGTACATACAAAAATTAGGTACAAAAGTGTCTAAATAGCATTTATTCTAACTCAAAATATTTTAAAAGTTTAATAAAATATTATTTCTAAACGTAGAGAACCAGATAGGTGGATATTATGTAGCTGAAACTGTAGAAATATAAAACAATTGATTTTTATATACCTTTGTTCAATTTTATTTCAGGCTTAGAGAGATTTTCTGCATTTTTAAGAGCTATATGGTTGTCACATGGATTCTTCTGAATTCCTTCACACAACAACTGAGTTCCGTTTCCGGTTTATGGTATATTCAATAACTTAGAACATTAACAGCCAAATGTTTCTGTATGCCTAAGTTTAAAACAGTCTGTAATTCCTAAATCGTCACTAGCCTATTTTTCGAAGCTTAGTGACCAATGAAATGAGCTGTTGCGTATTGTTTGTACTTATTTCTAAATGCCAGAAACAGATTATAATTTTATTTTATTTTTGTTTATTTTTTTCCTGCGTTAAGAAATACTCTCAGCGTTCAGCCGAGTAACTTTCAGTAAATATGGTAGAATGAAATCTAAATCCTCTACGATGGTAGTTCAACAAGTAAACATCTCAGGTAGGTGTGTTACTCGTGACCCAGCTACCTGTTGATTCAAGTTAAAGGTCACTGATATCTGTTACCGAGCGCAGTGTATGAGTGATTATGCTCCAGCCTGGTGATCGGGATGACGCGAGCTCAAACCACCGCGCGGATATCGAGAATTCCGTCTTCTGTGGTCTCCCAAAATCACGCTACTCTATATATCGAAATAAAAAAAAGAAGCTATTTTCTGTTCTATTCTGTTTCTACTTCCATCTGTGAGTAAAATAAAACTGATATTTTGGCTCTTAATAAAAGTCTAGTCTCGTACTTAATGAGAAGCTGCATTGTTTAAAAGAACTACCGCTTACTTCCGATCACTTACTATCCACTTTAATAAAATGCATTGAACCAGAAGGGTAGATGCAAGCTTGATAATTCGGAAACTTTCGGCGAGTCCAACGTTACCAGAATTTTAGGTTTCACTTATTTTTGCTGTCGTCAGTCTTTCGACTGGTTTGATGCAATCGTCCATCCCTTCCTATCTTGTGCTAACCTCTTCACCTGTACATATCCCATACAACTCACGTCCTCAATTATCTGCTTCATTTATTCTAATCTCTGTCCTCCTCTGCAGTTCTTACATTCGACTGTTCTCTCCACTTACAAATTAACCAATCCAGCATGTCTCAAAATATGACCTACCTGCCTGTCTCTTCTTTCTGTAAGCTTCTTCCACAAACTTCTTTCCTCATCCATCATTTCCAAAACTCGTTCATTTCTTACTTTGTCTGTCCACTTAATTTTCAAGTGCTTCAATTTTCTTTCTTTATGGTATTCCTAATGTCCATGTTTCGCTACCATAAAGTGCTGTGCTCCAAACATAGCGTTTTAAAGAGTTCTTTCTAATTCCTAGATCAATGTTTGAAACTAGAAGTTTTCTCTTTTTCATGAAGGGTCTTTTTGCTAGTGCTATTCTGCTTTTAACAACATTCTTGATTCGACCATGGGTTGTAATTTTGCTTAACAAGTAGCAGAAATCGCTTACTTCTCCTATTGCATCCGATCCTGTTTTTATGTTTAATCTACTAGTATTGGTATTATTTCTGCTACAGTTTATCCCTTTTGTCTTACTTTGATTTATATTCAGTCCAAAATCTTACTTCAGTATTTTGTTCATGCCTTTCAGTAGCTTCTCAATATGATCAGCCTGTTCTGCTAACAATTTTTCTTTTATTTCCTTTATTGCTTCTTCTACATACAAGTTGAAAACTAACAGGTATAGACTACAACCTTGTCTCACACCCTTTTTAAGTGATGCATGTCTCTGATGGTTCTCCACTTTGTAATTCGTTTTCCCAGAGCAAATTCATAGTACCACCATAGATGATATAGAAAATTTTTGAAGAGCTTCTAAACCAGTGCAAAAATAAAAAAAATCATTAGGTAAAACAACATTAAGGCAGGTTTACATAACATTACTGCCTGAAATTGCTTTGCACAATTCAGATGTTGTTTTAAAAATTCCGTTACACAAAGACGGACAAAAGAATGGAAAACTTCCTTCAACAAAGCCAATCATAAAACGTTAAGAGGGGCTTATTAAATTAGAATGGTATGGAACGAATTGTGAAACAGGCCAGCGGAAGAAATAATGGTTTGAATGTTTAAACTTGATCAGATTTGCCAGTTTGATATTGAAATGCTTGTAAATATGTTCGCTTTTCTTTTAAAACCGTTTTATTGTGATTCAATTTAATTTTGTATCAGTTCTAATTGTATTGCAGTATCTCTTGTGTTGAAGCTACCGTCAGCACTTATAAAAGTACTGTCGGTCTCTTTAATATGGTCTTGAATATTCTGTGACGCCTATATAATCTCCAGAGATTGGGATCGGACAAGCTCGTTCTGAAAGACGCTAACACGGAGGTACGTCATTTGTTTGCTAGTGTGCTCTTTAAATCTTTTGGAAAATTCTTGAGTTTTATTCAAGTATGTTTTTATGAACGTTTCGACGGAACAAAAGTACAGGGAAAAATTAATTGACATTGTTGTCAGTCATGAATCTACCTGTCATTGAAGAGTATAAGAAAATTAATACTTAAATGGTGTTTAGAAAATTCTGTTACACAAAGACGGACAAGAGAATAGAAAACTTCCTGAAACAAAGCCAAACCTAAAACGTTCAGACAGGCTTATTAAATAAGAATGGTATGGAACGCATTATGAAAAAAAAAAAAGGTCCAGTGGAAGAAATAATGGTTTGCATGTTTGAAATTGTTCAACCTGTTTATAAAGCAACATGTTCCAAGTTGTTCTACTTGGCTTCCGTGATAGGACTAATTAATTATTATACAACGACTAACAGCGAGTTGTTTATCAATATCATACGTTTTGCCTCCTCTGCCTGCTGCAGTTTTTAGTGAACTTGTAGTGGATCCTTAACAAGAGGCATTTTAATGTCCCATTCCACTATCATAGACATTATCTATAAAAAGTTGATATTTACTCTGGAACCTCACTAGAGGGCTGAAGTTTAAGTTCCCGTCTGAAGAGACATCGATCAAAGTCATCCCAGTCCATTAGCCGGAAAAATATTTCCAGTGCATATTTACACTGGCGTCGCAAGTTCGACTAGCGTCTGCTAAGCAAGTGGAGACTTTACTCTGCGAAGGAAGCTTCTTACAAAAGTTTTTTTAGCTTTTACTTTTGAAAGAGCAGTTAGTTCGGTGGGCCGTGCCTCCGTCTGGTAAATATTTGCACCTCCGTTCGTTGCTAGAGTTGCCGCATCTTTGGCAGACAAGTTTCCTCCCAGACCAGACAGTGCCATCACCGAGGTTGTCTTTAAATATCAGCAAACCGGCTTTGAGGGAGAAGCTATCGCTTTGTTTATGTTACCAAAGTTACTGATCTGAAAGATTTTAGTTCTATACTTGGTACGCCTGATTCAAAATCAAATGCAGTTGTACACGTATTAATGTTATTTTAAAGTATTTTTACTTACAGGATATTTATGATTTCATTTGGAATTATTGTCAGTAGTGTTCCTGTTTTGTTTCTGTAACATGACAAAATGAAATACTGTAATGTTTCGAACAATAAAATTCTTTATTTCAACAGTACGTAGAGTACAGTTGCCTCCGGAAGTCATTTTGAATATTTGTTTTCCAAATTTGTTTTTTCACTTGTATGTTTGAAAGTAATGTTTATAGTGTAGTAGTTCCTGTTAACACACCAACCTGGATTTTAATTACCAAATGTTAACGAATGTACATAATTATCTGACCAGTTGTTAGTTCGTTCAGACTAAATTTTGAACAGTTTTGGTTTTAGTTTCACGCATATACCCGAACGTTTTTTTTCAGTAAGGGGAAAAATTTGAAATTATTTTTTTGAAGTTACACATCGTCACGGTGTTTATGTCACGATCGATGACAATTACAGCTGACAATGATTCCAAATTTCCGTTCGTTGTACTGAATTAAGATAATTAAGATAGTAAAATATACTTTGAATTGGTCAAACGTGGGAGCTAACGCTTTGATGGTGTAAGTTACATAATTTTCTGGATTACAGGAGTTTAACGTTCATTGCTGTAAATTCTGATCTGTCTTTCAGCGTTTCATATATCTGACATCATTATAGGGAGAAATATGTAGGTAATTACAATCTTAATTATCCTGTACCAACGGTTTGACCGAATATTTAACCTTTCATGGGAAATCCATCCAAACCACACGCTGTTCATAAATGTACGTTTAATCTAGTAATTTGATGTGAATTTTTTTTAAAAAATTGAAAAATTATCTAGAAGATGAACTGTAACAATATCCTTGAAAAAAAAAGATTACTTAAGGTCTCTCACTAGCTACTATTTTAATCACTGAAAATTGTCGAGTAAATGAGTAATTTAACTTACAGATTTGTAAACGATGCCCTGAACTAAGAGTATGCTTTTTTCCCCTCAAAAATTCGTGACAAACCAGGAATGTCTGTCTCTGGCAACTCCGTCTCGATAAAGACCATTATGTTTTCAACATATTGTACCTAAGTCACAATTCTTCTCATGGTGCGAATTTTGAAAATTCCCGCGACCGCGACCCTTTCATTCACTGCGATAAAGGTTTAATATTGGCTTTATTTCAAGTATAGAACAAAGGTTGGAAAGATTCCAAATTTATCTGCGAAGGATATTTCGAACAGAATATAGCTCCCCTTAAACAACAAATTTATTAATATCTTACAATTCATCTCAGTTATGGTGCCTATAATTAGTTACAAGAGGTAAACACAGTTAAGAAGACTCTTGTGAACCCAGTTATATAAAAAAATTATGTGTAATACCGAACCGTCGATTAATAGCCACAGTAATAAAAAATTATTTAAAACCAGTGATTCACATTTCCATGTCACTTATTAAAAAAAATGGGGCATAAACGAAAAATAACAGTAAAATATTGTCAGTCATCAAATTCAAAAATTCGCTTGACATTTGTACATCATTTAATTTACTATGGTGTATCTCTATCTATAAAATTAATCCAGGAATACTCAAAAACTACAGAGCAGATTTCGATATGGTTTTATCCATTTTAAAACATATGAGAAGACTTGAAACGTGTGGTTGAGTGAATAACGCCATGGCCTCGCGTTCGTTAGGACGTGCGTTTTCATCCCCGTCCGGGGATAAAGATTTGGGTTTTCCATGGTTTCCCCAGAGCACTCTAGGCGAATGCCGGTATGCTTTCTTAAAAAGGCCATGTTATAATTCCTTCCTGTTTCTTCCCCTGTGTTTTCCCACCTCTAATGACTTCGACGTTAAAGAGGCGGAAAGGTGTAAGCAAAAAAAAAAAACATGTCTTATGTTTCAACGTTACGTAAGTGAAATACTGAACGTATCGTTAGAAACACCAAAAATGCAATACGAAATATATATTGCACACCTCATCCTTTGTAAGAAAACTAACCAGATGTACAGGTTATTTCCTTAACTTTTGGTTACTGAGTCTTTAAACCCCATAGATGGCCGTTCTGATAGCAACGAGGAATCTTGTAAAGAGAAATTAATAACTGAGAAAAAACGCCAGAGACTATCGTTGCCATTGAAGTTATCTTTTGCGACGAACATACAATCTGTGAGTACTAACAGTAATATGTGTGTAACTACAGCATAGTAATTGAAACGGAGTTTTCCGTGTTATTAATAAAAACTATTTTGGAAAATATTTAATACTTGATAGTAAGATGCGAAACAGATTTTAATTTTGGGCTCCAGCAGGCCAGATGAAGTAGCATAATAAGACAATTTTCAGCGTCAGCAACAGATGAGGTAGCATAATGAGACATACCTATATTAGACACTGTGAAAATCTCGCCACAACCGATTCAGCAGTTTTAAAGTTATCACAGATTTTTCGTAAAATAAATGTGTTGGAATTTCTTAAGACATACTCGTACGCCAGATTTTAACACGATCCAGAAGCTTTCAGATTGTGAAAACCCTCTCGTAATTGTATTTTATGTGTGATGCTAGACCAACAGACACAATTCAGATACATATTTTTGGCATGCATTTTTGGTATGCATTAATGAGCGTACGGTCCATGTTTCGATTTTTCGAGCAGCAACATTAGTAGATTTTGTGATTAGGTTGAAGTACAACCTGGAACAGAATTAAAACTGACATTCCGTATCACAACATCCAACCCATCACGTTCTGAGAATTGTGCAGATAAATCGACGTTTACTTTAATTCCAGAATTAATGGTGCTAAATTAATGAAATGTGATGCAGATGATTCTCATCGGACGAATAAAAATAATATAGGGATAATTCTGGAAATGTCTTGCGCGAATTTAATAAAATTTTCTACACATGTTTCTTAATGTTTCTACTTACTAATCCAAAAAAGTTATGGTCGTATACCAAAGCAGTAGGAGGCTTTCGTAAGGTTATGCCGTCAGTGATTAAGGAAAATTGGGAATTTTAGGAAACTATCATAGACAAAGCAGAAATTTTGAATAATATATTTAAATAAACTTACACAACAGAATACGTAGAGGAGATTCTGATATTTAAGAATCGTACCAACAAAATTATGAATGATCCCATTCTTGATGTCGAGGGAATGACTATACTGCTTATGAACGTAAAAACCAATAAGGCTACCGGACTATACGGTATTCCTGCAACATTCTACTCTAGGTACGCAAAGGAAATTACGTCGTATTTGATGAAATTATATACCGTCTCCTTGGTTCAAGGAAAAATACCAGCCGAATGGAAGACCGCCATCGTAAGTCCAGTGTTTAAAAATGTGAATGATCCTCAAAATTAACGCCGACCTCGTTAACATCAATATTTTGCAGGATTTTATAAAATATCATCTATTCAAATGTCATGCAGTTTTCGGATGACAGGGAGCTTTTAAACCAAAATCAACATGGATTCAGAAAAGGCGATTTCTGCGAAACACAATTTGCACTTTTAATTCACGACTTGTGCCGTATTATAGATGTGCAATCCCAGGTTGACTTAGCTCTATTAGATTTTAAAAAAGCTTTCGATACTGTGCCTCACTTATTACTTGGAAAACTACGTAGTTATGGCATATTTAGACAAATATGTGACTGGGCTGCAGACATTCTGAAGGGCAGAAGTGACTAGGGATTGCAATCCAGCAAAGCGGGATCCCGCAATCCCGCGAGATCCAGCACCATTAGACAGTCTGGAGGATCCCGCACAAAATTAAGCGGATCCGCAAAATGCGGATAAAACGCGTGTCAGTGCGTGATTCGCTGCCCCACTCGGTCTCTATCGGATGTATTGCACTGTTTGCCTATACCCTTCCAGTTGTCATTTGGCACGTGTGAACAAACGTTTGTTTTTGTCAACCTTCGTCATTCGTAAGTAAATATATACACTTTTACGTATTCATTTTCGAGTACACATTTCTGTAATTTGAGTTATGTTTCGTATTTAGCACGATTTTGTAACTGTATAATTATTTTTTATGTGTCACAAACGTTATCTGAACTAAAAAGTTACAGCTTTTTGTTCACGGTTTCATTATTCCTATTTTCTGTATTTGCAGACAAAGTTATTGTGACGATTTCCTTTTTTGTGTGGCTGAAAATTTGATTATTCGTTGATAGGAAACTAATATTATCGTAATTTTATTCGCATATGTATTTATTTAGCAGCTATCAAAAGGCAATATTATATCCTTTGACTTATTTCTGTTTTGGCCTCTGCCTCAATGCGTTTCTTTGACGAAAGCCGCCTGTTTACATGTGCCGCTCAGGCTATAGATTAATACCTCTTCTCCTTGTTATTATTTGGACTAAAGGCAAAAAAAGTTATAATGAAGTTTTCACGGGTGTATCGACGAATTGTGTTGTAGGAACACCAAACTTCGACGGCTGCCTCCGCCGTCTGCCTCACGTGTGAAATCTCGTGTTTTTACAATGAAATCTCGTGTTTTTACAATGAAATCTCGTGTTTTTACAATGAAATCCGGAGATACAACCTATGAAAATTTCACTGCAATCATTCGCCGAGAAAGTCTCCTTTCTTACTAAAAAGTAATAATTTCCACTCTTAAAACGTCGTAAAATTGAAATACTTGACAGTTTAAGTGTTGGTGAGTAGTTTCCTTTAATAACATTGAATCAATGGTAAGATAAATTAAGGAATCAGGAGATATAATAATGAATCCCACAAAAACAATTTTTGTAAAGTCTCGTGCTTGTGCAGTGACAAAAAGTTATGAGATCTTGTTCTGAGACAAGTCTACACTTTACAGAGTATATTCACTTCGCTTTGTGAAATGGAATGCTTTCTCTCGGTGTTATGGAACGTTTATTTAGAATTTTTTAAAAAACTCTGATAACTTGGCCACTAAGCAAACCATATTTTTAAATCCTTGTGATGTGTTGTAAGGCACATAATATGACCTAAAACTGAATATTTTCAATTTTTTATTATTTATTTAAAAACTGGCTTAGATTAAAAAACAAAAATGTCAAAACCTCGAAATATACTTAAGACATGCTAAAAAGTTTTAATATCATTTTGCCAATTAAAATATTGTTAACTATTAATTTTTATCATTTAACTTTAAAATAGATTTATTAATTCAATTATTATTTAATTTATTAACGTTTTAAGTAATTCTGTTTTAAATATAAGCGAGCGTGGTGGTGTAACGGCTAGCGTTCTGGCCTCGCATTCGGGAGGACGGCGGTTCGAATCCCCGTCCGGGCATCCAGATTTGGGTTTTCCATGGTTTCCCCAAATCACTCCAGGTGAATGCCGGGATGCTTCCTTCAAAAGGCCATGGCCGAATACCTTCCCATTCCTTGCCCCCATCCTTGCCCCCCATCCTTTCCCGTCTCTAAAGACCTCGATGTTAAAAAGAGACGTAAAGCAGTTACAAAAAAAAAAAAAAAAATAGCGTAAGTATTGAATCCTTTCTCCTTACATGAATTTTGGCGTATAAATAATATAACATAAACATCGAACACCATTCTCCTTACACGATCGAAAACACTGCGGGATTGCAATCCTTAGGCAGAACACAGTGTAGAGTTCTCGACGGTAAGCGCTCATCACTCACCGAATTCAAGTCCCTGGATTTTCCAGGGGAGCATGATAGGGCCTCTGTTGTTTCTCCTATATATTAATTATTTTTGCGACGTAATAAAGGGGAAGAAAAGACTATTTGCCGAGATACTATTATTTATCGTGAAATCTATACCCAGGACAACTGCGCTTTGTTATAAGAAGATGTTATAAAAATAATGGCATGTTGTAAAGAGTGACAGTTGGAGTTAATTGCTAAAAAATACCAAGTGCATATCGACCAGGTAATATGGAAAGCAAATAATATGCTACGGTTTTTAGATCGTATTTTTTTTTTTTTAAAGTGCACATCAGAAATTAAATCGATTGCATACAAAGAACTAGTGCGTCCTCACTTAGAATATTGTTGTTCTGTATGGGATCCCCATCAAAACGTGTAAATGGAGGCATTGGAGAAGGTCCAAAGAAGAGCCGCCCGAATCATGACAGATATATGTAGCTAGAGGGAATGCCTAAGTGTGATGTTGCAGGGGTTAGTTTGGGAATATCTGGAACACTAAAGGCGTTGCTCTTTACCAAAGTTAATTGGAAAATTGGAAAATTCACAACTGACTTATTCCGGAATAACAGCAAAGAAATATTATTACCAGCAACATTCATATCTAGGAATGACCGCGGAAATAATATAAGAGAAATCAGGGGCAGAACCGATTCATTTCTGTATTCTTTCTTTCCACGAGCGATTAGAGAATGGAATAGGAAGGATTTTTCGGGCGAGTAAACTTAAAATCCGACAGGAGCACTTCTCTATAAATCATTCTGGCAATCCGGATCTATGTGTTTCATGTCGGGATGGCCCTCAAACTAACCCATTGTCGCCTCCCTCCAAAATCTATTACCATTTCTGATAGGTGCAATGGAGCCTCTGCCATCCACTTTCAGCGAAGAATAATAATAATGGGGGGGCTGAGAACAGTGTACGGGTTAGTCAACCCCAACTAGACCAGGAATCTACGGATACCCTGCTAGTATTAGTACAGAATATGTCACTATGTATCTGTGCTTTCAGTGTGACTGGACTGTGACGTATGTCCTTTCCCAGCGACCGATTTGTTTCCGGATGGGACGGTTGCTCTCGCCGGACTTGTCGGTGTTGTTATTATTTCGCTATGTGACGAGCCGGACTTGTCGGTGTTGTTATTATTTCGCTATGTGACGAGCTGGACAAAAGATGAAAGGGAAAAGGGAGCGAGTGAGATGGAGACTGTGAGAGAGTGCGGGTGAAAAATGAGAACAGGTGACGGTGAGAGGAGAAGCTCTCCCCAGCTTGTTGCGAGTTATTTGTCTCCCGGGCATCACCTCACCGGAGTAGGAGTGTCGAGTGATTAATGAACGGCTCGGGGCGCCTCTGGCTCGACACCGCGCGGGCATACCGAGACACTTTTTAATATTTTTGCTCTGTTTCCTTCCTTCCCTCGAGCCGAAAATTCCTTCTAACAGTTGCTAATGGACTGCCACAAAGAGTGATGCGTTGACCGGTTTAGAAGACGTAGTGTTTTGCAGCCTGACATTTACTCTTTAAACCACTGCGCTGTATTGATATAATTTCGAGAATCTAGAATCGTGAATTTACTTTTTGAGTCCTGTAACTAATTTCGTCTTTCATTAGTCAGATGCTGTGAAATATTGTGAATCAATTATGTGATTCTCAAGAACTACTTGGGAAGTAAAATTGTAAGTGATAACCGAGGCAGGAGTAAAGTTAAAAAATAAAGAATCTTTTAAAAGAGTTTTCTCGGAGAAGAGAAACCCTATTGTTTGAAACATTGATCTAGTACTCAAATACAACTTTTTAAAGCTGTATGAATAGGTGGAAACACTTTCTGGTAGTGAAGAATACCACAAAGAATTTGAAATATGGTACTACAGCAGGATGTTGAAAATTATGTGGACAGCTGAAGTACGATAAAATGGGGAATGGAATTAAAGAAGTATGTGGAAGATACTTACGAAAATCGGGGTGCCATTTTAGTAGAGGAAATAACTAAAAGTTAAATCTATGGATGTAGACAAAGATTAGAATTTACTAAGGAGATAATAATTGAGGACGTGGGTTTTAAGAGGTATCTTGAGTAGAAAATGTAAACTCAAAATTGGAAGAGATGGATGATCGCATCAGTCTTGACATAAGAAAAAGATTCTACACCTGAATTGTTATCGTTCTACTTTTCTCAGTTGAAGCTATATTGGCTGTAGCTAGTCAACTCCTATCGGTCCTGAATGATTTGATTCATGCATTGTTGATGCCTCTCAAAACTGCAAAAAAAAAAATTTCTTACTTTTACATTACACTCTTCATTCGTCATCGATCTCTGTAAATCGTTCATGAGCTATGTTTGATCCAAGTAGAATCTTTCCGTCTACCTTATTTCCTTCCTTTCATGCTACTTCTCCTCTCCTCTCTTTTGTATCTCCATTGTCAATTTCACTTTTCTTTGATTATCCGCGTACAAAATTTCCAGACATCTCAAATAATGTTTCTTCCATAGTCCTGGCTATTTATTTATTTATTTGGTAGATACTTCACATGGTATTGCAATTCCTTAAAATAATCTTCCTCGATCCATTCAAAATCCAAGTATCTTTAACAATAATTTTAATTTTCGAAAAATTTCTTTACACTTGGTTTTTTGTTTTATCTTCCTTCGTACTTAGAATTCTTTACTGATTCCAGTTTATTTTGTTGCAGCATTACATTAAACATCGGTTCTACTGTTCCTACACATAACGTATTGCTTTCCTTACTCCATCATTGTACCACTAACCATTTTCAACCCTCTTTCTCTCAGCTCTAATGCTCGTATACTTTCGTGATGGTTCTTTTAAGCTCTGCTGCGTCTTAGATCATTTTATTCTTATAGAAGAGATTTTCAGTTAACTGTGGGATCAGTATTTTATGGCGGCGATGTAAATCTTTTTTTTTTTTTTTTTTTTTTTTTTTTTAACATGGCAATTATTTCATTGTCTAAATTCCTCAATTCGTTTCATTTTTATTATGTGAAGACCAGATGTTTTTGTCCGTGGGGTAAGGGAACGAGATTATTCACTGCGTAATACAACTTGCAATAAAATTGTTTAATTTCTTTTGAAAATGAATTTTAAACACAAACTTCACACAGATTCTCATATAAACATTTATTTCGTAACTTTATTAGTAATTATAGGTAATAATTATAAAGTGATGACTAGTGTTTAGCTGTCTAGTTATGTTCAAGAAAATAAACCTGCTACTTCTTATAAAAAAATAGGTACAGGTCACATGAATATAAGAATAACCTGTAGCGAATCCCATTTCAACAAGCGGTGACATAAAATTCATTTGTACGGACGATAGTGATATAAGATCTCACAAGAAATTATACCTGCCCTACTACCGATTCAAATTTCTGATGATTAATTGTTGTTAATGATTACACCAACATTATGACAGACATTCGTGCTCTTTTAGCAAATATTACTACTTAAGTTGCATCGAAATGCAAGACGAGCTCTTACAGTATAAACAGAATCACCAATTAATAGCAGAAACAACATATTAGGTGAATGAAATCACAGTTCATGTGAGAAATGTATGTTAGATCACATAGTATCAAATAAGAAACTAAAATCTTTCCTTAAACTCATCCACTCACAGAGTTTCTCCAGTTGGCATAATGTCCTTATGCATATGACCACTGAATAACCAAGAAAAGGATATGTATATTTGAACTGTAGAACGGTTGATAGTAATGTCACTGAACAAAGAACACTGGAAAGAGATGCAAACATCGTTGCATCGCTGTCTCGTATAAATAGTTCCTTGTCTTACGGGAACGGTCCACTGAACACATAACAAACATGATCCTCTCTCTTATTCTCAGAGATATTCCCAACTACGCATTTTATTTCTTTATTTTTATTTCTGGCAAAGAGAGTTTCGCAACCTTAGAATACAGATTTCAGTCACTTCTCTCAAGATGTTAAATGGAAAGTAATTTTTCAGAATGAAACCGAGTGACCAGTTAGCAGGAATTAGTCGTATTAGGTCTAATCTTTTTAACTAGTCTAATTTGAATCTAAACTGTTTGTCCTCAACGCAGGTATATTGATCTTCCTTTCCCTTAACTGCCATATTTTCTTCAAAGCTATATGTCACCTGATTAGTTTCAGATTTATTAATCAATAGTGGCATTTCCTTTAACATTACTTCCAGTTTCTTCTTAGTTCTGTAGTAGATGACGATAGTATCCGCTTGATAGATTTTTACAATAGATTTTTTTGCCATGTTAATCGCACCAGTCAATGTACTAGACACACTTGCCATCGGCCACTTAAATAATTATGGTAATATAGAGGCTATTCACCAAATTGTAAAGGCCTATCCACCAACTCTAATCATAGATTTATTAGGATGAATTTTTTTTTTGGAAAAATCGGTTATAATACTGCCTGTTTGGTAAAATCATTCCAGAGACAGTAATATATGAGTTTATTAAGCAATAAACACATGGATTTCGTCAAAATTCTGGTAACTCAATCAAAAAAATAATATATTTAAAGTTATGAAAGAATTATTTTATTAATTTTAACAGTAGGCCTATTAGTTAAATTTTTCTATCAAAGTTAATCGGGTTAAACTAAGTTATTTAGAGAACTAACAGTACAAATTGTTAAAAATATGTATCTTTAATTATTGCAGAAGTTAGAAGATTGTACCTAAACTGTTTCTTTATGGGTTTATCTTATCAAAGGATAGGCATAAAGTCGGGAAATACTAATAAAACATAATTACTATTAGAAGTTTTGAGATTGGTGCAAATCATAGTGAGCAAATAAAGACGAAATGCTGTAAAACGAGTCTCTTAGAAGCAGGAAATTGCTGTAAAACATTTTATCATATCTGCTTTAGACTCGGTTTTTTTATACACTTTTGACACGTTAAGTTTCTGGAAGATTTTGCACAATCCCTTTGTTGAAACTGAGCAGAAAACTGCGGGCATATGACAAGCGGGTGAGAGAAAAAGTGTGTGAGGCGGAAGCAAAAAATTTCGAAAAAAAAAGATGGCGACACTGGGAATTTTAGTCGACAGTAGTGCGGAAACGGTAGAGGCCCAAAGGCAGCCCTCGGACAGGTAGCTGTGTTCTCAGTAATTAGCGGGGTTGCAGGCAGGCCTCAAAAGCAGCTTCACCGCTCCCGCCGCCTTTCAGAAAGACCGCGCTCCACCCCTTTGAACAGGGAAGCCGTGCTAGGTTCCATGGTTCCCAGGGACACGATTGGATCCGTCGCTCTGGTGAGACGAATCTTTAATTCACTTTCATAATTAATGTATGGTTGTTCAAAAATGTGTGCCACTTGCAGAGTGCATTGAAACAGTAAATCGAGTGAAATTTTTTTTTAATCCTGCCTACTAACATAGAAAAGCTAAGTAGTTTCATCTCCAAAATGTTGTTAGTTGATATCTACATAAATATACATATTAAAATTTGTAGCGCAATATAATTAATTGTCATCGATGTTTCTAAAGTATTGTTATGTCTCTATTATGGGCTTTGCGTTGGAGTGGAACAACGACCGAAGATAAGATTTTAGTGGAAAAAACAGAGACCTCTATGGAAGTCAGAACAAACGCAACTTATTCATCTTCGATTAATGTATCTTAAGCAATTCAAAATTATGCTACTTTTACCTTTTTATATCTTTATTAGTAACTCCCTGTCAGGTTGAGAAATATTCTACAAAATGTTTTAGACATGTATAGCTCTCAGGTTGTAGTTATAATATCATCGATCTCTACGCTTCCTTGTTTCCTTAATCTCAAATAAAATTAATACGCTGCTTTGGTTTATTTCCCGTTACTTTTACTTGGAGAGCACCATCAGGTATACGACCACAACTAAGTATTCCAAGTTAAACTTAAACACACGCTTATTCCACAGCTTCTGAGATATTACAAATTACTCAAAACAAATTTTACAAACACATAACTTTTATAACTAAGCCCAATAATTTCCATAATTGTAGCTGCTTCTTTCTTGCTACTTCGGTAAAATGAAGACTTTATATTCATACCTATCCCTCTCCATTAATATTTACCCACATTGTCTTCTCCTTATTTCCAGATCTGCTGCCAAAGATACGCCCAAAAAAGTCATTAGGAAATTGGTCTAGCATAACACGGCCGATTTTGTCCTGCCTATGTATTTTTATTTACTTCTGTATAATTAAAATGGACGATCTGCATAAAATCTAGAATCTATAATTCGTTGTGGAAAAATGAAATATTGCTCATAATGTTGATATTACATTATTTTTATTGATATTAATTGATAAACATTTTTATTAATAATTCACGTGAATTACAATATTTTTGACTATTCAATTCGTTATATAACTGAACCAACTTAGAATTATTTAAACTAATGCTAAGATTCTTTCCCTTTCCATGCACTACTTTTCATACCTAAACCAATATCTTTCCATGCCTCATCGCCAGTATACGCCTCTTACACTCCCATGACCATCTCCACCCTCTTCCTGTCTTGCAATGAATCCCATTCCAGCTCTTTTATCATGTCAGTAACTGATTGCATTATGCGATAATTCCATAAACAAATCTAGCAGCCCTTTTTTTACACCCTCTCCAACTCCTGTATTTGTTACTCAAAATGTGGGTCCCATACTAAACTACCATATTCCAGAAATGGTCTGTAACCCAATTCCTTTACTTCACTCGTTCATCCCCTCATCACTCTCTCCAGCAAGTGCAGAATTTTTAAACCTTTTCCTTCCACCTTTCAAAATTATGCACAAACATGAAAAGGTAAATACATAAAAACAAAGATGCTGAAACTAAAAATAGACTCGTGTGACACCTGTTGTAGAGAACATTGTGTCTTTTTCCATCGATGCTTGGATTTTATTTACACGAAACATATTTTATAAGAGCCAGTTGCCACAAGCACACAGTCATTGCTCAACTAGTAATACCGCTTCTGGTATTACTTTTATCACGAGTGTAATGTATTTTAAAAAAATCATATGGCCTGTTGACTCAGAAGATCCTCGAGGGGGTGGCCTGAGCGCTATATTAGTGGACGAAGTGATGTGCTGCCATCTGTCCATGTAGCGTGTAACTATGGTCTGTGCGAGAGGATTGTACTCAAGTGAAAGTTATTTGGGCTCGTTAAGAGAAAAATTTGCTAGAGTTACCCATTAAGTGTGGATGGGTTGTAATGTTCTGCGAGGCGCGCTAAGCGATCCATTGATGCAAGTGGCAACGACAATGCCCACTTTCATTTAAGTTCGTTTTGAACAGGTTTCGAGTTCGTTCTCGTTATGCGTTGAGATTTCAATGCATGTGAGTATAAGTGTGAATAAACGTGTTTCATGGGTATACCTACCGTTAATGCTTAAATTGTTTTAATCTTTTCCATCTTCATCACCACCTTTTCCCATCATTTTGGGGGTTGGCTGCCTTTGACGAGTTTACATGATCGAATCTAGAGCATTTGTTTTACGGCCACAAGTTCATGCTGAGGCCAATCATTCTATACTTATTGCCAGATGCCAAGTGAAATGTTTCTATCTTTCTGCTAAACGTGTAACTTTTTTGTTTTTTGTTTGTTTTTTTATTGTGTGTGATAAATGTATTTTTTGTTTGTGAAATGTGTAATATATGAGGCTGAGATAAGGGACCATCCCAGCATTTGCTTTGACTGCTGCGAAAAACGGCCCAAACGCCGCAGTCAGGACGGCTCTTGCCCAGCCTTGATCCAGTATGCGGCACCTCACTACACACAGCCAGCATGGCGGGTCTTTGCTTTAATGCTCACTGAAAACCATGTGATGACGTTAGACGCTATATTTCCATCCCGACAAGTCTGAATTATTATTCCCTGATATAGGCACCAGTATTTTTAGTTGTTTATTTATGTATTTCTACATCTACATATCTACATATATACTCTGAAATTCACAAAATTGTGGGTGGCAGAGGGTGCTCAGCGCCAAAGCTAATTTCTTTGCTGTGCATTCCAATCCCTAATGGTACGAGGGAAAAAAGAATTCACATAAGAATCAGTCCGGCACCTTATTTCTCTAATTTTATCTTTCCTGTCCTTCCGACTCAAATAGGTTGGTGGAAGAAGTATTTCACTACACTAAAAAGTGAAAGTGGGACTACGCATGTTTACCAATAAGTTTAAACGAAACGTGTGTTTTCTATCTACCCGAGACTCCCAACCTAATCTACGAATCAGTTCTGTGACACTTTCATAAGGACTGCAGCAAATGGTCATGAATCGAGCGGCTCTTCTCTGTACTTTCTCTATACTTTCGATCAATCCCTTACGAAACAGGTCCAAAATGGCACAACAATAATCCAAATGTGGACGCACAAGAGATTTGTACGCTATCTCCTTTGTTTGTTCATTACAATTTTTCAAGATTCGACCTATGAATCGCAGCCTAGAATTTGCTCTACCTACTAACGAAATAATGTGTATGTCCCATTTCATGTTCCTTTGTACTGTTACTCCCAAATATTTCATAGAATCGACCATATCAACAACTGTATTGTTTAACTCGTATTTCTGAACAATTGGATTCTTTTTGTTAGTTATGCTCATTGTATTGCACTTTTTAAAATTTAGAGTAAGTTGCCACTCAGCGCACCAAGCCAAAGTAACATCCAGATCGCGCTGAATTTCTAAGCAATCTTCCAAATTCCTTACTTCCATATAAATAACCGCATCATCAGCAAACAATCTAAAAAGGCTTTTCACTTTGTCTCCGAGATCGTTTATAAAAATTAAGAAAAGAAGTGGTCCTATTACACTTCCTTGAGGTACACCCGATCTGACATCTAGATTAGAAGAACTTTCTCCTTCAACGACAACATACTGCCACCGACCGGTTAGAAAATCCTTTATCCATTCACAAAGCTGATCCGATACACCGTACGCTCGAAGCTTCGCTAAAAGGCGGTTGTGTGGCACAGAGTCAAAGGCTTCCGGGAAATCTAAAAAAAATTGCATCTACTTGTGAACCTGCATCGATAACTTTCATTACGTCGTGTGTAAATAGGGCCAGCTGTGTTTCACATGATCTTTTCTTCCGAAATCCGTGTTGATTTGTTGTAAGCAAATTATTATCATCTAGAAAATTCATAATGTTCGAGCATATAATATGCTCCATAACTCTACTACAAACAGATGTTATAGGTATGGCATTAGTTCCTTTTTGTTTAGTTATATCCGTTTCATTTGTTTTCGATAATAATTTGGATAAAGTTCCTATTTATTGTATAAATCCCAAAAAAAATAGTACCCTTCGTGCTCACGAGTGCTGAAGAACATCAAAACGTAAAAAATAAAATAAACAGAAGAAATTACACAGGAAAACATATAGATGTTTCACTTCTTGTGCGTTACACACTGATGCACGCCTCTGACTTAAGGGTTACACTAGTAGCAAAGTGAAGTGTCGCCATCTAGCTGCCAAGAGTTTAAGTTCTGTGTGTGTACTAATTGTATTTTTTCTTATTGTTGTGAAAAGCTTAGATTATGAGACGAAGATTGAGGATCGTATCAACATTAACCTTGACGATTAGGGGAAACTACCTAAAAAACTAACAATTACGACGGTCGGTACGTGGGACCCATATTCGCGTCTGGACCCCTTGTACCTCACTGATACGGTGTGCGGCACCTTGGAACACTGAGCTGCACTAATGAGTAGTATCATGTTTAGCTATCACAGTACACAAAAAAAACAGAGTAAAACTGACAACCAACGTAACTAACTGCAGAGAAATACCTATACGTGCAAAATACTGCGTTTAGTAAATCAAACACAATTATAAGGTTAATAAAATACATAAGACCGAACGTTTCATTGGGCTGTATATTCACGAAAAACTCTTGGGGTATCAGGTCGCTACAAAATGTCACTTTCTCGGGATGTTTCCTTGGCACCAAAAAAATAAACAATTGCTACGCCAGTGTGACTTTGCATAAAATGAGGACAAAGACTTCCAACAAAATCTATTGTATCATTAAGGACTATATTAACGGCAGTGACATACATATTTAATGCACCTATATATCTGTATATTTTTGAATACTGTTAATGTTATTAACTTGAAACTCTACCAGGCTGACTGTATGGTCTATTCAATACCTAAGGTCGAAAAAATAATCTAAAAAAAATTGTCCCTCAAAAAGATCAATGAAACTAAATTTCGACGCTGATGGAAACCAGATATTATTTCATTAATATGTGAGATGTATTTTGAAGATTATTTTTCCAGCGATTTGTAAAACGCTAAGCAGTAATTCGAATATATCACATAAATATCTCACGCTATATTAAAGACGTCTAATCCTTCAGACAAATTCATACATATTCCATACCTTACGTGTAATAAACTGTAAAAATAAGACATGTAATACTTTTTTTTAAGTAAAAAAAATTTCTAATTTGTTGAAAGTCTGAAAACCATTGCGTTTCAGCAACAAGTGACGCTATGCTAACGATTTCCATCCGCTCCTGCATAGAACTGTGTGCTAGTTTGTATTACGTACTGATAAATTATCTTAGAATACCAACATACAAATAGCCACTCATATAAACAAACGTCCTAGAGCCAGCATACGCAATTTGATTTCTGTAATTATCTGACAGATAGACCATTCGCGTGGGCAAGAGCAACTGCTTGTCGCCCATCAAGTTCACACCTCAATCCATTGCACACCATAGACGCTGTGACTTCAGAAAGAGCATACAGTAATAACAGCAGATTGTACTAATAATCGTTGAATATGATGGAATATAATCGAAATGACTTCCAAGTCTGTGGTACGGCTGGGCACGGATTATCATTTCTACCATTCAAGGAGTTTATGAAATAGGTCTGTGTCAACGATAGCTGGTTTTGAACAGTATGCCAATGAAATGTAAACGAGAAAGAAAACAGTTTTGAATTTCTGTTCACGCACGGCAGCCATAAAAAAAAAAAAAAAAAAAAAAAAAAAAAAAAAAAAAAAAAAAAAAATAAATTATAATACGGATGCAAGGAGAATAAAGGAGAGATAGTATTGATAATTTTTATCAATTTTCTAACCATTACTGGAAAAACTTTGAAATACAGACGACTGCTGCGAAACTAGCTTAGTCGCACCTTTTACCGAAAGCAATAGAATAGTTATCAAATTATTATTTTGTTCTTGAAGTAAGGTGCGCCATACTTGGAAGTGAGGGTACAGGTAATTTGCTGTTTTTCAGTGCTGAGTGAAAGACTGAAAATTCTGCACCCAGATCAGGAACATGGGCTCACGTATATTGGATGTCATGTTTACTTCCGTTGCCATAAAATTCTTAAAACTTTTTTTCTCAAACCTAAAAAGTAAGAAAATTACCCTGCAGAATGGAATATACATCGTCCAAAAATAGATAGGTATTTAAAAAAAAAAAAAAAAAGCAATGGTTTGTATAAAATTACTTAAACCATACTATAGCAACACATGAATTCCCCCCCGTATTATTAATGTTTACCTGTCCTTAATGAAACTATAACAAACCCAATACATTTTCTGCAGCATTCAAGCAGTAAATAGTTTTCCGTCGGTAGTCTGACACGATTCAGAAAGTGTGTTTACGCTTCGCACATGAATGTTTATTTATGAAATGATTGATCACTAATCTCATTATGCCATCATAAGTCAGTCTCCAATTTGTTACTCATATTGACTTACCATCTTGTTTGAAATAAAATATAAAAATAAGCTACAGAATACAATTTTTTGTACAATCGCATGTAATTATCGACCTGTCTATAACAAGAGCGAATTATAAAAAAAAAAAAAAAAAAAAAAACTACATATTCGACTGTTTTCAAATAATTCTCCTTTTTACCAATGGTTTATGACAAATTTGTTTATAATTCATGCCTTTTCTTTTCTTCTATGAAATTGTCAACGAAAATACGTAAAAATCATCAATAACATTTCTGTCTGACAGATACGAAAATATATTTCATTGTAGATATAGTCACAACTGTTCCACGAAACAAAATAGTATGATGACGTTTTATATATCTAATTCACTTGATACATGTTCGTATTAGTTTACTAGAAACTAACTTGTTAATGTAAGTCTAATAAGAAAAAATCGACCTTAAAACTATCATTTTTTGTTTTTTATTAAAAAAAAAAAGATAAAGATAAATGTGGAAGATCTCAAATAGTTCATTTAACATGGCTCTATCAAACGTAATGAGTTGCGATAATTATTAAAATCAAACACAATATTAATTTTCAGTGCAGAACAGTTTTTCATCTCACTATTTTTGGACCTGCGAAATTAATGGATTATCTACAAATTTGCATTTTGAAACACGGATACCAATATTAATAATATGCCATTAGCATTCAAATAGGTAATTCAAGAAATTTAGAGAAAATTGAATATTGTTTGCATTAAATTTGAGTAAATTATAGAACAACTAACAGAAAACATTTTTCTTTTAATACTAGGACAAGGACACAATATATAGATTTTTGATTGGTATTTGATCATGCTACAAGTTCTTTCAAATCAATATTACAATTTAAAATATATTGGAAATATTAAACTCCTTCCAGTTATATAAAATATATTAAAATTATATATTTATCTGTGCTATGATTTCGATACCTCATTTTCATTTTATTAATATTGCATTTGTCGCACGGATAGAAAAAGTGAATATGTCAAAACATAAAAAAATAAGGAAGATTGCTATCCATGCATTAGCTTATTAAATAATAATGGATAATACCGTAGTATCAATCATGAATCAAAGAAAAGTTAAACATATATCCATTCAGCAGATAAAAGGGCATTAAATTTTCAATGGAACTGTTAAAGTTTTTAAGAATGAATATTTCTCGCAGTAATTTTACTAATTGTTGTGATTAAAAACCTTTGAAATTAGCTATATTCTTGGTATGAATTAGTTAAACATTTTTTAGGCAACACTTTATAAGAGAGAATTTTTTCGTAATATTAATTACACTATACAAGAGAATTTTGTAATATTTATTACTTCATAAGATTATCGTTCAATTCCTAATTAATGTCTAGATACTGAAGTGAAAGATCCTATTACTAAGTTTTCCACTAATTAATTCACTTCATGGCAAAATTTTTTGGTGCACATGGCAATATTTTATGCTGAAAAAATGTAGAAGATGCACTTATATGTTTTCTTTATTTCTTATTTATGTTTATAATTCATAAAATCCTTGATAATGAATCAGGATTTAGTTCCAGAAGTTTTCGAATGAGACTGATTTGGTTCTTATGTTTAGCTGCAGCATGCAGATAATTTCTAAATTAGCCATCTAACTTAAGCTAAGAAGTCAAAAGATCTCAGGCTAATGACATCACAGCGTTGCGTTAACAAGAGAATGGAAAATTCGCGTCCATTCTACATGACCCAGAGCTCTATCTCCTACAGTACCACTTATGCGATTGCCTCTGGATCCACAATACCGAAATTATATCGTTTAGGCCCTCATGAGAAAAATGTCGAAGAGATTTCTTCCAGAATGTGAAATCGCTAGGTTTATTGATGCTTTTAGTAGGTAATAACAATTATGCTCCAAACAAGATGAATATTATCCGGATTATTTTTTGTCATCAATACCTCGAGAGGTTTGATTCAATACTCATCTCTTCAGACTTCAACTAACATATTCATTTCCCCTGCAACTTGCGTTCTACATTCATTTATTCTAATCTTTGACTTCGACTGCAGATTTTTCGTAATGATATTCCCTCGACTAACACATTAAACAATGTCATATGTTTTAAAAAGTAACCTATCATCCTGTCTCTTTTTTCTCATCCATAAATTTGTTTCTTCGCCTATGACTTTCAAAATATGTTTATTTCTTATCTTATCTGTATAATCAATTTTCAGCATTCTTCAGCGGTATAATATCTCAGCTGCATCAATTATCATTATTCCTTTAATTCGTTGTTTCACTGACACCCAAACGTAAAAATATTCTCTTAGTTCTAGATTAATATTTGAAATAAAAGATTTCTCTATCTTGGAGAAGGACCTTTCGCTGGTGCTATTCTGCTTTTAACCTCATGCCAACAGCAGACATAGTTTTCCATTTTACAGCTTTAGTAATTCAATTGAGTTATTTCTCTAAATGCATATGATCCTTTTTTTTTATTTTAACTACTGTTATTTCCGTCACTGCTGCTACATTTCAGAATTTTGTGTCGCTTCAGTTAACATTTAGTTCAAATTCTTTACTCAGACATTAATTTCTCAATATCCTCACTACAGCTAATTTCACCGTACTGATTGTTTCTTCTTGAATATTTATTCCACATTTGAAGTTTCATTTAATATTAATGGTTACAGTCTGGCTTGTATCACATCATTTTTAACTGATTTACGTCTATTCTGATTCTCCACTATTATTATAACCACCTTAATATTATATAGCTTATAATTCATTATATCCCGAGATTTTTAATTTAACTTCTTTAAAATTTTGAAAGTTTGATCGCGTATGACACTATGAGAATCGAAGAAACAAAACCAGAGCATCCATGTTTTCAGACAGTACTTCCAGTATTAATCGTTAAGAATTGCTTCTCTTGCTCCTCTTTTTTTTAACCCAAACAGTAATGGTCTACCGTCTTTTCTATTCTTCTGAATAATATCCTCGTCATTAGTTTCTCATAGTAGTCATAAGGAACAATAAACTGATCAGCCAAAACATTATGACCAGCTGCTTATTAGTGTCTTAATCCCTCTTTGCAGCGCAATACAGCAGCGATTCGGCTAGGCATGGATTCGAAAAGTTCTTGTTAGGTTTCCGGAGTTGTCTGGCACTAGATGTCTACGCACAGTTCACGCAATTCCCCTAAATTACGGACCGGTGCTTTGTTGGGTGGCCCCTGGGAACGAGCATCTCAGAAACGGTGAGGCTGATTGGTTGTTTGAGCGCTACTATAGTGAGGGAAGGGTGGTTGAAGGACGGTGAAACTACAACTGGGCGACAAGGTGGTGGACGTCCACGCCTTATCACCGTGGAGGTGGTAGGCTTGGCCTCTCTGTAAAGCAGGATAGAGGGTGCTCTGTGACAGATCTGACAGCGGAGTACAATGCTGGTGCAAGCACAAGTGTTTCGGAGCACACACTGCTGTCAGATCTGCCACAGATCGCCGCCTATCCCGCTTTACAGGGCGGACAAGCATCCAATGTGGACGTCCACCACCTTGTCGCTCAGTCGTGGTTTCACCGTCCTGCAACCACACTACATAGGTGCTCACTGTAGTAGCACGCAAACAGCCGACCTGCCTCGTCGTTTCCGAGATGCTCGTTCCAGATCCCGCGCCCACAAACCACCCGTAATTTAAGGGAATCGCATGACCTGTGCATAAACATTTGTGTAAGACAACTCCGGAAACTAACAATAACTTTTCGAATCCATGCCAAGCCGAATCGCTACTGTATTGCGCTCCAAAGATGGACCAGCACTCTAATGAGCAGGTTTTCATAATGTTTTGGCCGCATCATGTCGGTGTGGGGCGATTGCCGGAAGTAAGCTGTCTCGGGTGCCAGAAATTTTCAGTATTTGAAATTGGCGAGATGGGTACGAGAGGGGAGGTGAGTTATTTCTAACACCTGATTATCTTCCAAAATATTTCAGATAGCAATGTGAACTTTCCTTAGATGGTGTCCGTTACCTGCCATTAGATTATCATGTCCTGGCACTAATTGTGGAAGGCATTTCCATTACTCCGGACTCGCCCAAAAGGATAAGAGATTTGGTGGTACCAGATATGTCCAGCGACACCCAGAAGATCTCATCCCCTCCGCGCTGACAGACCACGCTAGTTCAACCACCCTCCAAACGCAGGTTTAGAAGAGAGAAAAAAGCTCTAGTTAGTAAATTCGAATATAGCCATAGTCTGTTAAAGTTTAAATCGTGACAGTGACAGAAAACTATATTAGACATTGGATAAAATCCTCGTCCTAAATAATTCACAGTAGGCTTATTGTCTGCGTTGATTATGGATGGATGGATGTAATACTAATGTACTGATTAAAATATTCTAAAAATGAAAACATTTTGCGGTAAATTCGCACACGCAAATCAAATAAAGGACACACAACATAATAATTTTTGTTGTTTACCAGACCAGTTCCATTTGGTTCACTATAGAGAGATCTGGCGTTGGCAAATCTAAAGTCAACCTAGCAGTATGGAGCTATGCTGATGACGGTGACATCAAAGGCGACTGCGGAGAAGATCAGACTGTTCATCACATGCTTCAGTGTCGACTGTGTCCAGCATCCGGCAAGGAAGATGACTTATATGAGGCCTCAGAAAATGCTCTGGAAGTGGCCAAGTTTTGGTCCAGTACAATGTGGCTGACCCTATATGTATATATATATATATAGGATCGTGCTATGCCTATTGAATGGGTGTGCCAGGATGACTGACACGTGGGTTCTAAATGGTTAACCTACGATGCCCTATGACTTGCGCCGACTTTCTTCGTATCTTCTGCTCTTGACTTCTTCTCTCTTGAGCCTATCCTCTTCTTCTCTAGCGCTAGCAAATAAACATGAGCATCGGGGGTAACTTCTAATTAGGAGAGGGAGCGGGCAGCTACGAGCTATTTGAAATAAAACAATGTCTCTGGAAACCCCATTTAATTGCACTGGACCATAAATCAACTACAGTCGATGTTGTACAAATTCAGAGGTATCCCGTAACCCGTAATACTGACCCTAGGGATGAAACTTAGCC
Source organism: Vandiemenella viatica (assembly GCA_031002005.1). Taxonomy (NCBI): domain Eukaryota; kingdom Metazoa; phylum Arthropoda; class Insecta; order Orthoptera; family Morabidae; genus Vandiemenella; species Vandiemenella viatica. Next base: position 52,943,133 of record JARYHS010009186.1, read on the forward strand.
CTACAGTTCACAACTAACAGAGAATGGTGAGGTTGGTGCAGCGAATATCTATCTCCGAGGCCTAGATGTTATCTTGTAGATCGTCAGTCAAGAAGTGAGAGTGATTAATGTATTCTAGCTTGCTGGAAAAGTATTGGCTTGCATGCTCAGCACTGCACGTGTAGCTTTAATCCGAACTGTCGATCGGCAGAAAGTCGAACAACAGGACGTGCTACTCGACGTCTGGCTGCAGTGAAACTTAGAAAACTTACATGATTTCGGTATTAAAATATTATAATAAATGACGTCCCGTCACAACAATTTAGTGTTTGTAATTGTGTAACAATGTATGTTAGTGAAACCAAATAAATAAATAAATAAAAACTATAGGAATAAGATTGACTATCTGCTGTGATACCCAGGAAACATTCCAAATTTTTCTTGGCTAAGTTTTGAATTTTGGTTGCTGAGCCGTGTTATTTTTCCGTCCGATATTCAGGGGGCTCACGTTTCAGAATATCGCTTTTTGATTTTCCATATTTCTCCAAAACAGTTACAAGTGAATCCATTGATAGTTGCTCATGCAAGGTTACTTGTTAAACAATTTTATCCCGAATGTAATAACGACGTCATCAATGATCCGTCTAGTAATATTTTTAAAAAATCAAAGAAAAGAAACTATGACGTTTATTGATTTTTCATGGAAAACTATTACTATCAGCTGCATTTATAATTACTGCATAACCACAAAAAAAAAAGTTTTCTGGAATAAAGAATCTTCTATTAACCACGGTAGGAATTAGATCTATTATAAAATTATCAACTGTTCGTGGTTTCGTTGTACTTTTTACTAACGCACAACATAGCAAGTTATCGAGTTAGTTGTTCCCAATTCTTCGGCGTATGTAGCTTATCTCACCTTAAGTTATACAGAACAATCGGTTTTTAAAATTAATCGGGCAGTAGTATTTACGAAAATTAAAAATAAAAAGAAGTTGTAAAAACTATAAACATTTAGCTTGTTAATATTTATAGGGTAAAAAACGAAGTTAAACCTATGACAGTAAAAATGCACATTCTAGACGTCTTAATTTTTTAGAAACTCCAGTTTAAAATTTTCCAGTCGTCAGTGGCATACGGCGCAAAAACAATTAAAATAACGCTAGAAATTATTTGATTTTTTAATTCTACTTAATAATAGTGAATATGTGTGTATGAATACTAGTAGAAGCTGCTAATCTGCAAAGCTGTATTTCTGTTTAGTATCTGATCTTCTTGCGTATCATATTATATATTTCAGGACGTGGACTTACAACTGGAAAACAATTTCAAACAACATAAGCTCCACTTCAGTCACATTGATATGTATAACTGGATGGAACGTGTGCATAAAATTTTGATTACAATATCAATAAAATGATTCTGAAAGCACACAACAAAACGCTTTAACGAAAAAAAAAACTGTTTACCATAAACAAACCCTTTACATTTAAATCTGGTCTTCAGATCTCGTGTGCTAAAACTCACTATATGGAAGTATCTTCACGCTACCAAGTTGGACAACCTATGAAAAACCAATTTTGCAATATCTCTCAATCAAATTCGGATATCTAGGAGAAATTATTCAACCTGCAGTACTGAATACTCAAGAAAATAATGAGATAATATCTAAATTACAAAAAGCCTATAGAATCATCTGGATCAGAAAAGTTAATACACTATAACACTGTAATCAAACCAGGGCCATTATACGCATCGAAAATTTTGTTTATTGGGGTTAGATCACTAAAGTGAAGATACTGAAAAGCAAGAAATTAAAATTTTAAGGAAAATCTTATGCCGATATTGTAGAGGAAGAATTTGGACTAAAAAGAAATCACATTAAATATATCATTCCGAATAAAATTCAATCACGCCCAGGAAAATATGAAAATTTATTGCCTTATTACCAAAATGAATAACAACAGTCTAAAAAAAATAATTCTTCACCTGGATATTTCAATGAAAATAAACTGGCGGTTTGTAATCCAAAAGGACTTCCAGGAAAACGGAATAACAGGTGATATCATACATAGTAGCATGGTCAATAACCATCAATTTTTCAACAAATCGTATATTAGAGGAATGAACACCTACACAGAAAAAAGAGCTCAGCAAAAGGATGAAGAGATTTTGTGAAAAAAAAAACAAACTATTTGCTAAATAAGTTTTATCGCACTCCCCATATGCGCATAAGAATGGAAGAAGATGAAATTTCTTACGCTTAGTAATATTTTAAACTGTATTTTGATAAAAGCTTACCAATTTTTCAAAACTAGCGTATTTCATTAAACGTGAAACAAAGGGTTTAAAAAAAATAGGGATCCAAAGAATTATTCCTTTCACCACCTCGCATTCTAATACCCGAAAAATCGACAATTCTCGATTTTGTGCTCAACCTACAAAACTAGGTTATATGATTAATTCACTTTTGAACACTACAATAAAAGGCCAGTAAACAATTATTAAGTAATCTGGAGATTAAATATTGTTTGTAAACTTGATTGAGAATATTATTGATAATTATACCTTAATATTATGAATCATTCTCGCTACGTTTCGAGGAAGTCAACTCTGAAATCAACAGTTACAACGCGCAATGTTAAAACAATAAATATTCCTTAAATAATATTATACCATTTAAATTGAAACTGCTCCAGTGAAATTGCAGGGTATTGTCATGAAACTGATCACGACGGGAACACAGTGTTTTTAGCCGAACTGTGTGCATTGTAACTACTGTTTAGAATTACTTACTGTAGCCGATCTTTGTGCATTTTAACAACTATTTATAATTACTTACTACCATCCGACTGTTAGTGGTGACAACTTTAGGATTTCAATTTTCCTTTTCTTTTAAATACTTACGTTTTTAGAGGTACTACAGTAAATAATCAATAGTGGTAATTGTAACACCAAACAGAACGAAAATTAGAAATTGCGCTGTTGTTGGTTCCTTCAGCGTTAATACCGTTTGCGATTCACTTTAGCTCTTTTCCTATTAGCCGATATTTCTTAGTACTTCACGCATTCCTAGAAAAACATATATCACAATGGTATACACTTCCTTGCAGTGGTTACAGTCATTAGCAAAGGTTTCACATAGCAACGTAATACCAGCTGTTTAAGTCATCCATTACAAACTTGCTGAAAATACAATGTGAAACGTTATGAAGCTCGACAAAGGGATACCTGGGGAAAAGCTGCTAATTTACTTCTCCATGCTTCTCTCTGCAGCTACAAACTGATGATGGATGATGTTCGCTACTTGTAATCACATTACAGCAGCACTGATGCTTTAAAAATGTCCCTTCAGACTACCAGATATTTTATTGGACGGGCAGCAAATCCAACAGTATTTTCGACAATCTTTGTGTCGCACTAATACTTCTCCGTATTCATCACATATGATGAAACCGAAAGGAGCAGAAGATGTTCACAGTTATATTTGACAATGTCTTTTATGCAGACGTAATATTGTATAATTATGTAGGTATGAGTTGTACCATCCAGTTCTCGAAGTGATGTTTAGGGCCCATTCTCCAAGGAGACAACTGTACACTGAATGAAATTCAAAATCGGGGAGAATGTATCATCCGTATACTTCCCCCGTAAAGCGCTTGTCCGTATTACTGGGTGTAAACAATCAATGTATAACTTTAATGTAAGTTTAGAAGGGAAGTAAACAGTGATTTGATATCTTAATCGTACTAATTGACTCTAAGGAAGTTGTTATACAAAGCTGTAACGCTGTTGGAAGTTGGGTGTGGTTAATCAGAAAACAGTAAATTTACAATAAAAAGCATAACGGTTCAGACAAACTTTCTTTCTAGCCCAATGTTCAGCATGGTACGAATAATGGATATTAGTTCTCTTTACCATTCGTTACCTGGACGTCTGGGACGGAGGTTTTGCAGCCAGCCCAATGATCTGTCACTTTTCCGAATTCTTCACGCAATTTTGGCTGTAGCGTGGACGATTCTGTTCGCTACATTAATAATTATAATCCAACCTTATAGATTTTCTTAGCTTAAAATTTAGGTTCATGTGTTTTCTGACTTTATTTTCGTTGTACTTGTCTACAAATAAAGAAAAATTTACAAGAGAGTATATGCTTTCAAGTAAATAATATCTCTGAACAAATATTGGTTGGATATAGGAATTAGCACTTTACTTATTTTACATTACTTTCAGTTCAGTATATAACGAATAAAGTTACGATTGCAGAAAATTCGTTGTTTAAATTTTACACAGTTTAACTCTTCGATTACTAGACACACACAAATAGTTTTATAATTATCAAACGATACAGAGATCAATAAACAGGCATGTTTGTAATCGTACCCTCATTACTAAAATAATTATTTATAAAATATGGCTCCTCGAACGATACCCTCAGCCTACAGAAAAACCTACCACAAAGAAAAGGATTTTTTCTTTTTTGCTATTGCTTTACAGAGGCAAAGTAAAAGGTCAAGGAAAACCACACTTTCACTTCACAGCGTCTAAAATGCTGGCACTTAAGAAAAAATCTGATGACTTGGCCATTATGCACGTCATAATTTTGACCGAAATTGAGGGAATCATGTATACTTGTCAAAATCGAAAAAGAGCAAGGGAAATCTTGGCTTTTAAGTATTTATAAGTTTGATAAAGCAACACATTTAAGGTATTTATATAGGTTAACTATAACATGGCCTGCATAATGGCCAAGTCATCAAATTTTTTTATCCTCAATAATTGATCTATGACACCGAGATGAACCATTCTGTTTCACAAAGTTAAGTTAATATACACTGTAAAGTGTAGACTTGGCTCAGAAGAAGATATCATAACTTTTTGTCACTACATGAACACGAGACATGGCCTATTTTACAAGAATTGTTTTTGTGGGATCTCATTTCTTTTTATAAGTTTATCGCTTGTTCTGAATCGCCTCTCAGATGTAATTATTCAATTTGAAAATCATTGGATAAGAACATTTCGGAATTTAAGACATCAATATTCGTAAAGCAGTGAGTGTGCGCCGTAGCCGAGCAATTGCCGTTGGTTTCAATACCACCATAAACAAAATTACTAGTAAATTCCAAACTAAGCACAGGAACAAATTAAAATGTAATGTATTAGTTATACTTGCTGATCTAGGCAAGGACGCAACGCCAGGGACCCAAGAAGGAAATATGCTGTATGACGAAGTTGATTGTTACCAGCAGGGGCATTTATAGTCTCGTCTAGCCTAAAATCCGTAGAGCTAAAAAAAAAAAGTCTCCAAAATTACAATGTCGGAGATGTAGACTACTTAGATACATTTTTGGGGGGGGGGGCTTGAGCCCCCTAGCCCTCCCCCCTGGATCCGCCCCTGGTTACGAGGCCACGTTTCTATTCACCAACTACATTAGGTGTTCACGTGAATATACTTTCTGGGCCAAGCTGTAAAATTATACATCCATGTCTATGGCGCATATGTATTTTAGATTAGTACCAAAAGAAAGCGAGTTAGTGTTTATGTGGAAATGAGGCCTGAACCACGCTGTAAAATTATTCATTCATGGCAATTATTATTATTATCATTATTTCGTATCAGATACATACAGTTACACAATCACAAGCATCAAATTATACTAGACCAGAACTTCGCCACTTCCAGTGCATTTTCTGAGGCTTCATACAGATTAGCTGCCGAGCAGGATGCTGGACACAGTCGACACTGGAGCATGTGCTGGACAGTCTGGTCTTCACCGCAGTCCCACTTGATCATTGATCTCAGCATAGCCCAATCTTGCTAAGTTCACTTTGCATTTCCCCACTCCTGATCTCAGACTATTCAAAGACTTCCACTTCAACCATCCCTTGTCATAACCAGGTGGCAAAGATTCAGACACTCTTCCCCAGCCATGTGGAAGGTGAGCCTTAGCTTCCCATAGTCGTAACCTGGCTTCGTCAGTTGTCGTTATAATTTCCTGAGATATGCTTAGGAAACTTTTCATTGACTTCAGTCTTTGCCTGTGAGGGATATTCCCATATGGTCGATGAGATTTTTCATCGTTCACTTTCCTCCTTTCCTTGTTCACTGCTATTTCCGTTCGAACAGAAGGTGGTGCTATTACTGTGAGACGGTGGAGCCATTCGACTGGAGTTGTTATGATTCTGCACGTGTCTTTAAGTGCAAAGTCTACTTGTTTGGCATGGGTTGTACTGTGCCATACAGGACAGGCATATTCTGAATCCGAATAATATAGTGCTAAGGCAGAAGTTCGAATTGTTTCAGGTTGGCTGCCCCACTGCGATCCAGCCAGTTTTCTTATGAGATTGTTCCTACTGAAAACTTTCAGCTTGGTGTTCATGCAATGTTTTCTGAATGTAAGTGATCTGTCAAGGGTCACTCCTAGATATTTTGGAGTATCACAGTGTTCTAGTTCGCACCCCGACCATGTTATTTTTAACCTACGAGCTGCTTCTTTATTCCTTAGATGAAAAGCACATACTTGTGTTTTCGTAGGATTTGGTTTAAGCTGGTTCGTGCTATAATACCTTGACAAATCTTCCAGAGCCTTGGTAAGAGTGCTCTCCACTGATTCAAAGTCTTTGCTCTGTGAGGCCAGAGCAAAATCATCAGCATACACGAAACTCCTGCATTTGGGTGGTATAGGCTGATCATTGGTATATATGTTAAACAATAATGGGGCTAGCACACTTCCTTGGGGTAGACCATTCTTCTGTGACCTCCAACGGCTACGCTGTCCTTGGAAGTCAACAAAGAATCTGCAGTTCTGCAGAAGAGTAGCAATGAACTTGCTAAGACTGAAATTCCTGGTCAGATTGTAGAACTTGACTTGTAGTAGCTGATGGTTGACGGTGTCATACGCTGCTGACAAATCAACAAATACCACCCCTGTTACCTTACGAGCTTCAAATCCATCTTCTACAAACTGCGTGAGATTTAGTAGTTGTCCTGTGCATCTTTTACCCGGGCGGAATCCAGCTTGTTCAGGAATAAGGAAAGGATCAACTACAGGCAACAGCCGGTTTAAGGTAATTATTTCAAGCAGTTTGTAGAGGTGACATAGAAGTGCAACTGCTCTAAAATTATTTGGACTGTTTCCTTCTTTGGAATTTTACATCTACTCATACAGTTGTTAAAGTGCTAAAGCATCCACTTCTTTGTTGTTAAACCAAAGTGCTTAATTTGTTCTGTCCTAATGTCACCCAGGCCTGCTCATGGCAATGGTTAATATGCAGTATCGATTCTTAAGAAAAGAAAGTCAGTTATCTAAGTAATTTTGTTAGGTTAGATTGGCAATCGTATTTCGCAGATGAACAATGTGTTACAATCATTGCAATGTTCAAAATCACACACACACACACTCACACACACACACACACACACACATCCCCGCACCTTCTTTTGTTTTTCTGTTTTTGAATATTTTGGAAATTGATTCTCTTCATGAGACAGGTTCAATGGTTTGAGCATATAGCTTCATCCAAAACAAATCAATTAACCTGCAAATTAAATACAGGGAAAATCAGCAATATCATTACCAACAATGCCCCAGTCTCTGCAAACAATTAATGTGAGCCGTAGCCGATCAATGAATATTGCCGCTGGTTTAGCTACCACCTCAAATAAATAACAAGTAACTTCCAAACTAATCACAGGAACAAAGTAAAATTTAAGACTCTTGTTAAACTTGCTTGCCTCTATAATGTATAGAAATCTCAGGTTTATAGCTTCCTCGCGAGCAAAGTTATTAAGCCGCAAATATGTGCTAGAATTTTTCATGGTTGGCATTGTAATTATATAAATACGGGGGAAAACTCCAATATCAGATTTTTCTTATGATTCAGGGATGTACCATATATGTGTACCAAATCACTTCTTTCTAGGATTGCTGGCAGTACGGTGGAATGTCGGGGTGTTGTGTCGAAATAAAATTTGGATTTTCAATAACTTCCAAAGTAAGAAAAGGAAAGAATTAAAATTAAACACATTAGTTAAACATAGTAAGCTAACTCTACTGTGAAAATCTGCGGTTTATAAAGTAATTAGGGTAGAAAGCGATTTTATGTTAGGGGTAGGTAAGGGGGTATGTATATGCAAATTGTCGAGTTTCAGACTTTTCTTATAATATGTGTGTAAAATATTATCGGTGTACCAAATTTCAGCTTTCTACGGCTACGCGTAGTACCTTAGAATTTTGATGATCATCAGTCAGTCAGTCAGTGAGTGAGTGAGTGACAAAGTCGCTGTAGTTAGCATCCTAATAACAACCGAACTAAGAACAGTAACGAAATAAGATTTAGTACGTTTGCTAAGATTGCTGACATCTATGCATAACATAAATTTTAGACATGTAGCATAAATACGACCGAAGAAATTGAGTTTCAAAAATGGCCCGAATCGCTTCGAGAAAAGGGTAGGCAGTGCCGCCGTTGACTCGACTTGGCGGGTGCACTGCCGTGCACCCAAATTCTATATACACTATATAAGAATCAAGTAGCTATAATAAAAGTAGAGAACCATGAGAGACATGCATCAGTTAGAAAGGGTGTGAGAGAAGGTTGTATTCTATCCCCGTTAATATTCAACTTGTATAAAGAAGAAGCAATAAAGGAAATAAAAGAAAAATTTTCATGTGGCGTAAGGGTTCAGGGAAAAAATCAGTATGCTACGATCTGCTGATGACATTGTTTTGTTAGCAGAAAGGGCTGAGGATATTGAGAAGTTACTGAATGGCATGAGCAAAATACTGAAGGAAGATTTTGGAATGAATGTAAATCAAAGCAAGACAAAAGTGATGAAATGTAGCAGAAAAAATACCAATACTAGTAGACTAAATATAAAAATAGGATCGGTTGCAATAGGAGAAGTAAGTGAACTCTGTTACTTGGGAAGCAAAATTGCAACCTATGGCCGAAGCAGGAACGATGTTAAAATCAGAATAGAACTAATAAAAAGAGCCTTCATGAAAAAGATAAATCTTGTAGTTTCAAATATTGATATGGGATTTAGAAATAACTTTTTAAAACTCTATGTGTTGAGCACTAGCAGTTTAAGGTAGCGAAACATGGACTTTAAGAATACCGGAAAGAAATAAAATCTAAGCATTTGAAATGTGATGCTACAGAAGAATGCTGAAAATTAAGTGGCCAGACAAAGTACGAAATGAACGATTTTTGGAAATGTTGGGTGAGGTAAGAAATTTGTGGAAGAAGCTTACAGAAATAAGAGACAGGCTGTAGGTCATATTTTGAGACATGTTAAATTGGTTAATTTGCTGGTGGAGGGGACAGCCGAAGGTAAGAACTGTAGAGGAAGGCAGAGATTAGAATATATGAAACAGATAATTGCGCACGCGGGAGGCAGGATTGCATCAAACCAATTGAAACGAATTCTTCTCGCAGGTGTCTTTAAAAACATCTCTCATAAATTTATGCTCTGAGAATGCAAGAAAAGCAAACAAAATATTGTACAAAACTAGAACTTTGATTATTTAACAACTTAATGCAAATCAACTGTATACATTTTGTAAAAGTGTAAACATTCATTTACGAAAATCTATTGTAAACTACATTATCATTTGGCTGAAGAGCACGACATGTGTGCTGCCAGCCCGCTTCCCCCATTAAGGGGGATGAATGAAATGACAATATATATATATATATATGACTGTTTATATGCTTATTTTATATACGTGATTCTAGTGGGTGCCTGAGTGGGTTAACTGCGTTTCAATTATCTTTTATACCTTTATGATGATGATTAATAAAAGGAGATTTTTAATTGTTATGAAGGAGTAAAAATTTATTAATTTTGCAAGAATCTCGATATTAGTTGGAATATAGGAAAATTGTCACAATGTGACATTTATTTTCTTATCATTGGCAATTACAAGTCTGAGCGAATTTACCGTTAACATTAACACAAATTGGCAAAATCATAAAAGCAACGCTCAGAGATACAATTAGCCGTCATAAGCAAGCAAACAATTCTATATTTACTTTTAAATCCATCTCAGAATTAAAATGCAAGAAATAATGACAATTGAAAACAATGAAAAATACAAGTTATCACGACCTCAGACAAAGGTATCATAATACTGTGACTTTACAGTTAAAAGAAAATCATGGGCGCCACGAATGAACAATATATCATTCGAAAATAAGTAGTTCTGGCAAATTATGCCGCTAGCTCAGGGGAGTTTTCAATTACAAAGTTAGAACATGGATCTATCCTCTCAAAGTCGCTTAAGGGTTCAGTTTCACGGGATGCACAATCAGATGGCTTGGTCGTAATAAGTTACCATTTAGCTCTGCGTCTGATGTCTGCGGTGTTCGGAGATTACCCACGGTATGTGAGACTGTCTCACAAGGCGGCTCCAGACACGCCCTGTCTGTTAATGCGCATCATCGCATTACTGGCGTTGTCGCCGTGATAAGCCTGCTCCAGCAAGCCGGCAGCCAGGAGTCGTACAGCGGCAGTTGGCGAGAGAAGCCCACTTCCCGAGTCCACCTCAGACTAGACTCGCATAGAAGTCTTGCATACAAGTCACTAGTGAGGCCTCACTTGGAATATTGTTGCTCTGTATGGGGTCCCCATCAAAAGGGATTAATGGAGGCATTAGAGATGGTCCAAAGAAGAGCCGCCCGATTCGTGACAGGTATATATAGTTGGAGGGAAAGCGTAAGTGCCATATTGAAGGAGTTAGGTTGGGAATACCTGGAGCACCGAAGGCGTTGCTCTCGACGGAAACTAATTGAAAAATTCTCGACTGACGTATTTCGGAATGACAGCAAACAAAAATTGCTACCAGCAACATTCATATCTCGGAATGACCGCGAAAATAAGATAAGAGAAATCAGGGCCAGAACCGATTCATTTCTCTACTCATTTTTTCCACGAGCGATTAGGGAATGGAATAGAATGGATTTACCGGGCGAGTAAACACAAAATCGGACAGGAGTAGCTTCCGATAAAGCACTCCGGCCATCCTGATCTGGGTTATCCATGGTTTCCCTAGATCGCTCGAGGCGAATTCTGGGATGGTTCCTCACAATAGCCCATGGGCGCCACCTGCCATATCCCGTATATCCGTTCCAAACCATTACCTTTCCTGATAGGTGAAATGCACCCTCCGCCAAACACTTTTAGTGAATCACGGAGTAATTGTAATAGTAATAATAATAGCAATAGAATCGAATGTCCATCTCGTCGCTCTTCAGTCTCCGAGGTAAACTTCTGGCTCCACCCCTTGCAGTCTCGATGATCACATTTTACAGAAAATTCCCAGGATTTTAAGTTATATGCTCATTTGGATTGGATATTCAGGTTGACACTTAATGTCACGTGATATCCCCGATATCTTATTTGCCCCACGTATATCACAGAGGTCGGACAATTTCGCGGTGTGAGAACGTATTTGGGTGGCGGGTTTTTCGCACCGGAGCAGTGGCCTGTTGTGGGCTCCCCATCCCACGGTGAAAGCTGGCAAAACCCTTTATCCCTGACTTCCTGCCTAAATGGCTAGGGAAGACCACGATTAGCTTCAAGCCTACACAGCTCAATAATTCTTTAACATTCGACTTAACAAGGTACACTGAATGTTCACCATTGCATTACAGTCCTCACTTGGAATCTTGCGTACTTTACGAAATTACAACAAAAATCTATTTAGGTGGTCGCCCAAGATTTATGTAAATTACTCTAACGTTATGATTTATATAATAAAAAAATGCACATTAGAACGTGGCTACAGCGCGTCACATTACAAGCTAGGCAATTTACATCACTCATAATAGTCTCGTACTTTTGCTTCTTGTTCATTAAAAGGCTTGGCGTTAGCAATTATGAATATAGTATACGTTTTGTAACTTCTTCTTCAGTTGCTAACCTTCCGAAGTTACCGTTTCTACGATCATGTCAAGTTCAAAATTTTAAAATACATAGTAGAAGGGAATTTAGGTATAAACTGATGATGTGGGTTCAGATTTATATGCGGAAACTCAGTACGAGGAGCTTATGGCGTTACAGTTGGTCATCTGCTTTATTCACATATGACTCCAAATTATTAATTATTTGCTTTAATTATTTTTACGAGATAATCAGAACTTTTTTAGCAGTGATGTTGATTAACTTATAGTTATTACATATCTTTAATTTGTAAATAAAAACGTCAATTAAATAAATATTGTATGCAAATTATCTTTAACTATTTCCTAGCACAAACAAAACCATACACTGAATTGTTACAAACGCATTAGTCAAACATCAAAAGTTATCCGAACGCTTGAATATTAGACTTTCTAGCTCGTGCACTAAAAAAATTAACCGTTTACAAATATTCAGATGTTTAATATTCAATGGTAAGTGAAAGTTAACTCGTAAGTTGAAGAATGGAGACATTTCATCTCGGAAGTATCGTGTGTGGGGTCCCTTCTGGTTTAAGCAGATATTGTGAACAAGATCGCAGACATATTAAAGGTTTTTTTTGTGCTTATACAGCACCCACTGATGTCATAGATAGATACAGTCAGATTACTGCATCTGAAAATTACAACATGCCAATGCAAAATGAACTACGTTCGTGTATTGAATTAATTACTTCCTACACTCTGCTAAACTGCTCTCAAATTGTTCAGATTTTTCCACCCGTTTTCCATTTCAGGCGCTGTTTTATTTCAGTCTCGTCCTAGCTGAATCGTGTCCCAATCTTACCTACCCCTCACCAAGGATATTGAAAACCAATCAGGTGGTCAGTTCCACAGTGATTGATGGTACATTAAAACAAATAATATATTAATATATTAATTTTTTTATAAATTATTCCCCATTCTATCAGTGTTTCAACTCGCCACCTCATTGGCTGCTGATTTCCTTCACTATGTCATAATTCTAAGAAATTTTTGAAATGTTCTCTAGCACTTTGTTCTCAACAATATGGTTTCAAGCATCAAACTCTATTTCTCACAGTTCTTCGTTTATAAGGATCTCTCCCTAATAACCAAGACCTCCTTGCATAAATAGGAGGGTCGTTCAGTAAATAATGCAATATATTTTTTTTCCTCCACAATGAGCAAAAACTGAAAGTTGTGCTTCTAGGTACTTCAAGTTCAGTGTTTCTCCTCCAAATGGAAAATGGCGTCTGTTAGTGATCCACGTTACAAACAGCGAGCAGTGATTGAGTTCTTGATTGCAGAGAAAGAAAATGTGGCAAATATCCATAAACGTTTGTGTGCAGTGTATGGAGATTGTGCAGTCGATAGGAACACTGTCAAGAGGTGGGCAAAGAGAGTTAAGGCGTCAGGAAGTCCAACAACTTTACTCCAAAATCTGCCACGTTCCGGGCGTCCTGTCAGTGCCACCACTCCTGACATGGCGACGCGCGTGGAAGTCATTATTCGAGTGGACCACCGTATCACAGTACAATTGGCCTCAAGCTGCCAGTCAGCAGTGGAAGTGTGTGTGAAATGATCGAGACTCTCGGATATTCAAAAGTTTACCCAAAATTAATCCCAAGAAGTCTCACAGCAGAACACAGGATGCAAAGAACAACCATTTCATCTGATTTGTTGGAGAGGTTTTATGCTGAGGGGGAAGCCTTTCAGTCCCGGATTGTGATGGGTGATGAAACCTGAGTAGTAAGGATATGGGGAGTTCGCTCCCCCTAATTATCTCGCCCGTCCCTCCCCCTGCGGCCGCTTCCCCTATAATTAGGCGCCACCGCCCTGTCATTATCTACCTGGCTGCCGGCGCCGCTTACCGTCATTATCTTTGTAGGTCACGCGCCCCGCCCCCCTGCGGCCGCTGCCCTATAATTAGGCGCAGAAGCCCCGTCCATAAGATTTGTATGTGTGGGGGTTCTGCTGCAGTCTCAAGGTCACCCCCTCCCTTCCCATATCCAGAACACCCATGCCGGTTCTGTATTAAATAGGTCACGCGATCCGCCCCCTGCAGCCACGCCGGCGCCGCTCTCACCGTAATTATCTTTGTAGGTCACGCGCCCCGCCCCTGCAGGTGTGCAGGCCGCTTCCCCTATAATTAGGCACCCGGCCGACTGTGCGTCCACCGCCCTGTCATTATCTACCTGGCTCTTTGTAGGTCACGCGCCCCGCCGGCGCCGCTTACTGTCATTATCTTTGTAGGTCACCCGCCCCGCCACTGCAGCCACGATGGCGCTGCTCACAGTCATTATCTTAGGGTGCAGGCTTCTATAAAAGAAGCGTCGTAACAGGAACTAAGCCAGTTGTATCTGAACTTACACAGAGACAATGTCTTCGCAAAGCATTGAAGATTTGCCTTCTCTCGATGACGTGAATCTGCAAGGTAATTATTTTTTCATACATTGCCAGTTTCAATTATTTATATTTTATTTATTTAACAAAATTTATGTAGTCTTTTAAACTATGCTATCTTTTTTAGATTTACTGTCTGAAGGAGCAACTAGTGATGGAAGTCTGTTGGTTTTCGGTTCCAACGAATGGAATTGGGAATTATTTGATAAATATCTCAGTAAGTTTTTTTAAAAATTTCATTTAGTTAACATAGGTAGCGTTTTATCCTATGTTACCATTTAAACTTTTTGTTTTTACAGATACGCCATCTGAAGGACTAGAGTTCGAGGGTATACCTACCATTAGTACTTACGATGTACCCATACAAATGAATGGTAAGTCCCACTGTGTTATTTATTACTTGTAATTAGATGTCAGCTTTATAATTTTTCATTTAACATAATTCCATGTACTGTTAAATATTTGATATTGTTGATAAAAATTTCATTTAATTAACATTGTGTTTTATCCTAACTTTTTTTTTACAGATATACCATCTGAAGAACTAGAGTTCGAGGGTATCCCTACCACTAGTACTTACGATGTACCCATGCAAATGAATGGTAAGTTATTTATTCATATATTCCTTGTAATTAGAAGTTAGCTTTATTCTGATAGCTTTCTATCGTTTCATGAGTATAATTTTTCATTTAACAAAAATCCATGTACTGTTTTAACTTAATATTGAATACTTTTTTTTTCATAGATTTGCTGGAGTGTGATGAAATTAACGTGCCCAGTAAACGGAGGAGGGTTCATTCCATGCAACCAAATGGTAAGTCTCACTTTGCTATTTTTTTTTAAATTACATTCCATGTACTAGCTAGGATGCCAGCTTAATTCTCATTGGTTTCAGGTACTTCTGAAGGCATGGATGATACTGATCCACCCAGGTTTTTGCAATTTGCAGATCCAGCGAGTCATGAGACTTCATCTGGTACAAGTTTGGAAGAGGAATTAGCTGATTGTGAGTACATTATACTTTATATTTTTGTAATTACCTTTTTCTTTACATCATGTTTTTTAACCAATGCTTTTTTTTTGTTACAGATATGGCACAGTATGATAGTTAACCTACCACAAATGTTTATGACTGGGAACAAGACTTAATTAATAGTGAGTACAATACACATAAAAATTAATTTAACAAAAATGTGTTTAATGTTTTGACCTAAATTATCTTTCTTTTTTAATAGATTTTCCACGGTATGAGGAACCTAGGAGGACTCATTCCATACAACCGAATGGTAAGTTTTACTTCATTATTTATTCATACATTCCATGTAATTAGATGTCAGCCTTATTCTCATTGGTTTCTATCGTTGCAGAGCCGCCCGCAGGCATGAATGCCGCCGTCGAGTCCGGACCTGCTCCGCCCATGTGGACACCTTGGGAAATGCCGGACTCAACCGATAGGCGAAACCCAACACCCGGACCTAGCAGGCAGGCCGCAGGAGTGGCAGGCCCTAGCAGCCGGGGCTCAGGAGTGGCAGGCCCTAGCAGGCAGGCCGCAGGAGTGGCAGGCCCTAGCAGCCGGGCCTCAGGAGTAGCAGGCCCTAGCAGGCAGCAGCAGCCAAATATA
>JARYHS010009186.1:52960063-53014642 GCA_031002005.1 Vandiemenella viatica
AACTACACTTAATGTTTCCTTGAGTTTTACTATGTACACAAAACACTGGTAAACAATAACAAATGTGGTACAGTTAGGCGGATGACCGTCGAGAAATTTAGCCTGGTCCGGATCCGGGGTAGAGAGACGGCTTCTACTTCTCGCGAACTTCCGGTGGTCTTCTGTAGTTGAAGCTGGTTCCGCGGTCAGGCCGGAACTGGCGGTGGAGCGGCCGGCTACGCTTTATATAGGCGGCCTGGCGCAGGAATTCCGTTGTGTGGTAGTACGGCGACCTCTGTAAGAAATAGTCCCACTTAGCTTCTAGATGATTCTATTTGTTTTCCTGGTTTGTTTTGATGTCTCTGCGCTGTTTGGAGTCGTATATGTATCCCGGCGTGCAGGCGCGTTGTGTGTGAGGTCTGCCTGGCAGGGGCCTTTACTGGCAGACTGAACATACCTCCCTCCCGGGGGGGGAGGGGGGGAAGCGATGTCTGCGACGTCTGCGAGGTCGTCTGCCGCGGCGCCCTGGAGCAGACTATGAAGGCTACCTCCAGGGGAGTACGGAGCTGTTCCCCTGCGATGCGAGCCGACCTGCGTCGTGGTGCAGGTTGTGGTGGAGGTACTTGTGGAGCTAACGGCATCGGTTCGTCGGCGTCGATGGCCGGGGGCTGTACGGGGGGGCGCTGAAGATGGTCCCCGCAGGTGGTCGAGAGGCTGCGGCTGAAGGGTGTCGGAGCGACCGACAGGTTGTGGCGTCGTTGGTGGCGCTGTAACTGTCCCTGAGCAACGGTTAGACGGCAGGAGTGGTGGAGGTGGCAGGGAAGGAGAGGAAGAAGTGGATGGCCGTGCCGTGGTGGAAGAGGACGGTGCCGTGGGGTAGCGGGGGACGTAGTTGGTTTCGATGGCGTTCGCACTATCCGGCCATCCAGGCTGACGTCGAACAGTTGGCGGCCCCGGGGCCGCTGGATGACCCCCGGAAGCCAACCGGCCCGGGAGCCAAACCCGCGGGCCCAGACTAGGGAGCCTGGGGTGAAACGGAATGGGCCCGAAGGTACCTGTACTTTGGGCGGGGGGTAAGAGGAGATGGAGGAGAGTGCGAGGTTGGCGGCCATGTAGCAATTCCGCCGGGCTTTTGGCCCCCACTGGAGTGGTTCGATAGGAACTGAGGAAGAGTGTCAATGCCTCTTCGAGTTTGTGACTTGTGGTGTATTTGGTCATTTGGGTTTTGAATGTTCTGACTAGCCGTTCCGCCTCCCCGTTAGATTGGGGGTGGAAGGGCGGGGTGAGGAGGTGTTGGATATTGTTGGCGGTACAGAAGGATAGGAATTCCCGACTTCGAAATTGCGGTCCGTTATCTGTGACGATAGCGTATGGTAATCCTTCGATGGAAAAGATCTTCGTGAGGGCTGAAATGGTGACCTCTGTGGTGATTGTGGAGCAACGGACGACATATGGGAAGTGGGAAAAGGCATCCGTCACTAGGAGCCACTGGTGGCCTAGGAATGGGCCAGCGAAGTCGAGGTGAATGCGTTCCCAGGGTCCGGACGGTGCCGGCCAGGAAAGGAACTTTTGAGGGGGGCGGGGCAGTTGTTGGGCACAGATGGTACAGCGCCGCACCATCTTCGTGACATCCGTGGTAAGGCCGATCCAGAATACATGGCGTCTGGCAAGGGATTTGGTGCGGGCAATTCCCCAGTGTCCTTGGTGGAGAGTTTGGAGGATTGTCGGTTGTAGGGATCTCGGAACGACGACCCTCGGTGTGGAATTTGGTTCTGTGCGGAGGAGCACTCCCTCTACTACTGAGAGCTGGTGGCGGATGGAGTAGTAGAACTTGAGGTCTTGATGATGGCGTGGAGGGGAACGTGTTTGCCACCCGTGTTGGATGTGGTGTCGGATGACACGGAGGAGGGGGTCCTCCCCTGTGGCTGCCGCGACTTTTGAGGCCGTGACTGGAAATGTCTTCAGTGCTTCTTGTATGTCATCGTCGATCTGGAACACCAGAAGTTCCGACTTGTCGAAGGCAAGGTCTGGTCCCTGCGGTAGTCTGGATAAGGCGTCTGCATTGGCATGCCTGGAGGTGGTACGGAAATGCATGGTATATCTGAACTGGGACAGGAATAGTGCCCAACGCTGGATGCGGTGGGATGTTTTGGTAGGCAGACGTGTGGACGGATCAAATAGTGATAGGAGTGGCTTGTGGTCGGTAATGAGATGAAAAGAAATCCCATATAAAAGGGAATAGAATTTGGAGCAGGCAAAAACAATAGCTAGCGCCTCTTTCTCGATTTGAGAATATTTAAGCTGAGCAGCCGATAGGGCTTTGGAGATGTAGGCTACGGGGCGTTCCGTGCCATCTGGTAATTTATGAGACAGAACTGCCCCCACACCGTAATCGGATGCATCTGTGGCAAGTATCAAGGGGAGGTTTGGAGTGTATGGCATGAGGCATGCTGCGGACTTGAGCTGCTGTTTAAGGGTGTGGAATGCGGTCTCGCAAGCTGGGGTCCAACGGAACGGACATTCTTGCGACAGAGGTGGTACAGGGGTGCTGCCACTTGTGCTGCTGAGGGTATAAATTTTCTGTAGTATGAAATCTTGCCTAAAAAAGATTTCAACTGATGTAGATCCTGAGGCCGAGGTAAGTTGGAAATAGCGTCCACATAGGAAAATGCTGGGGAAATGCCTTCCTGAGCGATGATGTGACCCAGGTAGGAAATGGATTGTTGAAAAAAATGACACTTGGAAAGGTTGCATTTCAATCCTGCTGCACGGAGGCGGAGGAAGAGTAGGCGGAGGTTGGTCATGTGTTCGGCAGCGGAGGGTCCCGTGACGACTATGTCGTCGAGATAGTTGATGCATCCCGGAATATCCTGGAGAAGTTGTTCGAGATACCGTTGAAAAATCGCTGGAGCACTGGCCAAGCCGAACATGAGCCAGTTGAGTTGGAAGAGGCCAGAGGGAGTGTTGATGACTGTGTATTGTCGGGACTGGATATCCAAAGGGATTTGAAGGTATGCTTCTGCCAGGTCAATTTTTGTAAAGTAGGTACCTCCTGCTAGTTTACGGAAGAGGTCGTCCGGTCTCGGAAGTGGATAATCGTCTACCAGCAGATGCGGGTTGACGGTGGTCTTAAAGTCACCACAGAGACGTAAGCGGCGTCCTGGCTTCTGAACTATGACCAACGGCGTGGCCCAGGGGCTGAACCGCACCGGCTGGAGGATCCCTTCGTCTTGGAGACGTTGAAGTTCTTCCTGAAGTGGTTGTTGAAGCGCTACGGGTAACTGGCGTGCCCGGAAGTATCGAGGCCGTACGTCCGGCCGGAGTTGGAGTGATGCTTCGAAGTCCTTTGCACAGCCGACGCCTGGTGAGAACAGGTCCTGAAACTCGGTGCAAAGGGCGTCCACTTCAGGAAAAGGAACATGCTGAGATACGAGGTGTATGTTATCCTCAATTGAAAATCCGAATAAGCGGAAAGCGTCCAGTCCTAATAAGTCTGCTGTGAGAGAACTGTTAACTACTAAAAAGGGGACTGAACGATGTACAGACTTATACATGACGTTTGCTGTGAATTGTCCCAGGAGTGCTATTTCCTGTTTGTTGTATGTCAGGAGGCGCTTGGGGGCCGGCGAGAGGGGGGGCGAGCCAATTTGCACATAAGTAGTATAATTAAGCAATGAGACTGCTGCTCCTGTGTCGACTTGTAGGCGCAGAGGCTTGCCATTGACCGTAACGTCAATAAAAAGTTTGGATGCAGTGGAAGTGTCTACCTGATTGATATCCATAGGTGCGCCGCTCAACCTGTCTTGGTAAGACCCTGGGCGGCGAGAGCCGGGATTGGCATTGGTGGTGTTGGTGCGGCAGACGGACGCCAGGTGTCCTTCCTTGCCGCAACGTGAGCATTCAGCCCAACGATCCGGACAATTTTCCCTCTCATGTGCTGAATAACAGGCGGGGCAGGAGGGTAGGCGGAGCGGGCTGCGGCGTCGGCGCTGCGGGATCCGCTGCTGCTGCCGAGACTTGGTGCCCCTGCCGGAACGGGCCGGTTCGATGTCCATCTGAGGAAGCGGTCCCCGGTTGTGGTGTCGGGAGGAGCGCGACTGGGAGCTCTGGATGGCGGCGACGTCCTGTGTGTCCTCTACGTCGGTTCGGATTGCGGCCACATCCGCCCAGGACTCCAGGCGGCGATCTGCGGCCGTAGATATTTCGAATTTGTAGGCAAGTTCGATGACCTGCTCCAGGGATGGGTCCTCTAACTTGAGGGCGTCATGCCGGAGTGCGGCATCTGGTGCAGCCTGTATGATGTGATCACGCACCATGTCGTCGGCGTAGGATTCGTGGGAACAACGAGTTTGAAACTTACATTTTCTGCTAAGGCCTTGGAGTTCGGCCGCCCACTGGCGATACGTTTGATCGGGCTTCTTCCGGCATTGATAGAATTCGACGCGGGCCGCGACGACATGGTACCGGCGTCTGTAGTATGCATTCAGTGTCGTACAGATGGTCGTGAAGGTGAGGGTGTCGGGGTCTTGTGGCTGAAGTTTGGTGAGCAAGACATACATCTTTGATTGGTTCCAGGAAAGGAAATATGCACGCTGGTCTTCTTCTTTGGATATGTGATGAATTGCGAAGTGTTGTTTTATGCGCTTCTCGTAGGTCTCCCATTCTTCGACGTCGTCGTTGAATGCTGGGAACGGAGGCGGGGCCGTGGGTTGGCGGAGATTCCTGACTTCCGCAATCAGTTGTCTCTGAGATTTGAAGAACTGATGTAGAAGTCCTTGGAGGAACTGTTGCCATTCCGTAGGTGCTGCTGGCGTAGCCATGATGGTCGAGAGTTCTTATCCCAACCTTGTCGCCACTGAAGTGAACTACACTTAACGGTTCCTTGAAGTTTATTTCTCGGTACACAATACAACAGGTAAACCATAAACAAATGTGGGTACAGTTATCAGAAGACCGTCGAGAATTTCAGCCTGGTCCTGATCCGGGGTAGAGTGACGGCTTCTACTTCTCGCGAACTTCCGGTGGTCTTCTGTAGTTGACGCTGGTTCAGCGGTCAGGCTGGAACTGGCGGTGGAGCGGCCGGCTACGCTTATATAGGCGGCCTGGCGCAGGAATTCCGTTGTGTGGTAGTACGGCGACCTCTGTAAGAAATAGTCCCACTTAGCTTCTAGATGATTCTATTTGTTTTCCTGGTTTGTTTTGCGCCTGTTTGGAGTCGTATATGTATCCCGGCGTGCAGGCGCGTTGTGTGTGAGGTCTGCCTGGCAGGGGCCTTTACTGGCAGACTGAACACCAATACTACGCAATTCTACACTTAGAAGATTCTACCCGGTTTGGAGAACTGCACGTTATGAACCGCTTGTCTTTAACGGGACCTTTGCCAGAGTGTTCCCCGAGTTCCGTCTCGGTAGTTGTAAATTGTTAGTTAACACGAAGCAATTTAATTAGCACTCTCAATTACAAGTTTACACGTGTGGTAATATAGTACATTAACCTGTGTCTGTTTAAATTAACATTTTGATTATTAGTTACTAGTTGTAAGTGTAAAATGTATTAAAGTTATACAAAATTTAATCTCAAAGGCTACTGCTAAATCCAGATAGGATCACATAGGAACATTTAATTTGAAACTTCAAAACGAAATTATCAACAGTTTTTCTGATTAAATAATATCTTGTCACGTCTGTTAGTTCAGGGAGGCGGTTGAAAAATCCAAAATATCCCTCAGAGTTACAAAATCGTGGACTAAAATTAAGTAAGTGATTATTACTGTTGCTACCGTCTCTGAATTTGAGCAGAATCTTAACGTTGTAGTATTTGAGCGACTGAACACAACACTGAATTGAGTTCCTCTTCGATCGATCAATCTTCGGTTCGTTTGATCAAAGATATTAAGATCCTACTATTACTTATTGCTAGCGATGAGCAAGTAATCAGTGATAACAATTGAAAATTGTGGTGGAAAGAATAGAGTGACTTTAATGAATTCGCTGGATACAAGTACATGGACACATATATAAAAATACTGGAAATAATGCACAAAAAAAGTTATAAAAAATTCAAAATCATTATAATAAAATCTTGTAGATCGGAATATCTTTCTGAGCCAGCAGAGGGGTGAATAATGCATTAGCCTTTACCTATAAAGTTCTGTATGACGCCTTGCTAGGTGTTCAGTCATGAAGATGGGGAAAGACTTCTCTCGAGCGCCTGCTACAGAGTGCGCTCCTGAGCTGCAATGGGGGGTGAGGGAGTCACGCGAAGCGCTACCATTGCTTTTGCATCCCTTCCTAGGTGCTTTAAAGCTGCTATAGTGGGGAGCTTGTTTCCCACTGGAAGTGCTTCTGCTTAATCTTGAAGCTCTGCTTTCTGGAACGGAATAAGTTACTTGTCTGTAGGGTTGAGAAAAATGAATCCGAGTGAATATACTATATCCTATAGCTTAAAATTCCTAAATATGATACAACTTTGAAGACTTCTACTACGAACATGTAAATTTAATCAATCAGAGGAAAGTATTTATCAACTTGAATCACCAACTAACAAAATAAAGTAGGATTAGAAGTGTGAAAGAACACTACACCAAAGGAAGGTGTGTTCCAAAGTAGTTGGAAAATACACTCTACTGACTCATATATACGAACAATAAACTTGCGACACTTCGCGAGTTGATCTCAATGTTCGTGTAAACACGTCTGAGAGCAAATACTAGACACTTTGCAATTGTTGCGCTAGATGTGTCAGAAACGAGGTTTTAATGCAGTGTAAACAGTCATTTCGCTTCTATCAGCGTTGTAGTGTCCAGCGAACCGAAATTTTGTCCGACATTTTCTGAGAGAAAATCTCATAAAAAAAAACTCGCTTGATAAAACTGAAGTATTTGCTATAATTTCGGAATAGAATGTTTAACCAGAATTGTGGGAACTCACACTGCAACTGAATTAAAAACTAAAGTGCTCTACAGGAATTTAGCACCATCGCCAATGAACTAAGAAGGAAGTTTCAGCAAAAAAGAAAGAAAACCCTTGATGAAGCAGATGATACGTACTAAAGTACGAAATGGGAGTTTTTCGACGCACTAATACTTATATCGTGGAGCCATTCAGACCCTTTAAGTACAGATAGGTTTAAGTAAAATGCGCAATTGACATAACTTAAACTGAAACGAACTTCTACTGTCACAGTACGTCTCCTCGTCGTGAAATGAAAAAATATTAAATTCCTCTTTGACTGCTTTGATTTTACTTTTGTAGTAAGAAAAATGTTCTTATCTGTTCCTTAAATCCTTCCACTTTTCGTAATAGGATGTCTTTTTTGTTTTTAATCCTTGGTCCTGCTGTTTCCAGTGAGTACTCCAAATCCTTTACTGCCATTTGCAGAAAGTTTTCAAGGTGTTGAATATCGTAACCTTTACTCAGTTATATATGATTAACATTCGTAATATCCAAGCTCTCGTCAAAACGGTTTTTTTTTCTTCTCTGCCATGTTTCTCGAAGTGTTTCATTACTCAGTGGTTGTTGCAACTCCTACACCAGTGTGTCTTGTAAACAAGTATGACGTTTTTTTTCTGATAGTGGAAACGACCCATTTCTCAGAATTACGTGTCCCTCAATAACTTGCTCCAGTTCTTTCCTCAGTGTAAACATATAAGCAAGTTGATTCTCAAATAAGTGTCACAAGTTTATTTCTCGTGTATAGGCAGCTTAAAACGTCTAAAAACAGGGTCCTATTTTTTTTTTCAGTGGGAGGTGGTTCCAATTTTTAAATCGTGCCGACCATCATTCTCCACTACCCCATTGTATTTGTTTTATTCGTCAAGCCTTGCTTTTATGTTTGACAGTCGATATTTTAACGAGTTTTTCAACATACCGTTTACCATAGCATGAAATATATATACGTATTTAAAACATTAAACTGTTTTTACAAATTACAGATTTTTTCCTAAATTTTATTAAAAATTCCAAATTGGGTTGATGTGGCATAGTCGTAGATATGCGTATCACTACGAGTTTTGGAGGTAGTTGAGGAGTGGCGTTTATTTACGTAAGCAGGTCACAGCGAAACTAAGTTATCTTTGGCCTTCGACGGCGTGTTAACGTTGATCAGTATCGACAACCAGTAGATAGAATGACGTACCACGTCACTTCTCGGGAAATCAATTTATTTAGATGATTGACCTAAAATCTACATGACGTCACCATTAAGTGGCGGTGACGGAAAGGAAAGTAACTCTTTGCGAGACTGAGTGAGAAGCCAGTGGGAGTAGGAAGAGGGAAATCAAAGTGTCACGCTATTGATCGTCTAATAAAGGCCCATTCACACTAGCGGTCAGCTCAGCTCAGGTCAAAAATCGCTATACACGTAATCCAATGGGAGCATTCACACTACGCGGTCCGCTCAGATCAGGGAAAGACAGGTCAAACCGAAGATCGCGCCGCCGCCAATCAACAACGGTCAAGACCTGAGCTGAGCTGAGCTGACCGCTAGTGTGAACGTGCAACGGTCAGGTCAGGTCAGATCAAATGGGTGACGAACGTCTGAAACCTATGCTCGTAAGCAATTAAAAAGAGTAATAAATAATTTTTTAAAGGTATGTTATTTCTGTTTATTATAAAGTCGGCAAACTTTAATATAAATTCAAATATTATTACGCATTTTAGCACTGCCAGGATAAAGATCCTGTTTCAGAATTTAAAAAAATATTTTGGATTTATTTTTTGAAGTAAAGGCTTCTGTACCAACGTTAGCACACAAACAAAGAATATTTGTAAAGTAGGGTTTCTCTCTCTCATTCACTTTCACATTTCTACATGGCATGAAATTTTATCCACCCGCAAATAATTGTGCAAAATACATGTTGCTAAAATTATGTTATCCTGGAGCAAAATTAATTTTTCTAAAATATATTCGAAATCTTTGAGCCCCAAAATATCAAAAGCATTTCCTACAACTCGTCTCGCATTGAATAGCCGGTAGTAAGCATTTTTTTTTTCTCTTGATCTGTTTGTGCTTGAAACTCTGGATGCAGCCAGAACCATCCTCTTTTTGATGTTGACCTGTTTTTTGGCTCTTGATCCAAAATCATTGTGATTTAATTGAAGTTGGGGTAGAAAACGGCATTATTCACTATGGGCCTCACCTACGACTTGATCTAACCTGACCTGAGCTGAGGTGACCGCTAGTTTGAATGCTATCCTGGATCGTGAGCTGAGCTGACCTGATTTGAGTTGAGCAGACCACTATTGTGAATGCTATCCTGGATCGTGAGCTGAGCTGACCTGTTTTGAGCTGAGCTGAGCTGAGCGCTATTGTGAATGCTATCCTGGAACGTGAGCTGAGCTAACCTGTTTTGAGCTGAGCTGAGCTGACCGATAGTTTGAATGCTATCCTGGATCGTGAGCTGAGCTGACCTGTTTTGAGCTGAGCTGAGCTGACCGTTAGTTTGAATGCTATCCTGGATCGTGAGCTGATCTGACCTGTTTTGAGCTGAGCTGAGCTGACCGCTAGTTTGAATGCTATCCTGGATCGTGAGCTGAGCTGACCTGATTTGAGCTGAGCTGACCACTATTGTGAATGCTATCCTGGATCGTGAGCTGAGCTGACCTGTTTTGAGCTGAGCTGAGCTGACCGCTATTGTGAATGCTATCCTGGATCGTGAGCTGAGCTGACCTGTTTTGAGCTGAGCTGAGCTGACCGCTATTGTGAATGCTATCCTGGATCGTGAGCTGAGCTGACCGCTAGTTTGAATGCTATCCTGGATCGTGAGCTGAGCTGACCTGTTTTGAGCTGAGCTGAGCTGACCGCTAGTTTGAATGCTATCCTGGATTGTGAGCTTAGCTGACCTGATTTGAGCTGAGCTGACGTGACCGCTAGTGTGAATGGGGCTTAACTTATTGCTTTCGTACAATTCAGGTAATATTCAATCAAAGCGTGAAATGAGTTTGTTATGTATGAAAGGTTGTCTGGCAGTTTGGTAAATTACCATGAGATAAACATCGATACAGAATTGAATCAAGAAGTGTAAACGCCGGCTACACCGGTGCCGAGTAATTCAGCAGTGTCACAGATCTGTCCGCTTTTGTTCAGTTGAAAAGTCTTAACACAGTTTGTATATTACAAAGTGATTGATAAATCTCAATTTGATAGCCACAATTTTTAAAATTATTTCTGCCTTTTTAATGACCATAGTTTTTTTAATGCTTATTTCCTGCCTGTTTCATAAATTGAAAAAATAAGTTTCTAACTCCAGCATTTGACCATCAATAAAATTGTCTCAAATTCATTTGAGACACTCAGAGTTGTGTTTTATCAAGATTTTCACTTGTTAACACAGTAATTCAGTAAATTAATTATTTTTTCATTCATATAATCGTTGATAAACCCTAAGATTAAATTGTATTTACTTTGGGAGACATTAATATATTGAAGTATTGCTCGAATCAAACCCCATACCAACTTATTTTTAATTTGTCATTTACAAAATTTTATAATAACTTCGGAAATAATTGCATCAATATAATTTATGCACACATTGCACTTGTAATTGCACCATGAAATAAATACATTATTCTATAGTCTTATGAATATCTCCAAATAGTTTCTGGAGTCAGGGTTGATCCAATCAGTTGATAAACGTCAGAGAATCTTTCAAACCTTGAAACACAACCTTCTGAAAAAATATTCAGTTTTTAGGGTACTGTAATCACGGAGTCAGCGAGGAAGTAGAAATTCACTGGCAGAATAATATGCGATTAGAATAAAGTAAACATTTCACCAAACCAGGTTGCATAAACTACGCTATGCTGTTCATTTGTTTCGGCATAAACTTTTTAAATGTCGATTTAGTCTTTCCCGCCACAAACACGTTTGCGTTATATTTGAAATGAGATAAGCATTTTTCTTGAGTTGGTAACTCACTTCATACTAGCACATCAACTGGACGATACGCAAAGTTCCACAAAATTTTAAATGTGAGAACAGTCTGTCCTTTGTAGTGACCTTATCCCGTTTCCCAGCAAGAAATTAAACATTTCTGCCCCCGGACAGAACACTCCTACAACTTTCCGAAATCAAACTTTGGTTAATGGCGTCAACGGATTAGAAACGTCGATTTTTTTATTTTAGTTGTGGCTACAAACGGACGTCTGTCAAAATTCCCACACGAGATGCATGGTATTAACACATGGCTGTCTATGGATTCCGGTAGAAGTGGGTCAGTTAGTTTCCACTTGGCCTCATCAGAGAGTGGTTCTTCGGAACAATCAAATTTGTTAAGAGAGAAGAGCTGGATTGAGTGGTGTCTACCATCTGCTTAGCAGGATTTTCATGAATCTAGTGTTGAGACTCACTGGTGAGTGGGTCAGGTAAAAAGCAATACATTCGAGAGGCTAGAACCTCATGGTATTAGCCTCGTGTGTATATGGATTTTCTTCGCTACTACAGCCATGCATAGTATTTCAATAGAAGGGGGAACAAAAATAAACTTACATTTAGGACCGAACTATCATGGTGCGTGGCAGAAGGTTCTTTATCATAAGCAGAATCATCAAAAAGCCTGCGAAACACTCGATGCCCCACAATTTCTTATTCAGTCTTCTTATCCTGAAGATATTGGATCCCCTTCTCGATCTAGGACGTCACGTATCGTACGACAGAGGATAGTCTGTTTAATAGGTTGGCTAAAAAATCATGAACTGATATTTTAAAAGTGACTGATCGATCCTTTGAGGTGCCAATGTTTGTGTAACACCTTGAACTTAAACAGCATCTGTAGTGGTTAAATCGGTAGCTGCAGTAAATGCATAATATTAACGCTACATCATTATTCAAGTTACTTAGTAACTATTATCCTTCTTCAGCGGATACATTAACTGCAAAATTCCTAGTTTATAAGAAAATTTGACTACTAACAAACCTCAGAAATTACAAAAAAAAATAGCACTTTGCTTTTATCGTTTTCGTTACTTCTTTCATTATTCCACGAAAGACAATGAGAGGTAAGCAGAATACTCAATGTATAAATAAGACCAGCAATGAGAAAATGAACGTTGCATATCTGCCTGGAATTATAATACTTATATCTCTGCCATAAGTTTTTCTACTGATTACAATTATTTCCACAAAGCCACTGAAAAATGTCTGACATATTTACGGTTATGAAAAATCTTCTAAGGATAGCAAGACTTCAAAACCGAATATTTCATCGTTTCTCTAGTTATTTATTTTTTGACAAATGTCAATATTTCTTTTGTTTTGAGTAAACTTTCTGATGGTTCTAAAATTGATTTTTTCTTCTGTCAAAAGATTCTTAGGTTTTGTTGTGATATAGTTCCAGTAACTACTGTAGAAAATAAAGCCTAATCATCAGATCCTGTTCTCCTCTCACAAATTTATTGATTCAATCGAGACAAATAAACAAACAGGGACGTGTAAATTTGAACGAACGTCGCATATATCTCAGCGTCGCATAGTATTCTTTTATCTTTGCTTTCCTATTTGTGTGCAGTTACTTGCTCAGCAATCAACTGTCCTTTAAGGAGATACGCAATCGGATTTTGGGTGAAAAAAAATCAATTTTCGTTTTATTGGCTTATATCCCGTCAAGTTTTTTCTTTAAAATGACATATCATACATGGCTCTAATAGAATTATAAATGTTTTATTTTTATATATTTGTGAGAGAGGGTATTGTGCTTTTGTTATACACCTCTCTCATGGCTGATCATAAACTTTTTGGCAGTATATTCATGTGACATGAATTCAAATATCCCACTTTCCAGTGATTCTTTATACATTGTTTGTCGAAAAATGTTTCTCTTTGCTTTCATGAAGATACTCTTTGAATTTTTTACCTTGGATTGTGAAGACTGTTAAGAGGGAATTAATTATGGATCAGAAATGTTTTAATTTTCTTTCTCCGTTTCCCGTAAGTTTACTTTCTACTTCTAGGAACATTATCTCAGATACTGGTGAACCTAGAAGTCTGAAATTTTTATGACATAGTCACATGGGTTTCTTTTACATATTGAAACAACGATTTGTTTAATTACTAGATTAGAGGCGATAATATAGTGAAAAGTGATGGAAAAATGTACTGTAAGGTAAATATAAAATATCTCTTTAAGTAAATACTTTGACAAAAAACTGTTGTTTCACTATTGGTACAATATATTGATGCACATACAGTAAAACTTTTATCTCCCTAGCTCCTGCAGTTTTTGAGATAATTTTCACTATAATAGGCGTAATTTAACATTGCGTGGATAGGCGATTCCGTAACCCCTTAACTGATATCGTAGTTACACTTCCTTTTAACAGTATAAGTGTAAGTAAAATCTAAAGCAGCTATTTATGTATTTGAAAATTCTTGTTTAGCCACGCAGCTCTGTGATGACGGTCAATGCAACTAACATATCGGGCGTAATCGCTCGCCGAAGTTTGACGAGCTATTGAGTTCATGTCCATTCTCCAGGCAGAACGCATTTGATTAAAGTGTATAGCCGGCAAATAATAACTGAAGCACTTTATATTGTAGCAGGTAAGATGTGTTAATATGTGAAAATTTGATGAACGTCTTATTTTTGTAGAAATTCCGATTGGTTTAGTACGTTCAAATGATATGTTTCTATTACGTAGTTAACGTTAGAATGGAATTTCACCAGATATCCAACTACCCGACTTGTGGAATGAGCGTACAGGAATAGGCTGAAGTTCGCTAGGGGTGATGGTCACCTTGAGGGTGCTGAGTCGAAGACGTAGGAGGAGAGTTAGCCGCGCCTCACTGTTTACGTAAAGACGGGCACGTACCAGCGAGCCAGCCGTCGGTAATGCAGGGCTGCCGCCTCCAATCAGCAGCCTATTGAGGCGGTTCTAAGAAGGCGGCATTGGCCGGCAGCTCGGAACGTACAATGGGGTCTCTTCAGGTGGATAACTAACTGCATTATGCCGCGCCCTGAAAGACTGCCAATAGCGGTAGCATCACACCCAGCCACCACCGAAAACACGCAAAATGTCGCTTTTTCCCTCTCAATTCAACTTCTCCATCGCTATTTCATACATTTGCAGATAGAGGAGAACCAGGAATTCAAATCCACTACTTTTAACTACCTAGAGTTAAAGAGGAGTATCTGTAATGCAGTCTAGAAAAGGGATGTTTTATCAAATGAATAGATGCTTGTAGAGATTATTACTTGTTTTGGTGTCGAAATGTACCTTAAACTGCTTAAAAACATTCGCCTATATTATATGAAAAATCATCATTTAATTTGCAATGGAGCACACGACAGCTACCGCCGAAAACACTCAAAATTTCGCCTTTTCCCTTTCAATTCAACTTCTCCATCGCCATTTCATACATTTGCAGATAGAGGAGAACCAGCGTTTCAAATCTACTACTTTCCACTACCTAGAAGTAAAGGTGGAGGATCATTAATGTACTCTTCAAAACGGATGTTTTATCAAATTGAAAGATGCTTGTAGAGACTATTACTTGTTTTGGTGTCGAAATGTACCATACACTACTTAACAATATTCGCCTGTTTCATCTGAAAATTCATAATTTCATTTAATTTGCAATGGAGCTCACGCTCCGATGGAAATTTCCCTACATACCCATCTTCCCCATTTCCTGCACCCATCAACATTTGCCCTCTACAAATTTTTTCTTTAAATTTTTTCAACGTTTTCAGTAAATTATTCATCATCTCTTTTGTAATTCATTCCTATCCCTGACACCCTTACCCAAAAAAGAGAATCTTCCCACACCTTGTGCCTGAAATCGAGTGCCAGCTTGTGGTCATGGTCATCTTTTCCCTTCCATGCACTACTTTTCATACCTATTTCAATATCTTTCCATGCCTCATCGCCAGTATACGCCCTGTACTCTCCCATGATTCTCTTCATCCTCCTTCTGCCTTGCAATGAATCCCATTCCAGCTCCTCAATCATATCTGTTACTGATTGCATTCTGCGATAATTTCCAGAAACAAATCTAGCAGCCCTTTTTTGCACCATCTCCAACTCCAGAATTTGATACTCAAAGTGTGGGTCCCATACCACACTACCATATTCAAGCAATGGTCTGACCAAAGTTTTGTAACCCAATTCCTTTACTTCTCTCGTACATCCCCTCATCACTCTCTCGAACAAGTGCAGAATTTTTAAACCTTTTCCTACCACCTATCCAATGTGTCCTGCCCGGTTAAGCTTGTTATCAAATTTAATGCCAAGATATTTACATTTCAAATCTTCAGCAAGAAATTCTTCCCCCACCTTATATTCATAATTAACGTTTTGTTTTTTTATTTGTGTATCTAATAAGCTGACTCTTCTTTGCATTTATCTTCATCCCATGTTTACCAACTACATATTCAGTAAAAGTAACACTTGTTTATAAAATCGAACATATTAGAGATTCGGGATATTACCCATCTATATTAGTTCGACAGAGAGATGCCTTCCGCCATGTGAAGCTATTAGTATATATCACTGTATATGTTAATCTTGGCGATAGTGTGTCTATTCAGTATAAAATGTTGTTGGTGTTGTTTGTAAGAAATGAAACAAGAGCAACCTGATGGCCGATCAGTTTTTTCTCGAAAAGCATCAAATATATTATTTCTAAAACCTGTTTATTTTTACGAGCCATCTTTCTCCCTTCACTCTCAACCAATATCGATAAGTGAGATATGAGTTTAACGATTATGCTCTCCGATTTTGTAACATCATTGCTTAAGGAAGAAGTTTTTCGACGGCTGCCGTTTAACGATGGGCGCAACTTGGAACATACGCTAGCAACATTAATTCTAACAGGTGGGATAAAACCATTAGGGAATCATATCTGGGATGTCAAGCAGTAGGAGCAAGCAATAGATGACTTACATATAAAGGTTCAAGGAAAATAGGAAGGATTAATTATGTATACAAAACGGGTGTAAATAAAATGTAAATGTGTATATATCCTTACTGAGAGTATTATTTATGCAAACCTACCACTCACATGACATAGCATCGTACCCACAATTTCATGCACCTCTTGGGAAATGGCAGAGCGAGAGCAAAAAGATTCGCCAGTCCACCACATATATTTTTTTTTTTAATGGCTTTCGGCAACTAAGCCATTTAGCCAGCTCAATGTGCTTATTATATCTCATCCACTGATTTAGTTTTCTCCAGTACGTTGTGATTCTTAAGTATAGACAACACAGGACGGACAGGACATTCACACAGACACACAACACTTAAACATCCATGCCCGCGGCCGGATTCGAACCGGCGACCTTCGGCACGCGGAGCTAGTGATCTAGCCCCTACGCTACCGAGGCCGGCATTTTTATTTCTTGCCCTAAAGACTTTTACGATTAGCATCACAGTTTCGCAACCCTTAGAAACAGTGGTAAAACCCTAGTACGAAGACGAAGATTTCTTGTAGATTCTGTATGTGCCATTCATATTTTAACTTGATTGAGTAGGTGATACCTAATGTGAAACATCTATCTCGTCAGTGGCTGTTCGACGGGACAACAGTAGAATAAAAATGATAAGCTGCTGGATATAAATAGTTCGTTACTAACGTTATAACAAAAAATAATAATAATGAAGCGATTATAGGAAAACATACGAAAACGAATTGTGACCGACTGCAGTGCGATTTGAATCTCCTTCTAAAGATTAACTTTCATCCACTTGTCGGCCTGTTGGTAAGATAAACTTAATTAAAAGACAATAATAAAAGCAATGTGCCGGGTATTTCTGCAGCCTCTGAATCATGCAGCGGGTTTGGCAGGTGTGGTGTTCAATAGCCACGTGCGGATCAGCGTGGCTCGGGATTGGTTGCTAATGGAACAGTGACCCGTGACCAGGAGATTCGATCCCATTGAAGCCGCCTCGTTGCCCGCATCAGGACAGCACCGCGCCAGAATTACCTGCACCACAATCGAGTATTGGCTCGCACCTCCGCCGGTGAGCAGTGCTGATTGATAATTATCTACATAGCTGCAGCTTGACCACGGACTACTTACACCGAGCTTCAAATCAGTGACGTATTCTCACAAAACGGTTCAAAATTTTTAATTTTGGGCATCTTTAAAAAAAGCTTGACAATAATTTTATAAATAATTCCGTCAAAAACAACTGTTTTGGTGAATTTATTTCGATTTTCTTTTATTCCACAGACGCGTTTCGCCCTTGTGGTGTAGAGCATCTTCGGTGGCTGTAAAGTGTTTTTATATGTGTTGTTACAATAATTATCTACTGTAAAACTCTTTATAGGGTGTCTGTAAAGTGTTTACATGTGTTATTACAATAATTTTCTACAGACACCTCTTTATAATATTTTACGCGTCTTTGGCATCAAATATAAACAAAATTATCCAAAAAAGTTGTTCTTGACGGAATTATTTATAAAATTATTGTTCAACAACTGCCAAAATATGGCTCATTACCTGAATATTGGCTATTTTGCATGATATATCAAAGAGAGGAGTTAAAACTGCAACGTAGATTAACAGCAAATTAAATCAGTATCAAGCCAATTTAGACAAAACCAAAAAAAGGATGGTAATAAACCAGAACTCTGGACTAGAATTAAGAATCAAATGCAAATATTTTCTGATGTAATGTATGCATCAGTTTTAATTTCTTTCAGTAAACATTAACAGCAAGAACTAACTTTACTTAGCGAATTTATTTATTTACTTTCACTTTCTCGCTGCTTTGCGAGCATGGAAACTGGTGCGCCCAGAAATGTTTTACCCTTTTTGTTACAGTACCAGATACTAAGTGGGGAAGCAAAAATGTAACTTTAGTCCAAAAAATTTCCCTTCTTTTACTTACTTCCTTAGATTATGTTTTCATACTGACTTTCTCGGGGGTTTTATTTGTTTGATTTATATTTTAAAGTTGTATAATGTATGAAACTTAAGAAATTAAAGTTACTTTAAAAATTATCGGTAACGGTCCATAAAGGGCGTATCGAGAAGCAATTTTCCCCTTGGACAGTAATTTGTAACACTCTTTCCTGAGAACATGCATTTCGGTAAAAAAGATCATATAAAAACAAAAAGAAATTTGCCTTAGAAACCAACACGAAAGTTACTTTTCTATGTCTTTACGTCTCATCGACGTTAGGTCATTACAGGCGGGAAAAGACTGGGGACTAGGAACGGGAAGGAATTCGGCCATGGCCTTTTGAAGGAAGCATCCCGTCATTCGCCTGGAGTGATTTTGGAAAAGCATGAAAAATCCCGGACAGGGATTCGAACCCGCTTCCTCCCGCATTGAAAGTTACTATATGCTATAGCGTTGTCAGTACAGCCGCCAGCCATTTATAAACACATCATTGCCGCCAACCGTAAACAAGTAATGAAAATCGCTGGAACGTTTTTGTGTTACCATATGAATATATTCATGGATTCCTTGCTTAATAATTTGTATACAATCACCCACATTTCGAGCAATTATTCTTTATCAGTATGCACTTCCTGTCTGTTATATGAACATTTTTTAAAATATTACTGCATAATGAATGTGTTTAGCAAATTTCAGACCAAATGGATAATTAATAATTCTAGCTACAATCTTTTTGGACCACTGCCAAATTATCCATATTAAAACGTATAGGTGATTGCTGTGTATTATTATTATCATGACCCACGAAGGAATGTAGTTTTATAACACTAAGCTTAAACTTTCGTTAGGATTCCAGCTGTGGTCACAAGTAAAAACACTATTTCCGTAACAGCTAACGGGGGGTTTGGGAGAAGCAATACTAGCCTTTTCCAACCAAATGTCAACCTCTCCTTCACGTGGTGCACCAAGTTTGCACGGACGAGGCTCTGGCGACTGAAAGATTTCCGGTATAAGGAGTCACCCACTGCTTGCCAACGGCCTCCGAAAGGAGGGCGGAAGAGCGGGTAGTGGTTCAGGGCACCCTCTTGCCCATGGGGTTGGAAACGGCCAATAAAGGAGGATGAATCAGAAATTATCAACGGCATGGGAATGCAGTAGGCAACAGGAAAACACTGCATTAAATATACCAAAGGGTATCCCGAGGACATGTAATCCTCTCAAATTACATACAACATGATGGCTTCTTGTGTAAAATATTCCGGAGGTAAAATAGTCCCCCAATCGGATCTCCGGGTGGGGACTGCTCAGGGAGGAGTCATCAGAATGGATAGAATCATTCTATGATTCGGACCATGGAATGTTAGAAGTCTGAATACGGCAGGTAGGTTAGAAAACTTAAAAAGGGAGATGGAACAACTTAAGTTAGAAGTTTTTGGGATTATTGAGACTACAAGTAAGGACGCAGAGGATTTCTGGTCTAGGGAACACAGGATAATTAGCACACAAGCTGTAAATGGATTCTCTGGTGTAGGATTAGTAATAAATAAGAGAGTAGGGAAACGGGTGAGTTATTATGAACAGTTTAGTGCAGGAAGATTTTGATGAGGTTAGAAACTAAGCCCGCCCCAGCCACATTAGTACAAGTGTATATGCCAACGTCACAGGAACATGACGAAGAAATAGAGAAAATATACGCTGAAATTGAAGAATTAATTCAATGTATGATGGGGGAGGAAAATCTAATAATTATGGGTGATTGGAACGCGATAGTGAGCGAAGGAAAAGAGAAGAATATTGTAGGATGGTTTGGTCTAGGAGAAAGAAATGAGCGAGGAAGTAGTATGTTAGAATTTTGTGAAATATATAAGCTAGTAGTGGCAAACACACTGTTTAAGAACCATGCAAGAAGAATATACAACTGGAATCGTTCTGGGGATACAGGCAGATATCAGTTAGATTATATCATGGTCAAACAGCGATTCAGGAATCAAGTTCTATACTGTAAAGCGTACCCAGGAGCAGACATAGACTCTGACCATAATTTGATAATGATGAAGTGCATGCTGAAATTCAAGCGAATAAGGAGGCAGAACAGACTGGAAGTGAATAAACTGAAACACGAGAGAAAAATTTGCGGAAGTGTTGGACTTAGTTCTAAGAAGTAACTCTGAAAGGAGCTCACCCTAGGACGAACTAAATGTACACTCCTGGAAATTGAAATAAGAACACCGTGAATTCATTGTCCCAGGAATGGGAAAATTTATATACACATTCCTGGGGTCAGATACAACACATGATCACACAGACAGAACCATAGGCACATAGACACAGGCAACAGAGCATGCAAAATGTCGGCACTAGTACCGTGTATATCCTCCTTTCGCAGCAATGCAGGATGCAATTCTCCCATGGAGACGATCGTAGAGGTGCTGGATGTAGTCCTTTGGAACGGCATGCCAAGCCATTTCCACCTGGCGCCTCAGCTGGACCAGCGTTCGTGCTGGACGTGCTGACCGCGTGAGACGACGTTTCATCCAGTCCGAAACATGCTCAATGGGGGACAGATCCGGAGATCTCGCTGACCAGGGTAGTTGACTTACACCTTCTAGAGCACGTTGGGTGGCACGGGATACATGTGGACGTGCATTGTCCTGTTGGAACAGCATGTTCCCTTGCCGGTCTAGGAATGGTAGAACGATGGGTTCGATGACGGTTTGAATGTACCGTGCACTGTTCAGTGTCCCCTCGACGATCACCAGAGGTGTACGGCCAGTGTAGGAGATCGCTCCCCACATCATGATGCCGGGTGTTGGCCCTGTGTGCCTCGGTCGTATGCAGTCCTGACTGTGGCGCTCACCTGCATGGCGCCAAACACGTATATGACCATCATTGGCACCAAGGCAGAAGCGACTCTCATCACTGAAGACGACACGTCTCCATTCGTCCCTCCATACACGCCTGTCGCGACACAACTGGAGGCGGGCTGCACGATGTTGGGGCGTGAGCGGAAGACGACCTAATGGTGCGCGGGACCGTAGCCCAGCTTCATAGAGACGGTTGCGGATGGTCCACTCTAATACCCCAGGAGCAACAGTGTCCCTAATTTGCCGGGAAGTGGCGGTGCGGTCCCCTACGGCACTGCGTAGGATGCGACGGTCTTGGCGTGCGTCCGTGCGTCGCTGCTGTCCGGACCCAGGTCGACGGGCACGTGCACCTTCCACCGACCACTGGCGACAACATCGATGTACTGTGGAGACCTCGCGCCCCACATGTTGAGCAATTCGGCGGTACGTCCACCCGGCCTCCCGCATGCCCAAAGTCCGTCAACTGCACATACTGTTCACGTACACGCTGTCGCGGCATGCTACCAGTGTTAAAGACTGAGATGGAGCTCCGTATGCCACGGCAAACTGGCTGACACTGACTGCGGCGGTGCCCAACCGCTGCGCAGCTAGCGCCCTTCGACGGCCAACACTGCTGTTCCTGGTGTGTCCGCTGTACCGTGCGTTTGATCATTGCTTGTACAGCCTTCTCGTAGTGTCCGGAGCAAGTATGGTGGGTCTTACACACCGGCGTCAATGTGTTCTTATTTCAATTTCTAGGAGTGTATTGTAGTCCGAAATAATGAAAGCTGGTAAATAAACATTAGGCTTCAGGCAACAAGTTGCCTGAAAACCGTGGATCACTGAAGAAATTTTGGAGCTGATGGATCGGAGGAGAAGGTACAAAAATACTGAGGATGACGAAGGAAGAGAACAATACAGGGGATTTAGAAATAAAATAAAAAGGAAATGCAAAAATACAAAAGAAAAATGGCTATAAGAAAGGTGTGAAGAAGTAGACAAGAAAATGGTCATAGATAAAGTAGATGTTGCATAAATAAAGATCAAACAGAATTTTGGAGAAACGTAGAAAAGAGGTGTGAACATTAACGATGCCGACAGGAAACCTCTTTTAAGCTCATACGATAAAGCTAACCGATGGAAGGAATACATTGAGACTGTATGATGAGGACAAAGTTTGATGGAAAAGGAAGGCGATATCGTCATTGATGACTTAGGAGATCCTGTTTTGAGGACTGAATGACTTGAAAGCAAGTAAACCATTTGGAATTGATGAGAACCCTGCAGAAATTCTTAAAACCCTAGGAGACGAAGGAATCGAAAGATAATTCAAGCTGATATCAAAAAGTTATGAAACAGGAGAAATTCCAACTGATTTTAATAAAAATATCATCTTCACACTTCCACAGAAAGCACAAGCCTACAAATGTGAGAATTATCGCACCATTAGTCTAACATCACATGCTTGAAAATTACTGACCAGAATAATATACAGAAGGATGGCAACGGTTGTAGAAGGGACATTAGGTGGGTTTAGGAAAAATCGAGGTACAATGGAAGCAATTCTTTCTTTAAGATTAATTCTTTAAGGGCGATTCAAGAAAAACAAAGATACTTTTATGGCATTTGTTGCTTTAGAATTTGTTTTAAAAAATGTTAGGTGGGATAAGATGTTCAAAATTTTTAAGAAATCAGGTCTAAATTATCGAGATAGAATAATACTCTACAAACTATATAAATATCAAGTGGCTATAATAATAGTAGAGAATCACGAGAGACATGCATCAGTTAAAAAGGGTGAGAGACAAGATTGTAGTCTATCCCCGTTAATATTCAACTTGTATGTAGAAGAAGCAATAAAGAAAGTAAAAGAAAAATTTCCATGTGGCAAAAGTGTTCAGAGAGAAAAAATCAGTATGCTACGATTTGCTGATGACATTGTCTTGATAGCAGAAACGGCTGAGGATATTGAGAAGCTACGTAATGGCATGAAGATTTTGGACTGAACATAAATCAAATCAAGACAAAAGTGATGAAATATGGCAGAAATGATACCAATACTATTAGGTTAAATATAAAAATAGGATCGGATGCAATAGGAGAAATAAGTGAATTCACTTACTTGGGAAGCAAAATTGCAACCGATGGCCGAAGCAGGAATGACGTTAAAAGCAGAATAGAACTAGCAAAAAGTGCCTTCATGAAAAAGAGAAACTTTTTAGTTTCAAATATTGATCTAGGAATTAGAAAAAACTTTTTAAAACTTTTTACTTTATGGTAACGTAACATAAACTTTAGGAATACCGGAAAGAAGGAAAATTGAAGCGTTTAAGATGTGATGGTACAGACTGATGCTGAAAATTACGTGGACTGACAAAGTAAGAAATGAACGAGTTTTAGAAATGATGGGTGAGGTAAGAAGTTTGTGGAGGAAGCTTTCAGAAAGAATAGACAGGCTGCTAGGTCATATTTTGAGTCATGCTGGATTGGTTAATTTGCTGGTGGACAGTCGAGGGTAAGAACTGTAGAGGAAAACAGATAGCACAGGATAGGAAGAGATGGAGGATTGAATCAAACCAGTCAAAAGACTGATGACAGCAAAAAAAAAAAAAAAAAAAAAAAAAAAAAAAAAAAAAAAAAACAGCTAACTAAAAGTCACATTTGGAAATGCTGATACTGAATACAAGATCAAAATACTTTTAAAATTTTATAATTATTAGTAGGCACAAAGACGTTTACATTAAATTAAAAATCCCAATTTAGTTGAGATTATCAAAGTGGTAATCTATGGTTTAATGGTATCACTATCAACAACGCGGGTTTAGTATTGACATTTGGCTCCAAGTTGCACATCGTTAATTAAATTTTACAACCGATACGCTTATTGAAGAATTCATGTAGTATATATTTGTTTGACTAACACATCGCGTTTATTTTAATTTATTTCATTTAAGAAAAACAATGAAATAAATAACGAAAGAAAAAAACAAAGAAATATAAACACTAATAAAAGAGTTGAAGAGTCATATTAGGATAGCATCTCTTCAATCACAAGTAATATTTATAGAAAATTAAATATTATTAAAATTATTTAATACGTTTAATTCAACTATTCCGTTTATTTTTAATGTACTACATTTCATTAAACTGTAGAAATAAGTAACCGAAGGTAAAAAAAAAATAGTGTAATAGTGTAAAAGTGTAATAGTGTCATCTTTTGTCTGTATTTCTTGAAAGGAGTGCTCCTCTCAAATACAAAGTGATCTGTGTCGCATATTTGTCCCATATCGAAATGATTGTAATGTCTTAGTCCGTTACTCGGTACGTATTAGTCATGAGTTATTTTCGCAAATGTTGAGCTGGATCATAAGCCCTCTAAAGTTGCAAAAACCATCCAAATTGTAGTTTTTTTTGCGTTAGACTATTTCAAACTCTCACATAAATGAATCTAGATTACCGGTTAATAATAGTACAGATTTCGTGTGTTACAACAACACCAATTAAATTAAATGATTATACATAGAGCTTCACGTTTAATAAACTGTATAAATGTAAACTACATATGGTTTATTAGTAATATGTCAAACAGACTATTTCTACATGTTGATGTGTAGAGTTCGGAGATCTCTTCTGCAGTTGCTTCATCCAGCTGCTGGATGGTTGGGCTGAACTTCCTGCGAATGTATTCCATGGTTATCTGGAGGATGTTTTTCTGCTGATTCACATATCCGGGAGAGGCGTTCTCACGCGGTTCAGTAACATCCAGATTTTCCTTGACAAGTTGAACCCAACAGTTAATTGTACTAACGCGCACTTATTATGAAGCATCTATCACATTAAGACTGACCAGTGTAGCTGTGCAAATCACCCATACATTAAAAATACAATAAAAATATGAAGGTAATGAATGAGTACAATTTGTTGTTAGAAGAATTCGAAGATGAAGAAATTCGAGGGCAACTATGTAAGGATAATTCCGAAAATTTATCTTATTTTCAAAACAAGTATTGCTGAAAATTGTTCTGAAACACTCATCAAACAGTGCTTGTTAAAAGACGAAAAAAAAATTCTGGATTAATTCAGGCAAACATAGCGCAGTTCACCAACGTTTCATACCTTGTCAAAGAAGATTTCCTCTCACAGATATCCGCAATATGTAAAAGCAAACGAAACTTAGCTTTAAAACTGAGATAAAAATAAATATAAAAGCCTTATTAAAATTCACGCAAAGCACATAACAACAATCTTGGCTACATGAATAATTTTCTTTGGAGTAATCTACAAGCCACGCAGAATGAACAACGTAACCAAATGATTTTAAAACTTATAAAAGATATACATTGAAGAAATATTCCAAACCTACTTTATTTTCAACTTTGTTTGTGTTTGAAACAGTCGGCTTGAGATTTCGACAAGTCAGAATACATAAACATGAAAAATGTAATTTATTTTCTCTATGACAGACGTATTGTTATTTGTGAAACGTGTAGTTTACAAGGCTCGATATTTCGAAAAGCCAGAAAACATAAATAAAAAAATGTAACTTATTTTCTCTATGAAAGGCATATTTCTGCGCAAAATCTTCTCGGGATTTCCACTGGGATAGCGCGTCAGTAAAAATACTCAGCGACGTTGCGGAGCCTACATCTGGCTCTATCTTCCGGTGAAGATGGAGCTGGAGAACGAAGATGGCACATCGCTAAAAGATGGAGCCAGAGGCAGGCTCCGAAACGTCGCCTTGTATTTTTACTGACGCGTTATCCCGGTGGAAAGCCCGAGAAGATTTTACCCAACTAACTCACCGAGAAAGCCTACATTCTTTCTGGCGTATTTTCGTTTGTGAAGGGTGCAGTCTACAAGGCGGAGATTGCAGACCGTGCAAGTAATCACATAGGTGACGGCAGAAGAGCCACAACCAGGATGAACACAAAGTACTATTTAGCCACCAGAATCCTCAGACAGATTTATAAACCCAGGCAAGATGGAAAAAAGTTAAACATAACTACAGGATGATTCGGGAGGAATGGTAAACATTGAAGGAGGTAGCAGGTATGAACAATATTAAGTATAAACGTTCATTAAACATATCTCCGATTTCTATTAGTTGTGGAGATTCTAGTGCTGGAATTTTATGCATAAATTCAACCTCAAAAAATGATCAAGAGCGCACAAATAACTTATTAAAGTACTTTATACATGCAAAAACACCTGAATATTATACAGCAGTTGGACTTTAGGAATACCGTAAGTAAAGAAAATTGAAGCATTTGAAATGTGGTGCTACAAAA
The DNA here is from genome assembly GCA_031002005.1 of Vandiemenella viatica. Classification (NCBI taxonomy): domain Eukaryota; kingdom Metazoa; phylum Arthropoda; class Insecta; order Orthoptera; family Morabidae; genus Vandiemenella; species Vandiemenella viatica. The sequence continues at coordinate 52,986,020 of JARYHS010009186.1, forward strand.
GAATGCTGAAAATTAAGTGGACAGACACAGTAAGAAATGAACGAGTTTTGGAAATGATGGGTGAGAAAAGAAGTTTGTGGAAGAAGCTTACGGAAAGAAGAGACAGGCTGGTAGGTCATATTTTGAGACATGCACGATTGGTTAATTTGTTAGTGGAGGGAACAGTCGAAGGTAAGAACTGTAGAGGAAGACAGCTATTAGAATATATGAAACAGATAATTGAGGACGTGGGCTGTAAGGGGTATGTAGAAGTGAAGAGATTAGCACAGGATAGGAAAGGATGGACGATTCCATCAAACCAGTCGAAAGACTGACGACAGAAAAAAAAAAAAATTAAATGTTCGAAAACCCGACCATCGACTGTAAGTCACAAATTGAAGCACTTTATTGATGGTTGAAGTCACATGTACAGTATCATACTCGGGCATCTTTGAAAAAAAATAGCTTGCAGTTATTACTTTACGAGGCTGAGACAACAGTCTCCTTTTTAAATATGAGTGTGTTTTTGCACGAATAAAGTATTTCAATAAGTTATTTATTTGGTATTGATCATTTCCTGAGGATTACTTTGGGCACAACATTCCAGCAGCTGTATCTCAAAAACGTATGGGAATATGACACATGTTTATATGAACGTTTTTACTCTATATTGTTCATTTTCCACCTCCTTCAATACTTGCCATTCCTCCTGATTAAAACTGCATATTAAAATGATTTCAGACTACGGTTTAATCATCGTACCGTTTCACCGAGAAGGTGTAACACAAATGTCTACTAACAACTTCACAACCCAGCATCTGTGGTATCTGTAGCGTAGGGGTGGCAAAGTGCATTCCCTCAACAGCGGCGGTGTAACTTGCTCCTGTTCCCTCGAGATCCGTTGCCAGCCTCTTAGCAGACGTCTCAACTCCCCATCCACCTCACCCCCCTAAACCTTCACACCGCCTCTCCCTGCCATAATATTAGGAGATGGCTTCTGGAGTGCGCATTCTACGTAGCAACCGTGCAGCATAAACTGCAAGTGGCCTCTCAATCCAATTACGGTAATGAACACCGCCTGCTCAATTAAAACTTGCTGTTGACTCCACCCCCGTCTGGTCGCTTTCTGCGGCGGTTCTTTGGCGGCCGCCGCGGGGGTGAGAGGACGGGCGCAAACACAATTACTCGCGCGTTAAATTTGTACTCCTACCAGGCGACGTCGCCGCAGATCGAACCAACTCGAACTCATTCGGCGTGCAAAACGCCAAAACACTCCACAGAAAGTTTCGTTCTTCTGTAAATACTGAGTTGATGAAAACTTCGATCATACTTCAAACTGAACCCAACATATTTCTAATACGGACATCGCTCTTGTTGTGTGAACGGTGACATTTTTTCCCTCACTGGAGACCTGGGGTGGACATGGAGATTTCGGTTTTACGCTATAAATGACACTGTAGTCCCTTTATAAATACCATAAAAGTCTTATTCCATTCCCGGTCCAGTATTCTCTCTCATCATCAAAAAATCTGTAGATCGTCGAAGCAGTAGGATATAACGAAGCAGCACCGTTATTAACACTCCTGTGAAATCAGTTTACTGCAAAATAATACAAGGATTATGTCCTATCCCCTCTTCTATTTATAGCGGTGATGAAAAGCAGCTTAAAACAACTAAAGATAGCAAGCAATAGAAATCTACAGGCGTTGGTGTTTGTGCACGATGTGGCAATATGGGATGAAACCGAAGAAGGAATACAAAATATACTGAATGTGTGGAATAATATGAAATGAAAGTGAACCCAAAAAAATTCTGTAGCACTGAAAACTAGCCTAAGAATCCAGACAGCCACATAAAATTACAAGGCCATCAAGTTGAAGTTTTTGCCCAATTCAGATTCCTGGGAATCATAACGGCTAGTAATGATAGAGATGAATTAGAAATAATGAATAGAGTAACCAAACGGGACAACGTTTTCAGTATAGTGCGGGGCTTACTATGGGAGATGAAGGTTTCTGGAACAACAAACATCGCCTTGTACAAATTATATCTCATTCCTTTTTCTCACATATGCTCTGGAAACATTAACACTAACATCAAAGGACCTTTGCAAGATCTTGATCATAAAAAGAATGATGAGATTAAATCATACCTAGATTTAAAGGAATCCATGGAAGAGAGTCTTAGGTCATCTAGACTTTAACAGTTTGTGCATGTTAAAAAACTGAAGAGTTCAAGACTACCAAAAGCTTATTTGGAAAAAAAGATAACGGGAAGAAAACTGGTTGGAAGACCAAGAAGGAGATAGACCAAATTAAGGGGGACATTGAGAGAAGAGGTTGGAAATGGGAATCTATTATGTACAAGGAAACTTTTCTAAACAAGAGACATTGGAAGACGATTATCTACAACCAGAACAGAAGTACTAGAAGGTTCGTAAACCAGTTTTTCTGATTATTTCTCAGCGTATTGCTGCCATTTTTTTCATGATACATCATGAAGAAAATTATTTTTATTTATGTATTCGATCACCGGAAACACATTTTTTTGAAAAGTTTAAAACATTTACTCCCGCGACAGAACGATATTTCTAAGTACCTTAACTTAATCAAATTAAATCTCATGTATTTCGCAACCTTTTTGAGATTTTACATTTTGTTACATGCTTTATTCACTTTTCTTATACTTCTCAAACAAATAACCTTCTACTCAAGTTCATGAATGACAGAAATTTTTTTTAACTTTTCCCATTAATCTGGCGGAACAAACTTTTATGTTTAGGGCTGTACGGCTCAACCACGTAGAGGCCATCAGAGCCGCAAAAGTAGTGGGTGACAGGAACTTGAAGGATCTCAGTACTAGTCTACGTAATGTATATTGATGTGACATGTAACGAAAATGTTTTCGAAAAATTTTCCATTCTGGTCTTAATCCAACTTTTGCTGTCATCATAACTAATTTAATGAAATCTGAGTAAGGGTGAAGAACTAAGAAGAAAAAATATAACTCTGAATAGTCTTTCGGTAACCACTACTCACACCAATGACAGTGTTACTAACAGAAAAAATGTGCATTGCAATTATCTGCAGATTCATTAAGTTATTACCATGCCTGCCTTGAAGGTAAATCTTACCCCAAATGTTATCTTATGGCCTGCATGCCATGCAAGGGTCCATTTGCAGATCGCTTTGTTTGCTCACTGAATGTGAACCGCGATCCGGAACATTGCTTATTAACCGGATCGATAGTGGTTAGGCAACCAGTGTAGCACAGTAGGGTGCTGACGTTTCATAGACATTTCCCAGATAGCAAGACTCGGTAACAATTCGCCTCACAAATCTGTGTTAGACATTGAATTATTAGTGTTGTATCGATACTATACAGATAGTTCCACTGACAGTCACTATGTTTAATAGTTGATTGGAAGATGCCACTAGCTGGTTATGAGTAACCAAGCAGCATCCTGTTATGTAGTATCGATGCAACAAAACTTTAAGTGTCGGCAATTGGAATATGAAATATTTTCAGAAAAGCTTCCGTACAATCTATTGCTTCCCTATTGCCTCCATAAAACGACACGCGTTGCTACTATCCAGGTTTATTATAACTGTTTCGGAGTCCAGAAGCTCCAAGTTATGGTTACCGAATTTTAAACAATTAGGGCCTGTCTTATAATGTTCTTCCAATCGTGATATCCATTACTTCTATTTCCTCTGTGTTACGGATGAATAATTTCCACGTTTGAGGATACATGTAAATAAAGACAAAAGCTTGCATCTGCATGTAGTGTCACTTTTAAGAATTTATTTCTTTTGTAAGTATACAAGTAAAAACTTGCACTTTGAGCCTCAAAGAAGTCCAAAGCATTTGAGGTTATACTTCGCTTTATTTGAGCCTATAAGAACTCATATGAAAATTGATACTGAAACGTCTATAACAGAACAGAACTGGACCAACTTACCGAGCGTAGTGGATGAGCGGAAACGCTTTGGCCCCAAACTCTTGACGACGAAAATTGGAAATCCCGTCTGGACACTTAGAGTTCCTTTTCTTCACATTTTCCAAAACTTACTCCAATCTAAATCCGGAATAGTACATTCAGTTAACGCCACGGTCGTATTGCTTCCCGTTCCTTGGTCCCAGACTTTTCCAGCCACTAATAACCTCGTCGTTAACGTGGCGTAAATACTTAAGAAAAGGAAAACGGAATCCTTAGGTGACAAAGGTAACGAACTTAATGGAATCGTATAATTTTTTTTTGTCGGAAAGAAGAACTATTCCAGTTGCGTTCCCAAATAAAATGGAATCTTATTGCCCTCATTCCGCTGTTTGTTCGTTTATCTGAGGTCTGTAGCACGTAAGCAGGACCTCATATCACGTGTTTTGTTGAGTCAGAACTCTTGAGATTGTATACACACGGAGCTGCGCGTTTGTGGAAGTTTACCCGTGAAGCTACAGGCGAATGCCGGAGTATTCGGTTGTACTTTAGAGCAAGTGCGTTGTCTGAACTGCGGAATTATCACGCTGCTTCAATGTGCTACGATGTTTCACCCTTTCGAAGCTGCCACGATGATTCCAGCAAGCCGTGAAACGTTTCTATGAGAAGAATCTTTATTTGACTACTAATCTAAAACTATCACGAATTTCGATAGATGGCGAGAAAAAAGATATTATATCAAAGGAGACGACTTTCGAAAAATACAACATACTCATTATTCCCTACGATAATTATTCTTTGGTGGAGAATAATTAAATGCTCTCCAGCAGTAGTTTTGAATTTTTCCCCTTCCAAGGGTAGCATAACTTGGCAGCCAGCCTGTGAGTGTTTGCGTGTAATGACGATACGTCAGACATATGTTTGGCCCGAATTGAAGAACATGTACCTATTTCGCAGATTATTCATACTTTCTTGGTCAAATTCATTATTATTTTGTATTTGTTAGAATCCCTATTCTTCTAACATGATTACATCGCGTTTTTATTATTATTATTATTACATTTCCTGCACGTGAAAGCGACGTTGAAACAAAAATGCGAGTTGTATTTCAATTACACAATTACATTGAGATATTACTGCAATGATGACAACAGTGTAAAGATTACCGAGAAATTTGCGTTAATTTGTAAGCAGACATATTTTAAAGTGGTAATGGTTTCCAGTTCCCTTTCCAAGTCTTCAAATATTTCGAAGCCTTATATTTTTTTATTTGATCTCGCATGTGCCGAGTGACCGAGTAACCTATCTTTAACCACTGTCTTTAGACGCAAGCAGTGATGGTATAGCTCCATTCAGTAGGCCCCGTCGCCAACGTTATCATTAGAGGAGGGAAAATACTTGGGAAAGGAATTGGAAGGAATTAGTTAGTAACCCATCAAAAAAAAATAAGATTTGCATCTGTGCTTAACCAGAGTAATCAGTTTTTCCTTTTAAATACGTAATTACGTAGAGTAATGCGAAATGTGGTATAAATAAATTATTTTATGTTTCCAGTTTGCCGTTTTGTAGCATAAAAAATAATATTTAAATTTAAAGTTTTTTTCCTAACGGTTAGTTCTTCTTGTCTTTTTAAAACAATTATTGAATGGTTTTTAGATCTGAATGCTATTTCATAACTTCAGATTAATAATTTCCGAATAATTAGCACGATTTTATCTGGATACTGCATGCTTCCAAATGTAGGCGATGTTATAGCATAAAAACAATCGTTCCTGATGCCACTGATTTGTAATTTTACAAGAAAAGTATTTTCATGTCGAAATATGAACGCTGAAATTTGGTAATATTGAAGAAAATTAATTTATTATGGAATAATATCGTTGATATCCCAAGAATATTTGTAAATAGTAACGATCTGAATAAAGAATGTATTCGATTATTTATTGGAAAGAAATTTCCATCTGTCTTAAAATATTTTTATATAACTATAATATTATTCTTTAAAACAAGAAGTGTTACAAACTGCCTCATATTTAAATTTTTGCTCTGAGTTTAGCAATCTAAAAACCGCCTTCAAATAAATTAATTTAAAGCTTACGAGTATAGAGGAATTTCATTACTTTAGAGTAAAACATGGAGATGTTTACGGCGTTGATAGATGAATAGAATACCTCCTATCCATCCCAAGAGCCAAGGATTCATAATTTAACGCTGACAGTCAAAGCCTCTAGCTGCGGAACAAAAGCAGCATTCTAAATACATTTTTTTTCCACTTTAAATTCCTGGCTGTCACTGGTATGCCTTGTAATTGAAACAATACCATAGAACATACGGAAATCCTTTTGATGTAGTGAAATTAGTCAGCAGAACAGATATAAAATCTTACATATTTTTTTCGTTATTTTTAGAGCAAAACTGTGCAGTGAGGTTATTCAGTTACATTTAATATAGGATAATTGTCGTAACGAAATACTTTTTTCTTGCTTACATTCGATATTTTATAAAAAATCATACTAGTACTTTCATTGGAAAATCACGTATGTAAGTTTAATTTTTGGTACTTACTGCTCTTTGAAACTGAACAGTTTTAAACGAAGATTGGGAACGCATTTCTCACACAACTAATGGCAGCAATTTAATTGCTTCCACGATTATTATTGTTGTTATCTGCACCAGAGCACAAGCAGCAACTTAGCTTGAGGGCACTAGCAAACTTCTCATATTTCACAGATACTGAAAGTGTAATACACACACAACTCACGTAAACATCTAGATATCTCTATGGAGCTGTAGCACGTGCATTGTGGATTATTACCCCTTACAGAGTATGGATGGGGCAGAAACATCAGGATTACTACATCACTAAATACAGTAGCTCAAGTAAACAGTGGTTTATTATGATTTTTGAATTAATAGTTAGTACATATCAGGCATCGAACAAGTTTGGTATAATGATTGGATATCAGCATACTGTCAGTTATTAAGTATCAACCTAAGACTCATCGTGGAAATACGTCTTTTACAAACACATCACTATTATCACCAGCCTCTTGACCTCAATAAACCACAATCGTGTTTCTTCATCGAGTTACATGCTGCGGTGAATTCCAAATACAAATTTAATTTCGCTCCTTGCAGATCCTAAGACGCCTGAATTTGATAGCCGTGATCTTTATAACCCACCGAGCGGGCTTGTTGCTCAATGTCTAAGGCGTATGACTGGATATCGAAAAATCCGCTGTTCGAATCTCTGTCTCGGCGGGGATTTTAAAATGGCTTTAACCCTACCTTCACCTCTGGCACACCTTGTTGTGTAATGTGAAGTAATCTTCCGTATTTGTAATTCCACTTAAACTCGAAAGTTCCCTATACCGGGTTAGACTAAGGTGGCTGCAATAGGAGCGAAATGTGCAGTCAATGAAAAACCACTCATAAGGCCGTTACGATAGTAACCCACAAAACTCGGGCATAGCTTGACCAAAATTTTATATCCCAATTCACTTCCCTGTCCCATCTATGGATTGCAATCCCGCAGTGTTTTCAATCCCGCGGGATCCGCGGGATCCGCGTGGGATTTGCGCCAATCCCGCGGGATCCCGCGGAATCCGTGCGGGATTGGTACAAACAGTTTTCATATATTTAAAACATAGTTAGTTAAAGCGTTAATAAATTAAATAATAATTAAATTAATAAATATTTTTTAATGTTAAATGAAAAAAATTAACAGTTAACAATATTTTGATTGGCAAAAAGACATTAAAACATTTTAGCGTGTCTAAAGTGTATTTCGAGGTTTTACATTTTTGTTTTTTTATCTAAACCAATTTTTAAACAAATAATAAAAATGGAAAATATTGAGTCTTAGGTCATATTATGTGCCTTACAATACATCACATAAGTTTTAAAAAATGGTTTGTTTAATGACCAAGTTACCAGAGTTTTTTTAAAAAAATTCTAAATAAACGTTCCATAACACCGAGAAAAGCATTCGATTTCACAAAAGGAAGTGAATATGCTCTGTAAAGTATAGACTTGGCTCAGAACAAGATCTCATAACTTTTTGTCACTGCACAAGTACGAGACTTGGCCTTTTTTGCGTGATTCATTATTATATCTCCTGATTCCTTGATTGATATTACAGTTGATTCAATGTTACTAAAAGAAACTACTCACCAACACGTAAACTGTCAAGTATTTCAGATTTACTTATGTGGCGTAACGACGTTTTTAGAGTGGAAATTATTATTTTTTAGTAAGAAAGAAGACTTTCTCGGCCAATGATTGCAGTGAAGTCCTCATAGGTTGTATCTCCGGATTTAATTGCAAACACATGAAATTACACACGTGAGGAAGACGGCGGAGGCAGCCGTCGAAGTATGGTGTTCCTGCAACACAATTAGTCGATACACCCGTGAAAATTTCATTATAACTTTTTTTACCTTTAGTCGAAATAATAACAAGGAGAAGAGGGATTAATCGAAAGCCTGAGCGGCACATGTAGGCAGGTGGCTTTCGTCAAAGAAACGCATTGAGGCAGCGGCCAAAACAACAATAAGTCAAAGGATATACAATTTCGATAGCTGTTAAATAAATAGGTACGTGATCGTTAAAATTACGATAACATTAGTTTCTTATCAACAAATAATCAAATTTTCATCGGCAAAAAAGGAAATTGTCACAATTACTTTATCAGCAAATACAGAAAATGGGAATAATGAAACCGTGAATAAAAAGCTGTAACCGTGTAGTTCAGATAACGTGTGCGACTCTTAAAAAATAATTATATAGTTAGAAAATCGTACTAAATACGCAACATAACTCAAATTACAGAAATGTGCACTCGAAACAAACGTAAGTTTTGATGAATACGTAAAAGTGTAATTATTTACTTACGAATGACGAAGGTTCAAAAAAAAAAAAAACGCTTGTTCACATGAGTCAAACTGGAAGGGTACAGGCAAACAGCGCAAAACATCCGATAGATATCGTGTGGGGCAGCGAGTCAAGCAGACTGACACGCGTTTCCGCCGGATTTTGCGGATTGCGGATCCGCTTAATTTTGTGCGGGATCCGCCAGACTGTCTAATGATGCGGGATCCCGCGGGATTGCGGAATCCCGCTTTGCTGGATTGCAATCCCTAGTCCCATCCCCTCATCATCCACTCCAATAGATACTGCTCTTTGAAATCTCTCCCAACCAGTTGTTTATTGCATCTTCCCCATCTGAATTTGTCACCATACAATATTCAAAAACTAGCACTTATGATTCCAAGGACGATTTCTTCTCCACTCAATAGCAGTACTAATGTTTTAACATGTCTAAGACGTATAAACGTATTCATGCATAACCGCACCAAATAAGGTTGAATTTCTGTAAATATCCATAGCCATCCATATCTATAACCATAGATAATCGATGTTAAATACTAGATACATGTTGTTAAACACCGTATATTGGCCTAAATCCTCCATTAATATTAGTATAGGGTTATTGTGCACACACACCAAGTTCATCTCCTCTAAACTCCACATTCAAAATTTGGTCACAAAATATGGACAAATTAAGAGAGTCCCACATTTCAAGTATCTGGGAGAAATCATCGAGCCCACAGGAGGAGAGGAAATAGCAAAGAAAGTTTTGTATATATGGACAAAAGTCAGCCATTTTAACACAGTTATCAAACCTGAAGTCCTGTACGCCAGGAAACGTGACCTGTAGGCATTTTGAAAAAAGAACGCAAAATTATAATAAAGATTCTTGGCCCAGAAAAAACAGATGACGAATATAGACTTAAATCTCGGAAAACAACAGAAACCCTGTCAAACCTCGCGGCAGACATCAGGAAACGAAGATTAAGATTTTGTTGACATATCCACATATTCCCAGCAACAAGACTGATTCATAAAATTTTGACGTACATAGAACAGCTAAAAACTATTCCGTGGGTCCAGAAAATCAAAAAAGACCTCGAAAAAGCCCACATAAACTCATCAGAAATCATAGACAGACAAACAACCAGAGAAAAAAATTAACAAATGGGAAGTATTGCCAGAGAATAAAGTCATTAAGAGACCGGGGACGAAGTGGACTGAAGAAAGGAAAAGAATCCACGGAGAAAAAGTGAAAGCTATCTGGAAACTTAGAAAACTAAATCGTTAAGTCTTTGCGTGATCCGACAGGGTCCAATTGCATATAATAATAATAATATAAATAAATACAAGTGCAAGCAATTAAAGGATATTACTCTGAGGTTCAAAATTCAATTTGCATGCAAACTGCGGATCTATTACAGTATTCTGTTTTAGAAACATGTATTTCTTTTGTAATAAGCACCGAAAAATTCATATATTTAATTGCGGAAAAACTGTGGAAATTAGTAATCCGGAACTAAGGTAAGGATTTAGGCTGATCCCTGTCGTACCTTGCCATGTTCAACATAGCGACGTATTGGAAAATAGCGCAGGTGATTCCCGTTTTCAAGAAAGGTGATCGGAGAGATCCTAAGAATTATCGACCCATATCTCTAACATCTGTCTGCAGTAGAATTCTGGAGCATGTCATATGCTCTAACGTTATGAAGTTTCTGGATGAAAACGAGTTACTTACAGCAAACCAACACGGATTTCGTAAGAACAGTTCGTGTGAAACACAACTGGCTCTATTTTTGCATGACGTAATGAAGGTTATCGATACGGGATCACAAGTTGATGCTATTTTCTTGGATTTCCAGAAGGCTTTTGACTCTGTACCACATAACCGCCTTTTATCGAAGATTCGAGCGTACGGTATATCTGATCAGATCTGCGAATGGATACGCGATTTTCTAACTGGTCGGTCGCAGTATGTCGTTGTTGACGGGGAAGCCTCTTCAAAGCTAGATGTTACTTCGGGCGTTCCTCAAGGAAGTGTAATAGGACCATTTCTTTTCTTAATTTTTATAAACGATCTCGGTGACTACGTTAATTGCAGGATGCGATTTTTTGCTGATGATGCACTTATTTATAGGGAAGTGGGGTGCTCTGACGATTGCTTAGAAATACAGCGCGATCTGGATGTTATTTCGGAATGGTGCCGTAAATGGCAGCTTACACTTAACTGTAAAAAGTGCAAGGCAATGCAAATAAGTAATAAAAAGACCCCGTTTGCTCACGAGTACAAAGTTAACAATTCAGCTGTTGACACGGTCGATTCCCTGAAGTATCTAGGCGTAACAGTACAAAGCAACATGAAATGGGACTTGCACATAACTTCCGTCGTAGGCAAAGCTAATTCTAAACTACGTTTTATAGGTCGTATTTTGAGAAGCTGCAATGCTCATACAAAGGAAATAGCGTACAAAACACTAGTGCGTCCGCATTTGGAATACTGTTGTGCAATTTGGGATCCGTATCGCAAGGGATTGATTGACACGTTAGAGAAAGTACAGAGGAGAGCCGCTCGATTTGTGACCGCTAGTTACAGTCCTTATGTGTCACAGAGCTGATACGTGGGTTAGGCTGGGATTGTTTGGCGGACAGACGACGTCGTTTTCGTTTAAATTTATTGGAGAAAATGCGAAAATCTCTAATTTACGAGTGCAACGAAATACTTCTTCCGCCAACCTATTTAGGTCGCAATGACAGAAGGGATAAGATTCCAGAGATAAGATGCCGTACTGATACATTTATGTATTCTTTCTTTCCTCGTTCTATTCGGGATTGGAATACTCTAAAATAGGATTGGTGCTTAGCACCCTCTGCCACCCACAGTAATTGTGAATTGCAGAGTATAGATGTAGATGTAGATTAACATCATATTAAACATACCACTGCCATCAGTGTACGTTTACACATAGGTACCTGGTAATAATTCTGTGTGCATATGACACCGTGTAGTGAGACTGAGCACAGCCAGAGGGCTACAGTTACTACTGTTTAATACGTCACTCAGGTCTCGCATTAGAGGGCGTCATTTCGTCACGCCACGCTCGTCTCATTACGACTGCAACTCGAGCAGTTTACTCGTCAGCCTAAACAGCTTGACGCACCGCGACCTCGTGCTGTTAGCATATTACCAGCCACGCCACCATGTTACTTACAACAACCCTGCGTAATGCTGCGAGTTATGTCTCACTTACCTGACTTGGGTTGCTTCATTACTCGTTAGCAAGTTCAGCTCTTCGAGCCAGTCGTAATACCAAACAATTACACAGATTGATAATTTTAATTTTATCTGGATTTATTAATTTTTAATTTCGGTAGTTTCAAGAACTGTATTCTTTTTTCACACAGTGTGAGGAGATATTAATTGTTACTAACATAAAGGTTTCTCATGGAACCATTCTGATTGGTGGATCTTTCGAAGCATATCTACTATTTTCCACGTTAATGTTAACTGAGGCTAAGATAGTGTCAGCCTAAAACAACATTCTCAACCATGAAGTTTTTCATTCTTAAACGGCATATACATGTGTCTGTTCAGGAAAAAACGGTAGACTTGTTTAGGTCTAGGTTGGCAGTATCAAACTGCTGTCGCTTAACCAGCAGTTCTCATTAGATGTCTCAAAGAATGCCTTTAACCCAAATCTTTAAATTCTAGTGACCACCAGTTTGAGAATTTTTTGAGGTGATACAATTTCAGCAAAATCTTCAACAGAACATCAGCAAAACTCATAAATAAATTTTTATTACTTTTATCATAATGTTGTGGTGACGAAAAAAAAATTACCGCCGATAGATCCCGTCCTACCAAAAACTTACGAAATACAGATTACCCGAGTTTGAGGAAAGTTTTCTCAACCTTGAAATTCCAACAGAGCATAACTAAAAAAATCAGCTAAGTCTACTGAAAAGAGTTGACCATTAAATTTTTTTACTGATGACTTCAAATTCAGCATCAAATATAATTCGAAACGGGTTAAATTTGTATAACAGAATAAACAGCTTTTTGTTAACATATATTTTGAAACTTTGAAATATTACCTTTCTTTTCCTTGAGCTTTACACCTAGACAACGTCTATGTTATTAAGGCGTGAGGGGACATGGACAAGGACAAAGCAGGTATTCTGCCTTGTACGTTTGGAGGAACCATCTCTGCACTGGCCTGGAGTGATTTTGAGAAATTGTGGAAAAACGAAATCAAGAAGGCTGGACAGTGATTTAAACCCACGTCCTTCAAAATGCAAGGCTCGAGCATTACCGCTCACCAACCGGATTAGCTCTTTGAAATAGAATAGACTGGTAAAGTGATAACTCGAAAAACATCCTTGATTAGGTTTAAATACTGCTGAAATTGATGACTTCTTCATTATACACCTTTTTACTTCAATTCCCGATGACTGCATTCATTGCTGTGATGGTAACAGCAAGTACTTTCAATTAAGTAATCTGTTTTTTTAGTTTTTTTAAGATGAGGAAAATACATGCCTGACCTGTTGTGCTTGACATTTCTAATCGTTTTACAATTTAGTGGCACAGTTCTCACATAAAATTGATGACAAACGTTGATGGAGACGTGATTTTGTTTGTTAACTCACTGCTGAACAGAATGTTATTTTCTTTGAGATGAGGTTAATTTTGAGCATTAATAGCGAACATAAAACTTAGTTTTTGCTGTGACATTGTTGTATATGTTCGCATTAATTTATACTGTGATTATTTAATTCTGTGAAGTAGTATTGCTTTTGTGTTATACCGTTACACTATGGCCAATAAGATATATTTTTCAGGAAACAATTATTACCGATATATCCAATAGAAATACTAAATATATTAAAAAAATGTGTTAAAGTAACAATTATGTTTTGAAACCAGAAATTCTCTAAACTAAAAACGACTGTGTATTTATCTGAAGAAAAGAAGGATATATAGTTACTTAATGTTTGTAAACATAAACAACAGCCTTTATCATGAGTGTAAGTAATGCAGTAGCTCTGTGCGTTTTGGTTTGATAGAAAATGACAGAGGTTGCCTTAATTGAATCAAACGTATAGAACTGCTCTGAATGGTCGTTGCTGTGCGTTTAGTGTGAGGTCGCTCGTTTCGGCAACAAAGAAGCGACGCGTTCAGTGTCCGCTTGACTGTTCCCGCAAACCGCCTCACAATGGCCGACCAATCAGGGCGCAAACAGCGGCGCGGTGCGTCCAGCAAACAGACCAGCTCTGTCTACCCCACATTCCACCCGCCACCCAGAACAATGGACGCCAGCTTGTAAGGCTCACCAACATTGTCCTCGAAGTCTTCTGCTTTTTAACGTGCTTTGATCCCAGTCTTAAGATCTTTTGTGTATCTCATACAGTAAAATACGTCACAGATAAAATGCATTTACTAGTAAAAAATAACCAGGCATTTATGAGTCGAGCTTGTAACGTCTACCTTGGGGACGTTTACTTTTGGGTCATACTGTTTTATCATTAGCAAAATTATAAATTTGGAATATCAAAAATCATACTTAATCTTCAGCTAATCACATGAAATATTATTATAATGAATAGGAAAATTGAAAATTGGGTGTACAATTTATTATTGTGAAATTAGGCAAACACGAAGTTTGTTTTTATTCTGAGGTTAACAATTACATATCATTGAATGTCAAACAGTTAGAGCAAAATCTCAGGGTCATTACTGGGTGGAACAATTGCATGAGCTTCCGTCCGGGTCGTAGCTTTTACCATTGTTCACAGCCCAGGTCAGCGACCAGGCAAGACCCGCACCACATGAGGTCGTCCAGCTTCCTCGACCGCACCGCGTGAATGCAGTGTCCCCAGCTCCGGCGTCGTTGAACGGCTGTACTCGATGAAGATCAGAACCAGAGTCCCCTCGTCGTCCGTTCTTCTCCTCCGAGCAAGACTCTGTACTTCTCGTACTGCCATGTCGGGTCCGGCTCTTGGCGAATCACCGCAATCCGCGCCAAAGGACCAGCGTCACATTAGCCCCAGAACAGACAAGAAAAAACACCAACACGGCAATAAATTGAGGCGGCTTCTCTATTGGCTGGATCGTCTTCCCCTACTCTCATAAAGCACTCATTTACTAGGAAACGTCACTAAGGTTTATTTTTGCTAGTCTGCGCCAGTTTTCGGCGGGAACTTTCCGAAACGTGCGAAAATAGAAAGCGGGTTTCAGTTATTTATGGGGGTTATAAATCCGCTTAATGTTGGACGTTGTCAGCACCCCCCCAAGGTGCGTGTAAATCTGGACGCTTTAGTTCCGTCACGTTTCTGTTCGTTGACACGACGCATCGGCAATATTCTCACATACCGAGGGATCACTTAGTGCCCAATGGCACTGCACTTTTTAATTCATTACAAGCTTCAGCTAATTAGGGTCCGTAGTCTACTAACTTTAACGTCGCTTGATAAAAAAAAATCATTGCCTGAAATATTTGTGATTAGGGAATAGAATCCGTTGAATGGCTCTCAATGCTGCAGAAACGCTCGAACAGTTAGTGCAATCGTTCGGTACCAGTAGCAATTATTAGAGGTACTTCAATGAGCAATCGAACGTGGTGGTGTAATGGTTAGCGTTCTGGCGCTGCATTCGGGAAGATGGCGGTTCGAATCCCTTTCCGGGCATACAGATTTGGGTTTTCCATGGTTTCCCAAATCACTCCAGGCAAATGCCGGGATGCTTCCTTCAAAAGGCCTTGGCCGAATTCCTTCCGATTCCTTGCCTCCCATCCTTTCCCGTCTCTAAAGACCTCGCTGTTGAGAGAAGTTAAGCAGTTTAAAAAAAAAAAAAAAAAAAAAAAAAAATCAATGAGCATTTAACATCCGAGCTCCCAACTGTATTAGCACATGGTAACATTATCTCTAAATAAAAACTTTTATTTGTTTTTGTTCGAAAATTCTAAACTGTATTGGAAGAAGGTAATTTTCTTTTAAATACAGGATAAGAACAATATTGACGACAAATATCAATTACCCAGGTAATACCATTTAGAGATAGACCCTGAAAAAAATTATCTAAAATCGAATACAATTGCTTACTTCTTAATTTTTAAACGAAAGAAAATTATAACAACGACCTATAAAGATCTATACGTAACATTTTGTAATCAATAAAAAAAATATTTTTGTGGTCTCCTAAAATATGATCTTACAATCTTCTAAATATGGCATTCACTTTTGTTGTGACAAATATTAACATATTCGAATTTGAAGTCTCCAGCTTATTTACTCAACGTGCTAGAGGCTACTCACAGTCGGTCTAACGGACAACCAGAAAAGTCACAAATCAAATTAATATATCAAATAATTATAAAGAGAATGTGACCCCATTCTCTGCTACTAGTCCTCCAGCATTAGTAAAACAAAGCAGCAATTTCAAATACGTTTTTAATATTCTTCTGCTAAAAAGGTAGGCAAGTTACCACAGTCATCAAGACAAATGCTGAGACGGTCCCAGGACTTCGCCTCAATAACTAAACATTTCACAAATGAAAAGAACTCTGGTGCAGAATATACAGGGCGTTCGCCGGAAAACGCTACCCTCCCAGTCAGTTGCCGTCGGCAACTTGCTCGGTCAGTGGAGCCAGCAACTCCCGCCACACGGCACCGTGAATCACCGCACTGTTTAACACCTCCGCTGCCACAACAGTGAAGTGACGCAGTATAATGGGACCCTTACATTGTTAAGAACGGTTTCTTTGCATTGTAGCTAGTTTGTGACTTCAGTCTCTTATTAATCAGTGTTGTGAATAAACGTTTCTTTGCGGTTTGGCTGGTTTGGGGCTTCATACTCTTACTAATCTGTACCGTGTTTGCAGTGTGAGTAAAATTATGGTACGTTACAGTTTGCAACAAAGAATATTTCTCTACGATACATATGTGAAGAAGAAGTCGTTTAAAAAGTGTCGCAGTAAATTTCGTCGCGAATTTCCTGGCGCTTTACTGCCAGCTAAATCAACAATTCTGCGTCTGGTTAAAAAAGTAGGAGAAACGGGTTCATTTTTTAACAAAAAGAGACTTTCGGTCAACCGTATTCTCACAGAGGAGACAATTGCCGATATCGCTTTTCGACTAGAACAGTCACCCGAAAAATCATTAAGTCAGTTAGGGCAGCGTGTGTCTCGAAATATGTTCAGAAGATGTGAAATGTGCATTACACAAGAGGGTCAACACTTCCAGCATCTTTTATAAGGTAAGCTAATGAATTACGTCACATTTAAATGCTTAGCACATACAAGTTTATGAAGCGTAATTATTATGAAATAGTCCGCGGCCGACGGTCGAACAATGCCGGAAGCTGACCGCTCGCTCGCCGGGAGCAGTTTCTTCCTTGTAGCGCTAACAGTGGGTTGCGTTTCCCGGCGAACGCCCTGTATTTACGCACTTCGAAAACAGATGGCAACATTTCACTTCATGCACTAGTGTAGTGTTCAAGCCAGAGACGGAAGTCGCGGGCACTTGAAACTCTGCCACTAGGCGGCCGAACTGCCTCCTCAGGGATCTCCTGGCCAAAGAGCACATAAGGAAAAATGATTGTTTATGTTGTACAACTATCATGACAGCTATAACTGCAAAGAAAGTAATTTTTGGTTACCAATATGAAAGTGCGGAAAAAATTATAAATTATAAAACGTAGTAAATAGAAACACAAATACTACAGTAAAATCAGTTAGAAAAACTATTAGTCTAGAGTATATATACGTAATTTATTGTTCTGGGAATGATTACTTACAAAATTTCATACCAAACTCTGGAAGGCACGGGAGAGAGGTGTCTGGCATGCATTATAACTAGTTTGATCTGAATATTGTGAAGTGGTTTATAGCTGAAAATAATCTACAGACCCCAAGTTAACATACTTAATGGTAACAATAAAACTTACATTACACATTGTAGTATACCAGAACCATCTACTTGTAATATGTCTGAAACTCTGTGCTGCTGTAATAGATTTCGTTTAACGCGATCATGAAATAAAATTGGATATTTAAAATATTACTCGAAATTCGTTTGTTACTAATGTAATTCCGATTTTATCTGATGAGACCATAGAATTCCCAAACAATATGACAAACTGCTCACCGCGATTGAGTGTCTTCTGGTAATGTTGCAAGTACGTCATGCTGCCAGGAAAGTAGATAAGCGGAGCAGAGAAACATGGGGAGACATTCTAGCGACGATACGTGTTGCAAATGGGGATATCCACTGACTTAAGTGATCGTGGCAAAGGGCAGATTGTTTGGCACGAATCCTGGGAATGAGCGTCTTAGTAATAGCGAGGCTGGTCCGCTGTTCGCATTCTACTATAGAGAGCACCTGTGGAAAGTGGTTGAATAACGGTAGTACCACGAGTAAGCAATAAGGTGGCGGACGTCCACGCCTCATGCCACAAAGTGATGGTCGTAAGCGTACTGACTCTGTAAAGCAGGATAGGACGTGATCTGTTGGCAGATTTGATGGCAGAGTACAATGCTGGTGCAGGTACAAGTGTTTTGGAGTACACCTTTCAGCGTACATTGTTGAACATGGAGCTTTCCAGCAGACGGCTCCTACGTGTAACCTTGTTCACCCAACGACATCGTCAATTCTGATTGTAGTGGGTACGACACCTTCGAGATTAGACCTGGGATCAATGGAAAGCTGTCGCCTGGTCCCATGAATAACATTTCTTGTT
This sequence comes from Vandiemenella viatica, assembly GCA_031002005.1. Classification (NCBI taxonomy): domain Eukaryota; kingdom Metazoa; phylum Arthropoda; class Insecta; order Orthoptera; family Morabidae; genus Vandiemenella; species Vandiemenella viatica. The sequence goes on from JARYHS010009186.1 coordinate 53,004,538, forward strand.
ACGTCAGGCTGTTGATAGGAGTCCTGAAACGCTATCTTCCAGCCGAGTGACTGCTCGAAACATGTACCATCCCTTGGACGCTGGTCTGCAGCACAGAATTACAGGCAGTGTTACTTTGTGGGTTACATTCGCCTCGGTTTACATGGGACCAGTGGTACTAATCAAAGTCACAATGACAGATGTAGATTATAGGTATGTGAATATTGTTTGATAATTTCAGCAGGACAGAGGACATACTATTATCCCTTTCCGGGCAGCAGATTTGGGTTTTCCATAGTTTCCCCAAATCACGGTGAGTGCTGGGATGCTTCCTTCAAAAGGCCATGGCCGAATTCCTTACCATTACTTGCCCCCAGTCCTTTCCAGACCCTAATGACCTCGACGTTGACGAGGAGCAAACCTATAACCAAAAAAAAGAGATTTTGTAGATGATCTTTCTATCTCTGCATGTATTTGGGATAGTAGTGTTACGGTTATCTTATAATGGCGTTGAAGGGGTGCAAAGGAGAACAAAGATTATAGTAAAATACACTCAAAATGTCCTATGATTCACGAGCAATGTTTTGGAATACTGGAAGAAGGATTAAGAGAGAGCTGGAATATTATGTAGCAACCATAATCAATTACTCATTTCGGGCATATGTAGGTGTTGGAATTACGGACTGTAATAATTTACTAAGCCAGGTTCTGAGCAATACATTTCAAGTAATACGAACATTTACAGTAAAACTGTTTGTAAATCATTTGTGATGATGGGGAATTGCCACAAAAAGTAAGCCTTATCGCAGTTGTTATAGTTACATTAATAATACCAATATTCTTTTTTAAAACAAGAAGGCCTAAATTTAAGAAACGCGTTAGTGATAAAAAATTCAAAAAAATTAAAAAATGATGCTTTTGGGCCAACTCTTTCTAGCTGCCCAATACATTATATGATATGAGAGTAATTTTATTTTACAGATATTTCGTTGATATGATGTGAAACCCACATTACCGACGAATGGAAACAACAAATAATTCATTTTACTTTCACAGCCCATAAAACGATTAATTATTCATTCGCGTAGCCGCAGTGTAACGCGGTTTCAATAATTCTGCCGCTTATTCGTTCAAATATTAAATGTCAGCTTTTAGCCAGCAATGCGTTTTCGACCATTAATTCGTTTGGTGGACACAACAGCCAGTCATCCGAATACGTTCCAGTCAAGTGGAAGTGAAGCAATTCTTATTCATATTTATTCTTTTATTTCTCTCTCTTCCATTCAGACGTTTATGCAAATGTTTTATTCGTTCGTCGTTAAATTTGATTAATCTTACAAAACACTTTTGGGTATTTCCACCTGACTTGATGTTTCTAAAGCTCCATTTACCATAAGCAAAATATTCAGCTTACATCACTTAGCTATGTACCATATCATAAACGGAAATCATAATTAATTTTTAACCTCAAGGGAAGCAGATAATGTGATTAATCTGGTCTAAATTGTAGCTAACTAACAAGTAGAATCGATAAGCGGACTATGTCTGTCTGTCTCATTGTTACCGCATGACGCAAAAATTAAAACCTATTTGGTTGGGGGATTCACAGTTTAAAGCCAATAGGTAACCTTAATATTTTATCACTCATTGTAAGCGAGGAATGAAATAAGAAATGAAAAGTTGTTCGTACCCAGAACAGGTAAGCGTCACTGATCACACTGCATCTAACAATAAGATAAATCATACCTTTTTAACTCAGAAGTTACCCTTAAAAGATCACACTACGCCACACGCAAACTCTCCAATTTTTGTATTCTTTTAACATTGTTTTAGACTGAGTATGTTTAGTTATTTATTTCTTCAGTTTCCTGAAACATGGTACATTAAAATATAAGACAATATAAATAAATCATTAGGTCTCCAATAAACTGTGATATTTACTGTAAAGTTATACAACAACATTACATTACAAACCCTAGATTGAGTTCTAATCAAATTTTCTGTTTAATATTATCACTGCAACTTTTATCGCATTTATTTAGATTTTTCATATCATTTCCTATCGAAATACCTAATTTTTGCGAAGCTTTACTAGCATTCGATTAGTTAATTTATTTATTTCTCTGTATTACATTATGTTCTCCTTTAGTTAGGATACTGTTTATAAAGAATATTTTCCTTTCGCAATAAGATGAGTTATTTTCACGTAACTTTATAAATATTTAGGTTCTTTATTGTTCTGTCAAACAATAATTGCTATTCGAAAAAAAAAAAAACGGTTAACTCGTTACTCCACACTACTATGTTTGCGCGGTCGAAGCAGCGGGATAGTGCTAATTACTGAATAAAATTGCTAGCTACAAAACACAATCATTTAATTAAATTTCTGCATAATGTGTTAAGTCGAAATTTTTTATCTTCATGCTAAGTTTACCAAATTCGTCTGAAAAATCATACAAAACGAAGAACAGACATAACACGCAGATATTATTCTGGCATTCTGTTTTCGAATAAGCTTCTTTTTATATAATCAATAAAAGTATTGCTACAACTTTGTTAAACATTTATCTACAGCCTTTTTCATTTTTATACCTAGAATTTTTATGAAATTTCTGTTATATATCTGGAAGGAATGATATCCAATCGTTGAGGTCTTATTAGCAGTTGAACTAAATTTTCTGATAACAATACTTAAAAATTTATGGAATTGTGGATTGTCCTGAATATGCTATTGAAGTGTGTGCTAAGCATTTGGAGTTTGTTTCAATATACGCTAGTAAATTTCTGAAATCGGCGAACATTTAAAACTATAGCATAATCATAATTAATCTATTGTTTAAATTCGTTAACTACGCCAGAAAAATTTATCAAAATGTGAAATTCTTGGAATATTTATAGTTTTGCTGTTCAGATTGAGATCAGGTGCCGAAACAATTTATGTAATTTTTTCTACCTAACAAAAAATCCTGGGGCGTTTTTTGGTTAATCAGTAAAATTAGTAAAATATTCAAATTCTGTTGAATTTAATATCTGATCAATCGAGCCACATTCAGTAAAATTATAATAATAATAAATGTACATGAGAGCTAACGATCGCAAAACAAAATCTCAAAATCAAAAACTAGTGCTACATGCTATGGTATACATCACAAAAAGATGCATTTATTTAACAGAAAATGCCTACTAAAACACGCAACAATTAAAGCAACCACTAATTAATTATATAAATATTTCAGACAGCTAAAAAACATGAACAAAAAATATTCAAAAACTTTAATAAAACAGGTATTTTGTGGACACAGACGAATTTTTAATCATGGTCACTAGAACAGTGTAAAATGTAGCTTGCGCAATAATCAAATCATCGCTTTTAAAATGTGTGCTAGTGAAATGACTTAAAATTTCAAAAGAACTACCTTACATAAATTCATATGGATCTCATGATCATGATCCATGGAAAACAGGAATTACGAAACGCGAAATCTTGAAGTCCACAAACGCTAACAAATGTTGTTACGTGAAGTCACATTGCGTACATCAGACTTTTAGAAACTCTCGATCACTAGCTCATGCTTGTTCTGGGATATGAAAATTTCATTACTCTTGGCGCGAACATCTAGTCAACGATGTCTCGAGAATTCAGCACCGCTTGATGTAAACAACTAGTCCAAACGCCCCACAGTGGGGCGAAATCTCAAAAAGCTGGCCAAAAGTCGAAAAATAAATTTTTTATTTAGGGAATTTTAAGTATACAGCTGGGTAGACTGAATCCCAAAGTGTCTAACTTCATGTTTAGAATAGTTATGAGGCTTGACGCAGATGCTGTACATCATTTAAAAGGTGACCGTTAAGCGAGCAATTATTGCGAGATACAAAGGAAGTAAATCAGCCGTTACTTTGAACTGGTGTAAAAGTTTTCAGTTTTGAGCAATTTTCATGATTCAAAATGGAGAGATCGTGATGGTGAGTACAATGTTTACATGTATTGCAAATACAAAAAAAAAAAAAAAAAAAAAAAAACATTTTAAAGTTATTTATTTAATAAATAATTTTTAAACAAATTTGAACAGTTAATTTGTATTTTTCTTTTTCAAAAATGAAAACAGCCATAAGTACCACAGAGTCCCACAACGAACCTTATTTTATCTTCATTCTCTACTATTGAAATCTCCAAAAAAAAATTCTGCTATAAACTGCTATTCCACAATTCGTGCAGCTTAATTTATCTGCAGTTTACCGGTATTTGTTTTTGGTCTTTTTCAATTTCATGTGCAAATTGTAAATTATTGTCATAGTTATTACAAATATTTAAAGAATAATCAATTTTGTTTTTTGGTATTATTATAAAACTATCATCTACATATCTGAAATAACACATCATTTCAAAATCTAGCAGTTTAAAACATTGTTCTTCCAAATCTTGTATAACTAAGTCCACTAGAGTTGGATACACCTATAGGTGTGCGAAATTTTTGGTTTAACTTAGTCTGTTATTGGCGAAATTAACTTAATTAATACGATATACTGAAGAATACCAGACGAAATTAGTTTCCTATTTTTAAATAATCTTTAATAATACCTATATATATGGGGTAATTTTAAATAGATTTTATGGGATATAAAAGGCTAATACAAGTTATATTTTGTTGCTCCAGAATCTGCTGATCCAACCAACGAGAGCGACGATAAAGTTGGCTTCATACGAAAGGAAATAGGAATGTATAGTACACCACATTTTCATCCACAAAAATTTATAATTCAAACATTTTTCAATTTTTGAAACCTATTTAAATTCTAACCCTTTTTATTTTTAATCTGCCATATTGAATTCGAAATTTGTCCTTTTTTGCATTTTTAACATTGGAAAGGATATCAGCGAGGTTATTAAATCCTGTATACAAATTTGTATGACAATTGAAACATTTTTAGACCATTTTTAATTTTTAATCCGCCATATTGAATTCTTTTTTTTTTTTTTTTTTTTTTTTTTGCAATTTTGACATTGGAATCGTAATCAGCGTGCTCAAAACAGATTTTGTACAAAGTTTCATTAAACTTGGATAACGTTTCCATATTTTGACCAGCTTTTTGACATTTCGCCCCACTGTGGCCCGTCAAAAACGACAAAAATATTTATTGTTAGGCTATCAAAAAGTATATAAGGAAAATATAAATTAAGAAACAAACAACAATTATTTGAGAATGTTGCAGTAAGGCAACGTGTGCTAATAACTTTCTACCTTCAAATCCCTTATCATCAACAGGATGATTTTCAACAATCGACCAACATTCAGCAAAAGATAGCACGGAGCGCTGCTGAAAGAAACAGGGAATGCCTTAAACTGCCATTTCATGGTTGAAAATGAAAAAGGAACCAGTTATTATTGAAATGTGTCACCAATGCACTTGTTTTTAGAGCCCTCGAGCATGCCTAACAGGTTTGCAGTCACTAACACTTAACAATTTCGTTCCTGGCAGATCCTACCTCAACAGATGCAGATCATAATAGTTAATGCCTTTTCTCCGATGATGACGCTGGCACTATACATTTTTTTAAAGTCTGATTAAAAATGGCGTTCCCAGTGGCCATAGTTGTGCATCTGCTAGATTCTGTCATAGGTCGACGTGTGTTTTACACATTACCAATAGCTTCTCAATACCGTGTTTGAAAAACCTAAAATGGATACATAAAAAAAAAGAAAATGGGTTACCGAATTTAATTTCTTGATGAATGAACGTACAGTAACTACCAGGGACAGGGTTCAAGTGTGTCATTTATTTGATGATAATTAAGAGTTTTCTGTAATACAGGATCTATGGTAGATTCGAGGGTCAGTTTGTTCTGATAGAAAATGTATGTTTACTTGTGTAAAGTTGCTAATTTAATTTCAACGTAGTGATACAAATGAAACTCCAGTATTAACATCATCTGGTGTATATACTGGAAAGAACACAAATAAACGTAAATGCCTTGAAGCTGATCAGAACTGTATTTTTTCAAAGTCAAACAACTCAAAAATCTGATTATTATTATTATTATTTTTAAAAAAAGGAAATATATGTTATTCTGGGCGAGTAATCAATCAATAAAATTATGGCAGTGCATGAGACTGCACTATTTCAAACAAGAAAAAAGATGATGCGTTACGAGGTTTTGTCTATTTTTCCTAATCCGTTGGTCCATTGGGCACACTCTGAATATCATTGAAATATTCGGAATCCCTCGACCCGATATTTTCTGTAATATTGTTCATAAACTCATTACTGAACCTTCCTTTACATTTTAAACTTACTACGTTCCTTTCCTTCTATGTAAATTAGTGAATGCCTATATTGTAGGGTTCTTGATCGTACTTTTCTCTGCCGTCTCTTAGAATGGTGCACGATGAGAGATGGATGACGTTAAAAGAGCAATTTCCGCACATTGAGAGCTCAGGAATTTGCTGGAAACCCATGTGGCAAAATTAGGTCGAAAAAAAGTTATAGTATTTAACCAGACTAAGTTAAGTTCTCAAGTCATATTATGACAAGGCAGAGGTCCGCTGAATGTGTATCCAGGCACTACAGTAAACAGCCAATTGCATCCATTTGAAAAGGTAGAGTCAGGTACTGAAAAATCCAGGGCTACCCTCAAAGAAACGACCATCTTTATAAAAGTTTTGACTTATCAATGACAAAAAGGTGAGACTTCTGCACTGCTGGATCTTCTTTGTTCTCCTGTTCGGCATTGAAATGTGGACGCTAATAGGCAAGAAAGAGTTAGATTCAATTAATTGTGACTTTGTAAAAGAATGTCGGGGATACCATGGAGACACCACGTCCAAATGTAGATGTGCTCAGAAAAATGAAAAGGTATAAGAAAATATTGACTACCATGAAAACACGTAAACTACAGAACCTTCGCTGCATTAAGAGGATTGATAGCCTATTCTATAATGGAAAATACCATGAATCAGAACTGATGGGAGGAGAATTACTTCCTTGTTATTAAATCTGAGAACCTGGACCTCCATGACGACTACTGAACTGATCCAAGCGTCAACGACAAGTCAGCCAAGATGGTTGCTGGCCTCCAGAACAGATAGTCACCAGTAGAAGAAGTATTTCGGCCGCAAGTAGTGTTTGTGTTACAAACAATGTGTGGTAATTGACGAAATCAGCTTTCTTGACCGTCAGCATTCACTACAAGAGTGACGCTACCTCAATTACAATTGTTATCTCTCCGCCTGAAACGTTTAATGGCGCGCCTGTCACTACTAGAAGAATTTTCAGTAACACCCGGCACCTGCTTTTTTCCGTTCGGGTCATCGATGATCCTTCAGTGTGACAGTGACTAAAAATTGAAGAGCTTCAAGTATAGTTGCCGATGCTACACAATGTTAATTAAGATTTTCGTTTTAGGGTTTCATACGTACGCTGTTGTGCGTGGTAAGCTGACACAGTAGTAGCTAAACTAAAGGTCGGGCCACATTAGACCGCACCGAGCCCGCACCGTCACCGCACCAACACTCGGCCTTTAACTCGAGCGCCCAGTAAACCAGTGAGGAGGGCTCTCGCGTGCTGGAGGTGCCTTCTAAATCTCTGAGCCGAGTCGAATGGCGGCATGGGCGGTGAATGCGGACCATCACTCCCGATGGACTTGGGTCTCCATCTGGATGTTAATTCGGAGTGCGTGCCTGGTGTGGGCCGACCCGCCTAATGGAGCGGTGCCGCTCCGCAGCCCCTAATTGCAGCTAATTATAATTAGTCTTGCGGTAGTCGCCGCACAGGCATCACCGAGGCTGCGATTGCTACTCCGTCGGAGGCGACCATTAAGGGGCGCGCGGCATTAGCATTTGCCCACTCGGCCCCGCCGAGGTTTTTCTCCATTCCGCGTCTCCCCTTTGCCGGCGATTGCCTTGCGTTGTTGTTACCGGGCACAAAAGGGCCGCTCACTCCGGGAGATAAATTGCGGGGTTAAAACGCCCGACCACGCAGTGCGCAGCGGGAGAAAGCGAATTCTCGTTAGCGGCTCCGTGAGTGCCACTGTAATTATTCTTTCTTGGATGCGGGGACAGGCTCAGCCGTTGAGGTTTCTAGGTGTTTCGTTTTATTGCTGCCGGGTTAGGTCACTTAATGAGGAGAATTTGATACGTGATGAAACAGTTTTTCCTCAGCAAAAACGTCTACACAGCAATGAAGGTAAACGTAAAGAGACCTTTGCTGATGTATTCATAGAATGCGATTTTTAATCGTACAGGAAAATATTGTTTAGAGAAAAGCATTAAAATAAGATACTGCCTAAGCTTAAGTCAGAATTGTTCATTTCGTGCCTAATTTTATGATAAGTGTGGGCCGTACCACTATCGGGGCATACCCATTAATATAGGCGGTTTTAACAGCGTTAGAAATTTTGTGGGAATTTATAACGGGGGTGATTTCCAAATGTCTTTCCTAGCATATGTTTTATTGGGACTGTGGACGGCTGTTATGCTGTATGTTCGTAGCATTTTTTTTTTTTTTTTTTTTTTTTTTTGGTGCTTGATTTACAGTACAGGGGAAAACTTGAATCCCCGTGCAACTATACCTTCCCCTCAAAATCACACTAAGAAATTAAAAAAAAAAGAAATCACCGGGGTACAAACACTCTTTGGAGCGTATCTAGATGGACTTCTTCTACAAGAAAAATTTTGACAACGTTAATTTTCATCCAATTAACTTCAACAGTTTCCTTGCATGTTCTGTTATGCGTACTACATAATATCACTTCAACCATTTAATGTTTCAATAAATTGTTAAAAATAAATGGAGCCACTACAGTGCGTTCAGTTAACAGAGACGGTTCAAGGTCGCTCTGCTATATCCCAACTCTGCTAATCTTACCCCTACATACGAAGATGAAAGAGCTCCCGCTTTTAAATTTGTCACAAGTTTGTTTGAACACAGTGGTCTCCTTGGAGGGACAGGCAATGGAAGAGAGTGGTGAGGTGAGGGGCGGGGCGAAAGGAACATGACCTTGAACCGTAAGTTGAGGGTGAACATAGTAGAAACTCAACGGATGAATCAGCATCAACACTGCGGAATACACTCGCTCCATATTATCTGCTGCGAGGTATAGAATTTCACGCAGCACTTTGGTTCACAATGTTGAGTTATGAATCTTGCAACACTATGACTTGTAATTTCCTTTTGACTAAGTTTCTGATGAAATTTCCTTCCCCCAAAAGCTTGCGTGGAGCACCAAACAGCGCTATGATGTCACAACTTATTCGACAAGCATGGTGGGTGATTTGATTAGCATGAAACTTTTTTTGGAGTCCGAATGGATTTCCAACACTAAACGCTAACCTGATCTGCTCCAAAATCATATGAAACCACAATGGGTGTTTACTGTTAAGAATGTGTCCGAAAATGACAAAGTTCGATCTTACAGTTGTCAATTACACGGTTGGTGGTGGTGCTCTGTGTTACATGACTCCATCTTAGTGGATGACGCAGTCCGACGGCCAGCAGATAGGTATTGAAATTGTTGTAATAAATGGTAATGTCAAACGTACGTGTTGCCAGCATATAAAGTAAAATCCCAATTCCCCTTCTCAGTTATTTCATTCAGTAATAATATTGTTGATAAAATAATTAAAATAAAAGGTAATTTAATTTTAAAACAGGAAGTACAAGCTGTACGCTTCAAACTGTAGGTAAATAAGATGTATTAGAGATTTGTGGATGAATGTGGATACTGCGAATTTCGTGTATGGTGAAGAGAACAAAACACCGCCGTTCAAAATGAACTGAATGCGGGTAAGGAGAGCGTCACAATATTTTTGAACATATTGAATGGTGACATGAAGCTAAACATCATCATCCGGAGAAAATTTAAGAATGAAGGATCACGTGGAAGATGACGTATGAGATGAATGAACCAGACTTAGAAAAAAACAAAACCGGTTGACCGAGCAATTATTCTCGGAAGAATAAGATTGAAACCGATTGAGACTGAATTTGAAGCGTATCACTTGATGGGTGAATACTGAAAGATGGCCGACGAAAGAAAATCCTACTTAGAGACTACTGCAGTAACTTGTATCGTCATTTCTTATTTGGTATATGGAAACGGAATAATATTATTTTCTTAAACGTTTTACTT
>JARYHS010009186.1:53015642-53104965 GCA_031002005.1 Vandiemenella viatica
TTCCAATTTGTGTTAATGTTAACGGTAAATTCGCTCAGACTTGTAATCGCCAGTGATAACAAAATAAATGTCATATTGTGACAATTTTCCTAAATTCCAACTAACGTCGAGATTCTTGCATAATTAGTAAATTTTCACTCCTTCATAAAAATTAAAATTAAAAATCCACAATTATTAATCATAAAGGTATGAAAGATAATTGTAATGTGGTTTGCCCACCAAGGCACCCACCACACAGTGTGTGTGTGATCTGCAGTAATAATACTATAAATGCGGAAGTAAGTCTCTGTCTTTTGTTACGTTATGACGACTAAATGCCTATACCGGTATTGACTGAATTTGACAAGAAAATCTGTAGGGAGGGTACAGGTCATTTTTTTTCCCGGTATGATTAATAGTTGTAGTCACAAAATTTTGAGAACTTATGGAATGATGACGGAGAGACGGATGTGTGTGTTAGTCTGTAATGATAGATTGGTTGCTCAAGGTGTTCTCGCACATTATCCTTAGGGAATAGTTTGTTAATAAATTTCGTTTAGGGAAAAAACGTATTATTTAGTAGCAGATTTTCTCTGTCCTATTACTTTGTGTCTGCTTAAATGTTTCTAAAACGGGTTTTTTTTGTTTTTGTTTTTTTTACCTGCCTTGCGGGCGTAAATTGGCCTAAGTTGTAGCTCTTTCAGAGCACGAGCAGCTAAAGTTATTAGAACCCAAGAATCTGATGCTTATGCAGAAGAAGGAGAAAAGCACCAATCTGAAATAAAGCTGCCTCATCCCACACCTTCTTTTTTTTAAAATATGTTGGGAATTGATTCTCTTCAAGAGACAGGTTCGACGGTAGAATGATATAGTGAATGCTTTCCTGTCATATTATGCCGATTCGGTGTTGTTTGGGACCAATCCTTCGTTACCAAAAACTTTCTATATTCAATTCTGGCAAAGAAATTCTTAATCAACGCGTACGAAGTCGCGGGTATCAGCTAGTTTATTATAATCCCAATCATGAAAAATTCTGGCACATATTTGAGACTTAATTACTTTTCTCCGGATTAAGCTATAAACCTGACATTTCTATACTATATAAAGGCAAACAAGTTTAACAAAAGCTTTAAATTTTACTTTGTTCCTATGGTTAGTTTGTAAGTTACTTGTTATTTATTTGAGGTGGTAGTTAAACCAGCGACAATGCTCAGTGCTAGGCTACGACGCACATTAATTGTTTGCAGAGATTGGGGCATTGTTGGTAATGATATTGCTGATTTTCCTTGTATTTATTCAATGGAAACCCAAACGTGAAACGATCCCGTACATATAATTGCTTTGTTCTGGATGAATCAGTATGCTCAAACCGTCGTACCTGTCTCATGAAGAGAATTAATTTCCAACATATTTAAAAACAGAAAAACAAAAGAAGGTGCGGGGGTTCGGGGACGTGTGTGTGTGTGTGGAGGGGGGGGGGGTTGTTTAACTAATGGCAGCTTTAATTCAGCTTGGTCTTTTCTTCTTTCTTTAGCATGAGCATCCAATTCTTGGGTTCTAATAACTTTAGCTGCTCGTACTCTGCTAGAGCTACATTTTAGGCTAGGTTTACACCCGCAAGGCATGTCAAAAAAGAAGACAAAATAAACTGGTGCCAGAAACTTTCAAGCAGGCACAAAATAATAGTACAGTGCTGAGCAAATCGAACTCTATATTAAATAATACGATTCGTCTCTAAACGAAATTTAATAACAAATCATACACTAACAAATCGCGCGAGAAGCACAGCTTGAGCAACCGATGTAACATTACAAACCAACACACGTCACCATTCGATAAGTTCTAAAAATTTCGTGAATACAACTGTTATTTATACCGAAAGAATTTTTCCGGTGTCCTTCCTACAGATACATAGTATTTCCTTGTCAAATTCCATCATTATTGGTATAGCCACTAAGTCGTCAAAACGTAACAAAAAGACAGAGACCTATTTCCGCATTTATAATTTGAGTGCACGGCAGTGGACCCGACACGTCGAGTCAACAGCGGCACTGCCTATCCTTTTCTCGAAGCGATTCGGGCCATTTTTGAACCTCAATTTCTTCGGTCGTATTTATGCTACATGTCTCGAATTTCTGTTATGCATAGATATCAGCAATCTTAGCAAACGTACTACATTTTGTTTTGATACTGGTCTTAATTCGGTTGTTGTTAGGATGCAAACTACAGCGATTTTGTCACTCACTCACTCACTGACTGACTGATGATCATCAAAACTCTAAGGTCTTCCCGTAGCCGTGGGAAGCTGAAATTTGCTACACAGATAATATTTTACTCACATACCAACAATTCGTAATTTTCCATATATCTACCCCTTACCTACCCCTAACGTAAAATCGCTTCGTACCCTAATAACTTTATACACTTCAGATTTCAATTGTAGAGTGAGCTTACTAAGTTCAACTACTGTGTTAAATGTTACTTATTTGCCTTTCTTATTCTGGAAGTTATTGAAATTCAAAATTTTATTTTGACCACGACACGCCGATATCAAAATCCCACTGTACTTCCAGCCATCCCAGAAACAAGTAATTTGGTACACATGTATGATTTCACACCAATATCATGAGAAAAGTCTAATATTGGAGTTTTCTCCCGTATTTATTTAATTACAATCCCAAATATGAAAAATTCTGGCACATATCTGCGGCTTAATTGCTTTTCTCCCGATGAAGCTACATGGCTGAGAATTTTTAATGCAAAGAGATAAGCAATTTTAAATGACATCTTAAATTTTACTTTGGTCTTATGCTTAGTTTGGAAGTTACTAGTAATTTATTTATGGTGGCAGTTAAGCCAGCGGCAATCTACATTGCTCGGCTACTGGTCACATCAATTGTTTTCAGAAATTGAGGCATTGTTGGTAAACGTATATTTATGTCTTAAAATCTGATATGTTCTTATTAGCCGATTTTCAAGTGGAATCATTACATTTGAGCGGCGATTCAGGATAAGCGATAAACTTACAAAAAGAAATGAGATCCCACAAAAAACAATTCTTGTAAAAATAAGATCAAATTATGACATCAGAAACCATACAGACAGGTGAAGATCTCCTACGCGCTGTGTCTACTGCTAGAAGAGATAAATGGTGCAATTCAATGTCAGATTGAACACATGAAACAGAATAGTCGTAAGGTTTGGAAATTACTGAAAAACCTTGGCCATTATTCATGTCATAATTTGATCTTAAATTGAGGTCATAATATATATACTTGTCAAATTCGAAAAAGAGCGATTGGAAATCTTGGCCTTTACGTATTTATAAGTTTTTGTGCGTTAGCTAAAACATGGCTTGCATAGTGGCCAAGTCATCAGATTTTTTATCCTAAATAAACGATCTATGATACCGAGAGAAACCATTCTGTTTCATAAAGTGAAGTGAATATACACTGAAAAGTGTAGACTTGGCTCAGAGGAAGATCTCATAACTTTTTGTCACTGCACGAACACGAGACTTGGCCTATTTTTACCAGAATTGTTTTTGTGGGATTCAGGTGTTTGCAACATAATTTGGAGATTATGGTCTTTCAAGCGCCCTATCACCAGACTTGTTGACCTAGCGCTGAAAGATGAAAATCTTTACCAACAGCCAAGCTTGGAAAAGTGAACTTGGTATCGGGTATTAAACACCGTCAATGTCAAACAACATCTGCTACGAGGCGTGCAAAATAGAAACTACCAATAAATAAACTGTATCCTTTTTTGAAAGTATATTGTCAATGAAGTGAATCAGAGAGTAATTTGATATAGAATGATGTATGTTACGTAAAAACATGGATTGAGGATAATTTGAGAGTGAAACCTTCACCATACTAATCCACCGTCGATCATGTCTCATGAAGAGAATCAATTTGAAATATGTTTAAAAAAAAAAAAAAAACTAAAAAAAAACTAAGGGGTGGTTAACAATGAGTATCTTCTCTTATTTCTTTAGAATGAGCATCAGATTCTTAGTTACTAATAACTTAGGTGCTTGTGCCGTGCGAGGCATTAAAAAAATAAAAAAATTATGCTGACGCCAGAAATTTTTGAGTACACAGAAAATAAGAGTCTGGTGCAGCAAAACTCGACATCTATACAATGTCCATAAACTAAATTTATGACCAGATCCTTCATCAACAAACTGCCAGAGAAACACAACCTGAGCGAACAATCCAGCATTACACACTTACACATCCTATATCCTATCCGTTTGTTTGGTACAATTAAGTTAGTTTTCAAAATTTAATAACAAAAATGTTGTTTATCCAGAAAAAACTATCAGGTGCCCTTCCTAATGAAACAAAGTAATTCCCTGTCAAATTTCGCCAATATCGGTATAACCGTTTAGTCGTTAAAGCGTAAAAAACAGGCAGAGAGACTGAGCAGCTTTCACATTTATAATATTACTAGCTGACCCGGCAATGCTTCACTATTGCTGGACTTGAGTAGGCACATAGATCAAATGAAAAAATATTTACATATAAATTTTTAAACTGCTATATCATTCATTTTCAGTTGGAAAGGGTGAGAGGGGATGCGCTTTGGAAAACATATGCAGGCAGTATTGTTCTGTTTGTTTCAAAGTATAAGTGTGCAAATTCTCATTGAAATCTGATGAAGTATGTGGTTTCGTCTAAATTATGGGGAGGAGGGGTGTGTTTTTTTTTTAGTTTTTTTTGACAGGAACCATTTTCGACATCCCTTCGACAATTCACCATAGCTTCGCCGTAATCGGACGAACGGTTTGCCGGGTTGTTTAAATTATGGGGTGTTATGGGGAAGAGGGGTAATTAAGGTGGTGCAAAGAGAGGAGAGGGATTGGGTTTTTGTGAAATTAATGTGTACAGTATTTCTCTCTCTTTTTTAAATTATAAGTGTACAAATTCTTATCTAAATTGGATAAAAAATGTGGTTTGCCTAAATTATGGGGTGAAAACGTATTGGGGTTGGAAAGGGGTAGAGGGGATGAATATTCGGAAACCATACGTAGGCAGTATTTTTCTGTTTGTTTTAAAGTATAAGTGTACAAATTCTTATCTAAATCGGATAAAAATATTGTTTGCCTAAATTATTGTCAAGATCATCAAGATCGGATTAAACTTTAAGCTCTGAAAAATAATGAACAGACAGACAGAGAGAGACGGTCCTATTTTCGCATTTATGTTAGTAGTATAGCAGGACCCTTGCTTCGTTTCTCTTATCAGTCTTTACAAAATCCTATGCCATTGGTTTTTATATACGTTTGACAATGTTCATTTGTCCGTGTTTTGAGGGAAACTTAATTTGGGTACCACCAACAGTATCCTATGAAACTGATTTGCGGTAGAACATTACTGTATATACGTTGAATATCGCAATATATCTCAGGAGCATAAAGTATGAAAAGTAGTTCATGGAAGGGAAAAGATGACCATGACCACAAGCTGGCACTCGATTTCAGGCACAAGTGTGTGGGAAGATTTTCTTTTTTAGGTAAGGGTGTCAGGGATTGGAATGAGTTATCAAGGGGAATGATGAATAACCTACCGAAAACGTTAAAAGAATTTAAAGATAAAATTTGTAGAGGGCAAATGTAGGTGAGTGAAGGATAGCGGGAAGTTGGGTGTGTAGGGAAATTGCCACCGGAGTGTGTGCTCCATTGCAATTAAATTAAATTAAATTAAGTGTAGAAAAGTTGTTTTCATTGAGATTCGCTGCCACATACAATTCCTATGGTGGGGAGACCGTCCCTCAAGGTCAGTATCGGAAGTATTTCCGAAATTAGTTAATCTAGAATCTCATGTACGTCTTTCCAGGTGATCCAATACGTAATACTGCAGTTATTCAGTTTCATGCTTCCCTATGTTTGGAAGCACAGTGAAATAATCAGAATCCAGTAGTTTGTTCTATGTTGATAGCGTCGTCAATAGCATGAAGCATATTGTCAGAACAGAAAGCTTTTTATAGACTGTTGCGAACCAGTAAATGCTCTTCATTCTGCATTAGTCTACATTCACCGGCATTTCAGCAGGTAATCAAGTAGATCTAAGAAATTTGTGCAAGACGTTTTATGTAGCTAATTGGTTTTAATCGCTTTTTTTTTTTTTTTTTTTTTTTTGCTTAAGGATTTACGCCTCGTCGACGTCGGGGTCATTAGAGGCGGGTTTTATTCGCAATGATTATCGCATGAATTGGGGAACGAACATTAAACTATAATGTGAATGCAATTGCTTTGTTGCTCGCCTTGTTGAATTTTTACTTAGTCCATACGCAATGAAGAAATTTTCTATCAAGCTTGGTGGGTGAGAAGTAACGCTCTGGAATAGCATTCCGGAGGAATCAGGTCTGAATCCCTGCCCGGCCAACCAGGTATCGATTATCCGTAAATCCGCAAAATTTCTCCGAGCGAATCCCGGGAAGGTTCCTTCAAAGGCCATTACCGGTTTCCTACACGTACCTTAACCATAATCCTTTCTCGCCTATAATGACTTCGCCTTTGAAGAGGAGTAAAGCCACAAAAATTAAGAGAAAGAAATGCTGTGATATTGTAATTTTTGCTTGAGGATCGTGAATATTGATTCGTAATCACGCATCACATCCTATCTTGCCTTTTTGTGAAGTTCAGAACGGTTAATATATATATATATATATATATATATTAATATATATATATATCATTGGGGATCTAACCGATTAATCCCTCGTAGGGAGTCCAATATTGGAGTAGACTGAACCAAACATATTGTTCACATCACTGTAATCGGCAACAGTTAATGCATATTAAACCAAGCAAATATCTTCAGTTATGTTTGTGGAAAGCATTTTAAAATTATTTTACCGCATGTCCTTAATGTTTAACTGATTAATCAATCAGCTTATCAACCTCTAACACAGAAAAGTCTGCGGTCAAGTTTTTGTCTTCACTTTAGTTACGACCCTTTGTCTGCAGAGTACCATCGGCGGGAATGCAGTGCCCTTGCCGCTGCCTGTAAACTATTCGTTTCCCCGCCGACTTAACTCAGGTGGTCATCTGCCCTTTGTGGACATTCTCTGCGCATCGACTGAATAAAACATGGCGCCCCGACTCCAGGTGCACCCGCCTCCAATCAGGCGTTATTCAGGTCTACCAACCAAACTGCAACGGACTGCTGATCGAAGTTTGTCCACAGAGAAGGCAGTCCTCTGTACCAGACAGTAACCTCTTCAGCTACATATAAGATCATGTGTTGCTGCAATTTAAAATTCTGATTACATTGAAGAATTAATGTGTTATTTGCCATGTCCCACAGTCGTTGCACGAATGTTTTTAAATTACACACAGTCTATTAACAACTTTTTTTATTAATGTTTCCGTCAGAAGCGTTTCACGCTTTTGTTGTAGAGCATCGTCAGTCGTTGTAAATAAATATAGTGTTATTGTAATATCTGTTTAACTGACAAAATATTATATATATATTCACTCTAAAATACTGAAATATCTGTATAACTGCCAAATATTCATCTATATACCATTTTTCAGTAATTCGGATTTTACAATATAGTAGAGCTAATATTTTATAAGTTATATAGTTATTGCAATAAAATTATGTGCATTTACAGCCCTTTACGATACTCCACACCAAAAGAACGAAATGCATCTGCTAATAGCATTAATAAACCAACTGTTAATAGACGTAGTATAATTTAAAAACATACGCGAAGCTATTAGAATTCATGTGGTAATCAGACTTCCTTTAGAATGCTGAATTTCTATAGTTAGATTGATTTAAATTAATTATCGTTGCGTTGGAAGTATATATTTAGCTCTTGTGCTCAGAGGAGAGTCAAACTATGATAACATCTAAACTAAGAAATGTTGTAATGTTATTGTTAACCATTTTTTTCCCTCAAAGAATAGTTTCATTATGACATGACAGCTGTAAGCAACATTTAGTTCTCTGTATAGCTTAAAAACCATGGCGAGTCACTGATAATCTGAGTACTTCCTTCTGGAATATTTGTTTTTTCAAAGTATCTGTAATCTGTTCTGACTATCACATTCCCATATCCTTCCCGCATTAGTCGAAAGACCATTTTACGAACTTCTAAGCTTCAATGATTAACCAGTTTACAATTTGTGTATTATGTTATAGGCTCGGTTTAATTTATTATTAATGTGTACCTGCTATATTCACTGCCCTTCTAGATCGCCTCCGAGGTGTTTACTGATTGTTGGTGTGAATTCCTTGGTATGTTGTTTCCAGCTGGTTAAGTAGTTGTCTCAGTATAGAAACATTTTCCTGACTTTTACCTGAATTTACGGATATGATCCAGAGATTTAACCATTCGGTTATTGTGTTACAGGTTCCTGGATAGGTTTTCGTTCAATTTGGATGTCACTGTGTCAAACGTGTATGACTGTATCGTCAGCGTAGATTGCTGCATTTTAGAAGTGAATATTATGAGTAATATTCAGCCCCAGTACAGAATCGATGCAGCTATAGTTCGTACAGATGATATTTTTGTGCCGACTCTTACGCAGAATGAGGGTTGCTGTAAAAAGCTTTTTGTAATTTTGTGTGCAGCATTTCTGTGTTTTTATGTTTATGAGGGATTTGTGCCTGATTTTATCAAATGGTTGATCAGCATGGAGGAAATCAGTTCGAATGTTGACTGCGGTACAAAGCAAAATCAGCATTCTGGGATTACTGTCCTTTAGTAAAACGGACAACATATGTCAGTGACCTTACAATTTCGTGTTTAATACAGAAGAATCAATACCAATTCTCTACAGCAATAGGACATTATAACACCAAAACATATAATAATTAGCATTCGAATGAGAGAAATGCAATAAAATTATATTATCGTAACAACTACAAGCTATTAAAACGTAAGAAAAGATTCAGAAAATCAGTGTTAGTGGCAGTTTTACACATGTTAAAATTATGGTACCTGTAACATAAACACATTTAAAGTTTTTCCAATAGTGTATAATCTGTTCCTAGTAACGTGAAGAAGGAACAAGAGTAAAGCATGATCAAATCTTTCTGCTTGCGAAAATCTGTGTGAGGAAAGCAAAAAGTCTTTTTTAAAAAAAATTGAAATTCCTTTTCCATATCTCAAATATGAAATGACGATACAAGTTACTGCAGTAGTCTCTAAGCAGGATTTTCTTTTGTCGGCCATAATTCAGTATTGACCCATCAAGTGATACGCTTCAAATTCAGTCTCCATCGGTTTCGATCTTATTCTTCCGAGAATAATTGCTCTGTCAACCGGTTTGTTCTTTTATAACTCTGTTTCGTTCATCGCATACGTCATCTTCCACGTGATCCATCATTCTTAAATTTTCTCCGGATGAGGATGTTTATCTTCATGTCGCCATACAATATGTTCAAAAACATTGTGACGCCCTCTTTACCAGCATTCAGTTCATTTAGAATGGTAGTGTTTTGTTCTCTTCACCATACACGAAATTCGCAGTATCCACCTACTACCACACATCTCTAACACATCTTACTTACCTACAGTTTGAAGCGTACAGCTTGTACTACCTTTTTTAAAATTAAATTACCTTTTATTTTAATTATTTTATCAACAATATTATTACTGAATGAAATAATTGAGAAGGGGAACTGGGATTTTACTTTACATGCTGGCAACATGTACGTTTGAGATTACAATTTATTACAACAATTTCAATATGGATCAGTTCTTAGAGGTTTGGTTACATGTCCTTTCATTAAGCGCAGCGGGGCGATGAGAGTCTCTAGGGCGACAGTGTTTATTAATACGAGTCTTCTTTGCAGATGTTATCAACATCTCTGTGCAGATACCAGTTTTCTGGAGGCGCCAAGTCTGCTTCCAATAGCATTCCAAGGCGATGACCCATCTGCTGGCCGTCGGACTGCGTCATCCACTCCGATGGAGTCATGTAACACAGAGCACCCCCACCAACCGTGTTAACATTAGTCGCCGCACATCATGTTATACTGTGCTCTCCAAACACCCTAACGAATCCTGGATACCTGCCTCAAGGTCGCATACCACAGAAGCCCTGTCACCCTTTGTTTGAACTGTTCATCTGTGCGAGCCAGGAGCCCAGCATATCGCGAATATTACTATGTAGTGTAGCGATACACTACAAGTTCTCTACCTCGATGAACGATGTCTCCGCGCCATAAAGTAACAGCGGAAAAACTATAGCCTAAATATTCTTAGTTAACATGTTTTATTATATCGAAATATTCTTACATGTGACATTGAACCTTGACATAACATATCTTTCAAGCACTTGAAGTAGGATAACTAATTCCAAATACTCATCGCCACAAAATTCAGTCAAAAAAAGGTCGACTGTGTGACGAAAATGGTGAGAATAAAATAGGAAACCAGGTACGGAGTGATTCGTGAGTCTTTCCAGAATTTTGAAAACATATTGTGCTGAATTTCTGACGTTCTATAGAAATTTTCGATATGTGCTCCTTGGTGACACGTTAGACATCAATCCCGTATTGAAAGTTCCTGCCGCACACGACTCAAGATCTCACGGTCGTTACCACACGACTTTCCACAGACAGTTTTGTCTATAGGTGGTTCCTGCTGTCAATACCTTAGCGAGATTTACGCCACATTCAAATACTCCTACCTTTCAAATGTACCGACAATTGCCTTTGGTCCTTTTCATGGGGCTAGCCACATCCTGAATCTGCTAGAAATTGGCGTATTGATCGATAATTCACGTATTTATACTGTCGACATTACCGAATCTCTGGCAATCATCGATTACTGATACTTAAAGGTTTAATGTCATTGGACACAGTATTGTTTACTTGATTAGCACACATTTCCATATTTGGCTTAAACAATAGCCACTATATTTATTATGGGTGTTTGGCTGTTTGAATATCTCGATAGCCTCCCTCAGTTTCCGTTGCACCGTCACATCTGACTCACATTTAGCGAAACAGCAGACGTAGAACACCACATTGTTTTGATTGCACTGTAGTTGTTCAGTAAACTGAAACTTGGAGATATTCTGTACCCATAGCTATGCGCAATCTATGTCAGAAATCACGGAGAGACTTATGAATCATCCTGAAATAGATGCAGGATCTTATTATGGATCGTTAGTGGATAAGGTGCTTTTCTACTACATTCAAGCTACATGATTCGAATCCCTCTGTTGGCAGAAATTTTCACAGGATGTACTTTGTTCATATTAGGTAGGCCAGTGTAACCGCCCTCAAACCTGGAATTGTGTTTGATGACGCAATTTAGTTAAGCTAGAGTTTGGTTGAATATGATCTTGTATGTTTGTTTTGCAATTTACTGTAAATCAATGTATATAGACTTTGTTTTATGAAAAGAAATTATTTAGATGCCATTTAATATGTTTAAGAACAGAATTTTGCAAGATAATTGCTTAAAAGTTTGTAATTCCAAGTATTAATGCAAGTTACGATGTCTAAAGGACAATTTGTTACAGTTTAAAATGATTTCTGTGGATAATTTTGTTTTAAGTATCTTTAATTTCCATTTCTGACCATTTTGTATTGATTGTAAATGATTATGTATTAATTCTGATTGTTTTTAATATGTTTCAAATGTTTAAGTGTTGTTAATGTTCGAGAAATATCTGTCGGAATCCTTTGAAGTGTTCTACAAATTTCGATAGAGCTTATATAAAGCGAACACCCGAGACAGACAAACAGTGTATACAGACTCAATACACGACGGCGAAGTACTGTATTGTTTGTGGAAGGAGTGTTGTATGTAATCTCTGGATTGTATGTCATGTTTTCTTTGAAAATAAAAACAAGTTTTAGTGAACTGTATGGTGGACTGGTTATTTATCATATTAAATAAACCACGAACAATGTATACCAGGTCACTCTGTGGTTCGGATTTCGCGTTGAGCTGTAGATACTTTAAGAAACGAATTGGCCATCGTAACTATGACACACTGGCTTAGTAAGACTTCAATGCACTTTTGTTTCCTTATTATCACGCCTGTTTACCCATCATTACAATGACTGAACAAGTGGTTCATTACTCCATTGTGCAATACATTAAGTTTCTACTACATCAACGTCTGAAATAATCAGTAATGTTGCGTGTACAGATCGGCAAAATTTACGTATACAGGTGGTATAGCTTCTACTGTGAGTGTCAAACAGCACTTTATAACTTCATTCATCCTCGCCGCAGAAAGAGCAACATGCCGTAGAAATTATTGCAAAAATAAAACCTTAATCATGAATGCTCAAGAATAACTATTCACGAAACCATTACTATAAATGGAATAAATTATGGAAGAGTACAAATAAACATTAAAGAGGAATTATATTTTCCCAAAGTCACATAAACAGAGAAATTACGTACAGCATGCAGCTTTTTTTCACCAAATTACTGTCCATATTTGTGATTATCCCTCTGACCTCGCATTCGGGAAGATGCAGGTTCGAATCCCCGTCCGGGCATGCAGATTTAGGATTTTCGTAGTTTCCTCAGTTCACTCCAGGGGAATGCCGAGATGCTTCCTTTGCCGAATTCCTTCCCGTTCCTTTCCCACAGTCGACTTCAACGAGGCGTAAAGCCAATCACGTGATTGTAATTTGTTTGGATATCTCAAAAATGTTTCCGATACACGATTTCATGTGTAATTGAATTTGATAAAGGCTCTAAATTTTTATGAAGAAAGAATTGAAATGCTAGTAATGTACATAAGAAATTTTGTATATATAAGTGGAGGCCATACAGAAAAATAAATTATTATTATTTGTATATTAATATAATGAACAGATAAGCGTCGTTCATTTTTCCCACAAAATTTCTAACACTATTAAAACCGCCTATAGTAATGGGTATGCCGCAATAGTGGTACGGCCCACACTTGTCATAAAATTAGGCGTGAAATGAAGAATTATGACTTAAGCTTAGGCAGTATCTTATTTTAAAGCTTTCCTCTAAACAATATTTCCTGTACGATCTAAAATCACATTCCATGAATACTTCAGTAAATGTCTCTTTACATTTACTTTCATTACTGTGTAGACGTTTTTGCTGTGGAAAAGCTGTTTCATCACGTATCATATTCTCCTCATTAAGTGACCAAACTTGGCAGCAGTAAAACGAAACACCTAGAAACCTCAACGGCTCAGCCTGTCTCCGCATCCAAGAAAGAATAATTGCAGTGGCACTCACGGGGCCGCTAACGAGTATTCGCTTTCTCCCGCTGCGCACTGCGTGGTCGGGCGTTTTAACCCCGCAATTTATCTCCCGGAGTGAGCGGCCCTTTTGTGCCCGGTAACAACAACGCAAGGCAATCGCCGGCAAAGGGGAGACGCGGAATGGAGAAAAACCTCGGCGGGGCCGAGTGGGCAAATGCTAATGCCGCGCGCCCCTTAATGGTCGCCTCCGACGGAGTAGCAATCGCAGTCTCGGTGATGCCTGTGCGGCGACTACCGCAAGACTAATTATAATTAGCTGCAATTAGGGGCTGCGGAGCGGCACCGCTCCATTAGGTGGGTCGGCCCACACCAGGCACGCACTCCGAATTAACATCCAGATGGAGACCCAAGTCCATCGGGTGTGATGGTCCGCATTCACCGCCCACACCGCAATTCGACTCGGCTCAGAGATTTAGAAGGCACATCCAGCACGCGAGAGCACTCCTCACTGGTTTACTGGGTGCTCGAGTTAAAGGCCGAGTGTTGGTGCGGTGACGGTGCGGGCTCGGTGCGGTCTAATATGGCCCGACCTTTAGTTTAGCTACTACTGTGTCAGCTTACCACGCACAACAGCGTACGTATGAAACCCTAAAACGAAAATCTTAATTATCATTGTGTAGCATCGCAACTACACTTAAGCTCTTCAATTTGTAGTCACTGTCACACTGATGGATCATCGATGACCGGAACGGGAAAAGCAGCTGCAGGATGTTACTGAAAACTCTTCGAATGACAACAGACAACAAACATTGTGCCGGAGAGATAACAACTGTGATTGAGGTAGCGTCACTCTTGTTGTGAATCCTGACGGTCAAGAAAGATGATTTCGTCAATTACTAGCATTTGTTTGTAACACAAACACTACTTTCGGCCGAATATCCTTCTTCTACTGTTTATTATCTGTTCGGGGAGGCCAGCGACCATCTTGGATGACTTGTCTCTGTTCGTTGACGCTTGGATTAACTCAGTAGTCGTCTTGGAGGTTCGGGTTCTAAGATTAATAACAAGGAAATTCTTTCCTCCCATAGGTTCTGATTCATGGTATTTTCCATTATAGAATGGGCTAACAATCCTCTTGATGCGGCGAAGGTTCTGTAATTTACGTGTTTTCATGGTAGTCAATATCTTTATATATATAAAAATCTCGTGTCACGATGTTCGTCCGGGATGAACTCCGAAACTACATAATCTATTTAGATGAAATTTGGCTTACTGTGTGTAATTTAGTCCAACTTAAAAGATAGGATAGTTTTTATCTGGATTATAGACCTCAATATTTATTATTTGTGAAATAAATGTTGATTAAATATTTGTCTTAGGACAATGGTTTGTAATTATTTGTAAGCCACTCTGGCTAAGCGGTCTGCTGGCTCAGTGGTTAGGGCGTCTGACTGGAGCTAAAAAGGTCCCCGGTTCGAGTCCCTGTCTCGGCGGTGATTTTTATAGACACTTAACCCGGCATTAACCTCCAGCGCAGCATGCTGTGTAAGGTGAAATATGCCAGGACGGTACTGTGGTTCGGATTCGACCTTAAAATGTAGGTCCCCTGTACTAGGCGGGATGGGTGGGCTAGGTAAAGGCGCCTACGACAGGGGCAGAATGCCCAACCAGTAGAAACCAAGTCACCAGGTCATTACGACCACACGAAATTATTATTATAGTTCCATAAGTTTCTAACAGATTGCGATACAACACTTTGTTAGCTAGGTTGGGTAATCATCCAGTAGATCACGTTCTGTTTCAATTTATTTATGCTACAGTTTATTCCTAACAGATGGCGGTGTGTTAATTTATCGAACCATCCAGTAGATGGCGTTGTATTTCGATTTATTTATGCTACAGTCTATTCCACGCCATATGTGTGAGTTTCTTCAATTTTAATTGTGCTGTTTATTGTGTTATAATTATACTGTATTGTTGTTCATCGTTTGTGTGTTATTATACCTAACGACAAAGTAATTACACACATGAATATAACATTGAAGAAAACGTTACGATAAATTCGAATCGTGTAAGTATTTTTCGCTAGGTTACCATTTTTCTTCTTCTTTTTGTTATGGTCTGCTAGAGACCACGTGTCAATTTAAATTCCTCTCCTGTTGCTTTTTTCTTTCTTCCTCCCCAGTACTCCTTCATTATTGCACTCCTCTCTACCTTTGAATCCTGCCATATTCAAAGTCTGCTATTGAAAAATTTTCTTTCCATACAGTTCACTGGTATTATTTCGTTTATAATCTTTCTAAACCTCTTGAAAGCCTGGTGTCATCCATGCTATAAATGTATCAAAAAAAATATCGTTCTTCATTTTCTGTTATTTTTTCAATGTTATTATATACTTCCTCATTAGTTCTTAACTTCCATTTTACTCTATTTTTCAATGGACCAAAAAATTCCTGGTTCACCACTGTATTATAGTGTCTTATTTTAAGGCTTTCAGAAGGGTTATTTTTGTTGTAATTCAAATATTTTCCAGTGAAATGTCACCAAAGAATCTAACCTCAACAGTGCATGTAGCAAAGAGGCACGACGCACGACGAGAGAGCTCATCAATCAGCAACACAAATCGCGGCAAGTAAGGAAGTTCAAAGAATCAGGACAGCTCAGCGTCGTATGCAAGAATCTCAAGAACAGCGCGTGTCGACGCGCATTAAAACAAGAACAGCGTGATGAACGTCTGTGACAGAATGTATTGAGAACAAGAGCGACTCGAGAACGGCACATAGCTACATTTATAGAGAGAGAGAACGAGAGAGACAGCAAATCAGCCGTGCTTTAACACGAGTATCATTTGTTCGTCTTGCGTTCCAATATGCACCAGCCATTGATTACTCTGCACATTCTAAAATTGCAATCGATGCAATGAACAAAATATGCCAATATTATCAGGCGTTGAAATTCCGCAATGAAGCAGCTGGCATGTGTTGTGCATCAGGATAAGTTGTATTATTACCGCTAACCAATCTGCCAGAACATTTACAATCCTTCTTGCTGGCCAATCAAACGGTTCGAAATTGTTTCTGCGCAAGATACGCAAATTCAATTCTTGCTTCCAGATGACGTCTTTTGGGGCAACAAAAATTTGCGATCTCACATCTGATGGACGTCATTTTGAAACTAAATTCAAAATACAAGGCCAGGTGTACCATAAGATTGGATCGTTGATACCGATGCCAAACGATGACCCGAAGTTTCTCCAAATTTATTGGAAATTGTGAGGAACGCTTGAAAACTAGGTGCCAGAAGAGAGAGCAATTGTGGTATTGTTGGAAAATTTTTTGGAAAATAATAATCAACTTATTCAATTGTATCCCCACAGTTAAAAAATGACAACTATCAAATTGTCATCAAAGCTGACAAATTACCATCAGGAGAACACGCTGGCAGGTTCAACGCGCCAACCGTAGATGAAGTCACAGTTTTTATGGATGGTGGGTCAGTTGATGAAAGTCACACGTCAAGATAGAACTGTTGGTATAATTTCGGATCTATACCATTTCGTATGACGCACTCCAGTATCCACTGATATTCTGGCAAGGGCAGGATGAATATCACATCAACATCAAACAGCGTGATCCAGTTGCTGGTAAATTTTATATTTAACTATTTAATTCGTTATTTTATTAGTACAGTAGACCCGCGGTATTCCGACCAGGGGCCGGATTATAGCGGCCCACTATATTGATTTCTTATTCTTTTTTTACTATTTAATTTCTTTTTTTTTCAGGTAATAAAACAAATAAAAAAGTTACTTCCAATGAAGTACTACGCCCCCCGATTGATGGTTAGACGTAATTAGGATAACTGTATCCTTCGATATCGTCAACTGTGCCATCAATACGTCGTGGATATGTACGCCAAGGTTGAAAACAAGTATTTGCGATTTATTCGATACAACTAGGCTAAATTACGATCGGAGAAATACATCCGCTTACGAGATACTGTTATCGGCAATATTTATGAAAATTTAAACGCCAATGATATCGGTAATGCATTTATTTTACCTTCAAGCTACATCGGCAGTCCACGGAACATGCAGGAATATATACAAGATGCGATGACTTACGTACGTCATTATGGTCGTCCAGATTTGTTTATTACATTTACATATAATCCGAATTGGGAGGAAATACAAACTTTGCTATTACCAGGCCAACAATCAATGCATCGTCATGATGTCACGGCACGTGTGTTCAAACAAAAATTAAAATCATTGATTGATTCAATCGTAAAACATTCGGTTTTCGGTAACACACGTTGCTATCTGTATTTGATTGAGTGGCATAAGCGAGGTTTGCCTCATTCTCATATTTTGATTTGGCTTGAAGTTAAAATCCGTACTTGAGCCAGCAAAAACGACAAACCACAAACTGAATTTTTCAAATTGTGTCAAAAATCTGATGTGTACCGCCAATTCGCAAAAACATTATTATATACCGATGTTCCAAGCTATTTTTCATGGAACAAATTAGGTAAAAAATGGTAGCCACGTAAACAAGGAGAACCACATCCTTCGATCGCAGGCATATTGAAAGCCAAGACATTAGGACGACTTTACACAGTGCATCCCAAAAAACGTGAATGTTTCTTTCAGCGTTTGTTATTGGTGAATGTTCCCGGACCAGCTTCTTTCGAATTTTTACGAACAGTTAATGGTCGAGTGTTCAATACATGTCGTGTGTTCAATACATGTCAAGATGCATGTCGCGAGTTGCAGCTGCGGGTAGACGACAATCATTGGGACCTGACACTTGCCGAATAGTATTCGTCAAACTGTTTGCAATTATTTTGACAACATCTTATCCAACACAATCTTCGAGTTTATGGGAAAAATATAAAAACAGTATGACTGAATATATACTACACCGAATTAAACAAAAAAAAAGTCAAAATCTAGATTTCACACCAGAGATGTATAAAGATTAATGAAGCATTAGTGTTAATCGAAGATTTATGTATTTTAATTTCAGATTTGCCACTTAATCATTATGGTATGCCATCACCTGATCGACCGACAATTATTGCGAATAATGAGCCATTACTGACAGCAGAACAAAAAAATATTTATAATCGGATTATGCTGACTGTTGATGCTGAACAAGATGGTTTTTTTTTTTTTTTGGACGCGCCAGGTGGACCTGTAAGACATTTTTAATATCGCTGATCCTTGCGAAGGTACGGTCGCAACAGAATATTGCATTGGAATTGCATCGTCAGGCATTGCTGCCACTTTTTAGATGGTGGGTGAACCGTACTTTTAGCATTTAAGCTGACACTAGACATTCATAACAAACCAAACGCAATGTGTAAACATTAAAAAGAAAAGCGGAATGGCTGCAGTGTTGCAAAAAAGTTCAATTATAATTTGGGATGAGTGAACTATGGTTCATAAACATTCACTCGATGCATTTCATAGAACTGTGCAAGATTTGAAAGGTAACGATAAACTTTTCGGTGGTACTGTCCTACTACTGTCTGGTGGCTTCCGACAGACATTACCAGTGATTCCTCGCTCTACTTTTGCCGATGAGATTAACGCATGTTTAAAATAATCGTTTTTATGGCGGAATGTTGAAACACTTTGATTGACCATGAACATGCGAGTACAGTTGCAAAATGACCCATCGGCACAAGTATTTTGTAAGCAATTGGTGGATATTGGAAAAGGTGAAATAGAACTGCATCGAAATACACAATACATCAAATTGCCAGACAAATTCTGCACTGTTGTTCACTCAAAAATGAACTAACTCAGCGTGTGTTCCTGGATATATCAAATAATTACTTAGATCATAATTGGATCAGTAATCGCGCTATTTTGGCAGCAAAAAATGTTGATGTCAACTAAATTAACTTCCAGATACAACAGTTGTTACCAGGTGATCTGATGTCTTTTAAATCAATAGATACTATTGTAAATGAAAATGAAGTCGTAAATTTTCCAAATGAGTTTTTAAACTCCTTGGATTATAACAGGAATGCTCCCACACAATCTCCGGTTAAAGATTGGTTCACCGATTATTCTTCTTCGTAATTTGAATCCACCTAGATTATGCAACGGTACACGTTTAGTGATCAATAGGATCACCGGAAATGTTCTTGAAGCAACTATTTTGACTGGAATGTTTAAAGGAGAAATCGTCCTGTTGCCACGTATTCCAATGATGCAGTCAGAATATCCAATACCATATAAAAGGCTTTCGATTCGTCTGGCTTTCGCTATGAAAATAAATAAGTCACAAGGCCAAACAATGTCCGTTTGCGGCTTGGATTTGGAAAATACGTGTTTCTCCCATGGGTAACTATATGTCGCCTGCTCACGTGTAGGGAAACCATTAAATTTATTTGTATTAGCAAAAGACAGGCTAACTAAAAATATGGTGCGCCAATTAGCGCTTAGATAAATTATAATTAAAAATTTTAATAATTTAAAATAATGAAAATAATTGTTAAAAATGTTTAAAAATCAACTTCATAGGCCTCATTTATAAAAATGAAATTTCAGTTTATATAAATAAATAAAAAATAATTTATTTATTTATTTGATAAATATCAATTTTTATATAATTTCAATTAAGTAATTTGTAATAAAATGTAAATTAATTTTTTATGATCGTTTGTCCTAAATTTCAACTCTCCGTAACTCTTTACCAGTTACATTTGAATTTCCAAATCGACTACAATGTTTTTGTCTTTATTAGTGAATATTAATTTGACTACTTTAGGAAGTATAGAATAACATTAATCCAACGTACTATAATTACTAAGTCACAGCAAAGCGTGACCGGGTCAGCTAGTTTTCTTATACTTTTTCATTTTTCTGAGCACATCTTCATTGGGACATGGTCTGTCCATGGTATCCCCGACATTCTTATATAGAGTCACAATTAAGAGAATCTAACTCTTTGTTGCCTAATTCTATTAGCGTCCACATTTCAATGCCGAACAGGAGAACAAAGAAGACCCAGCAGTGCAGAGTCTCACCTTTTTGTCATTGATAAGTCAAATCTTTTATAAAGATTGTTCGTTTTTTTTTTTTTGTTTTTTACTTGCGGCTTTACGCCCCGTCGACGGCTAAGGTCATTAGAGTCGGGATGGGATTGGGGACAAGGAACGGGAAGGAATTCGGCCATGGCCTTTATGAAGGAAGCATCCTGGCATTCGCTTGGAGTGATTTGGGGAAACCGCGGAAGACCCAAATCTGGATGCTCGGACGGGGATTCGAACCCGTGTCCTCCCGAATGCGAGGCTAGAACGTTAACCGCTCACCCACCACGCTCTGTAAAGACTGTTCATTTCTTTGAAAGTAGCCCCTACCTTTTCAGATGGATATAACTGGCTGTTTACTGTAGTTCCTGACACACATTCAGCGGACCTCTGCCTTGTCATAATATGACTTGAGATTTTTTTTTGCCAGTAGTCATTATTTTTTAATTATTTATATTTATATAAAGTCTGTATTTATAACTGCTTCCTGACTATATAGAAAGGAGGAATTACCTGCGCCAAATAGTGAAAAACGGATGGGAATTAGGTCTGCAATGGGTCTTCCAAACACGTTGGAGTAAAGAGAACTGAAAGAGTTGACTCCGTCCATAAACTGCTCCTTTCTCTCCAACAGACATTCTGCAATCCCACTCTCAGAACGAAAAGAACCCTCCTCGATATTTTTGTGAGGAGCTACATTAAAATTCAGTTCATCTCGACTGCATTTGGAAAATGTCGGAAACCACTGTTGTCGATACACACATACCCGAAAATGACCCTGCTGTTAGTCTGGTTAAAGACTATAACTTTTTTTCGACCTACTTTTACCACATGATTTTCCTGCAAATCCCTGATCTCTCAATGTGCGGAAATTGCTCTATTAACGTCATCCATCTCTCATCCTGAACCATTCTAAGAGACGGCTGAGACAATGACGATCTGGAACCCTACAATATAGCCATTCTCTAATTTACAGCACCGCAATGAATCGCAGAAATGCCGAGAGTAGGCATTGCATAGAAGGAAAGGAACGTAGTAAGTTTAAAATGTAAAGGAAAGTTCAGTAATGAGTGTATGAACAATATTACAGAAAATATTTGGTCAAGGGAATCCGAATATTTCAGTGAGATTCCCAGTGTGCCCAATGGACCAACAGATTAGGAAAAATAGACAGAACTTCGTAACGCATTTTTTTTTGTTGGAAATAATGCAGTCTCATGCTCTGCCATCTTTTTATTGGTCCATTACTCGTCCAGAATAACTTCAACTTCCTTTCTTTTTAATGATAATCAGATTTTTGAGTTGTTTGATTTTGAAGAAATACATTTCTGATCAGCTTCAAGGCATATACGATTATTTGTGTTCTTTCCAGTATATCCAGTTGATGATGTTAATACTGGAGTTTCATTAGTATCATTACGTCAAAATTAAATTAGCAACTTCACACACGTAAACATACGTTTCCTATCAGAACAAACTGACGCTCGAATCCACCAGAGATCCTGTATTACAGAAAGCTCTTAATTATTATCAAATATATGACACACTTGAACCCTGTCCCTGTACTGTACGTCCATTCATCACGAAATTAAATTCGCTAACCCATTTTTTTTGTCATGTATCCATTTCACGTTTTTCAATCACGGTATGCGAAAGTATTGGTAATGTGTAAAAGACACGTCGACCTATGACAGAATCTAGCAGTTGCACAACTATGGTCACTGGGAAGGCTATTTTCAATGAGACTTTAAAAACATTTATAGTGCCAGCGTCAACATCGGAGTAAAGCCATTAACTATTATGATCTGCATCTGTTGTGGTAGGTTCTACCATGAACGAAGTTGTTAAGTGTTGCCCTCAGTGACTGAAAACCTGTTAGGTATGTTCGAGGGCTCTAAAAACAAGTGCTTTTGTGACACATTTCAATAACAACTGGTTTCTTTTTCATTTTCAACCTTGAAATGGCAGTTTAAGGCATTCTCTGTTTCTTTCAGCAGCTGTCCGTGCTATCAACGTAAATCTTTTGCTGAATGTTGGTCGATTGTTGATAAACATGCTGTTGATATTAAGGGATTTGAAGGTAGATAGTTCTTAGCACACGTGGCTTTAGAGCAACAGTGTCAGATAATTGTTGTTGGTTTTTTAATTTATATTTTCCTTATACAGGGTGGGGCATTTAATATGTTTTCTGGAAATATTTCGGAAAGAAAGCATTTTAACAAACAATAACCTATATAAAAAATAATCGTACAGTAGGGGGCTACAATTATGTGATATTGGTTTTTTCACAGGTGGCGCTGTTGTTGTTACAACAAGGTCAACTTAATTCTTTTAAATGGGATCCCCTATTCTTTTTTTTTTAAGATTCCGATTCCTCATGATAAAATAAAAATAGTTTGCTTAACTCACTTTTCTGTTAGCCTCACAGATGGCGCTGTAATCGCGAAAAATGATAATTCGTTTGAATATTCGCGTTTTTTGGGTATAATTTTAATTATTGTTTAAATAATTACATGTAATTTTCATTCTGTAAACATGGAAGGTAATTTTAAAGGATAATGACAAAATTGATTTTTTAAATGCTTTTTCTTACTTATTTGCAGCCATGTCGACAGTAGGTGCTCAAAAAGGTGACCATTTACTTCCAGACATTTTCTGACCCTTTGCAGAAATGATGCCTGAACAGCTCGAAGTGTGTCTCTGCTGATGTTAGCGCAAGCATCACGAATGCGCTGCTTCATGTTATCTGGCGTTGTTGGTATTTCCGCATAACATTTTTCCTTCAGCATTCCCCAAAGGAAGAAATCTGGCGCAGTCAGGTCCGGAGAACGTGCCGGCCAAAGCAGTGGTCCCCCACGACCAATCCATTTGTTCGGAAATCGGCGATTTAAAATATCGCGGACTTCATGCGCAAAATGTGCGGGCAGCCATTATGTTGATACCACATTGTTAGGCGGTCCTGTAGAGGGACATCTTCCAGCAAAACTGGGAGCTCAGTTATCAAAAATCGGCTGTACTTTTCGGCATTAAGGTTTCCGTCGATAAAGTAAGGACCGATCAGATGATCTCCCATAACACCGCACCAAACATTGACGCTCCATGGTCGTTGATGACCCACTTGACGTATCCAATGTGGATTTTCTTCAGCCCAATAGTGCATGTTATGGCGGTTGACGTGGCCACGATTGGTGAAACTTGCTTCGTCCGAGAAAAGGATCTTTGAAACGAAGTCACGGTTGTTGTCCACTTCTTACAGAACCCAGTTGCAAAAGTTCACTCGATTTTGGAAGTCTTCCCCATGAAGTTCCTGATACAATGACACGTGATACGGATGGAATTTATGCCGGTGGAGAATTCGCAGGATACTTCTTCTGGAAATTTCTGACATCCGTTCAAGTTGTCGAGAACTTATGTGTGGATTGACTTCGTCTGTGACCGATCGTCCTCGAGCTCTGCTTCGTTTCACGCTGCCAGTACTCATAAATAAGTTGACAGTCCGACGAATAGTCATGGGACTTGGATGATGCAGATCCAGATACCGCTCAGCGTATAAAGCACACGCAGCGATAGCATTGCGACCAGCTTCACCGTACACAAGAACCATTTCAACTTTTTCCGCAATTGTAAGTCGCACCATTCTGATGGAGCTACCGTCAAATCAAAATTACGATTAATTGCCAAACTTGTCCGGCGTCGTATTTTGATGTTCCAAGCCTTGTCATATCCTTTAAAATTACCTTCCATTACAGCGCCATCTGTGAGGCTAACAGAAAAGTGAGTTAAGCAAACTATTTTTTTTTTTCATGAGGAATCGGAATCTTCAAAAAAAAAAAAAAAAAAAAAAAAAAAAAAAAAAAAAAAAAAAAAAAAAATAGGGGTTCCCATTTAAAAAAATTAAGTTGACCTTGTTGTAACAACAACAGCGCCACCTGTGAAAAAACCAAAATCACATAATTGTAACCCCCTACTGTACGATTATTTTTTATATAGGTTATTGTTTATTAAAATGCTTTCTTTCCGAAATATTTCCAGAAAACATATTAAATGCCCCACCCTGTATATTTTTGATGCGCCTAACAATAAATATTTCCCTGGTTTTTGACGGGCGTTTGGACTAGTTGTTTACATTAAGCGGTACATAATTCTCGAGACATCGTTGACTAGATTTTCGCGCCATGAGTAAGGAAATTTTCATTTCCCAGAACAAGCATGAGCTAGGGATTGAGAGTTTCTAAAATTCTGATATACGTAATGTGAATTCACGTAACGTTAGCGTTTGTTGATTTCAAAATACTTTCCGCTTTTCGTAATTCCTGTTTTCCATGGATCATGATCATGACATCTATATTTCTGCTGAAATTTGTAAGTCATTTCACAAGCACACATTTTTATAACCAATGATTTGATAATTGCGCAAGCATAATCTGGACGATCTACAATTCCATAAGTTTTGAAGTATTGCTATCAGAAAATTTAGTTCAACTGCTAATAAGACCTCAACGATTGGATATCATTTCGTCTTGATATATAACGCAAATTTCATAAAAATTCTATGTATTTATAAAAAAAGACTGTAGATAAATGTTTAACAACATTGTAACAATACTTTTATAAATTATATCAAAGAAGCTTATTCGAAAACTAGAACGCCAGAATAATATCTGCATATTATGTCTGTTCTTCGTTTTGTATGATTTTTCAGACGAATTTGGTTAACTTAACATGACCATAAAAAAATTTCGACTTAACACATTATGCAGAAATTTAATTAAAGGATTGTGTTTTGTAGCTAGCAATTTATTCAGTAATTAGCATTATCCCGTTCCTTCGACCGCGCAAACATAGTAGTGTGGAGTAACTCGTTTGCCTGTTTTTTTTCGAATAGCAATTATTGTCTGACAGAAGAATAAAGAACCTAAATATTTATAAAGTTATGTGAAAGTAACTCATTTAATGCTAAGGGAAAATATTCTTCATAAATATTATTCTAACACACGGAGAACATAATGTAATACAGAAAAATAAATAAATTAACTAATCTAATGCTAGTAAAGCCTCGCAAAAAGTAGGTATTTCAATAGGAAATGATATAAAAAATCTAAATTAATGCGATAAAAGTTGCAGCGATAATATTAAACAGAAAGTTTGATTAGGACTCAATGTAAGGATTGTAATGTAACATTGTTGTAAAACTTTACAGTAAATATCACAGTTTATTGGAGATTAAATCATTGATTTATATTGTCTTATATTTTAATGTACCATGTTTCAGAAAACTGAAGATATAAATAACTAAACGTACTCAATACAAAGAATGCAAAAATTTAAGAGTTTGCGTGGGGCGTAGTGTGATCTTTGAAGGGTTACTTTTGAGTTAAAAATGTATGATTTATGTTATTGTTAGACGCAGTGTGATCAGTGACGCTTACCTGTTCGGGGTACGAACAGCTAGTCATTTCTTATTTCATTCCTCGCTTACATTGAGTGATAAGATATTAAGGTTGACTATTGGCTTTAAACTGTGAATCCCCCAACCAAATAGCTTTTAGTCTTTGCGTTATACGGCAACAAAGAGACAGACAGACATAGGTCGCTTATCGATTCAAACAATTGGAAACACGTATACTTGTTAGTTAGCTACAATTTAGACCTGATTAATCACGCTCTCTGCTTTGCTAGAGTTTAAAAATTAATTATGATTTACGTTTAAGATATGGTACATAGTTAAGTGATGTAAGCTGAATATTTTGTTTATGGTAAATGGTACTTTAGAAACATCAACTCAGTGGAAATACCCAAAAGTGTTTTGAAAGATTAATCAAATTTATCGAAGAACGAATAAAACATTTGCATAAACGTCTGAATGGAAGAGGGAGAAATAAACGAGTAAATATGACTAAGAATTGCTTCACTTCCACTTGACTGGAACGTATTCGGATGACTGGCCGTTGTGTCCACCAAACGAATTAATGGTCTAAAAACGCATTGCTGGCTAAAAGCTGACATTTAATATTTGAACGAATAAGCGGCAGAATTATTGAAACCGCGTTACACTGCGGCTACGCGAATGAATAATTAATCGTTTTATGGGCTGTGAAAGTAAAATGAATTATTTGTTGTTTCCATTCGTCGGTAATGTGGGTTTCACATCATATCAACGAAATATCTGTAAAATAAAATTACTCTCATATCATATAATGTATTGGGCAGCTAGAAAGAGTTGGCCCAAAAGCATCATTTTTTTATTTCTTTGAATATTTTATCACTGCTCAATCGCGTTTCTTAAATTTTAGGCCTTCTTGTTTTTAGAAAGAATATTGTTATTATTAATGTAACTATAAAAACTGCGATAATGCTTACTTTTCGTGGCAATTTCCCATCATCCCTAATGATATACAAACTATTTTATTGTAAATGTTCGTATTACTTGAGATGTATTGTTCAGAACCTGACTTATTAAATTATTACTGTCCGTAATCCCATCACCTACATATGAAAATATTCTATCTCTATTATGCCCGAAATGAGTTGTTGATTATGGTTGCTACATAATATTCCAGCACTCTCTTAATCCTTCTTCTAGTACTCGAAAACATTGCTCGTGAATCACAGGACATTTTGAGTATATTTTACTATAATTACTGTTCTCCTTTGCACCCCTTCAACGTCTTTATACGATAACCGTAATACTAAAATCTATATATATAAAGATTAATGTATGTTTGTTTGTTTGTTAGTTTGTTTGTTCTTCATACAAGTTCACAGTTTTCATCCGACCTCGATGAAACTTTGCACACTTATCCTTTGAAACAAGGAAAAAATACTGTCTACATTTGGTTGAAAAATTATCTGTATAAATAACACATGTTGTCTCATAATTTCGAAATACTACTGAACGGTGATAGACAGAGGCGTTGGATATTGAGGTCTCTCTACTGGTTTTCCGTGTAGCGGTCATGTAGCTCAGTGGCTAAAGCGCTTGCTTACTAATGTTTAGGTAGTGGTCTCCGGTTCATATCTCCGTGGAGGCTAAGATTTAAAAAAATTGTTTTTGATCGTAAAAGTCACTCCTGGGCCGTCGGTTATTCGGATTGAATGTTACACTGTAGATATTACAAAGTTAGGAGTGCAATGCGAGGCAAATCATAGGTAGTCTTGCAATGTAGGTGTACACTTTTTTACGTTATATTGATCCCTAAGGGGTTGTTCGCAGTCAGTGTGTGTGTGTGAACCGCAGTAATAATACTATAAATACGGAAGTAAGAGCTCTGTCTTTTTGTTACGTTTTGACGACTAAATGGCTATATCCATACTGATGGAATTTGACAAGAAAATCTGTATGAAGGGCACAGGACATTTTTTCCAGTATGATTAACAGTTGTACTCACAAAATTTTGAGACCTTATCGAATGGTGACAGAAATATGTTGGAAATTGATTCTCTTCAAGAGACAGGTTCGATGGTACAGTGATATAGTGATAGCTTTCCTGTCATATTATGCCGACTCGGTGTTGTTTGGGACCAACCCTTTGTTACCAACAACTTACTTTATTCAATTCTGGCAAAAAAATTCTTAATCCTCGCGTACGAAGTCGCGGGTACGAGCTAGTCCTAAATACATGCAGAGATAGAAAGATCATCTAAGAAATGTCTCTCTTTTTGGTTATGGGTTTGGGCCTCGTCAACGTCGAGGTCATTAGGGGCGGGAAAGGACTGGTGGCAAGTAATTGTAAGGAATTCGGCCATGGCCTATTGAATGAAGCACCCCGGCACTCACCGTGACTTGGGGAAACTATGGAAAACCCAAATCTGGCTGCCTGGACAGGGATAATAATATGTCCTCTGACCTACTGAGATTATCAAACAACATTTACATACCTCTAGTCTACATCTGTCATTGTGACTTTGATTACTACTATAGGTTTCATGTAAGCCTAGGCGAATGTAACACATATGGTAATACTGCCTTTACTGACCAGCATCCAAGGGGTGATGCATGTTTCGAGCAGTCGCTCGCCTGGAAGATAGCGTTTCCGAACTCTTATCATCAACCTGGGTAAGAAGAAACGTTATTCATGGGACCAGGCGACAGCTTCCCATTGATTCCAGGTCTAATCTCGATGTTGTCGTACCCTCTGCAATCATAATTGGGAAGGTGTGCACTAACACACTTGTACCTGCACCAGCATTGTACTCTGCCGTCAGATCTGCCACAGATCACACCTAATCCTGCTTTACAGAGCTGGCAAGCCTACGACCAACACGTTCTGTGATGAGCCGTGGACGTCCGTCACCTTATCCCCTACTCGAGGTACAACCGTTCTTCAACAACTCTCCTCAGGTGCTCACTAAAGTAGAACGCGAACAGCCTCTCCGTTTCCGAGATGCTCGTTCCCAAGATCCGTGTCATAACAATCTACTCGATGCCAAGATCACTTAAGTCAGTGGATATCCTCATTTGCAACACGTATCGTCGCTAGAATGTTTCCCCTTGTTTCTCTGCTCCGCTTATCTACTTTCCTGGCAGCATGACGTACTTGCAACATTACCAGAAGACACTCAATCGAGGTGACCAGTTGTCATAATGTTTGGGAGTTGTATTGTCTCATCAGATAAAATCGGAATTCCATTAATAACAAACGAGTTTAGAGTAATATTTTAAATATCCAATTTTATTTCATGATCGCGTTAAGCGAAATCTATTACAGCAGCACAGAATTTCCGATATATTACAAGCAGATGGTCCTGGTATACTACAATGTATAATGCAAGTTTTATTGTTACCATTAAGTATGTTAACTTGGGGTCTGTAGATTATTTTCAGCTATAAACCACTTTACAATATTCAGATCAAACTAGTTATAATGCATGCCAGACACGTCTCTCCCGTACCATCCAGTGTTTGATATGAAATTTTGTAAGTAATCATTCCCAGAACAATAAATTACGTATATATACTCTAGACTGATAGTTTTTCGAACTGATTTTACTGTAGTATTTGTGTTTCTATTTACTACGTTTTATAGTTTATATTTTTTTCCGCACTTTCATATTGGTAACCAAAAATTACTTTCTTTGCAGTTATAGCTGTCCTGATAGTTGAACAACATAAACAATTTTTTTTCCTTATGTGCTCTTTGGCCAGGAGATTCCTGAGGAGGCAGTTCGGCCGCCTAGTGACAGAGTTTTAAGTGCGCGCGTCTTCCGTCTCTGGCTTGAACACTACACTAGTGCAGGAAGTGAAGTGTTTCCATCTGTTTTCGAAGCGCGTAAATATATTCTGCACCTGAGTACTTTTCATTTGTGAAATGTGTAGTTATTGAGGGGAAGTTCTGGGACCGCCTCAGCATTTGTCTTGATGACTGGGGTAACTTGCCTACCTTTTTAGCAGAAGAATATTAAAAACGTATTTGAAATTGCTGCTTTGTTTTATTAATTCTGGAGGACTAGTAGCAGAGAATGCGGTCACATTCTCTTTATAATTATTTGATATATTAATTTCAGTTGTGACTTTTCTGGTTGTCCGTTAGACCGACTGTGACTAGCCTGTAACACGTTGAGTAAATAAGCTGGAGACTTCAAATTCGAATATGTTAATATTTTGTCGCAACAAAAGTGAATGCCATATTTAGAAGATTGTAAGATCATATTTTAGGAGACCAAATAAATAATTTTTTTTATTGATTACAAAATGTTACGTATAGATCTTTAAAGGTCGTTGTTTTAATTTTCTTTCGTTTAAGAATTAAGAAGTAAGCAGCTGTATTCGATTTTAGATAATTTTTCTCAGGGTCTATCTCTAAAATGGTATTACCTGGGTAATTGATATTTGTCGTCAATATTGTTCTTATCCTGTATTTAAAAGAAAATTACCTTCTTCCAATACAGTTTAGAATTTTCGAACAAAAACAATAAAAGTTTTTATTTAGAGATAATCTTACCATGTGCTAATACAGTTGGGAGTTCGGATGTTCAATGCTCATTAATTATTATTATTTTTATTATTATTTTTTATTATTAATTATTATTTTTTTTACTGCTTAACGTCTCTCAACAGCGAGGTCTTTAGAGACGGGAAAGGAAGACGGAAGAGACGGAATAGGAAGGAATTCGACCATGGCCTTTTGAAGGAAGCATCCCGGCATTTGCCTGGAGTGATTTGGGAAACCATGGAAAACCCAAATCTGGATACCCGGATAGGGATTCAGGCAATGATTTTTTTTTATCAAGCAACTTTAAAATTAGTAGACTACGGATCCTAATTGGCTGAAGCTCGACTCATAAATGACTGGTTATTTTTTACTAGTAAATGCATTTCACTCTAGTTTATCTGTGGCGTATTTTACTGTATGAGATACACAAAAGATCTTAAGACTGGGATCAAAGCACGTTAAAAAGCAGAAGACTTCGAGGACAATGTTGGCGAGCCTTACTAGCTGGCGTCCATTGTTCTGGGTGGCGGGTGGAATGTTGGGTAGACAGAGCTGGTCTGTTTGCTGGACGCACCGCGCCGCTGTTTGCGCCCTGATTGGTCGGCCATTGTGAGGCGGTTTGGGGGAACAGTCAAGCGGACACTGAACGCGTCGCTTCTTTGTTGCCGAAACGAGCGACCTCACACTAAACGCACAGCAACGACCATTCAGAGCAGTTCTATACGTTTGATTCAATTAAGGCAATCTCTCTCATTTTCTGTCAAACCAAAACGCACAGAGCTACTGCATTAATTACACTCACGATAAAGGCTGTTGTTTATGTTTACAAACATTAAGTAACTATGTATCCTTCTCTTCTTCAGATAAATACACAGTCGTTTTTAGTTTAGAGAATTTCTGGTTTCAAAACATAATTGTTACTTTAACACAAATTTTTTTAGTAAGTATATATATATATATATATATAAGTGTGTGTGTGTGTATTTACTTCATTCACATTTCTAGTGGGTATATCGGCAATAATTGTTTCCTGAAAAATATATCTTATGGGCCATAGTGTAACGGTATAACACAAAAGCAATACTACTTCACAGAATTAAATAATCACAGTATAAATTAATGCGAACATATACAACTATGTCACAGCGAAAACTAATTTTTATGTTCGCTATTAATGCTCAAAATTAACCTCATCTCAAAGAAAATAACATTCTGTTCAGCAGTGACTTAGCAAACAAAATCACGTCTCCATCAACGTTTGTCATCAATTTTGTGTGAGAACTGTGCCACTAAATTGTAAAACGATTGGAAATGTCAAGCACAACAGGTCAGGCATGTGTTTACCTCATCTTAAAGAAACTAACAAAACAGACTACCCTAATTGAAAGTACTTGCTGTTACCATCACAGCAATGTATGCAGTCATCGGGAATCGAAGGAAAAAGATATATAATGAAGAATTCATCCATTTCAGCAGTATTTAAAACTAATCACGGATGTTTTTAGAGATATCACTTTCCCAGTCTACTCTATTACAAAGACCGAATCCGGAGGGTGAGCGGTAATGCTCAAGCCTTACATTTTGGAGAACGTGTGTTTAAATTACTGTCCAGCCATCTTGATTTCGTTTTTACATGAATTCTCGAAGTCACTCCAAGCCAATACTGGGATGGTTCCTCCAAACGTACATGGCAGAATACGTTTTTTTTTTTTGTCTAAGTACCCTCTCTCCTTAAAAATCTAGACGTTGTCTAGGGATAAATCCTAAAGGGACAAAGAGAAACACTCCGAAGATTCAGAAATATGTTAACAAAAATCTACAATATTCATTTAGCCCGTCACGAATTATGTTTGCTGCTGAATTTGAAAGAAG
This sequence comes from Vandiemenella viatica, assembly GCA_031002005.1. Taxonomy (NCBI): domain Eukaryota; kingdom Metazoa; phylum Arthropoda; class Insecta; order Orthoptera; family Morabidae; genus Vandiemenella; species Vandiemenella viatica. The sequence continues at coordinate 53,047,648 of JARYHS010009186.1, forward strand.
GTAACTGTCAACCATTTTCATTACATTCAGCTAATATTTTAGTTATGCTCTGCTGGGCTGTCAACATTTAATTTTTTTTCCTGAAACTCGGAAAATCTATATTTGGAACGTTTTAGGCGGGACGAAATCCATCGGCAGTATTTTTTTTTATCATCATAACATTTTAATAAGAGTAATAAGAATTTCTTCATGGGTTTTGTTGATGTTCTGTTGCAGATATTGCTGAATCGTATCACTTCAAAAAATTCCCCAAACTGAGGTCACTAGAAATCAAAGATTTAGTTTAAAGGCATACTTTGAGACATCGAATGAGAACTGCTGGTTATGCGACAGCAGTTTGAAACTGCCAACCCAGACATAAACAAGTGTACCGTTTTTTCCTGAACAGATACATGTCTATGCCGTTTAAGAATGAAAAACTTCATGGTTGAGAATTTTGTTTTAGGCTGACACTATCTTAGCCTCAGTTAACATTAACGTGGAAAACAGTAGATATGCAGCGAAAGATCCACCAATCAGAATGGTTCCATGAGAAACATTTATGTTAGTAATAATTAATATATCCTCACACTCTGTGTAAAAAGAATACAGTTCTTGAAACTACTGAAATTAAAAATTAATAAATCCAGATATTAACTAAAATTATCAATCTGTGTAATTGTTTAGTATTCCGACTGGCTCGAAGAGCTGAACTTGCTAACGAGTAATGAAGCAACCCAAGTCAGGTAAGTGAGACATAACTCGCAGCATTACGCAGGGTTGTTGTAAGTAACATGGTGGCGTGGCTGGTAATATGCTAACAGCACGAGGTCGCGGTGCGTCAAGCTGTTTAGGCTGACGAGTAAACTGCTCCAGTTGCAGTCGTAATGAGACGAGCGTGGCGTGACGAAATGACGCCCTCTAATGCGAGACCTGAGTGACGTATTAAACAGTAGTAACTGTAGCCCTCTGGCTGTGCTCAGTCTCACTACACGGTATCATATGCACACAGAATTATTACCAGGTACCTATGTGTAAACGTACACTGATGGCAGTGGTATGTTTAATATGGTGTTAATCTACATCTACATCTATACTCTGCAATTCACAATTACTGTGGGTGGCAGAGGGTGCTAAGCACCAATCCTATTTTAGAGTATTCCAATCCCGAATAGAACGAGGAAAGAAAGAATACATAAATGTATCAGTACGGCATCTTATCTCTGGAATCTTATCCCTTCTGTCATTGCGACCTAAATAGGTTGGCGGAAGAAGTATTTCGTTGCACTCGTAAATTAGAGATTTTTCGCATGTTCTCCAATAAATTTAAACGAAAACGACGTCGTCTGTCCGCCAAACAATCCCAGCCTGACCCACGTATCAGCTCTGTGACACATAAGGACTGTAACTAGCGGTCACAAATCGAGCGGCTCTCCTCTGTACTTTCTCTAACGTGTCAATCAATCCCTTGCGATACGGATCCCAAATTGCACAACAGTATTCCAAATGCGGACGCACTAGTGTTTTGTACGCTATTTCCTTTGTATGAGCATTGCAGCTTCTCAAAATACGACCTATAAAACGTAGTTTAGAATTAGCTTTGCCTACGACGGAAGTTATGTGCAAGTCCCATTTCATGTTGCTTTGTACTGTTACGCCTAGATACTTCAGGGAATCGACCGTGTCAACAGCTGAATTGTTAACTTTGTACTCGTGAGCAAACGGGGTCTTTTTATTACTTATTTGCATTGCCTTGCACTTTTTACAGTTAAGTGTAAGCTGCCATTTACGGCACCATTCCGAAATAACATCCAGATCGCGCTGTATTTCTAAGCAATCGTCAGAGCACCCCACTTCCCTATAAATAAGTGCATCATCAGCAAAAAATCGCATCCTGCAATTAACGTAGTCACCGAGATCGTTTATAAAAATTAAGAAAAGAAATGGTCCTATTACACTTCCTTGAGGAACGCCCGAAGTAACATCTAGCTTTGAAGAGGCTTCCCCGTCAACAACGACATACTGCGACCGACCAGTTAGAAAATCGCGTATCCATTCGCAGATCTGATCAGATATACCGTACGCTCGAATCTTCGATAAAAGGCGGTTATGTGATACAGAGTCAAAAGCCTTCTGGAAATCCAAGAAAATAGCATCAACTTGTGATCCTGTATCGATAACCTTCATTACGTCATGCGAAAATAGAGCCAGTTGTGTTTCACACGAATGGTTCTTACGAAATCCGTGTTGGTTTGCTGTAAGTAACTCGTTTTCATCCAGAAACTTCATAACGTTAGAGCATATGACATGCTCCAGAATTCTACTGCAGACAGATGTTAGAGATATGGGTCGATAATTCTTAGGATCTCTCCGATCACCTTTCTTGAAAACGGGAATCACCTGCGCTATTTTCCAATACGTCGCTATGTTGAACATGGCTAGGTACGACAGGGATCAGCCTAAATCCTTACCTTTGTTCCGGATTACTAATTTCCACAGTTTTTTCCGCAATTAAATATATGAATTTTTCGGTGCTTATTACAAAAGAAATACATGTTTCTAAAACAGAATACTGTAACAAGCGTAATAGATCCGCAGTTTGCATGCAGTTCACGGAATTGAATTTTGAACCTCAGAGTAATATCCTTTAATTGCTTGCACTTGTATTTATTTATATTATTATTATTATTATATGCAATTGGACCCTGTCGGATCACGCAAAGCCTTAACGATTTAGTTTTTTAAGTTTCCAGATAGCTTTCACTTTTTCTCCGTGGATTCTTTTCCTTTCTTCAGTCCACTTCGTCCCCGGTCTCTTAATGACTTTATTCTCTGGCAATACTTCCCATTTGTTAATTTTTTTCTCTGGTTGTTTGTCTGTCTATGATTTCTGATGAGTTTATGTGGGCTTTTTCGAGGTCTTTTTTGATTTTCTGGACCCACGGAATAGTTTTTTAGCTGTTCTATGTACGTCAAAATTTTATGAATCAGTCTTGTTGCTGGGAATATGTGGATATGTCAACAAAATCTTAATCTTCGTTTCCTGATGTCTGCCGCGAGGTTTGATAGGGTTTCTGTTGTTTTCCGAGATTTAAGTCTATATTCGTCATCTGTTTTTTCTGGGCCAAGAATCTTTATTATAATTTTGCGTTGTTTTTTCAAAATGCCTACAGGTCACGTTTCCTGGCGTACAGGACTTCAGGTTTGATAACTGTGTTAAAATGGCTGACTTTTGTCCATATATACAAAACTTTCTTTGCTATTTCCTCTCCTCCTGTGGGTTCGATGATTTCTCCCAGATACTTGAAATGTGGGACTCTCTTAATTTGTCCATATTTTGTGACCAAATTTTGAATGTGGAGTTTAGAGGAGATGAACTTGGTGTGTGTGCACAATAACCCTATACTAATATTAATGGAGGATTAGGCCAATATACGGTGTTTAACAACATGTATCTAGTATTTAACATCGATTATCTATGGTTATAGATATGGATGGCTATGGATATTTACAGAAATTTAACCTTATTTGGTGTGGTTATGCATGAATACGTTTATACGTCTTAGACATGTTAAAACATTAGTACTGCTATAGAGTGGAGAAGAAATCGTTCTTGGAATCATAAGTGCTAGTTTTTAAATATTGTATGGTGACAAAAGTCAGCTGGGGAAGGTACAATAAACAACTGGTTGGAAGAGATTTCAAAGAGCAGTATCTATTGGAGTGGATGATGAGGGGATGCGACAGGGAAGTGAATTGGGATATAAAATTTTGGTCAAGCTATGCCTGAGTTTGGTGGGTTACTATCGTAACGGCCTTATGAGAGGTTTTTCATTGGCTGCGCATTTCGCTCCTATTGCAGCCACCTTAGTCTAACCCGGTAATCCTATCGGATATAGGGGACTTTCGAGTTTAAGTGGAATTACAAATACGGAAGATTACTTCTCATTACACACCAAGGTGTGCCAGAGGTGAAGGTAGGGTTAAAGCCATTTTAAAATCCCCGCCGAGACAGAGATTCGAACAGGGGACGTTTCGATATCCAGTCAGACGCCATAGCAACTGAGAAACAAGCCCGCTTGGTGGGTTATAAAGATCACGGCTATCAAATTCAGGCGTCTTAGGATCTGCAAGGAGGGAAACTAAATATGTATTTGGAATTCACCGCAGCATGTAACTCGATGAAGAAACACGATTGTGGTTTATTGATGTCAAGAGTCTGGTGATGATAGTGATGTGTTTGTACGAGACGTATATCGGCGATGACTCTTAGGAAGATACTGAATAAGTGACAGTATGCTGATATCCAGTCATTATACCAAACATGTTCGATGCCTGATATTGTAACGTGACGTTATCACGCCACGCTACAATTTATATTTTTATTAAGTTGTGTTTAATTTAAATTTATTCAGATTAAAATTAATTAAAATTGATCTCGGGCAGCCCAAAATTGTATATAATTAAATGAATATGCAAGGGTATTTCATTTGAGAAGGCTCAGGAAAATGTTGTGAGCATAAGATTTGTTTAAGCGAAAGATCGCATATCTGAGGCTGGGGACGGAGTGAAACTGTAAATTCCCAGTGAACGGACACAATGGACCGCCTCGCTGTCGCCACCTCCAAGGCCAGTCAGTAACCCCAACGGTTCGCACAGCAAACCGGTGAAGGTCAACCTTTCCCCCACCCCCAACAAGCATGGACGCGGAGGGGACGCTAGCGAAAATGCCGCGAATCTGAGTGTGCCACGATACCACGTGATTTCCAACCTGCCTATGAAATCATCGGTAGGGGTCTTCACAAGTTGATTCAGGGTGTATTTCTTTCTGCCCGCCATGTTCCTACGCGGGAGAGGGACGCCATCGCCTTCCGAAGACGAAGGACTTACTTCTGCCCAGACCACGGGGCAGAGAAGACGAAGTGACTTCTTGCTGGACCACGGTCCAGGGCAGTCGATCGAACTTCTGTCCAGACCACGGTGCAGAGTGGTCGATCCGACTTCTTGCCAGGCCAGAACTGTTGTGCTTGGTCAGTACAGTGACCTGCCTATGATCACTGGCTGGTGATCTTTCTATCGCGCTGGGCTGATAGCGCGAAGGACTTCAGTGTTGCTGCCTACGCTAGGTAAAGTGTTAACGCCAGGTCTTGCATCGTTGTGTTCTTATGAGACTGCGAATGACCCGTAAGCGACTTGAGGAAGAGATTTGTGTTCTTTGAGCAAATTTAGACCCTGAGCTAGCCGGCATTTTGTTGAACATTGTGGGAACCTTTGCATATAGCGAGTTCCTTGTTTTTCTCATTGTTACTTGACGGCGCCCGAGACGCATGTTCATTTCATGTATTCATTTTGATAGCTGACTGTTTTTCTAGTTGTAGCGTATTGTGAACATTTGTTCCCGCTTACTAACTTTAACTTCGTCAGAAGATTTTCAATTAAAGTAAAATTCATATGATTGTTTGCTTGAATGAATCGGCCAGTTGTAATCGCTAGGCTTGCATTGATATGTTAGTGATTATTGTGTTAATGGTAACATTAAATATGCCTAGCGGTGTAGTAGCCAAACGAAGTACAATAAATTATTTATGTCAGTTGTCTTTGTGACCTGGCTAATGATTCTTGCTAACCAATTATTAATTTTTAATTAATTTTATATAAATATAATAATTTAAAAAATCCCCCCCCCCCACTTCTCCATCCCACCACAAAAACAAATCTTATGCTCACAACATTTTCCTGAGCCTTCTCAAATGAAATACCCTTGCATATTCATTTAATTATATACAATTTTGGGCTGCCCGAGATCAATTTTAATTAATTTTAATCTGAATAAATTTAAATTAAACACAACTTAATAAAAATATAAATTGTAGCGTGGCGTGATAACGTCACGTTACAATATGTACTAACTATTAATTCGAAAATCATAGTAAACCGTTTACTTGTGCTACTGTATTTAGTGATGTAGTAATCCTGATGTTTCTGCCCCATCCATACTCTGTAAGGGGTAATAATCCACAATGCACGTGCTGCAGCTCCATAGAGATATCTAGATGTTTACGTGAGTTGTGTGTGTATTACACTTTCAGTATCTGTGAAATATGAGAAGTTTGCTAGTGCCCTCAAGCTAAGTTGCTGCTTGTGCTCTGGTGCAGATAACAACAATAATAATCGTGGAAGCAATTAAATTGCTGCCATTAATTGTGTGAGAAATGCGTTCCCAATCTTCGTTTAAAACTGTTCTGTTTCAAAATGCAGTGCGTACCAAAAATTTAACTGACATACGTGATTTTCCAATGAAAGTACTAGTATCATTTTTTATAAAATATCGCCTGTAAGCAAGAAACAAATATTTCGTTACGACAATTATCCTATATTAAAATGAATAACCTCACTGCACAGTTTTGCTCTAAAAATAACGAAAAAAAATGTAAGATTTTATATCTGTTCTGCTGACTAATTTCACTACAGCAAAAGGATTTCCGTATGTTCTATGGTATTGTTTCAATTACAAGGCATACCAGTGACAGCCAGGAATTTAAAGTGGAAAAAAAATGTATTTAGAATGCTGCTTTTGTTCCGCAGCTGGAGGCTTTGACTGTCAGCGTTAAATTATGAATCCTTGGCTCTTGGGATGGGTAGGAGGTATTCTATTCATCTATCAACGCCCTAAACATCTCCATGTTTTACTCTAAAGTAATGAAATTCCTCTATACTCGTAAACTTTAAATTAATTTATTTGAATGCGGTTTTTAGATTGCTAAACTCAGAGCAAAAATTTAAATATGAGGCAGTTTGTAACACTTCTTGTTTTAAAGAATAATATTATAGTTATATAAAAAATTTAAGACAGATAGAAATTTCTTTCCAATAAATAATCGAATATATTCTTTATTCAGATCGTTACCATTTACAAATATTCTTGGGATATCAATGATATTATTCCATAATAAATTAATTTTCTTCAATTATTACCAAATTTCAGCGTTCATATTTCGACATGAAAATACTTTTCGTGTAAAATTACAAATCAGTGGCATCAGGAACGATTGTTTTTTATGCTATAACATCGCCTACATTTGGAAGCATGCAGTATCCAGATAAAATCGTGCTAATTATTCGGAAATTATTAATCTGAAGTTATGAAATAGCATTCAGATCTAAAAAACCATTCAATAATTGTTTTAAAAAGACAAGAAGAACTAACCGTTAGGGAAAAAACTTTAAATTTAAATATTATTTTTTTATGCTACAAAACGGCAAACTGGAAACATAAAATAATTTATTTATACCACATTTCGCATTACTCTACGTAATTACGTATTTAAAAGGAAAAACTGATTACTCTGGTCAAGCACAGATGCAAATCTTAATTTTTTTTGATTGGTTACTAACTAATTCCTTCCAATTCCTTTCCCAAGTATTTTCCCTCCTCTAATGATAACGTTGGCGACGGGGCCTACTGAATGGAGCTATACCATCACTGCTTGCGTCTAAAGACAGTGGTTAAAGATAGGTTACTCGGTCACTCGGCACATGCGAGATCAAATAAAAAAATATAAGGCTTCGAAATATTTGAAGGGAACTGGAAACCATTACCACTTTAAAATATGTCTGCTTACAAATTAACGCAAATTTCTCGGTAATCTTTACACTGTTGTCATCATTGCAGTAATATCTCAATGTAATTGTAATACAACTCGCATTTTTGTTTCAACGTCGCTTTCACGTGCAGGAAATGTAATAATAATAATAATAAAAACGCGATGTAATCATGTTAGAAGAATAGGGATTCTAACAAAATACAAAATAATAATGAATTTGACCAAGAAAGTATGAATAATCTGCGAAATAGGTACGTGTTCTTCAATACGCGCCAAACATATGTCTGACGTATCGTCATTACACGCAAACACTCACAGGGTGACTGCCAAGTTATGCTACCCTTGGAAGGGGAAAAATTCAAAACTACTGCTGGAGAGCATTTAATTATTCTCCACCAAAGAATAATTATCGTAGGGAATAATGAGTGTGTTGTATTTTTCGAAAGTCGTCTCCTTTGATATAATATCTTTTTTCTCGCCATCTATCGAAATAAGTGATGGTTTTAGATTAGTAGTCAAATAAAGATTCTTCTCATAGAAACGTTTCACGGCTAGCTGGAATCATCGTGGCAGCTTCGAAAGGGTGAAACATCGTAGCACATTGAAGCAGCGTGATAATTCCGCAGTTCAGACAACGCACTTGCTCTAAAGTACAGGGCGTTCGCCGGGAAACGCAACCCACTGTTAGCGCTACAAGGAAGAAACTGCTCCCGGCGAGCGAGCGCTCAGTTTCCGGCATTGTTCGACCGTCGGCCGCGGACTATTTCATAATAATTACGCTTCATAAACTTCATAAACTTGTGTGCTAAGCATTTAAATGTGACATAATTCATTAGCTTACCTTATAAAAGATGCTGGAAGTGTTGACCCTCTTGTGTAATGCACATTTCACATCTTCTGAACATATTTCGAGACACACGCTGCCCTAACTGACTTAATGATTATTTTGGGTGACTGTTCTAGTCGAAAAGCGATATCGGCAATTGTCTCCTCTGTGAGAATACGGTTGACCGACAGTCTCTTTTTGTTAAAAAATGAACCCGTTTCTCCTACTTTTTTAACCAGACGCAGAATTGTTGATTTAGCTGGCAGTAAAGCGCCAGGAAATTCGCGACGAAATTTACTGCGACACTTTTTAAACGACTTCTTCTTCACATATGTATCGTAGAGAAATATTCTTTGTTGCAAACTGTAACGTACCATAATTTTACTCACACTCAAACACGGTACAGATTAATAAGAGTATGAATCCCCAAACCAGCCAAACCGCAAAGAAACATTTATTCACAACACTGATTAATAAGAGACTGAAGTCACAAACTATCTACAATGCAAAGAAACCGTTCTTAACAATGTAAGGGTCACTGCACTGCACTGTTGGGGCAGCGGAGGTGTTAAACAGTGCGGTGATTCACGGTGCCGTGTGGCGGAAACTGCTGGCGCGACTGACCGAGCAAGTTGCCGACGGCAACAGACTGGGAGAGTAGCGTTTTCCGGCGAACGCCCTGTACAACCGAATACTCCGGCATTCGCCTGTAGCTTCACGGGTAAACTTCCACAAACGCGCAGCTCCGTGTGTATACAATCTCAAGAGTTCTGACTCAACAAAACACGTGATATGAGGTCCTGCTTACGTGCTACAGACCTCAGATAAACGAACAAACAGCGGAATGAGGGCAATAAGATTACATTTTATTTGGGAACGCAACTGGAATAGTTCTTCTTTCCGACAAAAAAAAAAAAAAAATATACGATTCCAATAAGTTCGTTACCTTTGTCACCTAAGGATTCCTTTTTTCTTTTCTCAAGTATTTACTCCTCGTTAACGACGAGGTTATTAGTGGCTGGAAAAGTCTGGGACCAAGGAACGGGAAGCAATACGATCGTGGCGTTAATTGAATGTACTATTCCAGATTTAGATTGGAGTAATTTTTGGAAAATGTGAAGAAAAGTGTCCAGACGGGATTTTCAATTTTCGTCGTCAATAGTTTGGGGCCAAAGCGTTATCGCTCATCCACTACGCTCGGTAAGTTGGTCTAGTTCTATTCTGTTATAGACGTTTCAGTATCAATTTTCACATGAGTTCTTATAGGCTCAAATAAAGTGAAGTATAACCTCAAATGCTTTGGATTTCTTTGAGGCTCAAAGTGCAAGTTTTTACATGTATACTTACAAAAGAATTAAATTCTCAAAAGTGACACTACATGCAGATGCAAGCTTTTATTCTCAAACGTGTAAATTATTCATCCGTAACACAGGGGAAACTCAGGGATGATTAAAAATAGAAGTAATGGATATCACGATTGGAAGAACATTATAAGACAGGCCCTAATAGTTTAAAATTCGGTAACCATAACTTGGAGCTTCTGGACTCCGAAACAGTTATAATAAACCTGGATAGTAGCAACGCGTGTCGTTTTATGGAAGCAATAGGGAAGCAATAGATTGTACGGAAGCTTTTCTGAAAATATCCCAATTGCCGACACTTAAAATTTTGTTGCAACGGTAATACATAACAGGATGCTGCTTGATTACTCATAACCAGTTAGTGGCATCTTCCAATCAACTATCTTTATAGTATGGATACAACACTAATAATTCAATGTCTAACACAGTTTTGTGAAGCGAGTTGTTACCGTGTCTTGCTCTCTGGGAAATGTCTATTAAACGTCAGCACCCTGCTGTGCTACTCTGGTTGCCTAACCACTATCGATCCGGTTAATAAGCAATATTCCGGAACGCGGTTCACATTCAGTGAGCAAACAAAGCGATCAGCAAATGGATCCTCGCTTGGCATTCAGGCCATAAGATAACATTTTGGGAAAGATTTACCTTCATGGCAGACATGGTAATAACTTTATGAATCTGCAAATAATTCCACTGCACATACGGAGTAATTAAAGCTAAGTACGTTTTTTCCGTTAGTAACACTGTCATAGATATTCATAGGTGTAAGTAGTGATTACCGCAAGCCTATTCCCAGTTAAATTTGTCCTTCTTAGTTCCTCACCCTTACTCTGCTTTCATTAAATTAGTTATGATGACTGCAAAAGGTGGATTAAGACCAGAATGGAAAATTTTTCTATATTGAAAGAACCAATTTAATCGCTATGAAACCATTTTCGTTACATTTCGCATCCATATACATTACGTAGACTAGGGCTGAGATCCTTCGTGTTCCTGGCACCCACTACTTTTTCGGCTCTGATGGCCTCAAAGTGGTCGAGCCGGACAGCCCCAAGCAAAAAAGTTTGTTCCGCTAGATTAACGGTAAAAGTTTTTCTGTCATTCAGGATCTTGGGTAGAATGTTATTTGTTTGAGCAATATAAGAAAAGTGAGTAAAGCATGTAACAAAATATAAAATCTCAAAAAGTTTGGGAAATACATGAGATTTAATTTGATTAAATTAAGATACTTAGAAATATCGTTCTGTCCCGGGAGTAAATAATTTAAAGATTCCAAGTAATGTGTCATGCAGGAACCCCTGTTTCCAGTGATCGAATACATAAATAAAAATAATTTTCTTCATGATGTATAATGATAAAAATGGCACCGAGCGGGGTGGTGTAACGGTTAGCGTTCTCGCCTCGCATTCGTGAGGACGGCGGTTCGAATCCCCGTCCGGGCATCCAGATTTGGGTTTTCCATGGTTTCCCCAAATCACTCCAGGCAAATGCCGGGATGCTTCCTTCAAAAGGCCATGGCCGAATTCCTTCCCATTCCTTGCCCCCATCCTTGCCCCCCATCCTTTCCCGTCTCTAAAGACCTCGATGTTGAAAAGAGACGTAAAGTAGTTACAAAAAAAAATAATAATAAAAAAATGGCGGCAATACGCTGAGAAATAATCAGAAAAACATGATAATTACCAGATTTTTTAATAAATAATAAATTTCAAATCAAATCTGAACACTCCTTGCACTTTTTTGAAATTATGAACGAATGGTGGAAATCGTATGCTGAACAGAGTTACTCTGATGGACAATCAGGAAAAATTGTTGCATGTACTTTGGCTCACTACAGAAAGTCTCAAAGTCAAATTTACTTCTAACTATCCGCAAGGCCTAAGGCAGCTTGATAACCACTACATCATGCAAAATATTGAGTATGTTAATGATTAAGAATCTTAAATATTCATCATTATTTAAGTATAGGTGCTGTTATGATAAATACAAGTGTGTTTAAATTAAGATTGGGAAAATATGGCGTCAATTACCTGCTGGAGAGTCCGATTTGATATTGTATTTGCAGCCCCATTAACTGTAGAAAGAATAGTTTTTATGGAAGGGAAGTGATTGCTTCAAGAACTACTAGCAGAACAGTGTCACACCACAGTAGCTTCTTCATTTCCCAGAAGAGATAGTTGCTAAGTGCGAGATAAGGAGAGCGCGCAAAGTTTTATGGCTTTACCCCTCCCCTCTCGGCTTCCGCTGTAGGTACTTGTAGAGAGAGAGAGAGGCAGTGAAATTAGTACAAGGATATACAAGGCTTTGGTTTTATATCTCGACATTTTTCTTTTAGCTGAAAACAACTGTAATTTATATCAGTCACGAAATGATCAATTGTTTTTGTGCTCTTATATCATTTAAACGGTTTAGTAATTTATAAGTCGAATCTTTCTAATAATGCACGTTGAGATGAACTACTAAAACTATGTGCGAACATTATTATTAGCTATCTTTTACTTCTCATCCTAGCTACGTTTTAGAGCTGTAACATACTCTTCAACATTTACATTGATTTTCCTTCTTTATTTATTTTAATTGGAAAATTTTCTATGTCATAGATACTTCGCTGTGGTAGGTAAGAAACCAGGACCGAGCGTGGTGGTGTAACGGATAGCGTTCTGGCCTCGTATTCGGGAGGACGGTGGTTCGAATCCCCGTCCGGGCATCCAGATTTGGGTTTTCCATGGTTCCCCAAATCACTCCAGGCAAATGCCGGGATGCTTCCTTCAAAAGGCCATGGCCGAAATCCTTCCCATTCCTTGCCCCCCATCCTTTCCCGTCTCTAAAGACCTCGCTGTTAGAGAGACATTAAGCAGATAAAAAAAAAAAGAAAAAAAAAAAAAGAAACCAGTATTCTTTCTGAAGGTTCAAACTAATTTCCCTCAAAATAATCATTGTAAACGAAGTTTAAATTTAATTTCTCGATTTCCTATCTAAACAGAGAGTAAACCACAAGTTTGTCATATAATTGCGAATGAAACATATCATCATGATTATCGTTGTGGACCATCTCTAGTTTTCAGGGTGTGGTTTACGAACCTTCTAGTACTTCTGTTCTGGTTGTAGATGATCGTCTTCCAATGTCTCTTGTTTAGAAAAGTTTCCTTGTCCATAATAGATTCCCATTTCCTACCTCTTCTCTCAATGTTCCCCTTAATTTGGGCTGTCTACCTTCTTCTTGGTCTTAAAACCAGTATTCTTCCCGTTATCTGTTTTCCAAATAAGCTTTTGGTAGTCTTGAACTCTTCAGTCTTTTAACATGCCCAAACTGTTAAAGTCTAGATGACCTAAGACTCTCTTCAATGGATTCCTTTAAATCTAGGTATGATTTAATCTCATCATTCTTTTTATGATCAAGATCTTGCAAAGGTCCTTTGATGTTAGTGTTAATGTTTCCAGAGCATATGTGAGAAAAAAGAATGAGATATGATTTGTACAAGGCGAAGTTTGTTCCGGAAACTTTCATGTCCCATAGTAAGCCCCGCATGATACTGTAAAAGTTGTCCCGTTTGGTTACTCTATTCATTATTTCTAATTCATCTCTATAATTACTAGCCATTATGATTCCCAGGTATCTGAATTGTGCAAAAACTTCAACCTGATGGCGTTGTAATTTTATGTAGCTTCTGGATTCTTCGGCTAGTTTTCAATGCTACAGTTTTTGTTGGGTTCACTTTCATTTCATATTATTCCACATATTCTGTATATTTTGTATTCCTTCTTCAGTTTCATCCCATATTGCCACATCATGCGCAAACACCAACGCCTGTAGATTTCTATTGCTTGCTATCTTTAGTTGTTTTAAGCTGTTTTTCATCACCGCTATAAATAGAAGAGGTGATAGGACATAATCCTTGTATTATTTTGCAGTAAACTGATTTCACAGGAGTTTTAATAACGGTGCTGCTTCGTTATATACTACTGCTTCGACGATCTACAGATTTTTGATGATGAGAGAGAATACTGGACCGGGAATGGAATAAGACTTTTATGGTATTTATAAAGGGACTACAGTGTCATTTATAGCGTAAAACCGAAATCTCTATGTCCACCCCAGGTCTCCAATGCGGGAAAAAATGTCACCGTTCACACAACAAGAGCGATGTCCGAATTAGAAATATGTTGGGTTCAGTTTGAAGTATGATCGAAGTTTTCTTCAACTCAGTATTTACAGAAGAACGAGACTTTCTGTGGAGTGTTTTGGCATTTTGCACGCCGAATGAGTTCGAGTTGGTTCGATCTGCGGCGACGTCGCCTGGTAGGAGTACAAATTTAACGCGCGAGTAATTGTGTTTGCGCCCGTCCTCTCACCCCCGCGGCGGCCGCCAAAGAACCGCCGCAGAAAGCGACCAGACGGGGGTGGAGTCAACAGCAAGTTTTAATTGAGCAGGCGGTGTTCATTACCGTAATTGGATTGAGAGGCCACTTGCAGTTTATGCTGCACGGTTGCTACGTAGAATGCGCACTCCAGAAGCCATCTCCTAATATTATGGCAGGGAGAGGCGGTGTGAAGGCATAGGGGGGTGAGGTGGATGGGGAGTTGAGACGTCTGCTAAGAGGCTGGCAACGGATCTCGAGGGAACAGGAGCAAGTTACACCGCCGCTGTTGAGGGAATACACTTTACCACCCCTACGCTACACATACCACAGATGCTGGGTTGTGAAGTTGCTAGCAGATATTTGTGTTACACCTTCTCGGTGAAGCGGTACGATGATTAAACCGTAGCCTGAAACCATTTTAATATGCAGTTTGAATCGGGAGGAATGGTAAGTATTGAAGGAGGTGGAAAATGAACAATATAGAGTAAAAACATTCATATAAACATGTGTCATATTCCCATACGTTTTTGAGATACAGCTGCTGGAATGTTGTTCCTAAAGTAATCCTCAGGAAATGATCAATACCACATAAATAACTTATTGAAATACTTTATTCGTGCAAAAACACACTCATATTTAACAAAGAGACTATTGTCTCAGCCTCGTAAAATAATAATTGCAAGCTATTTTTTTTTTTCAAAGACGCCCGAGTATGACACTGTACATGCGACTTCAAGCATCAATAAAGTGCTTCAATTTGTGATGGTTGGGTTTTCGAACATTTACTTTAAACTGCTATATAATATTCAGGGGTTTTTGCATGAATAAAGGACTTTAATAAATTATTTGTGCGCTCTTGATCATTTTCTGAGGTTGAATTTATGCATAAAATTCCAGCACCAGAATCTACACAACTAATAGAAATCGGAGACATGTTTACATGAACTTTTTTACTTAATATTGTTCATACCTGCTACCTCCTTCAATGTTTACCATTCCTCCTGAATCACCGTGTAGTTATTTTTAACTTTTCTCCGTATTTCCTGGGTTTAAAAATCTGTCTGAGGATTCTGGTAGCTAAATAGTACTTTGTGTTCATCCTGGTTGTGGTTCTTCTGCCGTCACCTATGTGTTTACTTGCACGGTCTGCAATCTCCGCTTTGTAAACTGCACCCTTCACAAACGAAAATACGCCAGAAAGATTGTAGGCTTTCTCGGTGAGTCAGTTGCGTAAATTCTTCTCGGGTTTTCCACCGGGATAGCGCGTCAGTAAAAATACAAGGCGATGCCTTCCAGCGAAGTGCCATCTTCATCCTCCGGCACCATCTTCACCGGAAGATAGAGCCAGAGGCAGGCTCCGCAACGTCACTGTGTATTTTTACTGACGCGCTATCCCGGTGGAAATCCCGAGAAAATTTTGCGCAAAAATACGCCTTTCATAGAGAAAATAAGTTACATTTTTTGTATTTATGTTTTATGTCTTTTCGAAATATCGAGCCTTGTAAACTACACGTTTCATACATAACAATACGTCTTTCATAGAGAAAATAAATTACATTTTTCATGTTTATGTATTCTGGCTTTTCGAAATCTCGAGCCGACTGTTTCAAACACAACCAAAGTTGAAAATAAAGTAGGTTTGGAATGTTTCTTCAAATGTATATCTTTTATAAGTTTTAAAATCATTTGGTTACGTTGTTCATTCTGCGTGGCTTGCAGATTACTCCAAAGAAAATTATTCATGTAGCCAAGATTGTTGTTGTGTGCTTTGCGTGAATTTTAATGAGGCTTATATTTTCTTCTTATTTTTTTTTATATCTCAGTTTTAAAGCTAATTTTCGTTTTCTCTTACATGTTGTGGATATCTGTGAGAGGAAATCTTCTTAAAATCTTTTTTAAATCTTCTTTGAAAAGATATGAAACGTAGGTGAACTGCGCTATATTTGCCTGAATTACCAGAATTTTTTTCGTCTTTTAACAAGCACTGTTTGATGAGTGTTTCAGAACAATTTTCAGCAATACTTGTTTCGAAAATAAGATGAATTTTCGGAATTATCATTACATAGTTGCCCTCGAATTTCTTCATCTTCGAATTCTTCTAACAACAAATTGTACTCATTCACTACCTTCATTTTTTTTATTTTATTTTTAATGTATGGGTTTTTTTGCACAGCTACACTGGTCAGTCTTAATGTGATAGATGCTTCATAATAAGTGCGCGTTAGTACAATTAACTGTTGAGTTCAACCTGTCAAGGATAATCTGGATGTTACTGAACCGCGTGAGAACAGCTCACAGTAGATGAAAAGTCTTGCTGCCCAAGTGGGGAATAATTGAGAACCCCTCTCCCGGATATGTGAATCAACAGAAAAACATCCTCCAGATAACCATGGAATACATTCGCAGGAAGTTCAGCCCAACCATCCAGCAGCTACTAATAAACCATATGTAGTTTACATTTATACACATTATTAAACGTGAAGCTCTATGTATAATCATTTAATTTAATTGGTGTTGTTGTGACACACGAAATCTGTACTATTATAAACCGGTAATCTAGATTCATTTATATGAGAGTTTGAAATAGCCTCCCGCAAAAAATATTACTACAATTTGGATGGTGTTTGCAACTTTAGAGGACTTGTGATCCACCTCAACATCTGCGAAAATAACTCATGACTAATACGTACCGAGTAACGGACTAAGACATTACAATCATTTCGATATGGGACAAATATGCGACACAGATCACTTTGTATTTGAGAGGAGCACTCCTTTCAAGAAATACAGACACTATTACACTTTTACACTATTACACTTGTTTTTTTTACCTTCGTTTACTTATTTCTACATTTTAATGAAATGTAGTACATTAAAAATAAACGGAATACTTGAATTAAGCGTATTAAATAACTTTAATAATATTTAAATTTCTGTAAACATTGCTTGTGATTGAAGAGATACTAACCTAATATGACTCTTCAACTCTTTTATTAGTGTTTATATTTCTTTGTTTTTTCTTTTGTTATTAATTTCATTGTTTTTATTAAATGAAATAAATTAAAATAAACGCGATGTGTTAGTCAAACAAATATATACTACATGAACTCTTCAATAAGCGTATCGGTTGTAAAATTTAATTAACGATGTGCAACTTGGTGTTAAATGTCAATACTAAACCCGCGTTGTTGATAGTGAAACCATTAAACCATAGATTACCACTTCGATAATCGCAACTAAATTGGGATTTTTAATTTAATGTAAACGTCTTTGTACCTAATAATAATTATAAAATTTTGAAAGTATTTTGATCTTAAATTCAGTATCAACACTTACAAATGTGATTTTTGGTTAGCTATTTTTTTTTTTTTTTTTTTTTTTTTGCTGTCATCAGTCTTTCGACTGGTTTGATGCAATACTCCATCTCTTCCTATCCTGTGCTATCTGTCTTCCTCTACAGTTCTTACCCTCGACTGTTCCCTCCACCAGAAAATTAACCAATCCAGCATGTCTCAAAATATGACCTCCCAGCCTGTCTCTTCTTTCTGAAAGCTTCCTCCACAAACTTCTTTCCACACCCATCATTTCTAAAACTCGTTCATTTCATACTTTGTCAGTCCACGTAATTTTCAGCATTCGTCTGTACCACCACATTTAAACGCTTCAATTTTCCTTCTTTCCGATATTCCTAAAGTCCATGTTACGCTACCATAAAGTGCTGTGCTCCACGCAAAAAGTTTTAAAAAGTTTTTCTAATTCCTAGATCAATATTTGAAACTAAAACGTTTCTCTGTTTCACTAAGGCACTTTTTGCTAGTGCTATTCTGCTTTTAACGTCATTCTTGCTTCGGCCATCGGTTGCAATTGTGCTTCCCAAGTAAGTGAATTCACTTATTTCTCCTATTGCATCCGATCCTTTTTTTTTTTTTGTATTTAACCTACTAGTTTTGGTATCATTTCTGCCACATTTCATCACTTTTGTCTTGCTTTGATTTATATTCAGTCCAAAATCTTTCTTCAGTGTATTGTTCATGCCATTACGTAACTTCTCAATAACCTCAGCCATTTCTGCTATCAAGACAATGTCATCAGCAAATCGTAGCATACTAATATTTTCTCTCTGAACACTTATGCCACATGGGAATTTTTCTTTGATTTTCTTTATTGCTTCTTCTACATACAAGTTGAATATTAACATGGATAGATTACAATCTTGTCTCACACCCTTTTTAACTGATGCATGTATCTCGTGATTCTCTACTTTTATTATAGGCACTTGATATTTATATAGTTTGTAGAGTATTATTCTATCTCGGTACTTTAGACCTGATTTTTTAAAAATTTAGAACATTTTATCCCATCTAACATTTTCAAATGCTTTTTCTAAATCAACAAATGCCATAAAAGTATCTTTGTGTTTCTTCACCCGCCCTTCAAGTATTAATCTTAAACACAGAATTGCTTCCATTGTAACTCGATTTTTCCTAAACCCAAACTGATCTTCACCTAATATCCCTTCTACAACTGTTGCCATCCTTCTGCAGATTATTCTGGTCTGTAATTTTGAAGCATGTGATGTTAGACTAATGGTGCGATAATTCTCACATTTGTTGGCTTGTGCTTTCTTTGGAAGTGTGAAGATGACATTTATATTAAAATCAGTTGGAATTTCTCCTAACTTTTTGATATCAGCTTGAATAATCTTTCGATTCCTTCCTCTCCTAGGGATTAAAGAAGTTCTGCAGGGATCTCATCAATTCCAACTGCTTTATTTGCTTTCAAGTCATTCAGAGCTTTATTATATTCTGTCCTCAAAACAGGATTTCCTAAGTCATCAATGTCGATATCGCCTTCCTCTTCCATCACACTTTTGTCCCCATCATACAGTTTATCATGTATTCCTTCCATCGGTTAGCTCTATCGTATGAGCTTAAAAGAGGTTTCCCGTCTGCAGCGTTAATGTTCATAACTCTTTTCTACATTTCTCCAAAATTCTGTTTGATCTTTATATATGCAACATCTTCTTTACCTACGACCATTTCCTTCTCTACTTCTTCACACCTTTCTTCTAGCCATTTTTCTTTTGCATTTTTGCATTTCCTATTTATTTGATTTCTAAATCCCCTGTTTTGTTCTCTGCCTTCGTCATCCTGAGCATTTTTGTACCTTCTCCTCCGATCCATCAGCTCCAAAATTTCTTCAGTGATCCACGGTTTTCAGGCAGCTTGTTTCCTGAAGCCTAATGTTTCTTTACGCGCTTTAATTATTTCGGACTATAATACATTCCATTCGTCCTAGGGTGAGCTCCTTTCAGACTTACTTCTTAGACATAAGTCTACCACTTCCGCAAATTTTTCTCTCGTGTTTCAGTTTATTCACTTCCAGTCTGTTCTGACTCCTTATTCGCCTGTATTTCAGCATGCACTTCATTATTATCAAATTATGGTCAGAGTCTATGTATGCTTCTGGGTACGCTTTACAGTCTAGAACTTGATTCCTTAATCTCTGTTTGACCATGACATAATCTAACTGATACCTGCCTGTATACTGTAAGGTGACAAGGTCCCTTACATAATTTTGTGAATAATTTTTGTTAAATAATTAATTAGATATTAGTCTCGCTTGTGTTGTGTAGACAAATGTGTTAAATTGGTATGAAAGAAAGAAAAAGATAAGCGTGTAGTAAAGTGCCAGAATATCTATGGACAATGGTCATCTATGATAATGTATATCTTTGGACAGCGGCAAAGAGAGAACGGAATATGGTGAGTTTTGGACGAGAATATAATATCTAGCTGGCACGTAGTTGAATAAAAAACGGAATGTAAAAAAGTGTATTTGGTACCAAGTGATTATAAATAAAAAAATGCTTTAGAGTGTTTCTTAAAAGAATCCATAGTCGATAAACATATTATTTATTTTTTCTGAACTGTGAGTTGAAATAATCTGCCAGCTTCTGCAGCTAATATTGCGACTTGAAGACGGGCAGATTAAACATATCAAGAGGAGCTAAGGTAAATTACCTAAATCCAGGAAGAGGGGATCTTACAATCCCCAGGACGATTCCAGTTGTATATACTTCTTGCAAGGTTCTTAAACAGTATGTTTGCCACAACCAGCTTATTTCTTTCACAAAATTCTAACATCCTGCTTCCACGCTCATTTATTTCTCCTAGACTAAACCAAACCTTCCTACAATATTTCCCTCTTTTCCTTCGCTCACTATCGCATTCTAATCACCTGTAATTATTAGATTTTCCTCCCCATTCATACATTGGATTAATTCTTCAATTTCAGCGCATATTTTCTCTATTTCTACGTCATATTCCTGTGACGTTGGCACATACACTTGTACTAACGTGGCTGGGGTGGGCTTAGTTTCTAACCTCATCAAAATCATCCTGCACTAAACTGTTCATAATAACTCGCCCGTTTCCCTACTCTCTTATTTATTACTAACCCTACACCAGTGAATCCATTTACAGCTTGTGTGCTAATTATCCTGTGTTCCCCAGACCAGAAATCCTTTGCGTCCTTCCTTGTAGTCTCAATAATCCCAACAACATCTAACTTAAGTTGTTCCATCTCCCTTTTTAAATTTTCTAACCTACCTGCCCCATTCATACTTCTAACATTCCACGCTCCGACTCGTAGAATGTTTCTATCCATTCTGATGACTCCTCCCTGAGCAGTCCCCACCCGGAGATCCGATTGGGGGACTATTTTACATCCGGATTATTTTCCCAGGAAGAAGCCATCATGATATATGTAATTTGAGAGGATTACATGTCCACGGGATACCCTTTGGGGTCTTTAATGCAGTGGTTTCCTGTTGCCTTCAGCAATCCCATGCCGTTGATAATTTCTAATTCATCCGCCTTTTGGGGCCGTTTCCAACCCCATGGGAAAGAGGGTGCCATGAACCACTCCCCGCTCTTCCGCCCACCTTTCGGAGTCGCCAGAGCCTCGTCCGTGCAAACTTGGTGCACCACGTGAAGGAGAGGTTGACATTTGGTTGGAAAAAGCTAGTATAGCCTCTCCCAAACCCCCCGTTAGCTGTTACGGAAATAGTGTTTTTACTTGTGACCACAGCTGGAATCCTAACGAAAGTTTAGGCTTAGTGTTATAAAACTACATTCCTTCGTGGTTCATGATAATAATAATACTCAGCAATCATCTATACGTATTATTATGGATAATTTGGCAGTGGTCCAAAAAGAGTGTAGCGAGAATTATTAATTATCCATTTGGTCTGAAATTTGGTAAACAAATTGATTATGCAGTAATATTTAAAAAAATGCTCATATAACAGACAGGAAGTACATACTGATAAATTAAAATTGCTTTAAATGTGGGTGATTGTATACAAATTATTAAGCAAGGAATACATGAATATATTCATATGGTAACACAAAAACGTTCCAGCGATTTTCATTACTTGTTTACAGTTGGCGGCAATGATGTGTTTATAAATGGCTGGCGGCTGTACTGACAACGCTATCACATGTAGTAACTTTCAATGCGGGAGGAAGCGGGTTCGAATCCCCATCCGGGCATCCAGATTTTCATTATCCATGCTTTTCCAAAATCACTCCAGGCGAATGACGGGATGCTTCCTTCAAAAGGCCATCGCCGAATTCCTTCTCGTTCCTAGTCACCAGTCCTTTCCCGCCTGTAATGACCTAGATGTCGATGAGGCGTAAATACATAGAAAAGTAACTTTCATGTTGGTTTCTAAGGTACATTCTTTTTGTTTTTATATGATTTTTTTACCGAAATGCATGTTCTCAGGAAAGAGTGTTACAAGTTACTGTCCAAAGGGAAAATTGCTTCTCGATACGCCCTTTATGGATCGTTACCGATAATTTTTATAGTAACTTTAATTTCTTAAGTTTCATACATTATACAGCATTAAAATATAAATCAAACAAATAAAACCCCCGAGAAAGTCAGTATGAAAACATAATCTAAGGAGGTAAGTAAAAGAAGGGAAATTTTTTGGACTCAAGTTACAGTTTTGCTTCCCCACTTAGTATCTGGTACTGTAATAAAAAGGGTAAAACATTTCTGGGCGCACCAGTTTCCACGTTTGCAAAGGAGAGAGAAAGTGATAGTAAATAAATAAATTCGGTAAGTGAAGTTAGTTCTTGCTGTTAATGTTTACTGAAAGAAAGTAAAACTGATGCATACATTACCTCAGAAAACATTTGCATTTGATTCTTAATTCTAGTACAGAGTTCTGGTTTAGTACAGAGTTCTTGTTTATTGCCATCCTTTTTTTGGTTTTGTCTAAAATGGCTTTATACTGATTTAATCTGCTGGTAATCTACGTTGCAGTTTTAACTCCCCTCTTGGTTATACCATGCAAAATAGCGAATCTTCAGGTAATGAGCCATATTTCGGCAGTTGTTGAACAATAATTTTATAAATAATTCCGTCAAAAACAACTGTTTTGGAGCATTATGTTTTTTATTTGATGTCAAAGACGCGTAAAATATTATAAAGATGTGTACTGTAGAAAATTATTGTAATAACACATGTAAACACTTTACAGACACCCTATAAAGAGTTTTACAGTAGATAATTATTGCAACAACATATATAAAAACACTTTACAGCCACCTAAGATGCCCTACACCACAAGGGCGTCTGTGGAATAAAAAAAATCGAAATAAATTCACCAAAACAGTTGTTTTTGACGGAATTATTTATAAAATTATTGCCAAGATTTTTTTAAAGATGCCAAAAATTAAAAAGTTTGAAGCGTTTTGTGAGAATACGTCACTGATTTGAATCTCGGTGTAAGTAGTCCGTGGTCAAGCTGCAGCTATGTAGATAATTATCAATCAGCACTGCTCACCGGCGGAGGTGCGAGCCAATACTCGATTGTGGTGCAGGTAATTCTGGCGCGGTGCTGTCCTGATGCGGGCAACGAGGCGGCTTCAATGGGATCGAATCTCCTGGTCACGGGTCACTGTTCCATTAGCAACCAATCCCGAGCCACGCTGATCCGCACGTGGCTATTGAACACCACACCTGGCCAAACCCTCTGCATGATTCAGAGGCTGGAGAAATACCCGGCACATTGCTTTTATAGTTGTCTTTTAATTAAGTTTATCTTACCAACAGGAAGACAAGTGGATGAAAGTTAATCATTAGAAGGCGAGTCAAATCGCGCTGCAGTCGGTCACAATTCGTTTTCTTATGTTTTCCTATAATCACTTCATTATTTTTATTTTTTTGTTATACATTAGTAACGAACTATTTATATTCAGCAGCTTATCAATTTTTTTCTAATTATTCTACTGTTGTCCCGTCGAACAGCCACTGACGAGATAGATGTTTCACATTAGGTATCACCTACTCAATCAAGTTAAAATATGAATGGCACATACAGAATCTACAAGAAATCATCGTCTTCGTACTAGGGTTTTCTAAAGGTTGCGAAACTGTGATGCTAATCGTAAAAGTCTTTAGGGCAAGAAGTAAAAAGGAATTCTGTGGAGGACTGGAGAATCTTTTTGCTCTCACTCTGCCATTTCCTAAGAGGTGCATGACTCGTGACGTATTATAGATGGGCAATCCCGGGTTGATATAGTTCTATTAGATTTTAAAAAAGCTTTCGACACTGTGCCTCACACTAGGTTACTTAGGAAACTTCGTGGCTACGGCATATCTAGACAAATATGCGACTGGGTTGCAGACTTTCTGAAGGGCAGAACACAGTGTGTAGTTCTCGACGGTGAGAGTTTATCATTTACCGAGGTGAGGTCCGGGGTTCCCCAGGGAAGCGTGATAGGGCCTATGTTGTTTCTCATATACATTATTAATTTGTGTGACATAATAAGGGGGATGAAAAGATTATTTGCCGATGATGCTATTATATATCGCGAAATCAAAACCCAAGAAGGCTGCGCTTTGTTACAAGACGATATTATGAAAATAATTTCATGGTGTAAAGACTGGCAGTTGGAGTTAAACGCTAAAAAGTGCCAAGTCATGCGTATAAGTAAAAAGATGACACCATTTATCTCTGAATATACAATTAATGATACTGTCCTTAGAACTGTGGATTCCGCTAAATACCTAGAGGTAACAATTCGTAATAATTTGTCGTGGAATGAACATTTCGAGAATGTAATTGGGAAAGCAAATCATATGCTCCTATTTCTAGGTCGTACTTTAAAACAATGCATTCCTGAAGTTAAATCGATTGCATACAAGTCACTAGTGCGTCCTCACTTGGAATATTGTTGTTCTGTATGGGGTCCTCATCAAAGGGGGTTAATGGAGGCATTAGAGAGGGTCCAGAGAAGGGTCGCTCGGTTAGTGACAGGTATATATAGTTTGAGGGAAAGCGTAAGTGCGATGCTGAAGGAGTTTGGTTGGGAAGACCTGGAACACCGAAGGCGTTGCTCTCGGCGGAAGTTAATTAAAAAATTCACGACTGACATATTTCAGAATGATAGCAAAGAAATGTTGCTACCAGCTACATTCGTATCTCGGAATGACTGTGAAAATAAGATAAGAGAAATCAGGGCCCGAACCGATTGTTTTCTGTATTCATTTTTTCCACGGGCGATTAGGGACTGGAATAGAAAGGATTTAACGGGCGAGTAAACTTAATTTCCGACAGGAGTAGCTTTCGATAAAGCTCTCCGGCCATCCTGATGTGGGTTTTCGATGGTTTTCCCAGATCACTCCACGCGAATGCTGGGATGGTTCCTCCCAATAGCCCATGGGCGCCTCCTGCCATATCCCGTATATCCCTTCCAAACTATTAGCCTTTCGGATAAGTGCAATGCTCCCTCTGCCATAAACTTTTAGTGAATCGCAGAGTAATAGTAATAGTAATAGAAATTTTGGGTACGATGCTATGTCATGTGAGCGGTAGGTTTGCATAAATAATACTCTCAGTAAGGATATATACTCATTTACATTTTATTTACTCCCGTTTTGTATACATAATTAATCCCTCCTATTTTCCTTGAACCTTTTAATATGTAAGTCATGTATTGCTTTCTCCTACTGCTTGACATCCCAGATATGATTCCCTAATGGTTTCATCCCACCTGTTAGAATTAATGTTGCTGGCGTATGTTCCAAGTTGCGTCCATCGTAGAACGGCTGGCATCGACGACTTTCCTCCGGCGTGAACAAACCTCGAGCCTAGCTTGACATTGCTAGCTAGCTCGCGAGCTCCCTGCTGACCCCTGCTGAGCTGCCTCCTGCTCCGTGTTCCTGGGTTTTGATCCTCGCCTCCCACCATTGGACAAGTGGTAGGGAGGATTCTCCACCAATCGTGGCTGCTGCTCCTCTCCCATCCTTTGTTAAATGACGTCGTGCTTCAGCATATTTTTGGTGACACTTGACCTGCTTTCTGGGCCGTTGCCTTCTGCACAGCCACATTCCATCACCTGAAATTGCTTTCCATTGCTGTTGCAACCGATCTGCTTCGGCTAGCGCTGAATGAAATCGTAGCTACTACCATGCTTTACCTAGAAATCTCTGGGCTGCCTAAAAATCCATTACGCTACCACAGTTCTGCTGGAGCTATTCTTGAAAACAGACTAAAACCAAAATATTTATTACTGGATCCCGCCTGAACCCACAAAACGAAAATAATGATTACCATTTGTTTATGAACATTTAAATCTATGTTGTGTATAAGTGTAGACTATGTGGCCCCTGATTTTTTTTTTTTTTTTTTTTTTTTTGCGAATGTTGTACGATGAATAGCGAGGTTGATTTGCTGTAGTATGAAAAAAAAACTGACTGGTTTATAGGAATTGTTTATTTGTCAACAGAAATTGGTACTTAACAAAACACTTACAATATCTTACAAAACAATTATAAAACTCTTTCTGACCCGTCAAACCTACGTATGACACAAACTTGTGGTAATTTACAGCACAGAGCAAAATATAATTTACATTAAATTTTACATGTAAACTACATTATAAATTATTCAGATAAAAAAATTAAATTACTGTTTCCCTAAAAGCAACAAAACCATATAGAAAACATATAATATCAATACATCTATGATATGTATTATTGCTTTCTAGTGGTAATGCAATCACTTTGTATTGAAGCCAGCTAAGCCTAGCAGCTTCACTGTGGACTACGGAATACCTGTGACCTTCACTGCTCGTAAATGTGTCGTTTCTAAAAACTTCTTCCTTAAGTAATGATGTTACAAAATTGGAGAGCATAATCGTTAAACTCATATCTCACTTATCGATATTGGTTGAGAATGAAGGGAGAAAGATGGCTCGTAAAAAATAAACAGGTTTTAGAAATAATATATTTGATGCTTTTCGAGAAAAATCTGATCAGCCATCAGGTTTCTCTTGTTACATTTCTTATAAAAGACACAAACAACATTTTTTACTGAATAGACACACTATTGCCACGATTAACACATACAGTGATATCTACTAATATCTTCACATGGTGGAAGGCACCTCTTCGTCAAACTAATATAGATAGGTAATATCCCCAATCTCTAATATGTTCAATTTTATAAACAATTGATACTTTTACTGAATATCTAGTTGGTAAACATGGGATGAAGATAAATGCAAAGAAGAGTCAGCTTATTAGATACACAAAAAAACCAAAAAACGTTAATTATTAATATAAGGTGGGCGAAGAATTTCTTGCTGTAGACTTGAAATGTAAATATCTTGGCATTACATTTGATAATAAGCTTAACCGGGCAGGACACATTGGACAGGTGGCAGGAAAAGGTTTCAAAAGTCTGTACTTGTTCGAGAGAGTGATGAGGGGATGTACGAGAGAAGTAAAGGAATTGGGTTACAAAACTTTGGTCAGACCTTTGCTCGAATATGGTAGTGTGGTATGGGACCCACACTTTGAGTATCAAATACTGGAGTTGGAGATGGTGCAAAAAAGGGCTAATAGATTTGTTACTGGAAATTATCGCAGAATGCAATCAGTAACAGCTATGATTGAGGAGCTGGAATGGGATTCATTGCAAGACAGGAGGAGGATGAGGAGGGTCATGGGAGAGTACAAGGCGTATACCGATGATGAGGCATGAAAAGATATTGCAATAGGTATGAAAAGTAGTGCATGGAAGGGAAAAGATGGCCATGACCACAAGCTGACTCAGGATTCCAGGCATAAGGGAGGTGGAAGATTCTCTTTTTTGGGTAAAAGTGTCAGGGATAGGAATGAGTTACCAAAAGAATTGATGAATAATTTACTGAAAACGTTGAAAAAATTTAAAGTAAAAATTTGTAGTGGGCAAATGTAGCTGGGTGCAGGAAATGGTGAAGATGGGTATGTAGGGAAATTGCCACCGGAGCGTGTGCTCCATTGCAAATTAAATTATATTATGAATTTTCAGATGAAACAGGCGAATGTTGTTAAGTATTTTATCGTATATTTCGACACCAAAACAAGTAATAGTCTTTGCAAGCATCTATTAATTTGATAAAACATCCGTTTTGAAGACTGCATTACAGATACTCCGCTTTAACTTCTAGGTAGTTAAAAGTAGTGGATTTGAATTCCTGGTTCTCCTCTATCTGCAAATGTATGAAATGGCGATGGAGAAGGTGAATTTAAAGGGAAAAGGAGACATTTTGAGTGTTTTCGGCGGTGGCTGTCGTGTGCTCCATTGCAAATTAAATTATGATTTTTCAGATGATATAGGTGAATTTTGTTAAGTAGTTTAAGGTACATTTCGACACCAAAACAAGTAATAGTCTCTAGAAGCATCTTTCATTTGAGAAAACATCCCTTTTGTAGAGTACATTAATGATCCTCCGCCTTTACTTCTAGGTTGTGGAAAGTAGTGGATTTGAAACGCTGGTTCTCCTCTATCTGCAGATGTATGAAATGGCGATGGAGAAGTTGAATTGAGAGGGAAAAGGCGACATTTTGCGTGTTTTCGGCGGTGGCTGGGTGTGATGCTACCGCTATTGGCAGTCTTTCAGGGCGCGGCCTAATGCAGTTAGTTATCCACCTGAAGAGACCCCCATTGTACGTTCCGAGCTGCCGGCCAATTCCGCCTTCTTAGAACCGCCTCAATAGACTGCTGATTGGAGGCGGCAGCCCTGCATTACCGACGGCTGGCTCGCTGGTACGTGCCCGTCTTTACGTAAACAGTGAGGCGCGGCTAACTCTCCTCCTACGTCTTCGACTCTGCACCCTCAAGGTGACCATCACCCCTGGCGACCTTCAGCCTATTCCTGTACGCTTATTCCACAAGCCGGGTAGTCGGATATTTGGTGAAATTCCATTCTAAGGTTAATTACATAATAGAAAAATATCATTTGAACGTACTAAACCAATCGGAATTTCTACAAAAATAAGACGTTCATCAAATTTTCACATATTGACACATCTTACCTGCTACGATATTAAGTGCTTCAGTTATTATTTGCCGGCTATACACTTTAATCAAATGCGTTCTGCCTTGAGAATGGACATGAACTCAATAGCTCGTCAAACTTCGGCGAGCGATTACGCCCGATATGTTAGTTGCATTGACCGTCATCACAGAGCTGCGTGGCTAAACAAGAATTTTCAAGTACATAAATAGCTGCTTTAGATTTTACTTACACTTATACTGTTAAAAGGAAGTGTAACTACGATATCAGTTAAGGGGTTACGGAATCGCCTATCCACGCAATGTTAAATTACGCCTATTATAGGGAACATTTTCTCACAAACTGCTGGAGCTAGGGAGTTTTACTGTATGTGCATCAATATATTGTACCAATAGTGAAGCAACAGTTTTTTGTCAAAGTATTTACTTAAAGAGATATTTTATATTTACCTTCCAGTACATTTTTCCATCACTTTTACCTAGATTATCGCCTCTAATCTAGTAATTAAACAAATCGTTGTTTCAATATGTAAAAGAAACCCATGTGACTATGTCATACAAATTTCAGACTTCTAGGTTCACCAGTATCTGAGATAATGTTCCTAGAAGAAGTAGAAAGTAAACTTACGGGAAACGGAGAAAGAAGATTAAAACATTCCTGATCCATAATTAATTCCCTCTTAACAGTTTTCACAATCCAAGGTCAAAAATTCAAAGAGTATCTTCATGAAAGCAAACACAAACATTTTTCGACAAATAGTGTATAAAGAATCGCTGGAAAGTGGGATATTTGAATTCATGTCACATGACTATATTGCCAAAAAAGTTTATGGTCAGCCATGAGAGAAGTGTATAACAAAAGCATAATACCCTCTCTCACAAATCTATAAAAATAAAACAGTTATAATTCTATTAGAGCCATGTATGATATGTCATTTTAAAGAAAAAAGGCAATAAAACGAAAATACATTTTTTTTCACCCAAAATCCGATTGCGTATCCCCTTAAAGGACAGTTGTTTGGTTGAGCAAGTAACTGCACACGTATCGTCCAGTTGATGTGTTAGTATGAAGAGAGTTACCAACTCAAGAAAAATGCTTATCTCATTTCAAATATAACGCAAAAGTGTTTGTGGCGGGAAAGACTAAATCGATATTTAAAAAGTTTATGCCGAAACAAATGAACAACATAGCGTAGTTTATGCATCCTTGTTTGGTGAAATTTTTACTTTATTCTAATCGTATATTATTCTGCGAGTGAATTTCTACTTCCTCGCCGGCTCCATGATTACAGTACCCTAAAAACTGAATATTTTTTTTTTTAGAAGAAGGTGTTTCAAGGTTTGAAAGATTCTCTGACGTTTATCAACTGATCGGATCAACCCTGACTCCAGAAACTATTTGGAGATTTTCATAAGACTATAGAATAATGTATTTATTCCATGGTGCAATTGCAAGTGCAATTGCAAGTGCAATGTGTGCATAAATTATATTGATGCAATTATTTTTGAAGTTATTATTAAATTTTGTAAATGACAAATTGAAAATAAGTTGGCATGGGGTTTGATTCGAGCAATACTTCAATAAATTAATGTCTCCCAAAGTAAATACAATTTAATCTTAGGGTTTATTAACGATTATATGAATGGAAAAATAATTAATTTACTGAATTACTGTGTTAACAAGTGAAAATCTTGATAAAACACAACTCTGAGTGTCTCAAATGAATTTGAGACAATTTTATTGATGACCAAATACTGGAGTTAGAAACTTATTTTTTCAATTCATGAAACAGGCAGAAAATAAGCATTAAAAAAAAAACTATGGTCATTAAAAAGGCAGAAATAATTTAAAAAATTGTGGCTATCAAATTGAGATTTATCAATCCCTTTGTAATATACAAACTGTGTTAAGACTTTTCAACTGAACTACAGCGGACAGATCTGTGACATAGCTGAATCACTCGGCACCGGTGTAGCCAGCGTTTCCGGTTTCCTCCCGTCTTCAAATCTAAACACTTTATTAGGATCCTTTTGATGATTTAATTACTTCTCGTCCTGTCAACGTTCGCCATATTAGGATCTTCGGTGGTTTAATTTATATATATTGATTAATGAAAAAGTCCACCAAAAGTTATGTTGAAGATTTGTTTATTTGCTCAAAAACGAAGTCAGCGAAATTCACAAGCATAGATACAATACAGAGATGCACTTCTGAGCCGTCGCAAATAAAATCTCGGTGAACTCAACTTGATAAACTAACTGGATGAATCTCTCTGTAAAACTGAATACTGAATGAAGTCAACTAACTGCTCTGTCCAGCCGATCTGTTTATATAGTCTCTATCGAAATTACGAGAATTCTTCAAAGGCATCCACCCGATATTTCTCGAACATTAACAATCACTCAAACATATTAAAAACAATCGGAATTAATACAAAATTACTTAACAACATTACAAAATGATCAGAAATGGTAATTAGAGATACTTAAATACAAAATTATTTACAGAAATCATCTCAAACTGTAGAAAATTGTCCTATAGACATCATAACTTGCTTAATACATGGAATTACAAACATTTAAGATATTCTGTTGCACAATTCAGTTATTAAATATATTGAATGGACTTTAAATAATTTTCTTTCATAAAACAAAATCTATATACACTTATTTACAAGAAATTACAAAACAAATATACCAGATCATATTCAAGCAAACTTTAGCTCACTACAAATACTTCATACAGTACAATACTATTCAAAATTCAGGTATGAGGGCTGTTACAACTTCTTGATTCAATTCTGTATCGATGTTTATCTCATGGCAATTTACCAAACTTCCAGAAAACCTTTCATACATAACAAACTCATTTCACGCTTTTGATTGAATATTACCTGAATTGTACGAAAGCAATAAGTTAAGGCCCATTCACACTAGCGGTCAGGTCAGCTCAGCTCAAATCAGGTCAGCTCAGCTCACGATCCAGGATAGCTTTCACAATAGTGGTCAGCTCAGCTCAGCTCAAATCAGGTCAGCTCAGCTCACGATCCAGGATAGCATTCACAATAGTGGTCAGCTCAGCTCAGCTCAAATCAGGTCAGCTCAGCTCACGATCCAGGATAGCATTCGCACTAGCGGTCAGCTCAGCTCAGCTCAAATCAGGTCAGCTCAGCTCACGATCCAGGATAGCATTCACACTAGCGGTCAGGTCAGCTCAGGTCAGGGCACATCAAGTCATAGGCGAGGCCATTTCATTTCAGATGCCCATAGTGAATAATGCCGTTTTCTACTCCAACTTCAATTAAATCACAATGATTTTGGATCAAGAGCCAAAAAACAGGTCAACATCAAAAAGAGGATGGTTCTGGCTGCATCCAGAGTTTCAAGCGCAAACAGATCAAGAGAAAAAAGAATGCTTACTACTGGCTATTCAGTGCGAGACGAGTAGTAGGAAATGCTTTTGATATTTTAGGGCTCAAAGATTTCGAATATATTTTAGAAAAATTAATTTTGCTCCAGGATAACATAATTTTAGCAACATGTATTTTGCACAATTATTTGCGGGTGGATAAAATTTCATGCCATGTAGAAATGTGAAAGTGAATGAGCGAGAGAAACCCTACTTTACAAAAATTCTTTGTTTGTGTGCTAACGCTGGTACAGATGCCTTTGGTTCAAAAAATAAATTCACAATTTTTTTTAAATTCTGAAACAGGATCTTTATCCTGGCAGTGCTAAAATGTGTAATAATGTTTGAATTTATATTAAAGTTTGCCCAATTTAAAATAAACAGAAATAACATACCATTAAATTTTTTTTTTTTTATTGCTTACGAGCATAGTTTTCAGACGTTCGTCACCCATTTGATCTGACCTGACCTGACCGTTGCACGTTCACACTAGCGGTCAGCTCAGCTCAGGTCTTGATTGTTGTTGATCGGTGGCGGCGCGATCTTCAGTTTGACCTGCCTTGCCCTGACCTGAGCGGACCGCGTAGTGTGAAGCTCCCATTGGATTACGTGTATAGCGATTTTTGACCTGAGCTGAGCTGACCGCTAGTGTGAATGGACCTTTACTGGACGATGAACAGCGTGTTACTTTGATTTTCCTCTTCCTACTCTCACTGGCTTCTCACTCAGTCTCGCAAAGAGTTACTTTCCTTTCCGTCACCGCCACTTAATGGTGACGTCATGTAGATTTTAGGTCAATTATCTAAATAAATTGATTTCCCGAGAAGTGACGTGGTACGCCGTTCTATCTACTGGTTGTCGATACTGATCAACGTTAACACGCCGTCGAAGGCCAAAGATAACTTAGTTTCGCTGTGACCTGCTTACGTAAATAAACGCCACTCCTCAACTACTTCGAAAACGCGTAGTGATACGCATATCTACGACTATGCCACATCAACACAATTTGGAATTTTTAATAAAATTTAGGAAAAAATCTGAAATTTTTGAAAGCAGTTTAATGTTTTAAATACGTATATATATTTCATGCTTTGGTAAACGGAAAGTTGGTATGTTGAAAAACTCGTTAAAATATCGACTGTCAAACTTAAAAGCAAGCCTTGATGAATTAAACAAATACAATGGGGTAGTGGAGAATGATGGTTGGCACGATTTAAAATTTGGAACCACCTCCCACTGAAAAAAAAAATGGGACGCTGTTTTTAGACGTTTAAAGCTGCCTATACACGAAAAATAAACTTGTGACACTTATTTGAGAATCAACTTGCTTATATGTTTACACTGAGGAAATAACTGGCGCAAATTATTGAGGGACACGTAATTCTGAGAAATGGGTCGTTTCCACTATCAGAAAAAAAACGTCAGACTTGTTTACACGGCACATTGGTGTAGGAGATGCAACAATCACTTAGTAATGAAACACTTCGAGAAACATGGCAGAGAAGAAAAAAAACCGTTTTGACGAGAGCTTGGATATTACTAATATTAATCCTATATAACTGAGTAAAGGTTACGATATTCAACAGCTTGAAAACTTTTTGCAAATGGTAGTAAAGGATTTGGAGTACTCACTGGAAACAGCAGGACCAAGGATTAAAAACAAAAAAAGACATCCTATTACGAAAAGTGGAAGGATTTAAGGAACAGATAAAACATTTTTCATAGTACAAAAAGTAATATCAAAGCAGTCAAAGAGGAATTTAATATTTTTTCATTTCACGACGAGGAGACGTACTGTGACAATAGAAGTTCGTTTCAGTATAAACTATTATTATTTTGTAAACAGTAGTAAAAATAAACAAGTTATGTCAATTGCGCGTTTTACTTAAACTTATCAGTACTTAAAGGGTCTGAATAGCTCCACGATATAAATATTAGTGCGTCGAAAAACTCCCATCTCGTATTTTGGTACGTATCATCTGCTTCATCAAGGGTTTTCTTTCTTTTTTGCTGAAACTTCCTTCATAGTTCATTAGCGATGGTGCAAAATTCCTGTAGAGCACTTTTTAATTCAGTTGCAGTGTTAGTCCCAACAATTCTGGTTAAACATTCCATTCTGAAATTATAGCAAATACTTCAGCTTTATCTCGCGAGTTTTTTTATGAGATTTTCTCTCAGAAAATGTCAGACAAAATTTCGGCACGCTGGACACTACAACGCTGAGAGAAGCGAAATGACTGTTTACACTCCATTAAAACCTCGTTTCTGACACTTACAGTGCAACAATTGCAAAGTGTCTAGTATTTGCTCTCAGACGTGTATACACGATCATTGAGATCAACTCGCGAAATGTCGCAAGTTTATTGTTCGTATATATGAGTCAGTAGAGTGTATTTTCCAACTACTTTGGAACACCCCATTCTTTGGTGTAGTGTTCTTTCACACTTCTAATCCTACTTTATTTTGTTAGTTGGTGATTCAAGTTGATAAATACTTTCCTCTGATTGATTAAAATTACTTGTTCGTAATAGAAGTCTTCAAAGTTGTACCATATTGAGGAATTTTAAGCTATAGGATATAATATATTCACTCGGATTAATTTTTCTCAACCCTACAGATAAGTAACTTAATTCCATTCCACACAGCAGAGCACTTCCTGTGGGAAACAAGATTCCCACTATAGCAGTTCTAAAGCACCTAGTAAGGGCTACTAAACCAATGGTAGTGCTTCACGTGACTCCCCCACCACCTATTGGCGCTCAGGAGCGGACTCTGTAGCAGGCGCTCGAGAGAAGTATTTCGTCATCTTCATGACAGAACACCTTGCAAGGCATGCAGAATTTTATAGGTAAAGACTAATGCATTATTCACCCCTCTGCTGACTCAG
Organism: Vandiemenella viatica; assembly: GCA_031002005.1. Classification (NCBI taxonomy): domain Eukaryota; kingdom Metazoa; phylum Arthropoda; class Insecta; order Orthoptera; family Morabidae; genus Vandiemenella; species Vandiemenella viatica. The sequence continues at coordinate 53,082,435 of JARYHS010009186.1, forward strand.
AAAGATATTCCAAGTGACAAGATTTTATTAGTAATGATTTTGAAGTTTTTTGAGAACTATTGCGTCTTATTTCCAGTATTTTTATACGTGAGTCCATGTACCTGTATCCAGTGAATTTATTAATGTCACTCTATTCCTTCCATCACATTTTAAAATTGTTATCATTGATTACCTGCTGATTGCTAGCAATAAGTAATAGTAGTAACGTAATATCTTTGATCACACGATCACATATCTTTGGTAAAACGAACAGAGGAGTGATAGACTGAAGACGGTCACAATTCACTGTTGTGTTCAGCCTGTCGGATACCATAAAGATAAAGATTCTGCTCAAATTCAGCGACGATAGCAATAGTAATAATCATATATATTATTTCTATAAGGTATTTTTTTGTCACAAGCCTATATCTTCCTTCATACTTAACCGAAATCAATGAATGAGGTGTCATTTTAAAGCTTATGGTCTCCACTTTGGTTAAATCGTATTTTAAGCAAGAAAGTTTTCGAAATTCGACCCTTAAAGGGCAAAAATGTAATTTTTTAAAAAATGCTGTTTTCTGTGTTACGAGTCAGTTATCTCCCTGGATACATATCTGAAACCGTTTTATGTAGTATCATTTTAAAGATTAAGATCTCCGCTTTAGTGAAGTCATATATTAAGCCAGAAAGTTTTCAGAATTCGACCCTTAAAGGGCAAAAGTATCAATATTTTTGCAATGCGTTTTTGTGTCACGAGCGATTTATCTCCCTTAATATCTAACCGATATAGATAAATGAGGTATCGTATTAAACAATAAGGTCTCCGCCATGGTAACATTATATTTAAAAAAATTGTAGTTTAAAAAACTAAAATCACGCTTTCGTAGTAATGTGAACTAAAAGGTTAAAAATAATATTTAAATATAAACATTTTGTTTAACAGTGATAGGACGTCCCACAATTCAGGATAAATTAATTTTTTTGAATAAGCTTAAAGAATAAAGTCACTGATTACAAAATTAACTTTAATGTAAAAAAGCATGGGGTGCTATTTCAGTTGTCTTATATTTTTTGTCGTTAGCTGTTTGTAATGACAGAGTCATTGTCAAAAGTTATGTAGAGCGCACCCCACGCTTTTTTAACATTAAAGTTAATTTTGTAATCAGTGACTTTATACTTTAAGCTTATTCAAAAAAATTAATTTATCCTGAATTGTGGAACGTCCTATCACTGTTAAACAAAATGTTTATATTTAAATATTATTTTTAACCTTTTAGTTCACATTACTACGAAAGCGTGATTTTAGTTTTTTAAACTACAATTTTATTTTTAACTTTTTAGTTCAGATAGTTTAAAAAGTATGTTTCTTACTGTTGGCTTTTCTTCAATCTCTCTTTTTCTTTGAGTTGTAGTTTCATTATTAATTATTATTCCCACGAGTAAAATACAATTAAATGGTCAACTCAACAAGAGATCCAATAGCACGGTAAACGAGGAAGGCTACTTTTCTATAATAGTACGAAGTAATATTTCGAATACTTACTATTCAACATCACGTTAAGCTACTTCAGACAGAGAAACCTTTCTGGATAGGAGACAGCAGAAGACGATCGTCTACAGCAACCAAGGCTCGTAAATCACACCCGGGAAACTGGAGAACGATGATGATGATGATGGCTATATGGGTGGGAAATCACCGAAGGGTGTGGCCGCCAAATGACGAAGATTTCTCGAATCGCACCTGTGCACTAATGTCGCGGCTGCATTTGCCTAACTCAGTAATCCCATCAAGTATAGGATACACCGACAACGTGGTGATAGTGAAATTATTGAATTTTTATCGGTTCTTAATAAGTGTACAAAATTTAAAACGATTCGGACGTCAGGAAGCGGGTAAACACTGAAATGAAAGATTCCATTACATGGCAACCATTTTTCTATTGTTACCGTCAGAGTAACGAGAATAGCAGGACGTTGCTAAGAGACTACTGTATTGTTAACGGTTCTTAAAACGTGTGCAAAATTTTTATGTTTTTACTGTCAACGTAATCAGAATATCAAGATATAGCTATGAAATTATTGTATTGTAATCAATTATCAATACATGAGCAAAATTTCAAGCAACTCGGACATCTGGAATTGGGTTAAAATTATAATGCAAAATTCCACGACATTCAACCATTTTTCTGTTGTTACTCTCAAAGTAATGAGCATAGCAGGATATAGCTATGAAATTTTTGTATTGTCACCGGTTCTTAATATGTGTTCCAAATTTCAAACAGCTCGGACATCGGGAAGTGAGTCAAAATGAAGTTGTAAAATTCCGTTACATTCATACATACATACATACATACATACATACATACATACAAGTCAAGCTAATATAAAGCGTGTAAAAAGGAATTTATCGTAATTCGACCCTTATAGGGCAAAAATGTCACTTTTTCTAAAATGCGTTTTTTGTATCTCGAGCCATTTATCTCCCTGGATATCTAACCAAAATCGATAAATGAAGTAGGAATATAAGGAGTAATGTATCAGTTTTGTGAAATCATATTTTAAGAAAGAATGTTTTTGGAATTCAACCCTTAAAGGAAAAAAGAATAAATTTTTCTATAACCGATTTTTGTGTCACGAGCGATTTATCTCTCTTGATATCTAACCGATATAGATAAATGAGGTATCATGTTAAAGAATGAGGTCTCCGCCGTGGTAACATTATATTTTAAGAAAGGAATTTTTCGTAATTCGACCCATAAAAGGCAAAAAAGTCAATTTTTCTAAAATGCGTTTTTTGTGTCTCGAGCCACTTATCTCCCTTGATATCTATCCAAAATCGATAAATCAAGTACGATTGTGAGGAATAATGTCTCAGCTTTGCTGACATCATATTTTAAGAAAGAAGTGTTTGGAATTCAACTATTAAAAGGAAAAAGTATAAATTGTTCTACAACGTATTTTTGTGTCACGAGCCTTATATTTCCCTTGATATCTAATCGATATAGATAAATGACATATCGTATTAAAGACTAAGGTTTCCGCCGTGGTAACATTATGTTTTAAGAAAGGAATTTTTTCGTAATTCGACCCATAAAAGGCAAAAAAAGTCAATTTTTCTAAAATGCGTTTTTTGTGTCTCGAGCCACTTATCTCCCTTGATATCTATCCAAAATCGATAAATCAAGTACGATTGTGAGGAATAATGTCTCAGCTTTGCTGACATCATATTTTAAGAAAGAAGTGTTTGGAATTCAACTATTAAAAGGAAAAAGTATAAATTGTTCTACAACGTATTTTTGTGTCACGAGCCTTATATTTCCCTTGATATCTAATCGATATAGATAAATGACATATCGTATTAAAGACTAAGGTTTCCGCCGTGGTAACATTATATTCTAAGAAAGGAATTTTTCGTAATTCGACCTATAAAGCGCAAAAATGTCAATTTTTCTAAAATGGGTTTTTTGTGTCTCGAGCCACTTATCTCCCTTGATATCTATCCAAAATCGAAAAATCAAGTAAGATTGTGAGGAATAATGTCTCAGCTTTGCTGACATCATATTTTAAGAAAGAAGTGTTTGGAATTCAACTATTAAAAGGAAAAAGTATAAATTGTTCTACAACGTATTTTTGTGTCACGAGCCTTATATTTCCCTTGATATCTAATCGATATAGATAAATGACATATCGTATTAAAGACTAAGGTTTCCGCCGTGGTAACATTATATTCTAAGAAAGGAATTTTTCGTAATTCGACCCATAAAGCGCAAAAATGTTAATATTTCTAAAATACGTTTTTTGTGTTTCGAGCCATTTATATCCCTGGATTTCTAACCAAAATCGATAAATGAAGTAGGAGTATAAAGAGTAATGACTGCACTTGGTGACATTATATTCAACGTCACTATTCATCGCATTTTATTCGCGAAATTTTCGCACGGGTCGTCTAGTCATTTACTTAATTTTGGTCCACGAATTTGTAACTCGGAGGGATATTTTGGATTTTTCAACCACCTCCATGAACTAACAGACGTGAAAAGATATTATTTAATCAGAAAAACTGTTGATACTTTCGTGCTGAATTTGTAAATTAAATGTTCCTTTGTGATCCTATCTGGATTTAGCAGTAGCCATTGAGATTAAATTTTGCATAACTTTAATACATTTTACGCTTACAACTAGTAAATAATAATTAATATGTTAATTTAAACAAACACAAGATGATGTACTATATTACCACACGCAAACACTTGTAACTGAGAGTGCTAATTAAATTGCTCCCTGCTAACTAACAATTTACAATTACCGTGACGAAACCCGGTTAACACTCTGGCACAGGTACCGTTCAAGTCAGGTGGAGATTAAAGTGTCATTAGTAGAGCTTTTAGGGATATTTCTATTATCATTGGGAATCAAATAGCCCACGTAACAAAAGGCCTATATTTGCAACACCTTAGATATAAAGGAATCGGGTAGGTACAAAAAAACAGTTTGTTACATAACCCGTTATAACACAATAGCATCATTTGTTGTTGTGGTCGCAATTTGTCAAGTACTTACGGGAAGATCTTTGATTCCTCGGTTCCGGCTTTTGACTGCTACCTGTAACGTTTATTTTAATTTTTATTACAGATCTTATTGCACAAAGATATCCCATAATAATTTTCATTTTCAGTTGCTCTGCACAATGGGTTAAATTAGAAGCCAACTCTATTGATTGGGAGTATGCGACCACATTACAGACGAATTACCCTGATTGTTCGGTACACAAATTAAGTCAATATCAGCTTCATTTAATGAAAAACCTATATTTTTAGTCAAAATGCTAATCCAGTACTAATTTAGGTCTCGTATACTTCGGTGATCTCTCGCCCTGTAATCTTGTTTCAACTAACTGCTAATTCGTAGAGTCCCTTCTCGCCACCAAAGATTCTCCTCCTGTAATCTCACTCCTGGTTGCTTTAAATTTTATTGCATTTAAATTAACGTTAGTTACGTTTTTGTTTATTTGCTATAGACGTTTTCCTTATTTTCCTTGTAAAGTCTTTCATTTTATCGCAGAAATGTTAGCGGAGGTTTTGGTTTGACCAAATTGACAGTTGACATGTGTTGTTACATCAGAAGAAAAAAAAGTAAATTAACTTAAAAAATAATAACTTTCATGAGAGCCATTTTCCTGAAACCCTTACTTCATGCGGATGAAAGTGGTTCCACATATATTAAGATCTTTGTGGCGAAGATTAAGACTAATATTACGAGGCATAAAGTTTTTAAGATATATTTCCAAATTGCTATGATTTCACTGATGCCAAATCACCGAGGTCAACATTTCAGACGCTGGTAAGCGATTCCAACAGAATCACGATGTAAACTACAGCCCTAATAGGTAAAACATTGAGCGTTATTTTATAGCACTTCTATTTAGTTACACAACTGAAAAGAAATGACTGGCCAGAACACTCCATTCAAACTATTGTATGTAGCTAGTATGCAATAACACGTGATTTTTAAATCAAGTTTGAAATTTGTCTTGCCAAAAGTACATATAAACTAAAAAGAAAAAGAATTTTAGCAGGTATTAGAATTTTTAAAAGTATTAGCATGGCATATTAATTATCCGATTCCTGATTGACTATCGAGAGATATTTATGATCATTTTTTATCGAAAGCTTCTCAGCTCAAGGACCAAATTTGTTTAAATTGCAAATTTAGTTGTTTCGAAAATGTCACAAACATCAAAATGTCCCAATAAATTTCATCTAATCTTTAAAGATATCACTGTAAATATCGATTACATTTTCGGATCAGTAATAATTTTAAATAAACAGGAATTAGTGTTTTTGTTGTTACTCCATAAATTCGAAAAAATGTTACATAATTAAAATAATACTATATTTCAGTGTTTTTCAACTTTTTGTGATATATTCAAAAATTATCTAAAGTTTTTACTTTTTTAAATATTACAGTTACGTATTAATCATCCGATTCTAAAATTGGCTGTCGAGTGATATATTTATGTCATTTTTTTTTTTTTGGTGAAATCTTTCTCAGCTCAGGAACCAAATTTGTTAAACTTGAAAATTTTGTTATTTTGCGAAAGTCAAGGAACAGCATAAATTTCCTTACAAATTTCATCTAAGTTTTCAAAAGTTACTGTAAATGACGAAAGATTTTTTTGTTCAGTAACAATCTTAAATAAAAAGATATAATTCAACCTATTTCAGAGATACATGGTTATCAAATTGTTTGTGATATATATAAAAAAGTAAACCAAATTGTGCTTTCAGTATCCCACTAAATCCCTGTTACTAATTTTTACCATATAATATTTACACTTTTTTGTACTATGAGGCTATCAAGAAATTAATCGATGCAGAATTACTAATTCTAAGTTAAATGGTTCAGAAGTTATGAGTCTGCAACAGACAGACGGGTAAGTGTTCCATCTCCCGTTTGAAAGGTAGATAATCCTAAAAGTGCGATGAATCAACCAACAGCCACCAGTTGGTTATAACTCCGTAAGTGAATATAATCCCTGAAACGTGGTCGGTGCGGTCGTAACGACGTAAGGGGCGTGAGCAAGAGGCCCACTGCTAACTTAAATTATCATGGAGAAGAGTCGTCTAGCCGGCGGTAAATACATGTTGCATATGCATGTTACGCCTTCCCCTACGTCCGAGTACCGGTGGGTCCGCCTCTGCGCGTTCCAAAACTGAATTAATTTGTTCACTTGATATGCGGGGCCGCAAGATTTAAATGCGTGCGTGTACACAGCGCCGCCCTTGTTCGGGACGTCGGCGATAGCAACTACCTCGTGCGTGGCCTTGCCGGGTGGGCATTAGCCTGTTGTGTAGGCAACACGGCAGCACAACGACAGCAAGTGGAAGCGAGATAGTATGGGGGATATAGGTATCGCGAATTATACAGTAGGGAAATTACGTCTCACTTATAGCAGGGGTGTTTTTGCTGTAGTCATTGCATAAAATTACTGCTTTGAAAATGAGTAGTTTAATACTCTTTTATGAACCATAATTTTTTGTACTGATAAATACGCGAATACATTCTGGGAATAAAACGTATAATTTGAGTTGATTTATTACAACATTGTCAAATCTGGGTCACGCTATGTAAATTAATAGTACTGTATTAGTGTTAAAATTATCTTTACTTAAATCAGAAGTCTATTATTCCAGCTTTAGGATTAGGGTTGGAAAGGCCGTCGGGATGCTAACACTAAAGCCTATCACAGTATCAGGCAAACAGAAAATCACTGTAAGTTCATGGGAAAAAAACTACAAGAGTAAATAGCAGCAATTACTTGTATTTTTCTGACACCGATTTAATAAATCAACTTACGATGTTCATATACATAATTTACTTTAGCTTACGTTATAGTTATATCATATTCTACTTTGCTCTGTTCTTTTCTTACCCGTCATCATTATTTACACTCACATGATGCAATCTTCCACCTCTTTTTATCTTATTCTGATATCTTCATTTCGATAAACCCATTACAATTTACATGCTCAATTAATGCTCCATACAGTATAATCTATGTCATTCTGTTCTGTACAGCCCGATCATTCGATAATTTCCTGTAGTAACAAATTAACTAAACCATCCTTTCTCTTAATTCTTTCAAACTCTTCTTCTTACGCACATGATTTCCAAACCTTTATCTTTCCATATAAGTTGCCACATCATTATATATCACTACATTTAAAATACTTGTTTTTCGTCTTTTTGGTATTTGTGAATCCAAGCTTCAATTCCTTTAAGTGCTATACTCATTATATTTATTTCTACAAACTTGTTTCTGAGTACTAGATCGAAATTAAATATGTCCTTAGTATTTTCACTCAGTTTTACTTTCATATCCTATGCAACATGAATTAGAATTTAATTCATAAATATCCATTATGAATATATGGTGCTGCCTATTTTCTGTGTGTGTATGTGTGTGTGTGAGAGAGAGTTTGTGTGTTTTTAGAACAAGAATAACATTTTCTTATCACAGGTCTGCAGTTAAACGTATTCAACTAGTTGAAAATATTGAAGACTAAAATGGAATGAAGATACTACCTCTTCCTATAAATCTTATTAAAAATGAATTATATGCTTTATGGATCACAGATTATCTCTTGCTGCAGTTCAGTATAACTAAATTTTACCGCATAAAACCAAGAAAAGTATACACCTCCATATAACACGACCCATAAAGCCTGATACAATAAGTAATTCTTCTGTTTGTATCGGATTCGACTGATTCGCGTCTATTTGCAATTTTTTAGGTTTTCTGGACTTTTAAATTAGCAGTATATGAGTATCAAGTAACTGGTGTTAACCTAAATTCTAACCTTTGTGTTTATCATTTCTGCGACATTTTACTAATAGCTTATGATACATTAAAAATCGTATAAATTCTGCTCTTTTACTCATTATTAATGATTATGTTTAGTAAAAAAAATTGAATCTCATTCAATTGATTTACATGTTTCATTAAACTTAATTCTTCCAGCTGATTGTAAATTTTTATTCCCTCGACAGAGTATTTCTAACTACGTGAAAAATGAAGTCGGTTAGACTCTTTTTGTGAAGTATTTCATCTAAAAATATATTCATCTACATACTACTTAAATACTTCTTAAATATATGGGTAATTCGTTTAGATATGCCTGGTATTGATGCATTTACTTAAAATGTAAAATTAAATGCTTCCCATCATTTTTCCTATTATTGGTAGAAAAGAATGATGTATTAATTTTTACACTTTTTTTTGAATTGGAGTATAGACCTAGAACGATAAATGCACTCGTATTTTTGGATGAAACCTAAGTAACGCTAGCAACAGCAGTAAATATGTTAAAAATCAGTATTTATCTTGAATTTAGTGTTGTACAGGTGACATAAAAATTACTTTAAATCTGCTCGGTTTAGAAGTGCCCCATAGAATCCTCGTAGAAAAGCTAAGGCCATACAATAAAATCCTTTTATTCCCATCGGAAGGCAATTTATACGTTCCGCAATAAAGTTAGAGTAATGGACTTTTTAAGGCTCCCTTGCTGTACGGTTTCACTTTTCATTTTCTAGAAACGGTGGTGTGAGGTGAAATAATTTTATCCCATAAATAACCTGATGGTAGAACATTAATCTTACTTGCGACGACAGCGAAATCTCGACCCAATATACTGTGCCTCTCTTTTTGCTCAAGAGGTCCAGGTAGAGAATGAGGCAGATGCCGTAAATTTACCCCCTATTGTTCCGCTCAAACATATCAAAGTAATTGGCTTTCAAAGTATAATCGTGGATAGAACCTATAATTCAAGAGGAGGCGAAGAAAATGCAAGACGTCATCTGCAAACTGCAACTAAGCTTAAGCAATACTGCCAGATCAAATAAAACTTGTTTCTACAAGTATTCGGTATTTACGTACTTCATCATTTACTGGATGAAAGTAAATGTATATTTGAAAAACAGATGAAAATAAATGGAATGTCAGTAAAAAATGTATTATGGAGAGCTGATTTTCTTCACAGTCAACAATATTTATAGAATTGTTTAAATACAGGCTATTCTATTCTTATTCATGTTTTGAAACCCCAATGAATATTTCTGCTCATTCCATTCCGTTGGAATTTACGTTGTGAATAAGTAAATAAGTGACGTAAAATCAAAAAAACATTTTTATTTGGAAAGTTAAATTCAATTTCTCCGTTAAAACTAAACAGAAATTTTGAAAAAGTAATTTAATTTGGAACTCTTTAATATATTTTCAAACGCTATATTTAACTAAATACAAAAATGTATGCTGTGCTCCCTTCTATAGAACATTCTCCAATGTTTATGTGTATATATAGTCATCAATCTCTCGACTGGAATCCTCCACCCTTTCCTATCTGGTACTAATCCCTTAATCTAAACATACCCTTACAGCCCACATCCTCAATTATCTGCTTCAAATACTCTAATCTCTGTCTTACTCTACAATGTTTACCTTTGCCTATCCCCTCCACTAAACATTAACCAATCCCTCATGTCTCAAAATATGACATACCAACCCCTCTCCTCTTTCTGTCAACTTCTTTTCTTCCCCTTAATTTCCAAAACTCATTCATTTCATACCATATTCGTCTAATTTTCAGCATCCTTCTATAGCACCACATTTCAAATGCTTCAATTTTCCTTTTTATGGTATCCCTAAAGTCCATGATTCGCTACCATAAAGTGCTGTGGTCCACACATACAGTTTAAAAAATATTCTTTCCAAGTCCTAGATCAATATTTGAAACTAAAAGATTCTTCTTTTTTATGAAGGTTATTTTTGCTATTGCTATTGTGGTTCTGCCTTGAATTTTTGAAATTTACAAATCTGTGCAGAACAACAACAAAAACATACTAAAATTCCGCAACTGGTAAATCTCACGGACAGGGAACTAGATAAAGCAACAATATCTTTGCTATCGATAGGTCTTAATTTTGCCTCGGTACCCACACATTTGCCAACTTTAGATATCATAGCGGGCGTTGAGAGTGCCATTGTGGGGTTAGAACCCGAACAGGCAAATAACATCCGACAGGAGACAGCTCGCATTCTTGACCACTCAAAACTACCACGCAGCAATCTATCTAGCAGAGAAAGATCAGCCTTGCGGGTATTACGGCAACGTGATGATATTGTGGTTCTCCCAGCTGACAAGGGGTGTGCAACCGTAATAATGAAAGCACTGGAATACCACAATAAGATTACGAACTTGCTGGCAGAGAAGACGTACGAACCATTAAGCAGAAACCCACTACAGATGATTAGGACAGAGGTGACCCGAAGCGATTTAGCAGGAGGACAAGAAAACCTAAAAAGAAACAATTGCATGATGCCTAGGTTCTATGGATTGCCCAAAGTGCACAAAAAGAGGTTCCCTTACGTCCGATTGTGAGCGCGGTCAACTCACCTACTCATCCACTTGCGCGGTATTTTGCGAATAAACTGAAACATCTCACGGAAGATATCAGATCAGCTGTAAAGAACTCAGCTCACTTTATACAAATTATTGATGATCTGACGCTAGAGAAGACTGATGTCATGGTGAGTTTCGATATTGTCTCATTATTCACTAACGTGCCGGTAGACGAAGCCGTTGCTGTAATACGTGCTAAACTTCTTGCACAAGGAAAGTCTACTGAGTGGGCTGACCTGACAGAATTCTGCCTTAAGTCAACTGTGTTCCAGTACGGTGGTCAACTTTATGCTCAAGGTGAAGGTGCGGCAATGGACTCGCTACTTTCACCTGTAGCCGCAAACATATTTATGGAATCATTCGAGGTGAAGGTGCTTAACAACGCGCGCCTAAAACCTACAAAGTGGAAAGTCTGAATGAAGAAATGGAGACACTTAAAAAAATATTCCGAGCCAACGGCTATAATGAATCCGATATCAGAAGGGTTTTAAGACACAAAAAATCTATGGGAGACGTCAACTTATCCCATGATATTAATGTGCCAACAAAATTCGCCTGTCTCCCATACATACAGGGTATCACAGACAGGATTGGGAAACTGTTAAAGCGGGTGAAGGTGCGAATAGTATATCAGGCTAACTGCAAACTTGGTCAGTCACTGACAAAGGTAAAAGCCAGATTACACCCACACCAGCTTATGGGTGTTTACGAAATCCCCTGCAGCTGTGGCAGTGTTTATGTCGGCGAGACAGGTCGCACTGTGGCGGAGAGACTTAAAGAACATATCCGCTACTACAAATATATCAACAGCGAAAAATCCACCGTAGTCCGCCATGCTATTAATACGGGGCATGAAATAAAATTTCAAGAAATGAGGCTACTGTGGAGAGAAGACCAGTGGTGGCCCCGACGGGTGAAAGAGGCAGCAGAATTTTTTGAAAAATACCAACATCATCAACGAAGATAGCGGCCTTTTACTCTGCGATGCTTGGCGCTCGTTGCTATGTCAACATAAACAGTATCTCTTATGAAGGCTAGAGGATACCAGTCGAAAGCTCAGGTAATGAAATAAACAACGCGGCATAACCCGAAAGTCAATTAATCATGAACAAAGATGGCCGTGGAAGTCTGAGGAATCAGAAGAAGTTTTTTGTTTTAGAAATTCTTCTGTCTATCTAGAGGACAAACAGCTTTCCTTTCTGTGTGAAATAGTTGTTGCTAGGAATTGCCACAGTAATCTCGTATATAATGGAAAAAGTTTTTACGAAACAAATATCGTTATCTGCAGCGGGAACAGTTTGGCAATTGAAAACTTCAGTGAAAGTTTCGTCTAGAATTGCAATTCATCACTCATTGTAGACATTGGAAGCACTTCTACTGCTGTGAGCGAAGAAATACATTCGAATTTATTCTGAAATATTTATCAGTACCCGAATTTTTTTTTATGAACTGCGACAAATCTGTTATTCAACATAGTTAAGCTGTTTCGCGTGCTTTCGGCGAACATTTTTCCAATTTTACTTTGCCAAAAAGTTGTGGCAATGGAGGTACGGTGTCTAGCGAGTAATTGATTAACGATCGTGCTTGGCATTCGAGAGAGGTTTTTATCTCCGTCAGATAATCCAAATTTCGGTTTTAAATCATTTGGCGAATCACTGCAGGCGAATACCGGAATAACTACTTCAATATGTCATTACAGTATTACTTTTAGTTATTTTCTTCCAACTATAATTATCTCAGCACTCACGTTGCCATAAGTCAGTTTGAGTCTAAAGCGACTGGAATAAATCAAAGACTTTTGCGCAGTACATAGGAAGCGAAGGTAAAATACGGCTAAGCTTAATTCGTACATTTGTGATGGAGACTGTAAGTCTTGCGACATAATCATTATATTTCCTAAGAGTAGATCCACATTTTTGGTACCATTTTCTGCAATCTCATATGTAAAACACAAACAACACAGTAAAACCAATGCAACCACCGCCAAACTAAAAAACAGATATATTTAATCTTACCATTACTCTGCAAAATTGAGAGCTCAACTCTTCTTAATTCCAAGATGAGTGTTCGTGGAGGGGTTGTCTTTCCATAGAAGCAGACTACCCTTGCGTTTCATTTATTCACTGGCACAAATCATTTAAAATCATGAGTATATATTTGTGCGCATGTAGATAACCACTTCAGCATCCTTGTCAAACTTTAAATGTTTAAATAACTATGTCTTCAATGTTTCAAATTCTCTAAGAAAATATTACCTACATATTATGTTCGTCGTGAACTTATAATCGTATCTAATTAATAATAATTAATATAAACCCATAACCCAGAGTTAGAAGGAGCTAGTGTTTTTAATGTTGGATGCACAATTCATCTCATCCCAATATCCCAATATGGAATCTTAATCATGGAGCGATCATGTGTAACGTACAATAACAAAAAAAAATTTACAAAAAATCCAGTAACAATTGCTGACTTTTGCTTAAATACGAATCTTGTTATCCACACTCTCGTTAAATTGTTCAAGTCTCTCGTTACTTGGTCTAAAGAGGATGTAGAGGTGCTCAAAACTTGAGTATTGCTATTCTTTAATATTTACTCCGTTTAATACGACGTGTGATATGGGATCTATCTTCCTCGATTATCAATATTTCACTATCTTAGAGAATAAGATATTTAAAAAAATTCACTATAAATCTTGATTAAATAGATTTAATGAGAATTTATAGTGCATATATTGAGTATCAAGGAGTGCTTTATTGTTTAAACAGGTTCTTTACTATATAGTTTATCTTGTATGAACATATGAATATATAGGAAAATGCTGTAACTCATGGCCTTTTAGTGCAAATTCACAATCATTTTACAAACCCAGTATAATATTGGAGGTATTTGCTTCGAAGCATCTACCAACGTACCCATCATAATTCAAGACTTATCGGTCTTCCAATTAATGTTTATGGTTTATGTGTTTGTATGACCTTTACGTTTTTCAAATTACATTAGAGAATAAGTATTCATTTTACACATGTGAACTAGAAATTCGTAATATGTAATGCCGTGAAAGTAAGAAATCATGCAAGTTTCGTAATAAGCATAGCTGCCTGGCAGGTATCCGCAAGTGTGTGTGTTGGTAACACTGCATACGTGCTGTCAGGAACAGTTGCGGCTGGAAGCGACGGGCCTCTGAGTGTCAGGGCTGCAAACTTTAGAGCCACAGTTTATCTGCGAGGGGCGCCGAGTGGGCCTGCAATGAGCGTAACATTGCGCGGGACCCTCTGGCTGCACAGTTGTCTGCCTGTTTAGCTCTAAACTGTAACAGAGCCGCTGCCACCATAAAGCCCGCTAGTGGCAAAAGCTGTGCGCCGACAATCCCATACCTTGCGGCCAACAGGCGCAGGCCGCAACCCGCTGCACACACCTGAGTTAGTCGCGGATCAGAGGGGATTATCAGTCACGCGGTGGAAACGGCCGGCTTGTTTCTTATCAGCCACGCCACGCTAAGAGAAGCTCACATGTGTGTTGTCGTTAATCCCTCCACTTCCGTCAAAACCTGCTCGATATGCTCACATCGTCTACCACGGATTTATGCTCTTAAGCCAGATCAAATTCAAATTCGCGAATTGTTTTAAAATAACATTTTACTACAATTTCAGAAATGATTAATTCATTAAACTTATAATTTTTTTATCAAATCATGAAACTAGATACAATTAGACCCAAACAAACTTAAAGTTAAATACACGAATAAATCTACACTTTATTCCATATGATCAACAAAAAATCTAAAACTTGACATACTTTTGCAGTTACAGATAGGTTACTGCAATCGTTTGCGAATGGTTTCTTACCAATAATTCTAGATGCATGTTCCTTTGTACACTACGGTTTTGTAAAATCTACAGACTATTGTTGTAAGAAATTCATGAAAGTTATTACAAAATAAAAGATAAATATTACGTAAATCATTCCTCAGAATAAAGTACTTTAATCAAGCAATCGGAAATAAATCTAGACATAAGAAAGACGAAACCTCAGTGATGTTAAGTTTATTGAATTTAGGCTGTTGTGAGGTGAGTTGGTGAGGAAATAAATATTTTTATGATTATGAGAAGAAGGAAAAAAACTAGTTTTGATATTTGCTAAGATATAAAATAATTATTATAGAATTTTTGATAGACGCCGTAAATGGAAGAAGACATAGAGTATTGCGATGATTCCAGACGGTGAATAAAATTTAAGCCCGAACAGCCTTGTAAGGATGATTTGAGTTGCATAAAATAGGGAGTAGAGATAAAAGTATTGGGAATCCATATCATATCAAGACCTTGTAATGTTCCTAAGACAACTTACCATCTTTGTCAATAAGTGCCTTTATGTTTAATATGGTAACTAGGTGAATGATTGTAAATATGCTGAACTACTTTATGAGAATGTTGTAAATGAACACAACAGTTTTTTGTAAATATACAGGTACCGGTACTGTTGCTGCTGTGATTGTAGGGCAGGAAATTCCGTAGAGCACTAACAGTATTCACCTCACCTTGAACAGAGAGTTATTGATCACGTGGATGACATATTCCCTCAAAAGTGGAGAGCGAAAAGTCTTGTTTACGACACGCCAGTCGAGACTGAAGAGAATTCCCGCTGCGTGCGACACTGTTTAGACGAAATTAGAACAGGTACAACAGAACTTATTGAGGCGATGCCGTGCCTGTATTGACACTGGGGGACACAATTATCAACTACTGTTGTAAATGTAGCAGCTTGTGAATCTTGTGCTGGTAAATGTAATTCACTATTGCTGTACCATAGACTTAGGATTATTGGCCTCTCAGACATCAGGTTACGTATGCCGTTAGTAGTCCATCAACAGGTGAAGTTATCTGAGCGTATTGGAGAATATTCAGCGAGAATTCTGTACGTCACCGTCAGGGTTCTTAGTTTGAGCGCTGTGTGAGGCTAAGGCAGAACTTGAGAGGATTTTACCTTATAACTTACGACTCAATCGTCTCCGTACCAGGGTGCCTTAACTATAACTGATACATTTATCCTTCTCTATCATTTCTGAGAGTTTTTAACCTAATCAACGAATCAACATATAAATATATGTTTTAAATAAAACTACTGAACTAAAACCAGTAAAGTATTAGTGGTTTAAATACTCATAAATAACATCAGATATTTTAAAACTGTTATTGAACTGACACAGGTGCATTAGCTTATTTTCATTTATACAGGGTGTTACAAAAAGGTGCGGCCAAACTTTCATGAAACATTCCTCACACACAAACAAAGAAAATTTGTTATGTGGACATGTGTCTGGAAACGCTTACTTTCCATGTTAGAGCTCATTTTAGTTTCGTTAGTCTTCGTGCTCGTATTCTGGACGGCTGTGATACAATACGCCATTCTCCAGGGCTGCATTAGCGCATCAGGGATTCCATGCGACGGAGGGTGGATGCATGTATCCTCACTAACGGAGGACATTTTGAACATTTCCTGTAGCAAAGTGTTTGAAGTCACGCTGGTACGTTCTGTTGCTGTGTGTTTCCATTCCATGTTTAATGTGATTTCAAGAGAAGTAATAAAATGAGCTCTAACATGGAAAGTAAGCGTTTCCGGACATTTGTCCACATAACATATTTTCTTTGTTTGTGTGTGAGGAATGTTTCCTGAAAGTTTGGCCGTACCTTTTTGTAACACCCTGTATAGTAAGTTAACAGCATACTTATTATGATTTTTGGAGGAGTAAAGAAACATTTTTCTTTAACTTAAATATGTTCACTATTTTTTTACCTGCGCCATTATTACTTAAATTGCATTCCTTCATTCAAAATCTCATTGTATTGTCCAGAAAATACAGATTTTGTTTATGTTAGACGCATCTGACCCTTCAGAAAAAAATTGTTGCATTCATGAAAAGGGTTTGTTATTTGTTTCAAAAGTGAAATTTAAAATCATCAGAAACAAACATAGGTGGTTCGTGTATTTTTTTTAAAATCTAAAAAAAAAAAAATAGTTTTAGAAGAAATTAAATTAATTGCTTAGTGATTAGCCGTTTTCGTGATTTCTCAAGTGTGTTATGAAACTGGCTTCATTAAAATTTACGTTTTGAAAACTTGGTATCTATCTTGACATCTTCTAGTTGATAAAATTTTTCTTCTTCAAATTTTATGTGTCTAAATGAAGAAGAAAAGCAACCACTGAATATGGGAATTTTTCCGGCGTTACAATGCAATGTTATCTTCGTAGGTTTGGAGCCAAACGTAAATCTGGATTTCTCGAACGGCAGATACCTGATAAAGGTGACAGTGAACGTTATTGAAACGTTGTAGTTTTCTTATGCCACCCGACAACAAACCAGCGAAGACTAAATTCCATTTACTGAACAGCTTCGGCCACTCCATTGCATGGCGTCTCAGTTAAGTTAATGATCCTTGTGGCAGGTAAAAAATATTTATTGTGGAATTTTCAGTTTGCCCATACTTTTGTAGTTCAAATTTATTTTTGCCTTAGGATTTCTAAAATGGAAACTTATTTGACTTTTGAGTTCTTTATATTGATATCATTTAATAATATTCCTTGTTATTTATTCTTAGTTTGTCAATTTTCTTCGAATCTGATATCTGGTCAATTCTTTAAGATTAATGTATTTCAAACAGAAAAAATTTTTTATTGGTCACTGGAATTATTTCGTCCGGATACATAAGGATTTCAGTATTTCACCAATTTTTTACTTTACAAGTATGACGTTGGTATCATCATCGAAAAAATTCTAAAATTTTGTCGTAATTCCTTTAACTAAGCTCACTGTTTATGTACAAATTTTAAATATTGTAACTTATTTCCATCAGCGACATTGTTGTAAGTAATCTCTGAAAAAGTTAAGAAATACCACCATATTCATTGACAGTGTTACAATTTAAAAAAAAGTAGGCCTCCATATAAAGCATAGTTTTTTTTAAGCAGGTAGTTACAAATCTTAATGCCTGTCAGCTAATAATGAAACTTCATTGAGAAAAAGAGAAGATTGTATCATCATATTTTCATGAATCGTGTCAGAAATTGTAATGATTTATTGTTTAATTATCATTGAGTAAATGTGTATTTTACAATGTACATCTTTTAAAAGGCAGTGAAGATCCCCATTACTACATTGAAGTAAAAAAAAAAATGTATTTGTTATGGTGGAAATTATACTCTTCGTGAGTGAAAAATCAGTATTTTTTTTACACACTGTACCATCGGTAAGATTCATCATAACACACAAACCAAAAAATTTGACGCAACCAATCTAACGCAATGGATATTCTGAATCAGCAAACAACTTTAGCTAGTAAAATGCTTTCGAGAGAAATTGAGCGAGAAGATCGAAAGAGCATCAGACCTTATCAAACATGGTTCGATCTACTGAATTCAGCTTTAGGAATATTATTCTGATGACAATTAATTTGTGTTTCAAGTCTCTCTTACTAACTCAGCTTTAGGTATTATAAAACATTACTAAAGCCTTAAGAATCTACCCAGTCACTCGTTTCCGATAACGAACTTATTAATTAAAGTCTTCGCAGTCAGTAAACACCGAGATTCCGTCTGTTATATGATAATTTTAATATTGGGTAAAAGTGGCCATTCCGATTTCCAGATTAAATTTCTAATTACATTGTCAGAATTGTGTAAATCCTTTTCTCGTAATTAATTGGGGTCTTTCTGTTTTTCCTTTTACTTACAGTACAGAAGCTTTCACTGAGATATTACCAACGAAGAAAAATATTCCGAACTAATTAGTCGATGGAAAGCCTACTTTAGGGTATTAAACGCTATCGGCTTTTATTTTTTCACTGTTAGGGTTATTCAATGGAAACCTTGATACAAAATATATCTGTTCAGTGAAAAATTCCAATATTTTGTTAAAATCTGATGTTTAAAGATCTAGTTTAACCTGAATAGTTCATAAATTTTATATAAACGAAGTACGAGAATCTGAAATCTGTTGAATTTCGATATTTACCAGAAGCTTTTATACCATTTCATCACAGTTAAGAGGTACAGTAAACATGGTTAAACTATTCGCTCCAATACTTAGCTGACCTGGATTCGAATCGCATTGTATCCTAGAATTTCTTCCCTACAATTAACGTGAATATCTTTGACTTGTGTGCGCTGCGATTTTTTTTGTAATTCGGATTCCATATCAAGTTTTTAGTCTATCCAGAACCGAGGTTGACTATGCAGTACTCACTTACTTTTAGATGTAAGTGCCCATATTCAGTAAAACCGTATTGCATGCATCCATTGGTAATTTATTCAGGGAAGACTTATTGAAGTAGTGCTCCCTAACTAGGTATCAATATTAGAGATTTGGATTGTGCGGTCGCTTTTCATTGGGTTTTTAATTTCACCGATTAAATCCAGATTTCCAGTGTGGAACAGAAAGTTTGAACCCTTAAGCCTACACTATTAACAATTTGGTAAAAATACTTGGAACCATAGAAGGTAATTCGAAACTGAAAATTCTGTACACTAGCGTTGGATAATGCTGGTAGCAATCAATATAAAACTTCCGAATTTATTCACCATGCTCCTATTTATCATCTATGCACTAGATGATTTCGACTAAAATTGATTATCATGCCTCCATTATTTTTTTACAAGTTATTATTGAAGGGCACTTTAACGTCCACATTTTAAAATTGTGTGTAAAACTGAGTATAGTTTCCATTAAACGCTGTCGAAACATTTAAAAATATTGGAAACTGACCCCGCATATCCATGGGTAAGTATTCCATCCTTGGTTCGCTAGCGGAAAGTCTGAATCTACTAGTCGTGGTCTCCGGTATCCTCCTCATCGACTCCAGTTTCTCCCCTGGACTGTTAGCTGAAATACGTCACCAGTGACGTTAGCAAATATACCGCAGTTAACCATAGTGTTGGATGATTTCATTGGAACCAAATTAAAATATCTTTCATAGTGACTTGCTTAATGAATATTCCTTATCAGATGCCAGCACGTAGAAACATAGGCGATGGCTCAAAAATAAATAAGTAAATAAATATGTCACTTTCTGTCTGATATGTTCGCACAATGAAGTCCTATACCTGTATAAGCGTTACAAAAGAAACAGACATTGCGACATAGTCACTATAGGCGTTTGGATCATAATGTTTCAACAGTTAATTCTATTTATTTGTCGTATGGCAAGCAACTAATACAATAATAAATATATACAATGACAAGAACCTTGGTAGCGTTCACAAGCTGATTTCCAGTTCTTCCAGCCATTCTACGAAGGAACTTGTAGCTCCAAAAACATCTTCCTATGGTCCATAATACTTCCATAGAGGGCATTCCCTGATAATATGTTCCGCACTCTCGGAAGGAGCACCGCAGTCACATGCAGCAGAATCCTAAAGACCCCACTTATACAACATGGCATTGCATTTCGCATGGCCTGTCCTTAGGCGATTATTTTGACCCATTGGTCTCTATTTAAATGGAATCCTGGAAGTCCAGTTGTGGGATCTTTAATATCTGGATGTTTTACAGATGCGGAGTTCCAGCTTTGTCGCCATTTTTCCATGACATCAAAGTCAACTCTATTATCTTTATCAAGTGACCCAGTTGCACGAAGTAATTACTATAGTGGCACAGCGGCACTGTCCTTAACTTCAGCACGAACCGCATTCCAATAACACAACTGCTTCACCTGATGAAGACAACAGTGATAGCTGTAAAAATATGTTCTGGCAAAACTATCCAGATAAACATCAGTGAAAACAATGTCGCAACAGCAGACCATAAAATCCTATGGCATATATAAAAATTAACGAACATGATGGGTGATCCGTAACTATCAAACCCATCCAAAATTTGGTTTTTCAGAAATCATTTTAAACGATTTTCTCAAAAGAACGTCATCTATTCCTTTCCCACTCTAATGACGTCAGAGATGTATAAATCTATCACAAAAATAAGATATTAATTCATTAATTACTCTTCATAAATTATTAATTTCTGTTTGTTCATTCATCATAAGAACGCTTTATATCAACAGTGAGTAAAGACAAATAAAGAACTGGCTGAAATTAAGTTTAAGTTTCCAATAGTAACTGTGTTGCGTCAAGGAATGTCTGAACACATTTTCTGCAAAGTGCTTTCGGAAAATTTCAGAGCTTCAATTCACAGTTTGATCCAGTTGTTGGAAGCATTTTTAATTAAAACCTGCTTGTTTTTACGTAGAATGAGAAAATCGTGGCAGACGGAATAAAGCCGGTGGAACACCGGTGTGCAGCGAAGAATAAAATAATTTCGTGTTCGGTAAAAAATATTTCCTCAAATATCGGCGGCACACACGCGGCAATCTCCGGCCGCCGCCCCCGCTATTGAAAACCGATTTCGTTCCGGGGCCTTCATTTATAAGGCGGCTGCGCCGGCACGAGAACAGTCGCCATCCAGGCTGCCGGGAAATCAATGCAACGCAGTCGGCCACAAACGTTTGGCGAGCCAAGTCGGGCGCTGACCTCCCTCCCAGCATTCGCTACAGCCCCTTCCCGTCCGCAACCCTGCAGAGCACAACTGTGCCACTGCGGCCATTGTCGCATTGCCCTGTAGGTTTGAAGTGTGTTCGGTTGTTTTTGTTCTCGCTGGAAAGATCCAGTGGAGTTGATGAAGTGTAAAAAGAAACTGACTTCGACCCAAATAGTTGGCCTGTTGGTAACTGGACGCCCCTCACCATAACAGACTTTCGTTTATAGTTTCATCAACTCAGTGAAATGATTACTTATTCACAATATTGAATATACAATTAATGGCACTGTCCTTAGAACGGTAGATTCCGCTAAATACCTAGGGGTAACAATTCGTAACAATTTGTCATGGAATGAAATATCGAGAATGCAATTGGGAAAGCAAATCGTATACAGTACTTCGATTTCTAGGTCGAAATTTAAAACAATGCACTCCGGAAATTAAATCGATTGCGTACAAGTCACTAGTGAGGCCTCACTTGGAATATTGTTGCTTTGTATGGGGTCCCCATCAAAAGGGATCAATGGAGGCATTAGAGATGGTCCAAAGAAGAGCCGCCCGATTCGTGACAGGTATATATAGTTGGAGGGAAAGCGTAAGTGCCATGTTGAAGGAGTTATGTTGGGAAGACGTGGAGCACCGAAGGCGTTGCTCTCGACGGAAGCTAATTGAAAAATTCTCGACTGACGTATTTCGGAATGACAGCAATCAAATATTGCTACCAGCAACATTCATATCTCGGAATGACCGCTAAAATAAGATAAGAGAAATCAGGGCCAGAACCGATTCATTTCTGTACTCATTTTTTCCACGAACGATTAGGGAGTGGAATAGAAAGGATTACCGGGCGAGTAAACACAAAATCGGACAGGAGTAGCTTCCGATAAAGCACTCCGGCCATCCTGATCTGGGTTTTCCATGGTTTCCCTAGATCGCTCCAGGCGAATGTTGGGATGGTTCCTCACAATAGCCCATGGGCGCCACCTGCCATATCCGTATATCCCTTCCAAACCATTACCTTTCCTGATAGGTGCAATGTACCCTCCGGCAAAACACTTTTAGTGAA
>JARYHS010009186.1:53105965-53219938 GCA_031002005.1 Vandiemenella viatica
TTTTACGTCAGTTATTTCGCCACATAAAACTTTTATTCCATATAAATCTTATTCAGAAACCTCAGTACCAAGAAATAAAATAATGTAATAAAAAATATCACAGTGAAACAGGCTTCGATGGTATTTTGAATGCGGATAAATTTGTTTGAACTACAGTCTTTTTATGAGAAGAAATTAGTTTTATTATTATTATTATTATTGGTATGCAAAATATAGGGAAAATGATCAGTGAATTGTTTTCAACATTGTGGCTATATCATTTTTTAAGCACATGCTAAGTGCTGTTTCCTTAATCACAACTGATAGTTGCCACATTTGTGCCATAGGAAGAATTAAAGTAGGGAATTCTCCATTTAAGTATTATCAGTACAGAAAGAAACACAGAATTTCTCAAAAACCTTGTAAGCGTCATTCTCTAAAGGTTAATATAATTTCTTGAAAAACTCTGCAAATCATTATGATAAACCTTTATCCATTAAAAACATGAATTGTATCTGGAATTAATAATAACTGCACGTACTTGTTCAGCAGAGAACAAAGTCGGTTTACTTATTTACTAGTGATTGCCCAGGAATCGAAATTTGACCAAATTCATTATTTTCTAGTTTCTTTTACTGTAAAAGAGTAATATTAACTGCATACACATTTTAATGTGATCTATTGGATTTGCTGCTTTTTTATGTACTTGTATTCCTGGCACCGACACCTTTGGCGTCCTGGCTAGAGCTTTAATAGATCCTTGTCTTGTTGTTTTCTCCATTTTTAATCTTAAGAGGAAAATTTTGGCCTCCTGAGAGGTCTTTGTAAAAACCCCTTTGATGTGTTGGTAATTCAAATTGATGGGTGAATAATTGTACCTGTGCCACCGTTTAGGGACTATTATTCCAATGTTTTGCAGTCTGTCTTCTGTTTGGCGTAATGTATCGAGTCTTTGATGGAAGGATTCGGTTAGTCTTTTTACCACTCTGTCTATTGGTTCCATTTGAGACACTTCGTGAATTTCAGTAATTCCTGTTCTTCTGCCAGCATTTAGGAATAGGAGGAGGCACCTGTTTTGTAATATTTGTAAATGCGATAGCTTTGACAACTATGTACGTTTACGCGGCGGCAATGCTTTATAAAAACTTCTCGGGTTTCAAGCCGCGTCAGAATTGAGCCGTCTGGCGACGTTTCAGAAGCTTGTACTGCTTCCATTGTCAAGCTCCCGCTTAACATTACTGAAGTCTGCCGCACGGTAGTCTATTATATAGCGCCAGCAGCCGGGAACGGAGGGGAAAGCGCGTGGAGGGGCGGTCCAGTTAGGCCCTGCTCGCTTCGTGACGTCACGATCGGGTCACTCCTATTCTCTAATATGGCTCGATTCCGTCTCGTTTGTAATAATCCAATTGCTGGCTTCCAAGTTTGGCTTAAATTGAGGCCTTGATCACGATTAATAACATTGTTGCTAAGCCTAATCTCAATAGCCTCCTTCACAACACTGTCCCAAAAGTTATTTGCGTAACAAAGGCGTGTCGTTTTGTCGAAGCACGGCTCGTGTCCGTTGTCAATGGCGTGTTCAGCTAAGGCAGATTTTTCTTTTTGTCCAAGTTTAAAATATCTGATGTGTTCTTTTCATGTTTCATTAATTGTCCTTAAGGTTTGCCCTATATAAGAAGTGCCGCATTCACATGGAATTTTGTACACCCCAGGAGCCCGAAGATTGAGACTATCCTTCGGAATTCGCAACAGCTGTCCAATTTTTGGTGGAGGTCGAAAAATCGAACGGATGCCCTGTTTGTTGAGTAACCTTGCTATTTTTGATGTTACTGCTCCACAGAAAGGTAGAAAGGCACGCAGCTTGTCTTGATCTCTGTCATCTGTCTTGGTACTGTTGTGTCGTTGCACGTCGGATTTCTTTAGTGCTATAACCATTGGCACGAAATACGCGTTCCAGGGGTTTCAGTTACTTTTTTAAATGTTCGTTGTCGGACACCACCTTTGCCCTATGGACAAGAGTATTCAGAATTCCCAGTTTCTGAGAAGGATGGTGAAAACTTTGAGCATTAAGATAGCGATCGGTGTGTGTAGGTTTTCTGTAAACGTTGTGCCCTAACCTTCCATTAGGCTTCCAAGTATGTTGAGTTGGTTAAAGAAATGAGGTTAGAACGTGACGATATTATGGTCAGCCTGGACGTTACGTCGTTGTTTACGCGTGTGCCTTTAGGGGAGACTGTTGAACTACTTAGTGAACATTTTGATCGGAAACTTGTGGAGTTATTCAGGCACACCCTCACGTCTACATACTTTGTGTACCAGGGCGAATACTACAAGCAAACAGACGGCGTGGCTATGGGGTCCCCGTTGTCTCCCGCAGTAGCTGACTTCTACATGGAACATTTTGAGCATATAGCTCTTGACACGGCTCCTTTAAAGCCTAAATGTTTTTACAGGTTTGTTGACGATACGTTTCTCGTGTAGCCTCATGGAATTCCGGCATTTCATGAATTCGTGAACTATCTTAATGGGATTCATCCCAACATTAAATTCACTGTAGAAATCGAAAGGAATGGATCACTTCCGTTTTTAGATGTTCTAGTGCGTCGGAAGCCTAAAGGGCAAAGGTGGTGTCCGACAATGAACATTTAAAAGAGTAACTGAAACCCCTGGAACGCGTATTTCGTGCCAATGGTTATAGCACTAAAGAAATCCGACGTGCAACGACACAACAGTACCAAGACAGATGACAGAGATCAAGACAAGCCGCGTGCCTTTCTACCTTTCTGTGGAGCAATAACATCAAAAATAGCAAGGTTACTCAACAAACAGGGCATCCGTTCGATTTTTCGACCTCCACCAAAAATTGGACAGCTGTTGCGAATTCTGAAGGATAGTCTAAATCTTCGGGCTCCTGGAGTGTACAAAATTCCATGTGAATGCGGCACTTCTTATATAGGGCAAACCTTAAGGACAATTAATGAAACACGAAAAGAACACATCAGATATTTTAAACTTGGACAAAAAGAAAAATCTGCCTTAGCCGAACACGCAATTGAGAACGGACACGAGCCGTGCTTCGACAAAACGACACGCCTTTGTGACGCAAATAACTTTTGGGACAGTGTTGTGAAGGAGGCTATTGAGATTAGGCTTAGCAACAATGTTATTAATCGTGATCAAGGCCTCAATTTAAGCCAAGCTTGGAAGCTAGCAATTGGATTATTACAAACGAGACGGAATCGAGCCATATTAGGGCATAGGAGTGACCCGATCGTGACGTCACCAAGCGAGAAGGGCCTAACTGGACCGCCCCTCCACGCGCTTTCCCCTCCGTTCCCGGCTGCTGGCGCTATATAATAGACTACCGTGCGGCAGACTTCAGTAATGTTAAGCGGGAGCTTGACAATGGAAGCAGTGCAAGCTTCTGAAACGTCACCAGACGGCTCAATTCTGACGCGGCTTGAAACCCGAGAAGTTTTTATAAAGCGATAGCTTTGTTTTGCACGTTGTTCCCCAAATTTGACATCCATATGTTATTGCTGGTAATATTGATGATTTGTACAGATGGAGTTTTGTTTTTAGATTCATTGAATGTCTAATCAGTATAGGAAATAGGTTTTTGATAATACCTAGGAAGTTTAGCTGTTTTCCAGCTATATGTTGACGAAATGTGAGAGTTCTGTCGATAGTAACTCCTAGGTTCTTGTGATGTTCTTCCACGGTATATACTTTCCGAAGATAGTCAGGTGACGGTTTAGTTCCGGTCTTTTATGTGTAAAATATATTGCTGCGGATTTTTCGGAGTTTATCGTTATTTTATTTCGCTAACTCCATAGCTCTATTTTTTGTAGTTCATTTTGCATTCTGGTGATGTTCTCCATGTTTTGTTCCCGTAGTATAAATCGTCGTGTCATCAGCAAATTGGTCGACATGAACATTATTTATGGTCGGAATATCGTTCACGTATATACTAAAAAGTGTAGGTGCTAATACTGATCCCTGTGGGTGTCCTGTCCTCATCTGATGTATTTAAGATCGCACACCTTGAATTTCTACGTAGAAAGTTATTTTTTCCAAACAGCTATTTATCAAGTGAATGATTGCTCTATCAACTGTAGTTTGGGTAATTAGCTTATTATATGAGATTTTGGTGCCATACCTTGTCATAGGCCTTTTGGACATCAATAATACCTGATGCTGTGGATTTGCCAAGATGGAACCCTTTGCTTATATTCTTAACCAGGTGTACAAGCTGTACTGTTGCTGACATGAGAGGTCGGAATCTGGAGGAATTGTATTCTGTTCTGGATTTGCTGCGAGCATAGATATTTTATATACTCTATACATTGACATCTTGGCTGCGAGCGTGTACCAATACCTTATTAGCTTGTGTTGTTTACCTTAATTCCCTGCAATACCTATAAAAATAAAATGATACACTTCACGCGTGACTGTGTTCCAAATATTAGCTTCTCAATTGAATATAGCAAATGATGAATTGTATTTCAGAATGTTTTAAAAATAATTTTTTAACACTCTTTTTATCAATGGTTCGTTTGAATTTAGTCCATCTTACAATGACTTAAAATATTCATTTGTACTTAAGGCTGGTAAAACTGCTTTAATCTTATGACAACATGAAGTGAATGCAGTACTTTCACCCGAAATGACTTCTGATTGCATTGCAAAACCTGCATTATAAATTCTAAACTACCAAAATTTAGTGCGCATTTAAGTGTATCCATTATCAAAATTTCACCGAAATTGATATTCCTTCTTCTTTGTCTCTCACTCAAAATAAGTGAATTTACATTGACCTTTAGGATGTCGAATTCTCTGTAATATTTAAAATATTCCTTTATAAATGTTCCTTTTATTAGTTCAAAGATTATGCGACTTTTTTGTTTCACCAATGTCCACAGAATATCTCATTGCTGGCTATACACATCAGGTAGTTGGCTCCGATCCGATTTCACGCACACACACGCTTACGAATTAACTTTTTATTTAATAATATATTTGTAACACATGTATTAACTATGCCTATTATATTTTTTTCTTTAATGTTGACTAAAGATCACAACATTGGCCGAATCGCTAAGTAATGTTGCCATTAAAAACAAACAATTGAAACTAAACAACGAATGTTTTATTTTATTTAATTTGATGTATTTGTAACTCATATTATATATAAATTTTAGCTTTCTGCACTTCTTCTCCATATAAACTTTAACTATGCCAAATCTCGTACTCCTCCGTGTGCGCAATATTCTTAAAAAGGGATCCAAAGTTTCTGTTTCACGTATTAATGTATAGATTATTACCTTTGACCAACAAAATCAAATTATTTTTATTTTGTTTATGAATAATTTGCTATAAAAGTATATCCACGTTATTGATAATGGTGCAATGATAAAATGACATGACGGGATGGACGAAATATTAGTATTCTATTCTATTACATCTGTATAGTATAGAAATTTTTTATTATCTCATAACTTTTGAGTTATGAAATTAATCAGATTTCAACTGGAACCATTCAATGCATGAGAAAGTGGAGTTGGGGTTGATCAATTTTGTGCACAGATTGATATTAATATTATAGAGCCAGAAAGTAACTGAACTGTGGTATTACGTAACATTTTTAGCAATTTGAAAAATGAAGATTATGACTTTGTTAAAATTAAATGGAATATGCAAAAAGTTAGTTAAATATTGCAGTTACACAATACTGAATCTCGTAGTTTAGAAGCCCTTAGCAACCGAAAAATTGTTTCGAAATGATATAACTTAAATTGTGAATAGGCAGGTTTTATCAAATTATCACAGTGAACTCAGCTACATCCTATTTTCTATCTGAACTAGAACTACAGAAATTTTTCAAAGCTGTTGACTGCTTAAGTCCCTTACCATGTTTAACATGCAACGGAATTAAATGGCAGTAACTAGACTGTTTCGTTCAGATTCTGGAGGATAAAGCTATACTGGTTTACGCCATAATGGTTATCAAAGATTACTACAGCTCACTAATGTTCAAAGGTCATAGACATGAGTTATTTCGCGTATATTACTGATGCGATAAAAAATAAACAATCAGTGACTTGGCTGCGTACCGCAGTATACGAATGAGTTTCGAAGATTATGCTCTTGGTGAAATTCATATTCTGAGTTTAGAAATGAGTGGAGAATGATCATTATTGGCGGGGATTGAAATTTACCAGGAGTCAACTGGGTGAAGGATAAAATAATTAGCACAAGGAAACAGATTTTCAGATACCTTAACAAGGAGGTTTAACACAAGATGTAGAGCAAAGAAACATGGAACCAAATATGGATAAACTCCTAATAACGCCGGACTTATGAGGTTGCAAACAAGTGAAAGAATAAGTTATCATTAAGGATATAGGGTACTTATAAATGGAGGAAAATCGATTTTTTTAATAACTTTATTAAATTATATAGTCTCTTCTTATTACATTGATATATACATTGCAGGGCTACAAATTAAAAATGAGTTATGTATAACAAATTTTAAAGTTAGTGTCATGTATGCCGCCACGCCCCTTTATTTCAGTTACAGAAACCAGTATTATTGGGAAAAGAACAGTGAACTTTTTGTTTCCAGTGATTATGCTTATGACATATTGTATACCATAAGTATTCCCTTCCTAAGTCAGTTATGAATGAAATAAAACCAATTTTTAGAGACCTGAGTTACCCTGTTTTGCTTAGTAAATTTCTTCATGGGGGCACTATGAATACAAATAAAAGTTTCAACCACTGCACAGGGAAAGATTACCCAAGAATGTTTTTGTAGGACTAAATACGTTAAAAGTTGGTGTACTAGAAGCAGTGATATGTTTCAATGATAGATAGATTGGAATTCCTGAGAAATTTAGGAATAAAAAGTGGCTCTAATATGGAAGATCAATTACTTGCGTGTGACAGACAACGTGTGCATGAAGCTGAATGATTCGTTCTTCAAATTACCAAAGAAGCAAGAAGTTCTATCAGGAATACCAAGAGGAAGCTTGAAGATGAAGAAATGCAGCAGAATGAAGACTATGGTTCAGGAATGTTCTGAGGCACAACCGAATTGGATTCATATCCTCATTCGCAATTTCCCGTAAGTTGTGTTTTTCAGAATTCAGGTACAAATATTTCTTAAAGTTTATAAACCAAACCACTAATTTTTTTCTGTAACTTGAAATAGTCCATAATTGTGTTTTAGACCTAAGCTTTATTGTAGTTTCAACTAAATTGTAGAGAAAATAAAACTTTTATTAGGAAAAATATTCTAAAAATTAAAATTAATTAAATTGTAAGATGTGATATTTCTTATTCCTTGTAGTATACATAATAGGTGGAATTAAATAGGTCTAGTACCTCAACCAACATGTCATACATATATGATTTGGTCTTCTTCAAATGTGTAACATTGGATTAAATGGTACCTCAATTTAAGGAAGCATTTTGGAAAAAAATTGCATCAATTCCTTTGTAATTTTTTAATTAACCCTAAGCAGATTCAAAATTATTCACTTTTAATTCGTTTAGAAACTGTGGTTCATTATTACCTGATATAAACTGAAAATCTATAAAACATATACAATATAAACAGTGCGTGAAAGAAATAAGTGTTGACTCTTATATAATACTGAGTTGGAAAAGTACCCTGTACCCTTAAACTCTAGTAATGGATATTATAGGGTTCAATAAAACAATGTCTATATTTGAAGATGGTAATATGTATAGTTATTGAAGACACCTATTTCAGAACTGAATGGATATATCAGGGACAGGCACAAGTGCATTGGAATTGGAGTGAGAACAATAAAACGAGATAATAAGAAATAAGGAAGAAATGTTTATTCCAAAATAGAAAATAAATATTAGTACAGTATGTACATATTATGAAGAGGTAATGAGGTTAAATACACTCGTGAGAAGAGAACAGATAAAAGAAACTGCAAGACAGCAGGGAACACAAGGAATTAATAGTGGAAAATGGGGAAGCTATGCGTGGAAGAGGGCCTCTAATGATGCACCTAGAAATTTCTGTGGCTATATTAGAAAAATGAGTGAAAGGTAAGGAGTGCAGAGGATCTTGGAAAAGAAGATGTATTAAGTAACTATAACCTTGATATGGGAGGGAATAATCAAATGAGTAGATGCTCAATTTCAGTATAAACGAACAGACTACAACACTTTGAACAGCTCATGATGAAATTAAAGATGTAGAAAAATCGTAAAGGCGTTCGTGTAGAGAATATAACTACAGATGTATTATAGATAGTA
Organism: Vandiemenella viatica; assembly: GCA_031002005.1. Lineage (NCBI taxonomy): Eukaryota > Metazoa > Arthropoda > Insecta > Orthoptera > Morabidae > Vandiemenella > Vandiemenella viatica. The sequence continues at coordinate 53,114,240 of JARYHS010009186.1, forward strand.
TGATACAATATTATACCTTTTTTGAAAAGTTATACATATTGATCCTGGAGACTGGCTACTTACCATTGTAAAGGTCCAAATATTATTATGGTTGTGAGTATAAACGTTGTAAGATTGATTCTTGAACATTCGAGAGAGCTGCTCCACTTAAGTGCATAGCCAATGCAGCATCAGGCGCTGAGTCACGAATTTCATACACGCGTCACAGAGTGTTGCCCAAGCAAGTGTCAGTAACTTGAGAGTATTTAAAGGGAGACGCAATATTGCCTCGCTCTCTGCAGCTCAGTTGAGGAAAAAACTTTTTTTTTTTAATGGCTTTTGGCAGCTGAGGCCATACAGCCAGCTCAATGTGATTATTATAGCTTCCAGTGAATCAGTCGTCATCCAGTGTTTATATATTGTATCTTCTAAATATGGACACCACAGGACGGACAGGACATTCACACAGACACACAACAATTAACATTCATACCCGCGGTCGGATTCGAACCGGCGACTTTCAGCACGCGGAGCTAGCACTCTAACCCCTAAGCTACCGAGGCCGGCAAGGAATAAACTTACACGATGTAGCAAGGTAATAGTTGCTAGTCGATCTGCTGCCGCAAGGCAATTAGGCTTAGTCTGTTTCTAGTCCTCTTGTAGTATTAATATTTCATTCTATTCTATAGCTCGTCTGTCATTAAGTTCCAGAATTATTATGCATTCCTAAATCCATAGTTTAACTTATAACTTGGGTTTCTTGCATAACTGTTTTATAATGTTCGCGTTGGGTTCTGATTGGTTATTCACAGTTTTAATAGTTATCATTGTTTACAAGACACGTTCAGTTAAATCAGTATCTCACCTCTGAAGAAGACTTAGTTCAATTATCGTTCAATACCGTATTGGTAAACTGGCGGCCTACTGTACGTGTTATTCCTTCCTTCATAACTTTTTTGGATATGCGGACGTATGTAATATTGTCATCTAATGAATAAATGCTCTCATTCAATCCATTATGCTGGTGTTCAAAAATCATTTATCAGTAGTTAGAATAAGTTACCCAGTTGTTTCAGGTACAAACGTATAAGTTGGTGAATCTGCCTCACTTAAACTGGGCTGGTGTCAAACTGACGAATTTAATATAATTCTATAAAGGAGATTATCTGCCCACCTGATGGTTGCCCATTTTAATAATATTATAAAACGCCGACAAAAGTAAACGACCACTATAACCACGGCCAATCCTTTAAAGCAGAAAACTGGAAAAGTGCAATAGTAGTTCCGGTTCAAAACGATGGGAAGACAAATAAGGTTCAAAATTACAGCTCCATTAGTTTAATATCAGTGGGATATAAATTGATGGAGTAAATGAAATACAACCACATCAGAAATGCATGTGAGGGAAGAATCTTGTTTGCAAAGCGACAGCATAGCATTTGGCAAAGATATTCAAGTGAATCGTAGTTGGTGGGTTGTATACAATTTCAAGTGAAATTGACAAGGAATAACATGTATAAGGCAGTAGGTATTTCCAAAAACATATTGTTAGATATCATAAGAACCACTGAAGTGGATAAAAAATGATTTGCTGTAAGATAGTGTATTGATAACACTGTTATTCATTGTTCTAATGATTCATTGTGTAAATGGTTTACAGTTATTTGGTAGGTTTGTTGCATATGAAATAATAGTAAATATTATGATCGAAATGAGAGAAGACTTCTGGGTGACCTAGACAAGGTACCTAACTTTGTAGGTCAACGTGGGAGGAAACTAAAAAACTAACGGCTATTTTTGTCTATAAGAAGGTTGTTGAAAACATAAAGCATAAATATATTGGCTTATCATTTTATGATAAAATCAAATGGTTAGAACATATTGGATAGGTGTTGGGAAAATATATCAAAATCCTTCATTTATTGGAGGGGTTGATGAGGAGATGAACCAGAGGAGGTAGAACCAGTGCTTGAATATGGTGTTGTAATATCAAATAATGTAGTTGGAGGGGGTTCAAAGAAGTGCTTCTACATTTTTCTGTTGAAATTACCGCAGAACACATTCAGATATGATAAAGGAGATGGATTGGGATTCATTTGAACGATATTGGCTCAAGAATAGGAGCAGTGTACGGAATGTAAAAGATGTCTGTAATCTCAAACTGTCATTTGATTTCAGGCTTAAAGGATAAGAAAAATCTTCTTTGTGGGTGAGAGAGGGATTCAAATAAAATGCCAAGGTAATTTCTGAATAGTTTACCAAAAACAATTACAATTTTTTAGATTAAAATACTCATTGGACAAACGTAGATAGGTGGGGAGATTACATTCAACGAAATTAATATTTAAAAATAATATTAATCTGGGTGAAAGAGATGTGTAGGGAAATTGTCACCAGAGCATGCGCTCCACGTAAATTAAATTTCTTCTGTTACAAGGTGTTCTGCGAATGGAAGGATTTCACAAATTGGTGGCTGTTTTACGTTGAAATGCTTACTAAGAATGATTAGATAAGACGAAAAATATTTTAATCATTAACCACTATAAATAATAATTAATAATCTTATTTTCTTTAAAGTCCGCATCATTTGTAGAAACAGAACTCTTCTGAAGGAGCGGAAACTATATGCAGATAGTATTTCAGTTGATTGTAGTTAATGCTTGCCCACTTCCTACAATTTCACAATGTCATTTGCCGATTCCTTAGTGTTTATTATGAACAATTAGACTTCAGAAAAATATATCGAGATATTGATATTTTTTATAATATAATCGGTATTTTTATTCTCGAAATATTAAAAATCTATATATCGTTTGGAGTATCAATTTTAAGTACCAATTCGATATTTTTGTACAATCGCAAACCAGAATCCAATATCATATGTTATATATATATATATTGGATAAATATACGTAAAGATCTAATCTGAACACGTCTTAAAAAAGTGAATTCTTCGTAATTTAACAGTTTTTCATCAACGGTTAACAGGTTAAAAAAGATGTTTAATTATTACAGGTTTACTTTGAAGGCAACATCTTTATTTATCAACATATTTGAATGTTAACGGTTAGATTATTATTTTTAAACAAGTTGAAGCATCTGCGTTGTGTGTTACTATGTTGAGGGCGGTCGTAAATTAACAGCTTCAGTTTTCAAGTTTTTTTTTTTTATTGATGAATAGAAGTTAATGCGTCGTCGCAGTACCTTTTATGTCACTCTGTGTCATCCGAAAGAGTGGCTCCTGCAATTAACTAGACGGCACCGGACAACAGAAGTAGATTGACTGCGGAAAATATATAACAGAGAGTTCTTTTGATGTCAGGTGAATACTGGTCTGATTCATTGCAGAAATAGATAAATTATCAATAGTTTCTATAATTTCCACATATGTCTTTAATTTTCTTAAATATTTTTGAAAATTACTTGCTTTAGGCAAAAATAGCGATATTTTTGTCAGATACATACCGATACTGTTTATAAATATCAATATAATTTTTTCATTTACCCTTCCCTATTCACAATTATTGATAGCTAACCCGGCATCTACTAATACTTGTTATGGGAACTACTTGGAGATATAAATATTATTCACAAGTTAAAAATATTAATGTGCGTAATTAAATAGCTATGTTTTAAAACGTACCTGCGAGAAACTTTGTAGAAATACGGAAAAGATATTGCTATTTTATTTCTTCTTCTCTGCCATATCGGCCATCTAAGGACCACGAAAAGTAATTCCGTGCATTCATTTCGATGCAATTCTATTTTATTTATTGATTACATGTTTTACATGTTCATCTGCAAGCAATAATTACATAAGATGTTCTATAAAACGAGTAAATAGCGGAGGGAACATTCTGATATGAGAACTCAGTGATTATTTACTAACTAGACTTGGTCATGGCAGAGATACTAGCGGCCAACTACCAAATGTGGAATTCTACGAAAATTTTCTGATAGTTTCTCAGGATAGACAAATTTTGTAATCGTTTGGGAGAGACTCTACTAGCCTCTTCCAACAAAATTTCAATCTCTCCGTCATGTCGTGTACCCTGTTTGCTCGGACAATAATCTGGTCAATGAAAGATTCCCGGTATAAGGAGCTCCAGCTGCTGGGCAACTTCCTCCTAAAATAAGGCAGAAGAGCAGGGAGTGGGCCCTAGCACCCTCTTGCCCTTGGGGTTTGAAAGGAGAATGAATCAGAAATGATCAATGGCATGGGGATGCTGAAGGAAAAGGGAAACCACTTCATTAAAAACCCAAAGGATATCTTCAGAACTTGTAATCCTCTCAAATTACATATATCATGATGTCTTCTTCCTGTGTAAAATATTCTGGAGGCAAAATAGTTCCCCAATTGGATATCTGGGTGGATACTACTTAGGTAAGAGTCATCAGAATGGATAGATACGTTCTACGAGTCAGAGCGTGGAATATTAGAAGTCTGAATAGGGCAGGAATGTTAGAAAACTTAAAAAGGAACATGGAACTACTTAATTTAGATGTCGTTGGGATTAGCGAGATTAAGTGGAAGGTCGCACAGTATTTCTGGTCCAGGGAACATGGAATAATTAACACAAAAGCAATCAGTGGAGTTACTGGTGTAGATGTTGTAATGAATAAGAGAGTAGGTAAACGGGTGAGTTATTATGAACAGTTCATGTGCCAACACACACAGGAAACTGATGAAGAAATTGAAATAATATACGCCGCAATTGAAGAATTAACAATAGTTATGACAAATGTGCATATCGCAAGTTTGCACAATTTCATATCTCTATATCTAATGTTTTAATGCAGCCTACTGTACTGATCGACGCATCATGTATTTCTGCTATTGTTTCCTTGAAGGCACGAAGAGAAGAGTCAGAAACGATGTGATGGATTGTCTGTAAGATGGCACCACAGTCACAATTTTCAGAAACTACCCAGGCTGATTTGTGTAATAAGTAGCCACATTTGCCTTGTCCTGTTCGAATCCGATTGATGATTCTCCATTGCCACCAGGGCACATCGAAACCTTGTAACGGTACTAGAGGTTTTCAACTAGATTTTTATTGGCTACTGACGACTGCTCCCATTGAGTTGTCCACAGCTTCTTGATGTTGAAAGAGGACTCTATAATGTTGATTCCTGCGCCAGGGCGGTTTCCTCGATATCAAGCGTTGGTGTTTTTCTTGAACAATGTCTTGATGTATAAGCAGCTGAGGGTACTTTAGAATATATTTCCAAATTTTTAAGAGAACTTCTGGTCTTCCTAGTGCTGGGGGTGAAATGTTACATAGCACTGGAAGCCATACGGTGTTCGTACTCCGAATGTATCCCGTAATTAACCGAATTGCCTAATTGAGTTGTACATCTATTTCCTTTGTGTGGGTATTCAGCAACAGAGTATGACAGAGGTAAGGCTGTGGATCTTAAAACATGAGCTCCCCATAAGTACCTGCAAGCTTTTGAAGAATATTATTTCTCGTTTTGACTATAGCACACACGTTTGAAAGATGCTGCTTGAAAGTTAGGGTTCTGTCTAGCGTTATACTCAGATATTTTGCTGTGCTGCAATATAGCAAGAGTTGGCCTCTGAATTTGACTTCTGGTTTATAGTTCGATTGTCTGTTGCGTAAATGAAATGTAGATATAACTGTTATCTGAGGATTTAGATGGAGGCACCATTTCTTGAAGTATGCATCTAGCTTTTCCAGATCAGCTGATAAAGTTGTTTCTGGATCGGAAATGTTGGGGTTCTGGTTCACCAAACAGATGTCATCAGCGTAAATATATTATCTTGGAGATATTTAGGGAAATCTTGAGTATGCAAATTGAATAGGAGGGGTGCCAAAACAGATCCTTGAGGTAAGCCATCATTTGCACAAATATTCTGTTTCTGTCGTTATCAGAGTATATCTGAAAATTATTGCTCAACATATTGTTAATTAGTTCCATAAGTTTTAGGCATTGGATAATACTCACAAATTTCAGAAGTACAGTGGGTGGCCAAATTATTATACTCAATAGGTCATAAAGCAAAAAAAGTCATGAAGTTTTTAAAAGACGAAAAAATAACCCTCTTGGATTGGCCTGGAAATTCGCCAGAACTTAGCCCTATTGAGAATGTCTGGGCGGCGCTAAAAAAAGAAATTTGCAAGGATAAAATTATTACTAATAAAAAAGAATTAATAGAAAATATTATTACAGCATGGCACAGAACACCTGAATTACAAGAAATTTCCAAAAAGTGCATTGCCAGCATGCCGCAGCATCTACAAAACGTGATTGCTCAAAAGGGAGGATTCACTAAATATTGATTAATATTTTTTTCTATTAATATAACATAATTCCTATGCTAAATTATGTTTTATTTATTTTTCCTTAATTCATTAAACCTATAAAGATAACAATAAAAACGATATCATAGGTCTATTAGTAGATTAAATGTATAATAACACACGAAACAATGTTTTTTTTTTCAAACGAGTATAATAATTTGGCCACCTACTGTAGTTCTCGCCAAACAGTGTCATAGGCAGCTGATAGATCCAAAAAGGTGGCCACACTTATTAATTTATTCTAAAACCCATTCTCAATATGAGAGGAGACAGTTAACAAACACCTTGTCATTACAACTTCTCCCTGGCCTAAATCCTAGTTGTTCTAAAGGAATGCGGTTATTGACTACTTAAGGATTTCTATTGTAGATCGGGCGCTCAAGGAGTTTGTATGTGACGGTTAGAAGTGCTATTGGTCGATATGTTACCACTTTTGCAGGGTTCTTGTTTGGAGGAAAATCTAATAATAATGGGAGACTGGAATGAGATAATTGGAGAAGGAAATAGGGGAATACTGTAGGAAGTTTTGGTCTAGGACAAAGAAATGAGCAAGGAACTAGGTTGTTAGAATTTTGTGAAAGATATATGCTAGTCGTGGCATACACACTTTTTCGAACCGGAAACGTCCCGGGAATTCAAGCAGATGTCAGCTGGATTATAGCATGGTCAAACAGAGATTCAGGGATCAAATAAGTTAGAGACTGTCAATTGTACCCTCAAACAAAGTATCTGACCATAATTTGACAGTTATAAAGTGCACGCTGAAATTCAACTGAATAAGGAAGCAATATAAGCAGAATAGACTGGAAATGAATATACTGAATCAATATAGTACAAGAGTAAAATTTGCAGAAATGGTAGACTTGGGTCCAAGAAGTAACTTTGAAAGAAGCTCAACTGAGGACGAATGGAATGCATTGAAGAAAGAATTAATGAAAGCTAGTAAAGAAGCATTAGGCTTTAGGGAACAAGCCACCGAAAACCTTGGATCACAGAAGAAATTTAGGAGCTGATGGATCAGAGGAGAAGGCATAAAAATACTCAGGATGAAGCAGGAAGAGAGCAATACATGCAATTTAGAAATCAAATAATGAGGAAATGCAAAAAAAGAAAAATGGCCACGAGAAAAGTGTGAAGAAGTGGAAAAGGAAATGGTCATAGGTAAAGTAGATTTTGCACATAGAAAGATCAAATAAAGTTTTGGAGAAATGAAGAAAAGAGGTGTGAACATTAAAGCTGCCGATGGGACACCCCTTTTTAGTTCAGACGATAGAGCTAACCGATGGAAGGAACACGTTGAGAAACTGTACAATGGGGACGACTTGAATAATAGCGTAATGGAAAAGGAAGGAGATGCCGACATTAATGACTTGGGATATCCTGTTTTGAGGACAGAATTTGATAGAGCTCTGAGTGACTTGAAAGCAAAAACACAGTTGGAATTGATGAGATCACTGCAGAGCTTCTTAAATACTTAGCAGACGATTGAATCAAAAGATTATTCAACCTAATTTCAGAAAGTAATAAAACAGGAAAAATTACAACTGATTTTAATGAAAGTATCATCTTCACACTTCCGAAGAAAGCACAAGCCAATATATGTGAGAATTATCTCACTGTTTGTCTAACATACATGATGCAAAATTACTGACCAGAATATTATAAAGATGAAAAGAAAGGGTAGTAGAAGAGATAGTAGTGAAGATCAGTTTTGGTTTAGGATAAAACTGCGGTACCAGGGAAGCAGTTCTGGCGTTGAGATTAATACTCGAAGGGCGGATCAAGAAAAACAAAGATACTTTTAAGGCGTTTGTTGATTTCGAAAAAGCTTTTGATAATGTTAGGTGGGACAAGATGTTCAAAATTTTAAAGACGTCAGGTCTAAAATATCCAGATAGAAGACTGTTTTATAAACTATATAGGAATCAAGTGGCTATACTAAAAGTAGAGAATCATGAGAGACAAACGTCAATAAAAAAGGGGTATGAGAGAAGGTTGTAGTTTATCTCCATTAAAATTCAATTTGTACGTATGTAGAAGAAGCAATAAAGTAAGCACAAGAAAAATTTTCATGTGGCATAAATGTTCAGGGAGCAAAAAATCAGTATGCTGTGATTTTGATAACATTTTCTTGTTAGCAGAACAGGATGATAATTTTTAGAAGTTACTGAATGGCATGAACGAAGTGCTGAAGGAAGATTTCCGACTGAATATAAATCAAATCAAGACCAAAGTGATGAAATGTAGCAGAAATGATACCACAGTAAATTGAATATAAAAATAGAATCGGATGCCATAGAAAAATTAAGTGAATTCTGCTATTTGGGAAGCACAATTACAATCAATTGCAGAAGCAGAAATGATGTTAAAAGCAGAGTAGCAACAGCAAATAGATCTTTCATGAAAAAGAGGAATCTTTTAGTTTCAAATATTGATCTAGGACTTAGAAAGAACTTTTTAAAATACTATGTTTCTAGCACAGCACTTTATGGTAACGAAACATGGACTTCTGGAATACCAGAAATAAATAAAATTGGAGCATTTGAAATGTGGTGCTACAAAAGAGTGCCGAAAATTAAGTTGACAGAAAAAGTTCCAAATGATGAATTTTGGAAATGATGGATGAGGAAAGAAGTTTGTTGAAGAAGCTTACAGAAAGAAGAGACAGGCTGGTAGGTCATATTTTGAGACATGCTGGATTATTTAACTTGTTAGTGGAGGGAACAGTTGAAGGTAAGCACTCTAGAGGAAGACACATGATGCTACTTGAAGCAGATAATTGAGGACATTGGTTGTAAGGGGTATGTAGAGATGAAGATCTTAGCAGTAGATGGGTAGGGTGGAGGATTGTATCAAATCAGTCAAAGGACTGATGACAGAAAGAAATGTTATAAACATTAAGTAAATTTATTTATCATTAACTGTGACTGCGACGACATCCAAGAGGAATTTGAGATTTGTGATTTTAATTCACGGATAAACTCTCATAGAGATGCAAGAATAATCCTTGGACCTCTTTCACTGTTAAAAAACTTAGGATTTATGGAAATGTTTTAAACATGTTTTTGCGCTTCAGTTGCTGCCGGCACCTCAAGAAATTGTCCTTAATTCAAAAGATTTTAAGATTGTTGATGACGCATAGGATCACTTCAGTATTCTTAATTTAGCTTGGTTGATTTTTGCTTCATACGTGAGCACTCATTCCAAAATATACGGCTATGGCCGCTATTTCATGGCTGGAATATTGTACTAAATGATTTAAGAAGTATTCTACATGTTAAATAGAGACATACGCTTTCACTACGTACTGTTCCGCTGAAATCCAAAGATTAAATTTAAATGAGGTGCTTACTATGGTGCAAAGAGATTAATGGACGTAATACAAGTGCAATTAATCAAATCTAGGAATTCTAAGGTGTGGAGTTAAGTGGCTAATAATAAATTAATTAAGAATTGTAAGTTTTTCTGATGAGGGAGTGAGTCATAGGGAATATTATTTTACGTATTTGGGCAGCCATTGTACGATATGAAGTAACGCTTAAGTGTCATTAATTCCTGTTCCAGCCACCATTTTGTTTCGAAGAGCAGGGTTACATTAGCAAACCTCACGGAACCAAAAGTTCATCTGTTGTGACGGGGGAGTGGGGGGGGGGGGGGGGGACTAAGATGTATATGTTTTTTAAAATCCTGTATATTCCTCCATAAGGTAGAGATGTTCAAAGCAGTAATAGAAATTCCAGAACTTAAGGTTGGTGGCACCACTCGATAACATTTCCCGTTACACGTAAGGCATTTAATCTCCACCACACAAAATAGCAGCCCTCAGTATTAGTCCATCGACGTTACTGCCAATGGCGAGAGCTGAAGAGGCACCTATGCAGAATTAAGTCCATCTATGTCTCCGTAAAGGTTCTCGCTATCGGTTTGTTTTTATGAGAACGAAACTGATTATGCTAAGGTAAATTGTAAGTATTTGGAACTACTGTTTTTTTATTTGTTTGTTTATTTTTTTTTTAATCTTGTAACTTGTTTCATTACATCCGTGTCACAGATTACTATTTTCTGGTACCAATCGTTGTATCCAGTTTGCTCCAGTAGAATGTTTTATTTTTTTCTTGTGCTTTACGCCTCGTCGACGGCGTGGTAATTAGAGGCGGGATGGGATGAGGGACACTGAACGGGAAGGAATTCGGCCATGGCCTTTTTGAAGGAAGCATCCCGGCATTCGCCTGGAGTGATTTGTGGAAACCATGGAAAGCCGAAATCTGGATCCCCAGACGGGTATTCGAACCCGCGTCCTCCCGAATGCTCCAGTAGAACAAAATATGATTTCAATTGTGTGGTTCATCAACCCACTCATAATTTTTTATAAATGTTACAGCCATCAATAAGTAATCATTTTCCAGTGAATAATATCACTCTTAGTAAGAAATCAGACCGGTGTAAATTAATAAGAATTATAAAAGCAGAGGGTAGGTAAGTTACAGTACACACATACACAAACATTGCAAAATTTGTTTGTGCAAGATGCGCTCCAAAAAATTAATGTTTTGGACCCCTAATTGCCGGGAGCCATCTTACTACTGTGCAAAAAAAAGTTATCTCATATGTTGTTCGCCGATAATAGTAATCACTATGTTCAATTTTGTAAAATTCCATCCCTTGGTTTTGCGTGATGCGTTGATACACAAACAAAATTTTCAGTATTTACACTTTATGAGGCAACATCGTAGGGAATATTGCAACTTATCGTGATAAAACTATCATATTTCCTTACGTATAGCTTAAATAATCACTATGCGCAGATGCTTTAAAATACTTCTATTAGTTTCTACGTGATGCGTGAACAGACTGGCAAAATTTTCAAATTTCACTGTAATCATATTAGCGTTCAGTCAATACCGTAGCAGGAGGTAACAAAGATGGGCGAACTTTTTTTAAAAAAAAAATAAAAAAAAAAAAAAAAAAAAAAAAAAAAAAAAAAAACCAAGGGCCTCTTCTTCACATTTTCTTAATCCGGTCCTCCTTTCAATTAATTACTTGTCCTGAAATTAATTTCATGTACTCGATCTAGGCAAAAGTTCATGTTTTTTACAAGGCCAACAAATTATTTCAGAAACTGTTTTGTAAATGAAACCACTAACTCGCCAAACGCAGTTAACATTTGTCAGGTGAAGATTTCTGACTCGTGATAATACGGGAGGGTCGGATGCTAATTATCTATTTAATTAACCGGTATTATTTATATCTACTTTCAAACACTTTCTACTAATGTAAGTTGTTCCGAAACCAGTTACTAAGATCAAATCAGTTTGCGTCCTGATTCTTTCGGACGGCATCGACTGAGTGCGAACAATACTTAATAAACGAAGAAACTACCAAATAAAAACTAAACTTTCCATTTCACTGAAATATTTAATATGAGAACGCTAAAACAACGTTTAAGTTGTGGGTGAAGTTAATCACATGAATTTAAAATTAATGTTACTTATAACTAATAATTGTGATGGGATATTTTTCTTTCATTTCACAAGAAGCGAGTTTAATATTTCACTATTTATCATTTATTTTCACACAAACAAAAAGATTACTCAAATATCTGTACATTTATTGGAGGAATTCTTATAATTAATATAAGTGAATTTTAACTAAATAGGACGCCATTTAAATGTACAGGTAGCATAAAAATACTGTAACACTGAGAACCTCTTTTAACACACACGTCTCCCTACCATAGCCGTGTATATGAGTCGCGTTCCAAAGGCGAGGCAGTGTGCAACGATCGAGGGGGGGCTGTTTTTCGGCGAGCTGCAGCTGATGGCCGTTCGTCAGGGAACCTGCGGTCGCTGGTGTGAATGGAGCAGTGTCAGGGTCCTGCCACAGGGACAAAAGCTTTCGGATGATTCCTCGCCGTCGATAGCAGCAGTGCCGGCCTATGGAACGTGGGGACACCACTGGGATTGTTTTTTTTCCTTATGGAATGCTGCACCGAGGCTGGGAGTGGAGATGAGCCACTTCTTGACTGTGTGTCGAGGTGGGAGAAGGTTGGTGGACGTCAAAGAGTAAGGTCGTGGGCAGAGTACTGCTGCTTACAAGCTGGACTGAGTGGACCTAGCTCTGTACATCAGTCGGGTGCCATGTACAAACCCTGGCTCGCCGACTCCTCCGCCGATCAGTCGATGTCGGGTAATGTGTGCCGCCTGCTGATATAGAGACATTCTGCAACATCTCCAAAGCCCTGGAAACTGCCCTGAGGGATCATTCCAAAATTATAGAGCCATTAGCCTGGGTGCCCATCATATGTTTGTCATGTATTTGTGATCTTTAAATTACAACCACTTTGTCTTCATAAATAATTTTTTTTTTTTACTGTGAACCCTTTTCTATTTTGTAATCCCCTGAGAATTGTCATGTGAAGAACCCATTATGAATATTATTTAATTAAATTAAATAACCTTTGGTACTTTTGCGAGCTAGCACCATACAAGGTGTTTTTTTTCATATCAAAACTAATACCCCGACCATAGGGATTATTACAAGTGTAATGCATTTTATTAAGTTATTTAACGATAATTACAGCTGTTTGCAGCCATTCAGTACAAGCTGCATCGGTCGCCACACGGCACGTAATTCCACCAGCGACACAACATAGGAGGGTGGCTTCACCATCCAAGACCACCTATCATAAAACACTTACGCAGGTGGGAAATATCTGCGCTGCACTAAAACTCTTGCTCCTGCGGCGAGGTAACCAAATCGCCAAATCGGCAACTTCAGCCCGATTGCCTCTGCTCTCCCGAAGACTGCCTCTGCTCCCGTCACATTACAGAAACAGAAAAAACAATCTAATATGGAGCTTTTAACTATGGCGAATCCTAATAAATCTGATGCTCCATTCACAATGCGCTCGCAGGAGCTGTCACTAGCCAGGTCTCAACCCCCTGCTGTGTCCGCGACGAGAACAACGACCCGACCCGGCCTCTTTTTCCCCGTGTGTGCCTTCCAACCCAACACGAAATTCCTTTATCTGTTTCGCAGGTACAAATTATGGTTCTGTTCTTTCTTATAAACAATTTTTTACTGATTTCAACATCTATAAAAGTAAAGAATTTAAGTAAATGCAGGAATTAGAAATGATACAAAAAATTTAATGTTAGATAAATAGATTCCAGGTTCCAATCCAGATTTTCAATCCAGTTTATATAAACATTTTGTTCACTAAAAATAGTCGGGGGAAACGAAATCATATAGCAGACGTTGTCAACCATCTGTTTCATACACAATACTATCGTACTTCACCTCATCTGTAGTGACACAATTAATTATTATTATTATTACCCCGCGATTCAATAAATGTGTGTGGTAGAGGTTGCATTGCACTTATCCGAAAGGGTAATAGTTTGGAAGGTATATACAGTATACGGCAGGAGGCGCCCATGGGCTAATGTGAGGAACCATCCCATGCATTCGCCTGCAGTGATCCTGGAAAATCATGGAAAACCCAGCTCAGGATGGCCGGAGTGCTTTATCCAAAGCTACTCCTCTATAATAATACTGTACTTAGAACTGTAGATTCCGTTAAATGCATAGGAATTAAAATTCATAATAATTTGTCGTCTAATGAGAAAATTGAGAAGGTTATTGGGAAAGCAAATCATATGCTCCTATATCTAGGTCGTAATTTAAAACAGTGCACACCGGACGTTAAATCGATTGCATGTAAGCCATTAGTGCGTCCTCACTTAGAATATTATTCTTCTGTATGGAGTCCCCATCAAATGGGGTTAATGGAGGCATTAGAGAAGGTTCAAAGAAGAGCCGTCAGATTCGTGGCAAGTATATATATAGTTGGAGGGAAAGCGTAAGTGCGACGTTGAAGAACTAGGTTGGGGAGACCTTGCTCTCGACAGAAACTATTTGAAAAATTAACGACTGACATATTTCGGTATGACAGCAAACAAATATTGCTACCAGCAACATTCATATCTAGGAATGACCGCGAAAATAAGATAAAGCGGGGCCAGAACAGATTCATTTCTATACCCATTTTTTCCACGAGCGTTTAAGGAATCGAATAGAGAGGGTTTACCGGGCGAGCAACCTTAAAATCCGACAGGAATACTTCTCGATAAACCGGTCTGGCCATCCTGGTCTAGGTTTACCATCGTTTTCCCAAATCACAACAGTCGAAAGCCGCAATGGTTCCTCACAATAGCCCACGGGCTCCTCCGGCTATATCCCGTACATACTTTCCAAATAATTTCCCTTTCGGATAGGTGCAAAGCACCCTACGCCACATACTTTTAGTAAATCGCGGAGCAATAATAATAATATAATAATAATAATGATACACAAAAATCTCTATTCACAACTTTATTTTGGCTTGTTATATGTCTTCTTATTAACTACGCGGGCTCTAAAATTAAATCCTAAAGAAAAAATGACGCGGTAATTAAAGGATCAAACATATGAGCCCTGTGAGTGGTGATCGTACAAAGGCCACAAGCGTCACGTGGCAAAGCGTGTGTTCCATAAGTCGCACACACACATACACGGGTCGCACGAGTGACGGACGCGAGGGGTGCAGTTAATGAGTTTCCACAAACGCCTGTTCCGCTGCAGGAACACTTCACTGCGAAACCTGTAAACCACCACACGGCACGCGGTAGTATGCAAAGCAATTCCAGATGCCAGCTCACGCTGTGGGGTGTTTTTGTGGCCCTTGAAGTAGTGCATGGGAGGGCGGGGGGATACCGGTGCACACTTGTCTGCGGCTTTAATTCCTGTTTGGAACAGAGCTTGCTCCCTACAAATACCCCGCATTCTCCTTTGGTATACCCCCTCCCTCCCCTATCCCCCCACTGCCACAGCGTCCCTTTTGCTGCCGACACTGTACGAACCCAACGCCGCGCCGAGATCTGTGTCGCTAATTCCAGAAGCAATTAAACCGTAACAGACTGCGGATTGGTCTGATTTACAATGGAGGGCTTTGATGTATTGTTATTCCGCAGTACCGACTCCCTCTCTCGTTACGAAGCTAGCTTGTGAGTTAGCTATCGGTAGCTTTGTTTAATGCTCGTGTTTATACCATTGGCTCGTTTTCTGCACAGTGGAAATAGGCACAGTACCAGAAGGAAATGACTCCCCCAAAGTCGTTAGAATTCAAATGTCTACATGTAGAAATAACTATGTTTCGCAGATGGTGATGCAGTTGCAGTTTCACTAGTTCCTTCATAGTATGCCAGTACTGTGTTATTGTCTGAACAGGCTATCGTTAAATACCAAAACCTTCCATTGATGGTTTATTGCTGGTTCAAACGGTAGTCATTCCTTTTATACTGCCCAATTCACAATCACTACACAGACCTGGGGCACAAACAAAAGGTGTTATTGTTCTTTGAGCTTTTTATAGTAACACAACCATGATAGCGTGTGTCTGGCTCACCAAGGACGATTTAACGAATTAATATTTTTTTTTATATAAACTTCCTGACTTGCATTCATGGGCGACTAATAAATTAACTCTCAGTTTCATTTCGATGTATCTTAACGGGTTCGCTAGTTATCTGATGTTTCCTGTTCTTTTGTATTGATGGTAAATATGCTCAAACGAGAGGTATAGCTATTCGGTGGTTAAATTACCAGAATATGGATAAGGCAGTCACCGGTTTGAACATTGGACTAGTTATTGAGTGGTCTACAACTCTTGTTTCGAGCACATTAGGCCACTTTGTAGTACATATTATTACTGAATTTTATATACCCTCCAACTGGATTTATTATCACGAGAGTGGTGGCAAATGCGTTGAATCCAACATGTAGGAAAAAAACAAATGAAATTCAGTTTGGTGTGCATACTTGTTAAATGAGCCCTGTTGTACCGTTCGTTTGATCTGACTGCTTATCAGAGACGTAAAAGTGATGTGACATTCCTCCCTCAACGAGGAAATGGTATATTCTATCTTCATATACGCAACTAGGTATCTGTAGTAAATAATCTTATTTAAAGGTACAGGGTACTTTTCTAGCTCAATATTATGTAAAAATCAACTCCTATTTCTTTCATGCACTGTTTATATTGTGTATGTTTTACATATTTTTAGTTTATATCAGGTAATGAAGCACACTTTCTAAACAAAGTAAAAGTATTTTGAATAATTTTGAACCTGTTAAGAGTTACTTAAAAAAAAATTACAAATAAATTGATGCAATTTTTCTTCCAAAATGCTTCCTCAAATTGAGGTACCATTTAATCCCATCTTATACATTTGAAGTAGACCAAATTTTTACCATATATGCATGACGTAATGGCTGAGGTACTAGATCTATTTAATTCAACCTATTATGTATATTACAAGCAATAAAAAATATCACATCTTACATTTTAATTAATTTTAATTTTTAGAATATTTTTCCTAAAAAAAATAATAATATTTTTTCTATAATTTAGTTGAAACTGCAATAAAGCTTAGGTCTACTACATATGTATGGACTATTGCAAGGTACAGAAAAAAATTAGTGCAATGCTTTGTAAACTTCAGGAAATATTTGTAGCTGAATACTGAAAAATACATCTTGCGAGAAATTGCGAAAGAAGATATTAAATTGTGCCTCAGAACATTCCTGAAGCATAGTCTTTATTTCTTCACCTTCAAGCATCATTTGGCATTTCTGTTAGCACTGGTTGCTTCTTGGTAATTTGAAGAGCGAATCTTTCAGCTTCATGCACCCATTGTCTATCACACACAAGTAATTGATTTTCCAAATTTGAGCCACTTTTCATGCCTAAATTTCTCAGTACTTCCAATCTACCTATCACTCCATCACTGAAACATGTCACTGCATCTACTATACCAATTTTTAATTTATACCACCATACGACAGAGCGTGGTGGTGTAACGGTTAGCGTTCTGGCCTCGCATTCGGGAGGACGGTGGTTGGAATCCCCGTCCGGGATTCCAGATTTGGGTTTTCCATGGTTTCCCAAATTACTCCATGCAAATGCCGGGATGCTTCCTTTAAATGGCCATGGCCGAATTCCTTCCCATTCCTTGTCCCCCATCGTTTCCCGTCTCTAAGGACCTCGCTGTTAGAGAAACGTTAAGCAGATAAAAAAAACTTTCCCATACGCAATGGTTGAAACTTTCATTTGTATTCTGAGTGAGATTGCAGTAAAATATTAGTTAACATATCAGATATAAAGATCATTTTTTGAAAAATGATATTTGTGTCATAACAACGAAAGACTACTCGATCAGAATAAATTAGAGATTGGATATTATTAGTGAAATTGTTTAAAATGTTGCAAGAATGAAGAAACTATTCCCTTCACAGTAAACATACATGATTTTAATTATTTAGTTTGTAAATCCCTAAAGGTGTATCGGCGAAAATATAAAAAGTAAAACTCAGTCCACACTTTATTAACTGTTATCGCAAAGTAACGCCTTGTTTCCATATTTTTGTGTCTAGGTAAGTATGGTATGTTACGTCACAACATCTATGGTGAATATTGTTAGGAAATTATTTTTGGATCTTAGTGTTTTGTTACAACGCAGGTTACCTAGGGATCAATTGAATTTGGAGTATGTACACCCCAAATAATTATAATCAATTTTCCTGATAGTACTATTCCGCTAACACATTAACATATCTCAAACTGATCAAAGCAGTATAACGATAATTTCCTTACTGGAAAACATGTTAAGTAACCACCTGTTCCAGGTGCACACTGAGTTCAGCAGGAGCAGATTTCACAAGCTAAATAATGGTCTACCACAAGGCTCGGTTCTCTCCCCTATACTTTTCAATTTATATACTCATTACCTGCCAACCACAGTCTCTCGCAAATTTGTATATACTGATGACATCAGTCTTGCAGTGCAAAGAACTAACTTCGTGGATGCTGAAGAAATTCTGACTCATGACATTCAGGAAATGGATGCATACTTTTGAAAATGCACCTTCAACCTAATCCACAGAAAACAGAAGTAGCTACATTCCATCTTAGCAACAAACAAATAAACTACCAGCCAAATATATTGTTCATAGACCAGATGCTGGAGTATAACAGCACCCCCAAAATACCTGGGTGTGACATTAGATAGGTCCCTAACCTTCAAAAGGCACGTTTAGAATACAGCCGCCAAGCTTAAAAGCCGGAACCACTTACTTCAACGTCTGGCAGGAACTTCATGGGGAGCTGATGCAAATACACTAAGAACAACAGCCCTAGCATTGGTTTACTCCACAGCTGAATACTGCTCCAGCATATGGCTTAACAGCTCTCACACCCAGTTGGTGCACAATATAACTGGCTCACTTTTATCTACACCTATTCAGTGGCTGCCAGTGCTCAGCAACATACCACCACCTCATATGAGAAGGCAAAATGTTCTACTAAAACTATGGTTGAGAATTTTGAACAATGAGGCTCTTACTCTCCATGGAGATGTTAGAAAATATAAAACACGGCTTAAGTCACGTCGCCCTGCCTGGAAGACTGCTGTCAGTCTAACATCTAACACCTTCAGCGTTACAGATAGCTGGACAGCGGAATGGGCGTCATCAACACCACAGGGCATAGTGTGTATTGTCAATCCCTGCTCAAAACTACCAGGTTTCAATTTACCGCAGTCAATTTGGTGTAAACTAAAATAGGATTAGATGTGGTACGGGAAGAACTGCTTCAACTCTCCACACCTGGGGCTGGGCAGATTCTCCGTACTGTGACTGCGGTGATGTCTTGCAAACTGTGTCCCACATTTTGCAGGACTGTTCACTGGGTGCCTTTCCTGGTAGTCTGGAAGACCTAAATTTGGCCACGCCGGAGGCGATGGCCTGGTTGGAGCGACTCGACGTCACGCTGTAGTAGTTGTGATTCGAGATCCTGTCTCAGTGGCCGGTTCCGTGCGTTGTCCGCTGTACTATGTGTAAATATGTGTACATATGTGTGTTTAGATTTTTCATTGATTAGTTGTTGAATTGTATAAATGACAAATAGCATCATACGCAAAATAAAAAATAAATAATTAACATGTATGCCCCGTATAAAACACAATTTGTTCTAAAATACTAGTAATATGTCCTTATGTTATTATACAATGGAAGAGGAATTGTTGTAATTAAATTTTGGTTTAGAGAATTTCAGATGTCTTTGTTGTTTACATTATTTTAGACAAACCATACATATATTTTTTATTAAAGTGTTTTATGCATTTCTTACAGTTTACACTTATAGTTTAATTTAGTAATAAAGAGTTAAAGATACGAAACCTGTATCGAAACAGTGGAGAGGAATTAATTATTGTCTAACAGCTTTCTGTTTAGACTAGAACAGAAAATTATAGTTTAGCATTCCGTATACGATTTCTGAATGTTGCAAAAACATAATATCCTTTTTCGTAAGATCCAACTAACAAACCACCACATTTCAGCAAAACATTAAGTTTAATTAGGAAATTATTTTGTGCCTTTCAGGTCCTGGATGACTGATTCGTATAAATAAAACAAAAACCACGAAACTGAGGCAGTGTAAAATTATGATAAGTGACAGGGTGCAGTTAATGTAGCGTAACTAATAAATTGAATACAATTCAGTGGTACAGTTTCTTACTACTCTGTGTCTAATGTATACACCTCAGTTCGTGCTAGTTGTTAGTTGTTGACATTGTCATCACGTCTGAAGCAGTTGGCTCCTGTTGCTGTATTTTATTCCGCGACCAGACGATACAGATGTAAGGCGTGATCATCTCCCCGCCGTGGTTTCTGAGAGCAGAAGGAAGACTGGGTGGTGGGCTGGCACGGAGTCGCAGGCGGTAGGTCGACCCGCCAGCCGCGCATGACATGAATAATGCAAGCGAGACATAGGCAGAGGAAAGGGACGGGATCGGAGGCGACGAGTATCGAGCGAGCACCCCCGACGGGAGCCGATCACTGTGCGTCATCCGCCGGAGTCAGGTTCTGGTATCACCAGCTAACATCACTAATTTATCGTGCATCATCATTTTAAAAGTGTAATTCACCGGATGCTAGGGTTCCGTACACACGACATGTGTTAAATGTAATTCATTAAAAATGAAGCGAAACTTGAGTTCATTATTCGTTATATGAAGTTTTCTTTTGAATTGCATATTTAAATCAAACAGAATAAAAAAGTTGGGAATAGTAACACTGGAATTTCAAAGAGAAATTTCGAAAATTTTCAGTAAGACACATCTGTTATTCTCTGTTATATACATATTTTAAAACCATTCTTCCAGTTATTTTCTGACAACAATAAAACGTAGACAGCTCGTTTTCTCATCGTAAATTACGAAAGAAAGTTTGTATCATTAATTTCGGAAATTAAATGGAAAATTTAGTTTTCAAATTTATTTTTGTCATTTCCAAAGTAAGTTGATTACAGCTTTAATTTGACACCTATAAAGATTTGTTTTGTTATGCATTTTTATAAAATCGTATATAATTTCTGTGAATGCTCGATGTTCCAAATTTAAGGTTATATTCTCAGTAAGACCTAGAATGTACTTAGTTACAAATTTTAAAGATAAAGTTTTGGGAATATATGACGCTAATGGATAGACGGACAAAAGTGTAATCCTGCAAGAGTTTAATTTTTCCTTCAGAAAGTAGGAAACTCTAATAAGAAGTGAAATAGGTTGACTAACAGATTTGGACATTAAGACTCTTCTAAACCGAATCGTTTTAGATTTGCAAAAGTAAAAAGTAGTATGATTAATTTGTCTCCTACACTTGTTAAGCGTTGTTGTATATTCTAGGTTTTTTTTCTTTTTTTTTTTTGCTGTCGTCAGTCTTTCGGCGGTCTTTCGGCGGTTTGATGCAACCCTCCATCGCTTCCTACTTGTGCCAACCTCTTCATCTCTACAACATACCTCTTACAACACACGTCCTCAATTATCTGCTTCATATTTTCTAATCTCTGTCTTCCTCTACAGTTCTTACCATCGACTGTTCCTCCCTCTCCCCGACCTCCTATACGAAAATAGTAGAAGGCGAAGAGTGAAGTACGCTCAGAAGAGGGACAGCGGATTTCAGGTTGCCATCCTACGGACGTGTTGCCACAACAATGTGATATGCTCTCACCCCACACGAATTGTG
This sequence comes from Vandiemenella viatica, assembly GCA_031002005.1. Classification (NCBI taxonomy): domain Eukaryota; kingdom Metazoa; phylum Arthropoda; class Insecta; order Orthoptera; family Morabidae; genus Vandiemenella; species Vandiemenella viatica. The sequence goes on from JARYHS010009186.1 coordinate 53,135,665, forward strand.
AATTAGTTTGGGATTAAAGCTGCCGTTTGGTATGAAATATGGACTACTACGTCATCCCACATAATGGCTAAGTCCCGAAGGATGAAAATACACTATATTACTGGAATTCTAATCATCTAATCCCACGTCCAGAGCGGATATCACCAACTACTCTTAGTCATCTCTGCCACTAAATACGATGCAATAAGATTAGTAAAAATGAAATTCAACTACACCACTGATAGTGATAACTTCAACGACTTCAAAAATCAGTACTGTATGGAGCCGCCACATGCAGCGTGCTACAGAAGAGCCTCAAGATGCGTGGAATTAAAAGAGCTTCAATAGATAAGCTGCGAACAAACTGTTACGTTGTTTGTAGGCGTGTCCAAAAAGCGTCAACGGTGGTTGCAGGAAGATGAGTACGAACAAGTTGCTGATAAACCATATCACAGACATGCGAAACATTTCGGGTGAACGTTGAGGCCAGGGCAGCAGAGGTATCTGTCGTTCTACCAAGAAAGTATTCGCACTCCTCACCACATGTGACAAGGCATTATCCTGCTGAAATTTGGCGTGTGAAGGGCTGAGCCTAGGACTAAAAAAAGCTCTTATGTAGCCGTCACTATTCAGATTGTCCTCAATACCTAAGAAGTGAGATGGTATGTTATAAGTTATAACCAATGACGCCCCAAACCATCACTTTTGGCGTTTTGTCCGCTATGCCGCTCAGCAATATAGTCTTCCCTATTGCGTTAACCACGGTAGCGTTGAAGACGTGGTCATCCCTGTAAATAATTTTGAAGTGAGACTCTTTCGAAAACACTAAATTTTGAAACTCAGCACCCCAGTGGCGGCGTTCACGTTCCCTGTTAACACCCTCTGTTTATCTGATTAGACTTCATAAGCCCCTAATTAATCACACAATTTTGTAATAATAAAGTTTATGTAACGTTAACATGTCTTGTAAAAATCATGGATACATACATACATAATTTGTGTCTGCCGAATTACGTGAATCATTAAAATATAATAAATAACAATGTACTGTTTTTAAATTGCAAAGATGAAGGGAAGTTTCTGCAATTCCTTCGGAATAAAAAGCATGTTATTGGTAGGTGTTTCAATACCGCTTATATACATCTTATTGTGTATTTTCACTCCGTAGAACTCCCTTACTTCTCCAAGCCAAGAGGTTCTTGATATATTCAGTTCCGTTTGGGCATTTTAGTAGGAAATCTGATATCATTGTTACGCTAATCTTGTTTGAGCATCGTTCGAAGTGAATTTCAGTTCCGTTCTTCATTGTTCTCTACGCAGTTTTAAAGTCGCCTTGACAAATCGTTCTCGCATTCTTTATCAATGTCCATGATGTTGTGGATGGGTCTTTGTCATATTTTGCATACTTATTCGTTATTTTGATCAATTATATTCATATTACATATTATTAGTATTATAAAAAATTGCTTTTATAATTTACATTATGGATATTTTGTACCTAATTAAATTACAGTTCTGAATTTCTTATGATTTCTGTTTTCCATTCCAATACTTTAGGTGATACTTTCGTTATGATTTAGTGTTAGTATACGCTATTATCCATATCGCATTCTGACAGCCAGTTGTCATACAATTCTAGGTAAGATAATATTTTAAACGCTGGTTTACGGTGATAGTATTTAATTCAATTTAATTCCATGTTAATTTCGTTACTTGGTGATTTATGCTTTTATGAAGCTATCTTTAATGATTCTGATACGAAAAGATTCATTCATGTGGTTAAATATAATTCGTTTTTTTTTTCATTAACTAGAGAAAGTTAACTGTACTACACTCTCTGAAGGTGCACTGATAGTACAGTAAACTATTTACTTCAGTCAAGATGATTACATTTCACAATGTGTCCTGAAGTCTACAAAATGATGTCAGGAGGGTGGTTTATCAATTTGGAAAAGATAATGAGGTATCAGTGACTGATATACGGAGATTAGAGTCCATTTGAAATAACATCAGCGTTCAATAAAGAGGATAATAATAGAGTGTGTATTAAAAAATGTTATCTACCGTAATGAAACAAATTGAATGTAGCTGCATACCTGCGAATAGTTTCAGATAATGGTTAGTAGATTACGTTTTACTTTGCTGGTGAAAACAGAGTTATCTGAATTTAAAGCGGTCCTATTCACCGTAATATAAACGGAAAATCTATTACTGGAGTGAAGAGCAGGAACCGTATGTGAATATTTATTGTTAAGTTGTGTATGTTACCGGCAAGCTGATGAACGAGGGCGGTGCAAGATGGGACGACTGGTGGGAAAGAATGGTTGGAGCTGCTGCGAAGAAAAAACCTAAAGCAAGGGACTTTATTCGAATTCTGGTTCTGACATTGCTCGGTGCAGTAGAACTTAACTGCGACCAGTGCAGGTTATACTGATTTGCATTACGTTGACCAGCCAGTCTAGCAACTTATACTGACGACCGAGTAGCGTCTGGCATGCTGACAATATAACAGCCTGTGTAAGACTGGAGGTTTTCTCGGCGTTGAAAATGAATAAAATTTTCTCGGGAAACTGGCCGAGTTAGTTCATCGATTAAACACTAGTCCACCAATCCAGAAAATGAGACTGCAGCAGGACTTGTGGAAAGCATACACATCTCCTGCGCGCCAGCAGTCAACGGTACCTGCCAGCAGCTAATGGCTCCCACCAATAGAAAAGCTTCCGCTAGTGGCCAACGTTTCCCGTCACCAGCCATTGGCCGAACGGAAAAAATGGATGAATTAGCGTGGCCTTCGCATGATATATAAGCGGCTCTATAACCAGAAACAAATATATAAACAAGTAAGGAATATGTCGACTGCATCAAGTGCCACTGGGGTTAGGGTCCAATTCCCTAATCAATCTGCAAAGTAATCACTGAGCTAAGTAAAGTAGTTACAGCGCGATCGCAGGTGCAGAAGGCAGCCACACACAACAAGAAAACAATCCAGAAACAACACTAGTACAATATCCGGCGAGGTAAGCACCGCGGGGGCGCTGGTAGTCGTGGCAGGCTAGCGCGATGCATCCTTCTCCATATATCATGGAATGAGCATGGTGGGGTTGTCTTACCTGGCGGCGATGACCCTTTCCGTGTACTCCCGGGATGAGGAAAGGTTCTGCGCGTAGCGTGGTTGCGCTATGGCATCCTGGTGATGCAAATCACGCCTCACCAACACGTACAACACCTGCTGCAGACAGCTGTTACTAATTATAACGTATCGGCATGTTCCAGGACCATCTCAACGGCAGCAACGGCGCTGGGCACCAGCTGACAATCTCAACGGCAGCGACGGTGTGTGGACCAGCTGTAAGTTGTTGCCTGATACCATATCCTAACAAAACTAACAAATCCCCCATACATCCAAACCATGAGCATAGAATCTGTCGCGGTACTGGCAGTATCTTACCCAGTCGCTCTTATTCCCTCACCTAACTATCGCAGAGGTATTTTTCCTTCTGCCCTGTCTCTTCTATCAATAGTTTCTATCTATTTTATCCGATGGACCCATGTAAACGGTGGAATACATGACAATCCTGTTCCTTTGATCACTTATAGATTTACTAACTTAATTCACTTGCAGAGGCGGGAAGTAGATAACAGGAAGGCCGCCATGCTTGGAGGAGCGGGTTTCTGGGGCTCGTCCCTCCCCCCCCCACACACACACACAAAATCTACCGGCAGCAGTCACTTGACGATGGCGGCAGAGTTGTGTAATAGAACAAGCATAATGCCTTTAGTGTAATTTTTATTTAATTTCACAGAACTTACAGGTATCGATAAGCCGGTAATATAAGCTCTCTGAAGTAGAGGCATTGTAGGATTATCACTGACGAGTGATGGCGTGTGAATTGTATTGAAGTATTAATCTGGATTAAATTAACGTAATTATTTACTAATTTTCCTACCTTTAATTTTACACGAACCTGCAACCTAAGGAGACGAAGTGTCTGGAAACTTGTTTCTGTAGCGAGGAGCAAGTTTGACGATGAAATAAATAAGTTTCAAATGTGTACTGATTTCTTGTGTGTAACTGTAATATTATACAGACAAGAAAATAATTTAAAATAGCTACAGTTGGTGCCCACCGAAACGTCGTGTTTGATAGGCTATTTACCCGAGAGAATTTTATTCAATATAACAGCCTGTCTGAACATAGTAACAGTGTGCCAGAGGAGCAACTCTTATTAGAAGCGGCCCATGTAGCAACAAAAGTGATAATACGTATAGTCGAATTTGTTATTGATTTGCCGTTATTCAAAGAAGACTGATCATTGAATCTCTTCAATAAATTACTCTAATCTTCTGCAATGGTTTCTGTGCTAATGAGCAAAAACAAATTATTTTTATGTGAAATAATCTGTTTGCTATTGTTTAATAAATAACTTCATGTCGTTGTTATGTCAATTTCAATAAATTGACGCGGTTCCATCGGACAGCCAAGAAACATCGACAACGATTGCGGAAGACTGCACAACCAATTTCATATCGTGTCCTCTTTTTGATTTGTTTAGTGTTTACGTCAATTTTCGATTATTTGTTTTATAAATTCAGTAAGTCAATTGAATAGAATATCGAATTTAAGATAAATAAACCTTTGTTAATAATTTAACGTCATGTGGTTTTTGATTCATGAAAGCTTCTAGTTTCATTCGTATGCGATGAAATCCTCCAGCTATCTTAATTGTTCGATTTAATGTGAAATATTTCAGATAACAGTAGAAGTAAATGATCAAAGTTATGTAGTCAACAACAACCTTAACGCAATCCGAAAAGTAGAATATTTATCCATCATGTAGTATGATCTTTGGATGCTATCAGTTCACTGTTGAAAAGTAGTATTTATCTTTGATATAGCGAGATCATTGGTGTTTTTCTGCTCAGGCTACGAACAGATAATCATTTTTCATGATTAATTGAGTTTCGGGTTTTGCCGCGTTGTTTATTTCCTTACCTAAGCTTTCGGCTAGTATCCTCCAGCCTTCGTCAGAGAAACAGTATCTCTGACGAAGGCTGGAGGATACCAGCCGAAAGCTTAGGTAAGGAAATAAACAACGCGGCAAAACCCGAAAGTCTATTAATCATGAACAAAGATGGCCGTGGAAGTCTGAGGAATCAGATAATCATTTATTGCTCCGTCTATCATTCATATAGCATCATAAGTGACCCGAAGTCTTAAAGTTATGCAGAAGCTTAAATACTGTGAAAGTTTCATCCAAATCAATTCTGTAGATTTATCGTGGTGCTTTAACTAGAAAACGGCTGCTTACTGCTTTATATGTGTAGTGGTAAGCCAAATTCAGTTTAATAAACACATGTAACGAACATAGAACAATGATTGTATTGATCACTTACGTAAATTGCTGCAAAATAGTTTAGTCGAAAAGATATTTTAATTCATGTCGTTATAAGGTATAGCTGACACGTGGATATACGTATATACGATTGTTTGGTTAAATATTATTCGTTTTGTTACTATATCTTAGGTGTGATGACTGTACGAGAATCATCACATAGTGTAGAGTTTGATTACCCCAGCGTGGATAATTGAATAGCAAATGCAATCGGTGATGATTAAGGCGCTTCAACAATTAATCCGTGGCGTTACTACCGATCCTGGTCGGAAATAAAATTCAGACCTCGATCAAGAAATATGTGTCATAATTATCAAACAAATAGATTCCTTTCAGAAATTGCACATTACATAAACGTTTTTCAAATTTAATGGATAGACAACTGGAAATTAATCACCTAAAAGATTAGAGAATATAATTATTTATTTTAAGAAAGAAATAAACTAGACGGTTATAGTGATAAAAATTCAAGTGGAGTGTGGGATTGTAGTGAAGTGTCTCCTGTTTTAAACAGAAGTGGTCTGGAATTTAACCCCAGACAGCTTCCGGTATGACAGCCCGTCCTTTGACCGAGGCTATTGGCATTGACGTTTCAATTAGGCGACAAACACTGGCGGCCGCATTTTGCGCTGGAGTACCCCCGACTGGGGCGCTGTTTGCAGAATGCACGTTTGTCGGTTCCACTGCCCACCGGCCACATAACACCTCACCCCGCGTGGGCGTATTGGGCAACCAGTGATTGGGGCAAACGCCAGCACGGCACCTGACTAACCACCGACGTTCATTCTCGTACACCGCGGTTTTGAAAAACGGATAAAAAAACTAACGAGTGCAATAGTCAAGTCAGAGCCGTTGTTATTTTCGATGATACTCATTTTATTTTCAAGAATTTTTACTTAATTGTTTACTTTTGTTACACATCGTTCCAAATTACCGAGCCTGGTGGTGTAACGGTAAGCGTTCTGGCCTCGCATTCGGGAGGACACCGGTTCGAATCCCCGTCCGGGCATCCAGTTTTGGGTTTTCCATGGTTTCCCAAATCACTCCAGGTAAATCCCGGGATGTTTCCTTTAAAAAGGCCATTCCTTGCTCCCCATTCTGTCCCGTCTCTAAACACCTCGCAGTTAAGAGACGTGAAGCAATTTACAAAAACATCGATGCAAAGTCACAAGTTGTACATACATATTTTTTCTTTCCGAGAACAAATTCTATCGCATACATGACATGTATGATTCTATTCGTTGTCTGATATTGTTTCATGATACGTAAGTCGGCCATGAGATATATCCCCATACTATTCACAAGTAGATCCCACTGACGTGAGAGAACCATGGATTAGGTGGCCCACACCACCACTTGTGTTCTTGTCAACCCTGTTAGTGTTTGTATTGCTGGTTTAGTTCGGTTCATGCCCATCTATTGTAATAATACGGTAATTCAGAAATAGCTGAAATGGCGGAGTATCCTAGAAACGCTCATATAATTGTAAAACTGCCTTATGTTCAAAATTAGCGGGAATCCTGCCTCAACGAATTTTCAGTAAATCGATTGTATTCACCAATGTATGGTAAAAACATGTGATAAACATTTGAAAAAGATTTAAAAGCTAAGTTCAACAGTAATTTTAAACTGCGCTAATACGCTGTGAGAAAAAAAAATCAAGGCTGTGCAAACTAATGCAATAGTTAAGCTGTGCTACATACAGCCATTTGCTACTTTACAGTAATATTGTATGGCATCCCATTATTAAAACTATCATGGGATGCATCGATAATAACTGAATAACAGGAATAACTCAAATATTGCAGTAATCTAAAAATTGTATAAAATTACTAATCATTTCGACAAAACCTGACCAGGAAAGTTAAGGAGGAATAAATTTATATATAATAATAACTGCATTTGTTTATATTCCATAAACATAAAATACTTTTACCTCAAAGAACACACAGAGTTACGCGTTTCGTAGGCAGGTGGCAACGTAGGACTTTCGTCCAATAAATTAGGTAAGTAGGGGGCAATTAGATATCTGGCGGAAACTCAGTTCCTCCCCTTCTTGTTCTACTGTTTCAAATTGGCCACTTGTATAGAGAGGAAATTAAGACTGCAATTAACTCAATATTCTCCAGGATTAGTGCACTACATGATACTCCATCCCTTCCTATCTTGTGCTAACTCTTCATGCCTACATACCCCTTACAACCCACGTCCTCAATTATCTGCTTCATATATTCTAATCTCTGTCTTCCTCTACAGTTCTTACGTTCGACTGTTCCCTCCACTAACAAATTAACCAATCCAGCATGTCTAAAAAAATGATCTACAAGCCTGTTTCATTCTGCAAGTAGGAATATTATGGAAACTAGCGGGTGCGAAATTGGCAAGGAGATTATGTCGGAGCACGTAGCATGGGAATGCGAGACGACAGCCAGTCTGAGAGCTCACCAACAAAGCCTATTACCAGGGAAAAAACATTCGACACACGAAGTGATAAGAGCTAGTGGCACCTGCTGGACGAGGCAGCCGACACAGCCTCAGAATTTTGGTTGGAAAAAAGTAAGCAGAGGAAACCTGCCGAGAGAAATCAGGGGCAGCAAAGAGCAGTAGTCGAAATAGAAATATATCCAACCTAAAACAATTAAAATTAAGAAATTAAAGAACATTGAAATACGAAACTAGCCCTTCAAGACTAGGTGACAAAACGACAGGAGAGCTCCGAAAACAAATAACTTGAAACGTAGGAGAAGCTTCTGCGTATAGCGTAGTAGTTGTGTTGTCAGCGACCATTGGGGATCTTGGTATTCCAGGAGCTCGACTCCTGATGGCCTGAGTAGCTCTCAAAGCGGCCGGTTCCAGATGACACTACCTTTGGAGCACAGTCAAGAGTGTGACTGAACGGTCTCTGGTAGTATATTAAACACACGTTATTGGTGGCAATATTAGAAAAATTAATGGTGGTGTTAGTAGTACAAATAGTTTTGATCGACGTACTTGATTGTTGGAAGATTTATATAAAAAGAAATTATTGTGGAATAAATTTTAACTGCAAAAATTGTTTTGTTATCCACAGTAACAGAAGTGGTAGTAGAAGAATTAATTTGATACAGGTATTTAGTTACTATTGGATCCATATAAAGGTGGCTATTCTTGTATATTCCTAATAATATTACGAATGCGGAAGTTTGGAAGGAAGGATGTTAAGATGGATGGATGTTATGATGTTTGGAATATGTTGTTCAGTCAAGTCTTAATTACTCAATGGATTAAAAATAAAATTGATTCGGAGTTAATAAATAGTCTGATTTATAACGCAGGATATCATTAACGTCGCAAAAACCAACGGTTCCTGTCGGAATTGTCACTGTCGGTTCACATACAACCAACACCAAAGAGTCTTCTACTTCGTAGCCAGTACTAATGCCCTTGCTATCAGCCTCTTACCGATATAGCATACTTTGCTTTTCAGAGACCAAAGTGAGAACTGCATGATGTATTCAACAGTGTCTTCTGTTTCAAAGAGCTAAAATGGAACCGGAGAATATAAATCTTCTCCGAATTCCATTTTTTTTTAAGAGATTCGTATCTGAAGAGATGTCTCCAGTTGCGGAGATACAAATACTATGAAATTTAAAGCATCTAACCGTAATTCCGTCCGCACTATATAGGACGTAATTTATGAGGAATAAGAGTTGTGAAAAATGAAATTTAATGATTTTAAGCCAATAGTAATATAGGTGAGTTAATAGCGTGGGCTGATTGGTCGCATTTTGGAGTAAAACTCCGTGATTCATTTTCTAACCCATTGTAATTATTAATTTTTGTGTGTGCGTTCATTTTGCTCCTGTTTTCTTTTTGTAACATTTAAAATTAAAAAATTCTATTTTATACTCGTTCTAGTTCGAACACTATGACGACTTTGCTGAAACTTAGTACAAATGTTTCTAATTAAATGACAAAAAAATAGTGTGTTTTTGTTCTAAAACATAAATAACTTTCCTTTCCTTTTGATTACTTCTTTACTGCGTCAACATCGAGGTGAGTACAGGTGGAAAAGTACTTGGGACCAGGAAAGGAATTCGGCCTTGGAATTTTTGAAGGTACCATTTCGGCATTTGCATGGAGAGATTTTGGAAGTTTATACATGTAAAACATATGAAAGAGGAGATGTATAAACAATTAAAATATTAAATGAGTTTTCAGATTTATATATTTGACAATTACAATGTAAGACACCTGATAAAAATATCTTAATCTGAGATGAGTGTACATTTATTCATCCATTTAATATTTGTTACGGAGATTCCATACCAATCTCGAAAATGAATTTGAAAGTTACGATTATTTCTATCTGATCATTTATAGTAAGTAGCGACATTACGGTAGAACAGTTCAGAAATAACTCACCATTTGTATCACGAACCTTACACACAAGAGTATCTCGGATATAAGACGTGAGAGCCATTGCTTCATCTACTCATAAATTATTTTGAGGTAAAAGTATCAGAAATTGTTGATGTTAGATGACTGATACAGAGAGAAAACACTCACCATATCTCACTCACACAGTGTAAGTAGTAAATTTGTTGTTGGTTTGCGGACTGCCATTCAGGCAGCTCTATCAATAGACTGGCTCTCTGACCATCAAACACACGCCGACATATACACACTCCCGCACGGCTCGTTTCCTGTTCGCCTTTGACCTTTTTCACGGAGCGAGATTGCGGCTTCGTTTCCTGGTCCTGTTTGTGATATCTGTATGGTAGGAAGAAACAGGAGCAATCTATCCTTCTCAAAATATGAAAGGCCGTTTCTTTTTAACACGGAATGCGAGGTACTTTGTGCTATAACTTGACTTAAATAGAAGTTCGGAAGTGTTGCGAAAAATATTTGTGCCTCGTCTCGAAGGTATAATGCATGGTCACAGTATGATAAAATAAGGGTAGAAATACGATACGCAGAAAGGCGCTTTTCAATCATGATTCAGTGAAGTAGTTTAAAAGTCAATTGGTCTTCTGTATATTTTTTCACCAAATATATCAGGATGCATTATTCATTTATCGTGCATTTCTGTTATACTGGATAGTTGTAAATAAGGTATAATTCAAATAATTGCCTAGATAATTACGGAAACTTTCTAAACACCATAATTAATTCATAAATTAATATTACATTGCAAAAAGCGCCTCAACAACATCAGAGAACCTAATGAACAGTTAGATATATAATAATTTTCTGGGAATGATTGTTACGCGTGGAGGAGTAGAAATTTAACTTTCAATGGGACATGATTGAGAGTTAATTTAAGAATGTAGGAAGACAAAAAAACCTAGTATCATGTGAAACCTTAGTTTATGTCATAAAAATTTGTTGACCTTGACAAGTGATATCATAAGTCTCCGAAAATCAGGTATACAAACATTTTGACAGCAGATAAAAGCTTACAAATTATCAGAAGCATACATATGGCGTATTTTCTGATAGCGCAAAGGAATAAACATATTGGGAAAGCGAAAATAAATAAATGATTTATTTGAGTTTCTAATCGTTACGTCTGGAGGCGAATAAATTTAAATTTCAATGGGACGTGATTGAGAGTTAATTCAAGCCTGTAAGAAGACAAAAAAAAAAAAAAAAAAAAAAAAAAAAAAAAAAAAAAACTTGTATCATGTGAAACCTCAGTTAATCCGACAATCAGGTATACATACATTTTGACAGGGATAAAAGGCAGATGTCTCTTTGGAATCCAACAATCACCGGAACATGTCAGTTAGATTGTATTGCACGAACAGTGATACTCGAGCAATTATCTTTACTGCAAAAGCAAAGAAACATTCAATGGCATGGAAACAAGTCAGTTCTTCCTTAGAAGAATTTACATCTGCAGCAAAAGTGGCAGTTATTATTTTTCTCAGTCCTGAGGATGTATTGCTTTTGAAGTTCATCAAATACAATTAAATTAACTCAGGAGTATGTTGTCCTAACATTATGATAATAATGATTGCAGATATCAAGGTGAGAAGAAAACATAATCCCCCAGTCACAAATAACTCGTTGTTATGGCTACAGTCAAAATTTTGGATTTCTTTGGTAGCGCAACTACCAAATTCACTTGATATGACTAAGATCTACGCCTTTATCTAAAGCTTCAAACTTCCCGTTCCTCGCTTCCAGTCCCATTCCACTTCTAATGACTTCGACGTCGACGAGGCGTAAAGTCATAAGCAAAAAAAAAAAAAAAAAAAAAATAGATTTCGGTTTTCCATGTTTTCCCGGAACACTCCATGCGGTTGTCCGGGTTGTTCCTTCAAAAGACCAGCACAGAATTTCTTCCCGTTCCTCTCATCCCATCCTTTTCCACCATTAAAGACGCCGATTTCAACGAGGCGTAAGTCCATAAGCAAATAAATAAGTAAATAAATAAAATAAAAAAGAATCTAATCTTACTGCTTACATGGACGGAAATGAAATTATTTCTATTTCTTTTAATTTATTTCGCTCTCAAATAAAAGTCTAAGAACAAAATAATATGTTGTAGAATAGAAAGATTTATATAAAATACAATTTTTCTGGCTAACATACAGTTCTCAGTAACATTACTAACATCTACTTTAGTAAAATCTCAAATTTTCGCTTTTTCTTCCTACTATATTGATAGGAATCAAACTTTAGAGTGGTGGAACCTTTATTATTAAAGCATAGTGTAGCTGCTTTATGCACGAAAATCAGTGAAACCATGTGCCCTTTCTGGCTGAAAATACCGTACACATTTTAAGACATCATTATTCCAGAAAAACTTCGTTCCAGACCTACAGAAAAATCAGGAATGGATTATAAACTAGAAGTTTTCTGAAGAATACGATCCGACAGCAGTAACGTATCTATTAAGCCCGAGAATAACTGCATTCAAACAGGCAAGTGATTTCTTACCAATAGCGGTTAATATCATTTTTATTACCAGTAAGCCACCTTTTCTTTGCCAACACTAATCTAGTGGTACTTGACTCGGAAATACACCATAAAGTTTAAACCTGCGAAATGGGGCAGTAAAAAATACGTTAAAATCCCATCAGCAGTATGCTATTCATTTTCTTCCAGCATTAACAGCCCTGTAGTCCATCTTCATCGCCAGTTTATGTCGCCTGAAATAAATCACTGGCCGTTAGGAGAGATAATTCCCTTGCGTACGTACGAAGTATGGCGTATGTAAAATTGACTTCCCATAACCCAATATTTTCTAGAGATAATACAATCTTTAACGAAACAACCCTATAACACCGTATCTTACACGAATTCTTAAGAGATACTGCCTCATGTTAGGAGTTTTTTTACTCCCTACAATGATAGTAAAAGTTTCATATGCTAGCGCAGAGAGTACAACGTTCCTCGTAGCCTGCACCGGAATACCGACAATCTATGGTCATTTTACGTTCTTCTGGAGAAGACAATCTCATATGGGAAAAATATTTTAAGTTTGCGCATCAACCACATGCCTAAAATGAAACTTCATTAAGTACAATATGATAGGAGATACAGGTTAGTCTATTGCTCGATCAGTTTCACCTGTTAAAGAAAAGTATTTTAATTTTGTTAATTTTAAATTAAAAATTGTATTTTTCTCTGGTGATGCTGTCCTTTTTATCCATCATGAGGCCATGACAGTCAAATCATACATACCAAAGTCACATGTAACGGGAAAAAAGGAGTATGTGTCTGATGGGACATACTACATACTATATTCTGAGTGGCTAAGTGAGTGAGTTGTCGAGTTTGGGAGAAAGGAAGAGAGGGGAATTTAGAATTTTGTATAGTTACTGGTGTATTAATTTTTAAGAAATATAAATAAAGTAACAATGTCTCACAGGTAGGTATCTTCTCCAGGGCCGGCGTTAGGGGGGGGGGGGTAAGCGGGTCAAAAGTACCCGGACACGCCGGCTGATGGGGGCCCCGATCACCGGCTGTATGGGCCCCAGGCCACGGAGCCGAGAATCCGCCCATTGTCACCCGGTCCATTTTACCCCGGGCCCGAAATTCCTAGCGCCGGCCCTGATCTTCTCTGTGGGTAGTGGCACACATTTTACATCTCCCGTAAGTGCTTTTCCTAATGGATGAGTGGCAATTAGAAGGACGTGGGTTCGATTTGCCGTCGTGCCATCCAGATATTGGTTTTCCATGGTTTCCCGAAAGAATTGCAGGAGAATACCGGGATGGTTTTCCTCAAAATACAATGCCCTAATTCCTTCCAGTCCTGTCCCTCATTTCATTTCACCTATAAAGACTACAACGTTGACATTTGTTTCCACGCATCATTTTTTATTTGCCTCTTTGGATTTTTGTCAGTGATCTCATTTTGAGCAAGGATTGAACAGATGGTAAACAGAGATAAGGAAATCGTCCAATTGGTTTGTCCACATTTTTTAACTCTCTTTAACGTCAGAAGGACTTGGGTTTGATTTACCGTCGTGCCATTCAGATTTAGTTTTTACATGGTACCCTGAAATCATCAGCTGAATTCAATGCGCAAATTCCTTCCCGTTCTTAGTCTCATTTCCTTTTTGTTGCTTAGGCTTTACGCCTCGTCGACGTCGAGGTCATTAGAGGCGGGATGGGATTGGGGCAAGGAACGGGAAGGAATTCTGCCATGGCCTTTTGAAGGAAGCATCCCGGCATTCGCTTGGAGTGATTTGGGGAAACCATGAAAAACCAAAATCTGGATACCAGGACGGGGATTCGAACTCACGTTCTCCCAAATGCGAGACCGGAACGGTCTCATTTCCTTCCCGTCTATGATGACTGCGATATTTAAATTTGTTTCTACCCATCATTTTTCATTTTGCCCTTTTGTATTATTGCTAGTAATCTCATTTTGAGCATGTATGGGACATATGTTAAACAAACAGTAGGAAATGTACCAATATTATCCATATTGAGTGATTTAGGCAAAACATGCAACATTATCGACTGTTGCACTGAAAATTGAACCAGGTACTTTGCTGCTTTATTCAGAGTTCTTATCACCTCCTATGAGACGCCTAAGCTCATCTGTTGTCTCCAGTCAAGACATGCCATCAAAGGCGTCTTCATCACGTGAGACTTGGATTGTTCGTGCGTGGTTTTAATGGAATCTGCGTACTCCGGAGGAGCGGTCCACGTGCAGCCGGTGATTCGTTGCGGTCTTTGGGCCACACCACAGCTCTGCAGCACTTTGCACTACTCCTGGCGTACAGACAACCCACAAATTAGCGCCGGGCCTGCCGTGGTCAGACATCAAAGGCAACGCTCGGAGTGGACACACGTGGCAGCGGAACGGCTGATTCCCGGAGCGACCATCGCCGACCTCAACCTGGTTAGCTCATGGAATGGCATTAGCGCTTTTGTGTACTCTAACTCTGCACTCAGTTCTGTTGGTGTTTTGATTTAGTCTGAAAAGCGGTACTACAGGTGCAGCAGGTATTCCACTCCTACACCACGACGGAGTGAGATAGAAAGAAATTTGGGAAAATATTCCTGGTATTTTCTCTAAACTGAAATTGGGTAGTTAAGCCCGGTATTAGGGGAAGCTATTCCTCAGTCTATATGAAGAATGTCATTGATACTAAGACTTTTTTCACAATCATCTTGTCTTATACCGAGCGGGGCGGTGTAACGGTTAGCGTTCTCGCCTCGCATTCGGGAGGACGGCGGTTCGAATACCCGTCCGGGCATCCAGATTTGGGTTTTCCATGGTTTCCCCAAATCACTACAGGCAAATGCCGGGATGCTTCATTCAAAAAGGCCATGGCCGAATTCCTTCCCATTCCTTGCCCCCATCCTTGCCCCCCATCCTTTCCCGTCTCTAAAAGACCTCGATGTTAAAAAGAGACGTAAAGCAGTTAAAAAAAAATCTTGTTGCGATGATTCACATTACGTACTTGGCTAAAGCACAGGATTGCTGTTCATATGCACAATTTTGAAGCTTGCTCGTCCGTAGGGGTTTATAGCTCGTCAACTTCGAGATCATTAGAGGATGGGTTGCAGAGGAGGCAAGAAACGGGAAGCAGTTCGGCCATTGCATTTTGAAAAAAACATCACCAGCGTTTCCTTGAATTGATGTGCAGAAATCGTAGAAAACCAATATTTGGATGGCCAGACAGAGATTTGAAATCACGTCCTCCGGAATAGCTGACCACAACGTTATGACTCACCCCCTGGGCTAGGTTCAAAGTTTGAAGAATGAAAACGCACATACAAAAGAGAAGAAGTAACCTCTAAAATGACATACTGAAGTTGAACTCGTGCTGTATCGGTTGAAAATTACAAAGGATTGAATAATAATATTGGAAATTTCTGCAGAATAACCACGAGTTTTAGACAGCAGCTGCATAATAATAATTATTATTTAGTAACTACGCCAATACAAATGTTGTTGGATATTATTTATTTCAGGGAAGCATTTTTCCTCTCGTCGAGGTATCTTCAGCCTAGAAGGTTTAACTAAAATAAATGATTAGTTTTCATTCATTTTTTTTTACATATATCGAAATTATTCTATATATACCAAGCATAATATGACTTATATTTACAATTATCAAACAGAATTTTTTGTTTACTTAGGTATTATAATAACATAGGATTCATATAGTAACTTACATTTACATTTCCGTTTTGAGGTGTGGTTGTTGTACGCCTGTGACCTCAACCAGCATGCTGTTTCCACTATTGCACTTAATTATACAATTTAATATAGAATGGATCTTAAACGAGTCCGTGAAATAAATAATATCCATCAACAATTGTATTTGCCTATTTACTAAATAATAATTATTAGTTTAACAAGCAACTGTGGAAGAAATGGCCGATAATAATCACATATTAATAAATTGTCACAAATTTGATATACAGGTTATTACGAAATTCTCTAGTAGACATAGGACGTAGTTTTCGCGCGCTAACTTTTATTTTCATTTACAATCGCGCGAAAATAGTTCAAAAATGTGGCAGTACATATGTGATTGTGGAAATTAGATACCATGCCGATACAATTGCATGCATGTTTTACTTTACAGTGCTATTAACGATTGGAATGAATAAAGGAGAAGATACTTTTGGTACTAAACATCCTCTTGCATCTAAAGTTTCGTGTACATACAGAAAGTACGTGCTTCCGGAAACCTGTTACGAGGTTACTACAATTCTTCCACCCTTCGCAATCACATTTAATTACGTCGTCCTTCATGCCACATGCTACCAAAAGGTAGTTAAAGAAGGAAAAAGAAATTTAACTGACAGATCTCCTCATGTTGTCATTTACATTGAGAAAGGTTACTTTATTCTATAAACATGTGTGAGGATTGAAACTTGCAATCACCGAAATTGCTGTAATATCCATTATCAAAGAGAGTCAGTATGTAATTTTCCAAGATACCGAGATTAATTAGAAGAATGATGAAATACCAATTTCTACTACATTCTGAACACAGTATCTGTAGAAATAAATGTGTATTTTGTTTTTTAATATGAGCTGTCAGACTTTTATTTCTGAAATATAATTAAATCTCTTTTATTAATATTGCAATTATTACAGATACTTGGATTGGAATTCACCGAAACCAGAAAAATTATTTTTCTGATACCAGTTCAGACGGAAAAAAAGGATTTCCTTCTTCCTATTCTCAAATCTTCAAATTCACCGAATTCTTAGCATCAACCTGGTTACATTCATTTCATTTCGCTTATTGTATTAATAAGCAGACGTCTTGTAAATATGACACTTTGACAACGTCACTATTCGATTATCTTTTTTTTTAATTATGGCTTTACGCCTCGTCGAAAGCGAGGTCATGACAGGCGGGATTGGACTCTGGACAAGGAACGGGAAGGAATTCAGCCATGGCCATTTTGAAGGAAGCATCCCGGCATTCGCCTGTAGTGATTCTGGGAAACCACGGAAATCCCAAATCTGGATGCCCGGACGCGGATTCGAACCGGCGTCCACCCGAGTGCGAGGCCATAGCGTTAAACGCTGAACCACCACGCTCGGTGTCACTATTCGAATATGAAATTAAGAGAGAGTAATTCCTTATTCTTGCGATCGCATTCGTTAATGAATCCGTAACATAACTGTCAAATTTTATTTTGTATGCAAAGTAATTTATCCACATTATCGCAAACATGTTTTCTGTTAGCCTGATGAAAGCTGGTTTTCTGTAAATGAAATAATGATAAAAGCATTTAGGTTCTTATATCTCTGATTCATGTGTGGTTTCATTCTATTCAATAAAAGAGGTATTAAGTAAAAGGGAAATTTACGTCTATTATTTTAACGTATATTTATATCATTTATACCAATTGTAATTCTGAAAAGTAAATACTATAAAACATAATGAAATCGAAGCATCTGGTTTAGTTAATATTTTACTTTACAAACTCCAAATTAATATTAAACCTCTACATATAGTCTGGATAATAACCTGGAACAGTTTTCAACCCTGAAAACGAATAGCTCCTTTGAAAATTTTCATTCTCATTTCGCATACTGCAACATCAAAGTGTCTTCTACTTCGTAGCCGGTACCTAACCTTTATGCTTTGTTTCTTACGTAAATTGCATAAACCGTTTTTCAGAGATTATAGCAACAACATTGTGACATATTTAATGATGTGTTTCGTTTAACGGTGCGAAAATCGATGAACTTGATAAACTAGTAGTTTTAAAGCCGCGTCTTTTTAGTTTCTGGTATTTCTGGTCTTTTCCCGTAGACAAACTGGCATATTGGCCAACTAAAAATAAAAAAATACGTCAGCATATCTTAATACTATTAATTTTTAAAAAAAAATCAAGTATCTCCATCTGCTGACAGATTGCAGTACTAAAAATATGAATAACACAGGAATTTGGATATCATAAAGAAATTGATTATTGTTTCTAATAAATTAATCTGTAATTAAAATACTGCTTTATTTTCTTTTATTTTCGATTTGTGGTTGGTTGAAACATCGGAGGTTCACTCCTTACCCAAATCATATGACATATTTGAATATGTTTTAGCAATTCAACTCCAACCTAATTAAGTATAATAACTGGAACACAGCCACTCAATTCCTTTAATAGATTATTAGTATTATTATTGCTTATGGCTTTATACCTCTTCACGGCAATGTTCTTACAAGCGAAAAAGATCTGTTGGCAATTAACTGTAAGGAATTTTACATAGCCTTCTGAAGGAACCATTCCGGTATTTACCAAGATTTGGGGAATCCACAGAAAATCGAAATGTAGTTAATCTGAAGGGGTCCCGGTTGAGAGACCGCAGCATTACCACTCACCTACCACTCTCGGTTTAACAGTTTGGGAAACTAAAAGTTACCTATAATAATATTATCAAAGGCCATAATGAAGAAACATCATAATGTTAATTAATAAATTTCTATTTTAAAGAGAATTTATTCATTGATATGACAAATTGTCTAAACGAAGTCAATATAAAGAGCAAATGAAATTTTACAAAAAAGTAATTTTAAGACTTGATGACATATGGCAAATCTGTCAGTGGAAGGTTGAAATTATAGGACTATGAAATTTATCAAAGATCACAGTGAATAAACAATTATTTTATAGTAGAATTGATTGATCGAATGGAGGTTATGTGTCATGGTAATTATATTTTTATTGTAGAACGCAAAAACAGATTTTTGTTATTACAGGGAACATTTATTACTATTATTATCATTAAAGATAACTCTTATATTATAACGCACTTCTAAGCGGAAGAATTGACAGTTAACTTCTAGTAATTAATTTGTTAATAGAAATGTTTTATATGAAGATGATACTAATTATGAAACCGTTAGATGTTCAATTCCTTACCCTGAAAGAACAGATGTATAATATCTTGACGTCATCTCAAAAATAAAACTTGAAATTTCATACAGCTGATTATAGAGTGCATTGTCTAGATTGTATTTAGATTAAGCAGTGTTAATGGGTCACTATTACATGCAAGTGGATTCTAATCCTGAAAATTTGAGCAATTACTGATGTTTATCAAAGAATGATACAAAATTCATGTTAAGATAATAAAGTAGATATCAAGCAAGTATTACAATATAATTACTCGCAAATTTTAATAAATCTTTATACGTTCTCCAGTAGAAATACTATTACGTATCTATTCAGAGAAAACGCACCCTTCATACATCAACTAATCTTTTCTTTTTTTAGACTGGTGTTGAGATACCATAATTTTCGTGAAGGTTGACGTTGATTTGCAATGTTTGTGTAATGCACTTCTATTCCTTTTTATCTCACATTCTTTCAGTTTCGAACAGAAAAAATCATTTTTGTAGCCCTATCTGTCAGCTACTGTTTCTTCCAAGAGGTATTCAAATCCTTTCCAAAATAAGTAAATATATAATTTAATTCTTTTGTCCTTGTTCCAAATTCGATAAAAGAAATCTTTTACTTACCTGCGATTTTTATATTATACAGAATATCAGAAAAAAAAGAGACAAACTTGCAGAAATAATATTAACAAATCCTAATCTTCTTAACATTGAATGGTGCGAAGTCATTAGCAGTTTTCATCTTAGAATTTAGTTAAGTATCAAAAACGATTCGCTAGGAAACCTGTTTTTTGTTTCTACAAATAAGAAAATTTAGTTTTAGGAGGCTTTCACAATCTTTTTATACAGGAATTTCTTACAAATATTTTACGGTACCTGAAACAACACCTATAACTCCACTTTATTTCTTTGACGCTGACATTCCAATACACTATTATATAATGATAGAAAGACAACCAGTAATAGAGATATCTTTTTTTGTTTTACGCTGGGAACTACTGTTCTTTCACATTGTCTCTTTTTCAATTGAGTGCGGTAATTCAGACAAAGAGTACAAATCGAAGTCTATGGACAATAGACGAAGCAGCTGCATCCTGGCAGCGAGGACCCATTTAGGAGGTCCTCTAGAGTTCCGGCTTCTGAGTGGGGACGACACAGTGTCTGGTGGACTCGAGTGCAGTCCGCCCATTACGTGATCAAACAAACACCAGACTTGCGGAAGGGATCAGCAGCCATGGGGAGCCCTCTACCAGCAAAACAAACCTCAGCTGCTTCACGTCCATCACATTGTCCATTGCGACTTCGCGGGTAGATTGATTAGATCTTTAAGGGGTAAGTACAGTTATCCGGTTTCAAAAAAATGATTTTTTTCCTTTCGATTCACAAACACAGTTTTTACTTTTGACTTCATGTTGGTAAAAAAAATATTTAAATATTTTTGACAGTGTGGGAATTATGCGTGACTAAGCAAAGTCCTGAACGATAGACATCCATTTGAATCTTACTGCGCTTGAAGGTAATCCAAATCTTTAACCTTCAAAATCTCAATTGTTTTTAAAGATAACTTTATCGACATGCTTTTTCAAATTTTCAAGACATGTTCTACATACTAATTACTACAGTCCTTACCATCATTGTTTATGCAGCTTTTCACAAATGGAAAATATGCATATATTTTTATACAAAAAGCAATAATTTTAATTTCCTGATTTTTTTATTAGTAATATATATAAAGTTAAATGTGTTATATTATTGTTTTAACTAATTGTATCGATATTAGTTTGAAAGATTAAAAATATTTCTGCAAAATTTAAAATATAATGCTTTCTATCGTCAAAGACCTTAATGATGACTTAAACTGTCAATTTGGATGGTGCATTAACACATTGTTAACTAATATTTTTATTTTAAAAATAAATTTTTATATGTAACTATAACAGTTCTATGGAGATACGAAATTTGAACCCTCAAATTTAAATTGATATGGAGAAAATGAAATTTCAATTGCTACAAATATTTGTATGTTTTAGCTGAATGTACCCACTTAAAGTCCAGTAATGGTTATCAATAAATAATTAATCATTACTTGGTAGTTGCATGCAGTGAGACAGTAATTTTTTAAATATGCAGTTTACAGATATTAGGTAATAGTTTTCATGAGGGAAGAAAATTTCTGGAGCTGAAAAATTTTATATAAACTAAATTTATCAGAAATTAAACATGTAACGTGCTCTCGGAGAAATTATGGCTTCCTGTAGGTTTTACAACTTCTTAGCGATGTCACTTTCATTACATTGTAACTGAAACTACATTATTTAGAGGTTTTTCCATTGCAAATGTTGACTAGATCATGAAAACTAATATCTTCTTTTTTATCTCTAGGAAAACTGCACATACATTAGACTTATATCAACGAAAATACGCCACAAACGTGGCAATTTTCAATTTGATTTAAATGATAGAACACAAACTTGAGCAAACTATCAAATTATTAATTAGATTTTGAAATTAATTTATAGATAATCGATGTGAAGCAGTTGGAATAATGCAAGAAGTATTTTCTGCACATAAACCAGACAGAGTAATACAAGTATATTACTTCCCATCATGAGTCTTGTATATTGCCACTGCTAGTTGCTATACGGAAGTAATTTTCGAGAAATAAAAAAGGCCGGTAGTTAATCAGAATAAGGACTTTTCTCGAATTATACAGACCATAAACTAGTTGTAGATCAGTTAAGCAATTGATCAGTCTAATATGCATCAGAAAAACCTGGATGCTATTGATTACAACTACTAAAATGACTTTAGACATTATTTTGATTCTTTTACTAGCAATTACGTAAATCGATATTATGGCAAGTATTCTCGTACTATGGTGCTATAAAATTATTAATTTTTGAAGATTGAAAAAGGATTTAACTAGTCAATATTCAGTAATAAAATGTGTAACTAAGTCAAATGATGCCATGCTCTGAATTTTACAGGTTTCCGGTGAACAGTTACATCGATGAAACGTTATATTACCAGAGCTGATTCATTTAAGATATTAACTAGGAATATATATATAATCCGAAATATTAGGATTACATGTTTGGTCAAAGCTATAATTTGGAAACAAGTTTGTCATTTGAGCAATTTATCTGCTTTTGTTATCTCAAAATTAGAGTTTAAAGTTAGAAAACATTTCTCGATGTAAGGAGTATACTTCAAGCTCAATAATAATAATAAAAAAATAAAAGCCATTCATGAATAAATTCCGTTATGTTCAGGTTACAATACTAGAAGATCGCATCGAGCGTGATGGGTGAGCGGTAAAGTTCTGGCCTTGTATTCGGGAGGACGTCGGTTCGAGTGCCCGTCTGGGCATCCAGATTTAGGTTTTCCGTGGTTTCCCCAAATCACTCCAGGCGAATGCCGTGATGGTTTCTTCAAAAGGCCAAGGCCGATTCCCCCCCCCCCCCGGCGTTCATTGCCTCCATTCCTTCCCAGCTTTGACTTCGACTAGTCGTAAAGCCATAAGCTAATAAGAAAATCACGTTTTTCTCTCATTCTGTTAGTTAGGGGTGAAAAGCTCATTTTTCCAAGCAAACATTTTATGAGATATGGTGAGATTTCATAAAACTAAATCCAGTTACAATACTCTTCGTTGAGGCTCACTACTTAAGGTTCGTACTTTGAACACAGAAACCATCAACATGAATATAAGAATTACATTAATTGGGGTTCCTAATGCATAATGAAAAAATAAAATACTGAACTATATGTCAGATAACGCTCTGTGGCTTGGACTTTTTAACGATATTATCGTTATATCTCTGTATTTCCTGTATGTTCTACATCTACATATATACTCTGCAATTCTCAAAATTGTGGGTGGCAGAGGGTGCTAAGCACCAAAGCTAATCTCTTTGCTGTGCATTCCAATCCCTTATGGTACGAGGGAAAAAAGAATTCATATAAGAATCAGTCCGGCACCTTATTTCTCTAATTTTATCTTTCCTGTCCTTCTGACTCAAATAGGTTGGTGGAAGAAGTATTTCACTACACTAAAAGTGAAAGTGGGAGTACGCATGTTTCCCAATAAGTTTAAACGAAACGTGTGTCGTCTATCTACCAGGGACTCCCAACCTAATCTACTAATCAGTTCTGTGACGCTTTCATAAGGACTGTAGCAAGCGGTCATGAATCGAGCGGCTCTTCTCTGTACTTTCTCTATATTTTCGATCAATCCCTTACGAAACGGGTACCAAATGGCACAACAATAATCCAAATGTGGACGCACAAGAGATTTGTACGCTATCTCCTTTCTTTGTTCATTACAATTTTTCAAGATTCGACCTATGAATCGCAGCCTAAAATTTGCTCTACCTACTAACGAATTAATGTGTATGTCCCATTTCTTGTTCCTTTGTACTATTACTCCCAAATATTTCATAGAATCGACCATATCAATAACTGAACTGTTTACCTCGTATTTCTGAACAATCGGATTCTTTTTACGAGTAGTTATGCTCATTGTCTTGCACTTTTTACAATTTAGAGTAAGTTGCCACTCAGCGCACCAAGCCAAAATAACATCCAGATCGCGCTGAATTTCTAAGCAATCGGCCAAATTTCTTACTTCCCTATAAATAACCGCGTCATCAGCAAACAATCTAAAAAGGCTTTTCACTTTGTCTCCGAGATCGTTTATAAAAATTAAGAAAAGAAGTGGTCCTATTACACTTCCTTGAGGTACCCCCGAAGTAACATCTAGACTAGAAGAACTTTCTCCTTCAACGACGACATACTGCGACCGACCAGTTAGAAAATCCTTTATCCATTCACAAAGCTGATCCGATATACCGTACGCTCGTAGCTTCGCTAAAAGGCGGTTGTGTGGCACAGAGTCAAAGGCTTTCTGAAAATCTAAAAAAATTGCATCTACTTGTGAACCTGCATCGATAACTTTCATTACGTCGTGTGTAAATAGGGCCAGCTGTGTTTCACATGATCTTTTCTTCCGAAATCCGTGTTGATTTGTTGTAAGCAAATTATTATCATCTAGAAAATTCATAATGTTCGAGCATATAATATGCTCCATAACTCAACTACAAACAGATGTTATAGATATGGGACGATAGTTTCCAGGATCACTTCGATCACCTTTTTTGACTTGCGCGATTTTCCAGTCTGTAAAGCGAGGTTCCACAGTGAGCAGATTGTAATTTAGCTACTGAATAGTTTATGTTAGTAGAATGCGATTTTCAATGTTAACAGTTGGTAGTACTGCCTCAGTTGTGGAGACGGAAGATAAGGCGGTGAGTGTGTATGTAATGTGATAATGTTTCGCAGGACATTATTATTGTTAACATATATAGTGACCATGAGAAGTGACTGGCAAAAATTAACTATGTAAAATCTTATTATGTTTTGCAATACGAGAGTAATTTCAGTAACTGTATCTTTGTTTGAAGTGAATAATAGGCACCGTGGAGCTTCATAGGTAAGAAATAAAGAGTACAAAATTAGTGAATACTGAAAATTGGGTAATGTATTTAAGTGTTTTTATATTTATGAATGCATATCGTAATTTTTTTTCATATTTGGTCCGGAAATAATTTTTGCAACATTTTTTTTAAAATTTTTATGTTGAATTTTCATATTATATGTAATTTTCAGTGGAGCCGGGCTGTTGTTGTTTTTTTTTAATATTTCTTGTTTTTTTGTTTCATTTTGTTGAAACATAAAAGCGTTGTGGTTGATCCATGTTTAGATTGTTGTTTCTGAATTATTTGTTTTTCGTGGCAGCGATATTTCTCCTTGTAGTTCTAACTAGTATTCACTGCATAAATGATGACTACTAACTGTGAGGGGGTAATTAGAAACGAAATTATAGATTTAAGTGTGGAAAATATGGATAACTTTTGTACGGAAAACAGCGATTCTAAATTGGGCGGTAGTGTTTGTGATGAATTAGGCGAGAATAAAATAGCAGAAAGCGTGTCTGAACAAGTGCTTGTCAAACATGTTCATATTCGGTAACGGCAAATGGAAAATCACCAAATACTTGGTATAATGCAGGAATTTAAGCACGATATAGTGGGCAGTATGGATGAGTGAATTACACGAATGGACGAAAATAATGGGTAGGAGGTTGAAAAATTACAAAAATTATTAGAAAAAGATTTAAAACAGTTCACAGAAAACACGAATCCAGTAATTTCAGCAGTCTACCACGTATGTGGATAAAACGTATGCAGATCTCAAAGAAGAAATAATGGACAGTGTAAATGAAACAAAACAAGAACTGGAAAAAATTAACCAGTATTTCTGACAAAAGATTGTGAACAACGAAGTAGTGTGCAAACAAAGCGCCGAATCAGTAAATCAGAGAATAATAGTTCTGGATAGTGACGTAAATTTAGGTGCAACCAGGATTAATCAAGTACAAGAACAAATAAAAGGAAATGCATAAAGAAAATAGATGAAGAGTGGCTACAGCTAAAAGAGGATGTCAGGGAAATATCACAACGGGACAGGGCTTCAGTGTGTTGCAAAGTGTTCCATATGTCCAATATAAATTACCGGAAATCAAATTCGCGCCATGGAGTGGCGTTCACCCCGTTGTGTTTGTTAAAGCATACAAGAATAACTTACCGAACGAATGGTCAGACATGGACAAGATCAGATATGTGAAGAATATGCTACGTGGAAGTGCTTTTGCGTGGGGCTGTGACATTGTGGAAGAATGTTCAGAACATGAAGAATGTTTAAAATAAATTTGGGAAAAGTATTGGTCTAAGGCAAAGCAAAAGAAAGTCAAAAGTGATCACCGGAATTCCAAGCGCTATAGTACGCCCGATGGAGCGCTATGTGATTTCTGTGAATTTTTAATAAAAGAACTGGAATATTTGGAGGAACCAGTAGCATATGATGAAATAATTGAAGTTTTGGAACAGACGTTACCGAGAGCCATTCAGTTCAGGAAAAGTTACTTATTCAACATTGGGATAATGTCGACGAATTTCTGGAAACAGTGGAAAAATTAGACAGATGCAATTTGTCATCAGAAAAGTATGTTTTAGAAAGACGGGATAATAGAAGAAACGATCAATATTTAGTCTTTACAAGGTACAATCATTTTTTTCCGCTTCTTACAGTTTCTTTCGGGGATTTACTATAGCAACAAGTCTTCCTCTATCACTTTATGAGACCATTAATCTAAATTTTCAATGTTTTCACTTTCACAAATAATTCGCCGTATATTCTTAAATCTCGATCCTCCTTGGCTTTCCTTGTATACTTCTTTATCATGATCCTCTTCTTGTACAAATTCTTTATTCTAATAACCAATTTGACAATTCGCATTTTCAGAGTTTACGCTTTGCTCAGCTGCATCAATTTCGTAGTTATTGGGCTCTGCTAGCATTGACTGTGCCCCCGTGGGTAGTACTTCTTCTTCATCGATTCTACCTTCTTTATTCATGAGGAAACACTTTATTTCTTCGAACTTTTCACACTCTTTCTTCGTTATTATTTTCTTCGCCTCCCTACTGCTACTCGTTGACAAATCTTCTTCTTCTGCGGTGCAGTTTGCTGTCCACTTTTTGACTATCTCTGTCGATGGACCAATCTCCCCATCATGAGAGTTTTCTGTATCAAATCTGTTTTGTACTTTAGTCTTCGCCAATTCAGATATTTCATTTTCTTGCCATCATAACTACCAGTTGTTTGAACGCCCCTTGTGCCTTCTTCTTCAATATCTTTCAAACATTCCCACCAGCATAAAGGATCGTCTTCACTTAATGACTTCTCGTTTGTTTCACATTCCGGGTCATTGATTCACTTGTTGTCTTAGATGGGTCTTTTTCGTCTGCTCTATTTTCACTCTTTCTTCTTGTATATCGTTATATCTCTTCATTTCATGTATCTCATGTTCTGTAAAACCAGGTTCTACGGTGAATGGTTTGTAATTTAGCTACTGAATTGTTTAAGATGGTAGAATGCGATTTTCAATGTTAGCAGTTGGTAATACCGCCTGAGTTGTGGAGACGCAAGATATGGCGGCGAGTGTGTGTGTAATGTGATAATTTTTCGCACGATATTATGATTATTATCATATATAGTATCCCTGAGAAGTGACTGACATAAAGTTGTTGTATATTTGTTCTTGAGATTTTGAAATAGTGTTCACCGAAGAGTTAATACCTAGTGAATAATATTGAAAGTGGATTTGGTTATATCAATGTTTCAAACGGTTCCCATCAGTAATTGAAGTTTCTTGTTTTACTATTATATTTTGTGTAACGTGGGCTATCGTTAAAGATACCATGGCCAAATGGTTTGTTAAAATCTTTGACGGGCTCTCCTAAGTGATAATATGTTGAGATGCTTGAAAATAGCTCAGCAAATGCCGTCTATCTTAAATGGGAAGAAAATATGGAAACGCTCAGATTTTACGTTGCAACTTCAAGCTGAATTATAGATGCGCTTCGCAGGGGACTATTCGGGGCTAGGTTAGATTGCCGCGACAAATGGGAAATGCTCGACAAATTGAAACTGCAACACCTGAATACTCCTTAGGACTCTGTAGCGCCATCAACTGCTCGTTTTTTGTTACTGGTGGATCTATACTAACGAGTTCCATCTCTCGAAATAAGAAATAACATCGAGATAAATCTTTTATTTTAAGGAAGGTACGACAGTCGAAATAAAACTTTCAGAACCAAATCCAGAAGAGCGACAATAGTTGATACAGTGAAATGAGCTTTAACTAGTTACTGTTTAAATGAGGTTAAGCTTTATTCCCACAAGCCATCGAAAAGACTATGATTATTTATCCTAATTTATTGCAACAACAACCACGCTGATTGTTAATTGATAAGAAATCAAAACTGCGGAAACTATGTTTTTTCTTAATTCTTACCAACATAGTGAGTACTAAGTTACTATAAATTAACAGAATATATTTCGTAGTCGAGTATAGGAAACAAAGTTTCTACTATATGTTATGCACCTACCGAGAAGAAAATGCCAACATTATATTAATGAACAGATTTGGAGCACATTTATTTTATTTACACCAAAAACAACTTCTACTTCACATTTATTCTTCCACGTTAGTACATAAATTCTACTGTATTAGTAGGAATAGTGAACAAATGTTCTCATATCAATACCCAAATGTTTCTGTCTTATTGTGATACAAGGAATAATTCTGATAGTTTAGATTGGGACGTTTTGTTATTCATGTAACAGTAGCGAGAAGACTTTACTCAAATAATGTGCTAAATCATTAGCTTTTTTTCTCCGAAAGTTTGAAACTGAAGGAAAAGGTTAAAAATAAATATAACGTTCCACCTCTTGTCACCAAATTCCTGTCCCTGACTAATGTTAATGTATTGCATCCAAACAATATACAAAACATTAACGGTAGTAGGAATAATATTGCTTCACTTACGACGAATTTATGCGGTGAGATAAATGTTTTAGCACGTAAACAGCTTCGGGGTTTTCTCTTAAGGCCGCAGTAATTCTAAGACTAGAGGCCTCCAGTTCTATCATTGATGATAACCACATTTCGGCGTGAACATAACAGAGAAACTTGTGCGTGACTTGGCTACGACTTGAAGTTTGCCTGCAATTTGGAGACTACTGAATAGTTCCGCCAAGTGTGAACGTGGCTGTGAAAGGACCCCCTACCACCATACCTCTCTCTAAAGTGGCTAGAAAGCGTTATAGTCCACGCAACGGGCAGTTCAATTTCTGAGGCATGCTCGTTTCCTGACTTGCACGCTTAATATTTGCCGCTAAAGCCTCGCGCGTGACTGCACAGCTTTTATGCAAACTTCAGGCTCCAAAATCAGCTATAAAAACTGCCATGAAAACTCTTATAGAATTCTTCAGCTTTTGTTCACGGGGGTTGGTAAAAAAATGAATCTCCTACAGCCTTACTTGAGCAGCAATATTATAGAAGAGCTCTAGATGTCTGGGCCTAGCTAGCTTAGCAGGATTATATGCAGCCGGTTACCTGTAAAGTTTTATCTGCACAAGAAGTTATAAAAATCATTCCAGCATGTGTAGTCTGCCGAAACTATTGGAGGAAATGAGAAGTTATTATGAGGCGTAAAATCTGCAAGGTGTCCAGAAACAAAGTGAGCTCTGCTGGTCCAGCAACATTGCCTTCTCGTTCATAAACGGTCAACGGTGAAATAATAAATTATTGCCGGTATAATTTCTTCTTTGGTTCGGTATGATTTTTGAATTGCGATGGCAGAATAAAACTCATTTTATATTTTATATGGATGGTGATAATAATTTGAATATGGAGGAACCATGTGTGTGTATTGTAATACTTCAGTTAAAAATAGTATTAAGTGTTAATATCACATTGAAATGTTACGTGCTCTTTGAATCACCAAATTATTTAAACCATTTTTACCATTAACTCAATGATCTCCCATTTTATGCGCCTTCTATATCTTTCACCAAGAAATTCTATAGCAATACGTATTAACTCTGTTAGGGAGTAATTATGTTTGGAATAGATTTCTTATTAAATTAAGGATTTCAGACGAAAATAACAAAAGTGTACTTTTAGAAGAGTGACGGACCCAACGTGATCGTTCTTTAATTTCAGGGATAATATATGAAAGTCAATGTCTTGTAAATTTAAAGTTGGTTATTGATACACAACAAAATGTAAAACTTTTTGGGATAGTGTAACAGCCCTCAAACCTAAACTTTAACTGAAATTGTATTTTATGAAGCATTTTTAGTAAGCTAGTGTGCGATTGAAAATGGTTTTGTATATTTGTCTTGTATTTTATTGTAAATAAGTGTAAATAGATTTTGTTTTGTGAAAAGAAATTATGTAAATACCATTTAATATGTTTAAGAACAGAACTATGCCAGAGAATTGCTTAAATGTTTGTAATTGTAAGTATTAAGGTGAGCCACGATATTTAAAGGACGATTTAATATAGTTAAAAATGATTTATGCGGATAATTTTGTATTTAAGTATCTTTAATTTTCATTTTTAAGCATTTTGTAATGATTGTAAATGATTATGTATTATTTCTGATTGTTTTTAATATGTTTTCAATTGCTTAAGTATTGTTAATGTTCGAGAAATATCTGTCGGAAGCCTTTGTAGGGTTCTAGAACTTTCGATAGCAGTTACATAATGCGATCAGCAGAGACTAAGAGACAGTTTCTCGACAGAGTTTTTACAGACTCAAATTACGTCGTACATGGACAGTGTTGGACGAACAGTTTTGGTAGTATTGTCTTTGGAAAAGGTGTCGACTGTAATCTTTGGAAATTGGTGTTTATATGTGAACTGTATATTGAAGTCCGATTTCACTGGCAATAAAACAAGTTAAAATTTGAAACTGGATCGTGGACTAGTTATTTATTACATGAATTTAAAACCACGAACCATCTAATAATAGGATGATACCTTTGCTTGAATAGTCTATCTAAAACATACTTTTTCTACGTCAGCAATACCTCGTTGTTAATCAAGCAACAAAAGAAGGTGCCAAGAGCTTTAAACACTGAAGATGTTCCAAAATACACAACATTACAGTCTTAAGCAGTGCTCGAAATTGACCGGGCGTTAGGCGTAATTACGCCTTAATTTTTTCGTTTTACGCCTTCAATCTCCGTGAAAGGTGTAGAAAATACGCCTAAGCATCAAAACTTGAAAATTACATTTCAGAACTTCGTTTCTAGTTTAGCGTGTTGGAGGTTTAATTCCAATAATTAATTTCAATTATAAATCCTGTCGTATTGATGGATCTGTAATACTTTTCTGATGCTTAGATGAGGTACCAACAGTGTAGGAGAAATATCGGGTAGTAAAAATCAATTTTATATGCGTTATTCGTTTAACAAAGGAAGTGAGATGTCTTGTAAAATTATTTACTTTTGCTTTATACCAGTTGTAAAGAGAAGTAGCTACGGTATATTAAATAAACTGAATGTTTTCGTTTCAGTCATCTTGCTCATAAATTGTACTCCAAAACTGTGAGCTAAAATAGTTTGAAAGTTAGGAGTAACAAATACTCCTGGATTTATAAACGAATTTCTAGCACTGGTCTTAAGTGAGCTGAAATTAGACAGTTTTGCAGCGCTAGTTCAGTGTATCGCATAGGAACAACAGCTACCAGATACATTTTTAATTCGTAGATTGCTAAATATTCTATCAAGCTTCGTACCATTATTTGTTATATTTCTGTTAATATATTCGAGGAATTTTAACCAACATAAACCGACAATGGGCTAAAGCAATTGCTGAAGAGGAAATTTTTATCTGCGACTCCTTTATTGTTTTCAATAAATGATTCCTAGTTCTCGATGAAAGGTTTCAGCTAAACCTAAACATTTGAGCTGCGTTGCTACAACGACCCTTTTAACTTTGAGGTGATATTCCCGAGAATCCAACTTCGAGTCTATGTCCAGCAGCATTATAGAAATAACATTTTCAGTTTCACAAAATCACTTAAAGCGAATATAGAAAATTTAGAAAATCTAACTGATCTATATAAGATACAACAGACTGTGAACATGAACCATGACTGTCATAATCGTGATAGGCGAGAAATATTTCCTAGAAATTGTTTATTTCAGATGGATTTTGTGTCAATTTGAACAATCTATAATGGCTCAACTAGTACCGTATAAATCATAAGATTGATTCATTAAACGCCAATATTTTTAAACCGAAAATAATATGAGCTTAATAATATTTATATAAATATATATTTAAGAGATGTGTTTATAACATAAACTGAAAGATTTGTGTATAAAGGACAACAGTGTTAGAATGTTTCCAGACATTTAATACAAAATAATTTTAGAAAAGAAAAATATATTATTTAATATAGAATTGAAAAAGTGATTAAAGCAAAATCAATTCCTACGTATTATTTTCAATGTAGATAAACACATTATAAGATGTTTATTTGGTCTGATCTCAGCGGGAAAAGAAGTTACACGGTGGTGTGAACTCCTCCAGCTTGTACAATAGGCGGCAACATTTGACAGCGGGCACTGAGCGAAGTAAGTTTACGAAAATAATATGAAACGCTGGTAAAAGGAACAGATTCTTTTAGTTGGCACGCCTGCGTACAACAACTGTTAGCCGTCGACAACAATTGTGCACGCGTGTGGAAATGATACAATTATTAGAGAACAGCTTCCTTCGTCTCCCTCCATGGCGAACTACAAATTTAAAATTATTTAAGAGTTCGACATTCTAGACAATAAAAGAAAATAATAGACTGTACCATTTCTTTTATTTGGAATAACTTTGCCATAACTGAATAAATATAATTACCGTGGAGAGATCATTAAAATATATAATCCGAAAAAAGACTGTCAAAACTATTTAGCAATGCCATCTGTGACAGTAACCACACGATAGTCTTTCACACTGCATTCAAAAACGATATTTTTGTTTTCAACCAGGAATCCTCCTGACATGTTTTACCAACTGAGCGTACCACTTCGTAATACATGCAGATTGTGGCACCACAGTAATGATAGTGCTGCCAGAATGTGTTCGCTATATTAAACGTAACGCTGGAGAAATATTTTAAAACATAAAACCGAAACAACCTCAACTCATACTTTATTATGCTGTCAGAACTTGAAAGGTAGTGGTTCTGCAAAATTCATCAGTTTTGCTTTACATTTAGAAATATATTGTGCACAGACACTTACATCAAAATAATCTTCACAAAAATAAATTCATGAATCTGCAGATAAACTATGAGCATTTTTCTGTATTTGTTCATTGTTTGGAACATATATAAATAACTTGTTTGGCTCTTTCATTGTTGTGCTTTTACACTGGGGCACTACACCGTACTTATAATATGGGGAATTCATTTTTAGCTAAAGAAAATTAACACCTTTCATATACATACACGACTGTTTTGTTTTGATTCGTGTGGCGTGACATTATTCAAGATGCGATGACAGTCAAAAGCGTTTTCGAGGTAAATTTAAAAATGCAAAATACATAATGTAAATGTTCGATTTTTTGAAAAATATTACGTTTTTTGATAAAAATAGATAATAAGGTAAAGCATTAAAGTATTTTTCAAATTTAGTCAACTAGCCACTTTAGGCACTAGACGGGTAAATGATTATTTACTATTCAACGGTTTACCATGCGTTTATCTTTGTCTGTTACACGCTCCTACGAAAGAAAACGACTCATACAGTGTGAAAATGAAATCATTTTCTTTAATTTAGAACACATTCACCTGCAAATAATAAATTTTGTGAAGAGAAGATTACTTTAATTATTTTTTTCTTGATTTAAACAACGTTTGATGTAATGTAATGATCGCCATGTTGTAAACACCTTAATATCACTAACAGGTACTATCGCATAAGATCTGGTAACGTTCTGGACGTAGTGAGGTTACTTTAGAACAGTCATTAGTGTTAAGGGGAATTATACATTATATTCCATCGTAATTACTAGAGTAATCTCTCTTATCAGTTTACATTCTGTTTTCTATTTATTTCGTAAGATTTTTTATAGTAAATATATCTTCTTCCTTACCATTATATGATTTATAAATAGGCTTGAAAGAATTATTTTTAAGTGAATCGTTTCTTTCGTGAAGGTGCTGTTTTGGTGTGATTGTTAACTGTATCGATCGTTTGTGTTAATGAAACTTCTGAGGTACTGGTTTACATGCTCTCTTGCAGCCCAGATAATTTATGACCTTGTTCCTCGTTTGTTTCTTGATATGTAATTTTCAGTATTCACATTATTCATAAAGACTCATTTAGAATAATTTTGTATAGAGCCAACCTTCTACGCAGTTTTTTATCTAAAGAATAAACTTCCCATTTGTCTACTTTGATGATCATGTGCCAACCGACGGAATTAGATAACGTCCGGTGCGTAATTCTACGCTGTTTTGATGTGTTAGTAGTCAGTGTGTGATAATACACTACCTATGTTATTAATAATACATTCCCAATCCGTTGTGTTTGTACTCTGTACGTTTGACCGCAGTACCCCTGTGTCTGCCAGAGGCACTGTGTTTGCAGGGGCGCCATACCGACCCGCGGCACACAGTGAGCGGGGTCTCCCTGTATTGCCGGCGGCATACCGCAGGCGGGTCGGGAAATGAATACTGCTCTTTATTTCGCGCGCAGGGCGGTAATCCCTGGCAGGGTAGAAAAGGGAGGCGGCGTTCGCGCGAGAGGATTATACAGTGCGGCGTGTTGTGTTGTAGCAGGCTGGTCGATCCCCGCGGGGTTATTTACCAGGTACGGCGTCGGCCCTGAAGATTTAACAACGATGGTGAAATATTGATGCCATGTCGATGGGATAGTGCAGGCTGCAGCATTTTGTGGAGTACCTCACTGCAGATTATCCGACGCTGAATCTTGGACATGGAGTTGGGTTTGTGTCCTCAATACGTTTGTATTTTATTTCTAAATATATAATTATGTAAATCAAAAAATTAAACAACATGTCATCTTCTGGTCCATATGTTGAACTATTTCCATGGCTCATTTTTTAAATTAATTTTTACAAATGCGATTGGTGACAAAATTCATATAAATTTAAAATTAATCGCACATTATCTATGAAAAATGTATATGATATGATAAATTATTTGTAATTCTAAATGGCGTTGAAACTTGATCAACTAAATAAAAGACCTTAAACCTACAAAAGTCAGAAGTAATTGATACCTATATACAGGGTGTTACAAAAAGTTACCGCCAAACTTTCAGGAAACATTCCTCACACACAAACAAAGAAAATATGTTATGTGGACATGTGTCCGGAAACGCTTACTTTCCATGTTAGAGCTCATTTTATTACTTCTCTTCAAATCACATTAAACATGGAATGGAAACATACAGCAACAGAACGTACCAGAGTGACTTCAAACACTTTGTTACAGGAAATGTTCAAAATGTCCTCCGTTAGCGAGGATACATGCATCCACCCTCCGTCGCATGGAATCCCTGATGCGCTGATGCAGCCCTGGAGAATGGCGTATTGTATCACAGCCGTCCACAATACGAGCACGAAGAGTCTCTACATTTGGTACTGGGGTTGCGTAGACAAGGGCGGTGAATCGAGGAAGTACAGTACATACTAACGAAACTAAAATGAGCTCTAACATGGAAAGTTAGCGTTTCCGGACACATGTCCACATAACATATTTTCTTTGTTTGTGTGTGAGGAATGTTTCCTGAAAGTTTGGCCGTACCTTTTTGTAACACCCTGTATAGAAGCTAATTTTCCTTGATAAAATAGGCTCCTTTTGAGAAGCAACAGTTTAAAATAATTAGCTCTCATCACCACCTAAAATGGCTTGCAAGTTAAACTAATTGTTCACTGCTATTCATAAGTAAAACTGTGAAATATTGTGAATAATATGCAAAAGCGATAGTGAATAAAAGTCCTGACGTCAAAATCTGGAATACTGTTGTGTTTGAGTAGTGGAAGCAAATCCCTAACAATATTTAGAAATAACAGAGGGAACTACAACGTTTCGTGTAGGCGTTTGAAGGTAACGTGAACATCACAGAGAAATTGTTGATCTGATTCTCTAACAACAAGCAATGTCATTTTCAGTTGGATTAATTAATTAGATTATAAACACCCACTTTCACTTCCAGCTGTAATGAAACACATCTCTCCCCAAAGTACTTCTTAACATTAAAACGATAGCCATGACGATATAAAAAAGGTGTTATAATGTCTGCATAAATTTGGTATGTTAGGTTAGAATGATCGAATCATAGCTCAGTTTTTGAGCAGAGCACCTTCTTCAGTCTACATCTTTATAAACTGCAAAGTACGGTTGTATACGTATATTCAGAACGAGGACAGAATTCACCACATGTAGCCACAAGTAATTACGCACATATGCTCTGTGCTTCACTTTGCGTTTGGAACATAAATTCAATATTAAATACAACAGAGTGAAGGTTGAATTACGTTGGAGAATATGAAAACCTAACCATACCCGCGTTATTACATTTTCCTTAAAATATCACAATGATTAAACATAATACAACAGTAAATAAACCGTCGGGAGCTCACAGCTTATGTTCCTATTGTTGCTGAGATACGAAAATTCGTTTTTGCCTTTGTATCTATTTCGAGTGTGAAGTATTATTTATAGCACAAAGAGGGTTAATGGTTAATTACTTAAAAATTACGGTAGAGTGGCTGTCATCACTGTTAATCTGTCTCATGTCATGTCAACAAGGCAGAGATTTTTAATCGTCATACAACTTGGTAAATAATCTAATTTTTTAATAAAACTTTCTGGGGTCTTCCAGTTGGGAAGAGCGTTAATATCATACAACCTTTTGAGATATATCTCCGATTACATCTTCAGGTGACGTGTCAGAGTGCTGGAGCGGTCACTCTTGTGTAATCTACGCGGTCACTCAAGGGACGTGACATTTCACCGGAAATTGAAGTTTTAAATCGGCTTCAAAACGTCGCATTAAACTGACACCTGCTTCTATGGCTGGAGGATCGAGAATGTTTTCTACAGCTGACACACTGGGATCGCCTCCAAAAAAAAGAATAAAAAACACATTTAGTAGACCACGTGAACACTCTGTCAGTAGAGTTAAAATGAAACGCAGGAGCAAGGAAAGTATTGAATTCGGAAATCATACAATATTTATAACAGGAAGGACAAGGAGGCTTTAGTCAGGCAAACCTGTAGTGAAAATCTAAGCCCGGTATCGTTGAGGGAAGCAATAAACTTGTCTGATAAACCAAATTCGTTGATGTTTTTTCTTCCTGTGATCAAACAAATATGAGAAAAAACAAAGCATGTATTAGTCAGTGAAACCTTTCACTTTAATCGGAATATGGAAAATTAGCAGTTTAAAGACAAAAAAAGATGCGCTAAGTAAGCGTCATAAATACTATAAAATATAGTTGAAAAATAATATATTACCCTGTTGTTGCCGGTTTATTGCTCTCGATTTTGCAGTTAATCATCAACTGTAAAATAACATCAAGAGATTAAACACTTGTTAGACTCTCATGCTGATGTATTTAACTGCCCCGTCAACAGAGGTGTCTTATGTACTGACTGTAATGTTAGAATTCTTCTACATGAGCTAGTCGTGTCCTCCCAGCAGTGTTGGAAAGGCGTGCCTCAGCTGCTGACAGCTTGGCTGTGCAGTTCCAATACCAGTAGGCTGTTTGTGATAAATTATTTTTTGGCTTCTGACTTTACGCCTCGTCTACGTAGAGGTCATTAGAGGCAGGAAAGGAATGGAGGTGAGGAACGGGAACGAATTCGGCCATGATCTTTTATTTTAATGGAACCATTCCGGCATTCGCCAGGAATGATCTTGGGAAACCGTTGAAAACTGAAATTTGGATGACCTGACGGGGATTCGAACCCACGGCCACCCGATTGTGAAGAAAGAGTCTTACCGTTCACTCAGGAGGCTCGGTACTTTGTAAGGATCATCAGGCCGCTGATCAGTCTAGGCTAGGCAATGGAAGCAGAAAAATTGCGGGAATTATGGGATTTAATGGCGTTTATTGGCGTTGTGTTCTGTTCGAGTAATAGTGAAGCGAGACTAATTAATATTAAAACAATTAAACCGAAAACGATCATAAAATTCCTATTTCTATTCTGTCACCTGCGAATTTCATGGGAATTAGCGCGTGGATACAGTGAGACTAATTAATATTAAAACAATTATGTCAATTATTTATTTAGTTCCAATGAAATTAGAAGACTTAAATTACATTACAAACGGTCTATCTGGACGTTCACTGCAAGCTGCTGAAATAACTTGACTGAAAAAAAGAGGATGATATCGCTTTTTATCGGCAATAAGGACAGACTGTTTAGGAGGTTGCCACGAAGAAGAATTTTAGATGGCATAAATAAAAAAGACTGATTTGTAAGAGTCAAACTTGTGGCTTTCGGAGAAGAAGTTCAGCTCATTAGTCATGACCAATAACAGTGTTTACAACGCTGACTTAACGCATCTTTATCTCTTTAAACTGCTAATTTTCCATATACCGATAAGAGAAATTGCCCTAGTCAGTAATGTACAGCGGGTGTTGATTTTGAATATGGTTCTTCATCAATATTTATTAAATTGAGTCTACTTTACTTTCAGAATTAACTTTTTATTGTTTCTGACTCTTAAAGGTCCGTTCCCACGGCGCGTGGTAGGCAGGACGCGCCTTTCATCTCCTACCGTCTGGTGGTGGGTCAAGGCGCGCCGTACCTGCTAGCATATGCGGCAAAGATGAATGGCATTCCCTACCACGTGCCGAGGGAACGTACCTTAAGTCAGATGGCGACGAAAATAACTGACCTGTAAATAAATAATTAAGAAATTCATAAAAATTAAAAGAACGAAACGATAAAGCTCGCGACATGAATCATTTACGAAGCGCTAGAGAAGCTGACCTTAGAATTTGACCGGGATAGTAGTGCAGAATTAGAGTTTTTTTTTTTTTGAACGTTTTCAAACATAGAAAAAGAGGTGGAAGGTCTGTTGGGTGTGGTATATGCAAGCGAGTGGAACTAGAAGCCAGACCGCGTTGATCAGATGCAAATGTGCATTATGATACTTAACACTAAAATTCGTTAGGAAATAGGTTTGAATTCCTGTCCAGGTCCTTTTTCGCGGTTTCCAGAAATCACTCAAAGCGAATACCGGGATGGTTATTTCAAAAGTGCTGGACAAATTCCTCCCGTTTCCATGCTCCCAGTTCTTTCAAAACTCGACATCGAGATGTAAAGGCACGAAAATAGCACTGAGTAGTAAGGCTCACATTTTTCTGTTGAAACAATGTGTTTTATTTACATTTATTGTCATTTTACTGTTGCGCACAGATGTGTCGTATCTAAATAAATGTATGTATATTAAAGTTGGTCGCAATAACTGCTTCAAAAAGATGCAGTGAATGAGAAACCAAATCCAATTTGGCGCTGTATTCAGAAGTGGAGTCACCATACCTGCTGAAGGAGTGACGGTAATGAATAGAGAAATTTTCCAAGGGTCTGAGATACTTGCATTCTGATATTTCCTGAGAACATGATTTTGTGCATTTTGCAACATGATTTTTGCTTGAATGAGGCGTTGTTGTGTAACGCGAAGGATTGTACTGAACTAGATCAGACTTGATCCGAAAGTCTGCCTTCTTCGTCGGACAATGCTCGACAATCCTATTTGTAGTATAATACCTGTTTAAATTAGTTTCAAAACCCGCATTCTAGAAAAATCTATTATGGTAAAATATTCGGGACTACAGTTTCGCTTTGATGCTCTGTTATCCAAAACCTAATTAAAAAACCTGGATACACGAAGCACCATATTTTCATTTAGCTCTTTCTGGAACGTGCCGCTTTGCTCCCAAAGAAGAACACTTTTTTCTTGTAGTCATCAGTTTCTCCACTGCTTTGATACAATCTTTCATCCCTTCCTAACCTGCGCTAACCTCTTCACCTCATTATACTCCTTACAACCTGTGTCTTCAATTACCTACATCATATATTCTACCCTTTGTCTTCCTCTGCAGTTCTTACCTTCAACTGTTCCCTACACTAACAAATTAACCTGTCAAGCATATCTCAAAATTTGGCCCACCATGCAGTAACTTCTTTCTTTGAGATTATTGCACTAACTTATTCTCCAACGATTTCCAACATACGTTATTTTCGTATTTTACCTGTCCATCTAATTTTCAGCATCTCTTTATAGAACCAAATTTTAAATGCTTCAATTTTCCACCTTTCTGGTAGTTCTAAAGGCGAACCTTCGCGTCCGTAAAATACTGTGCTCCACACATACAGAGTTTTATTAATTTCTTTCAGAGTCCTACATCAATATTTCAAATTAAAAGATTTCTGTTTTTCAAGAATACTTAGAAACAAAAGAAGCCGTTATTTCGTGTTTTTAAATTTAATTTTAATTTTTTTTGTTTTTGCACCAAACAAATTATCACCATTACTCCGAAAAATATGTAACATTTCTTGTGCTACCAAAACATAGGTAAGTAGCTTTCAGGTATCTGTGTGGTTATTACTTTTAAAATATGCTTAAAGACATTTTCACACATAACGGCGATACGTTTACCACAAAATACACCGGTCATATCCCATGTCAAATACGACAAATTAGACGCAATTTTGCGACGATGGTTATTTTGTTTGTTATATTTGGCACAGCTTCAAGGTTAATATCTACTCAATTTAAAGAATCCATTATAACATTGTAACAGTTCTTACTGCAAATAGTGCTTCAGTTGACAACTCAACGACTAACTTATTTAACATCAACATTCATCTACATCTAAATCTACATTCATACTCGGCAAATCACAAAAATTGTGGGTGGCAGAGGGTGCTAAGCACCAATCCTAAACCCGCCCATTCCAATCCCGAATAGTGCGAGGAAAGAAGGAATACATATAAGTATCAGTACGGCATCTTATTTCTCTAATCTTATCCCTCCGGTCATTGCGACCTAAATAGGTTGGCGGAAGAACTATTTCATTGCACTTGAAATTTAAATTTTTTTCGCATATTCTCCAATAAATTCAAACGCAAGCTACGTCGTCTGTCTTCCAAACTATCCCAGCCAATCTATGTATCAATTGTGTGACGCTTTCATAAGGGCTGTAACAACAAGTCACGAATCTAGCGGCTCTCCTCTGCACCCTCTCAACTGAGTCAATCAGAACCTTGCGATACGGGTCCCAAACCCCACAACAGTAATCCAGATGCGGACGCACTAGTGTTTTATACGCTATCTCCTTTGTTTGAGCATTACAATTCCTCAAAATACGACCTATGAATCGTAATTTAGAATTAGCCTTGCCTACGACGGAAGTTATGTGCATGTCCCATTTCATGTTGCTTTGTACTATCACCCCCAGATACTTCACGGAATCAACCGTGTCAACAGCTGAATTGTTTATTTTGTAATCGCGAACAAACTGATTCTTCTTGTTACTTATCCGCATTGCCCTTGCACTTTTTGCAATTTAGTGTAAGCTGCCATTTACGGCACCAATCGAAAATAGCATCCAAATCACGCTGAATTTCTAAGCAATCGTCGGAGCACCTTATTTCCCTATAGATAACCGCATCGTCGGCAAACAATCGCAACCAGCATTTGACGTTGTCACCTAGAT
The DNA here is from genome assembly GCA_031002005.1 of Vandiemenella viatica. Classification (NCBI taxonomy): domain Eukaryota; kingdom Metazoa; phylum Arthropoda; class Insecta; order Orthoptera; family Morabidae; genus Vandiemenella; species Vandiemenella viatica. The sequence continues at coordinate 53,177,032 of JARYHS010009186.1, forward strand.
CGTTTATAAATATTAAGAATAGAAGTGGACCTATTACACTTCCTTGAGGAAAGCCCGAAGTAACATTTATCTTAGAAGAGGCTTCTCCGTCGACAACGACATACTGTGATCGACCAGTTAGAAAATCACGTATCCACTCGCAAATCTGAGCCGAAATACCGTAAGCTCGAATCTTCGGTAAAAGTCGGTTGTGTGGCACAGAATCAAAAGCTTTCTGAAAATCCAAAAAAAACTGCATCAACTTGCGAACCTGCATCTATAACTTTCATTATGTCGTGGAAAATAATCCTAAATAAAAGTAATATAGTGATTGTATGTTGACTGCCTCGTTTAGCCTCATCGATCAGCCTGAATCGCTAATGCCGTGGCAGCGTGCTAAGTTGGCAGCCTCTGTGGTTTGTTGCTGTGCGCTGGTTTGCCGCCTGATGGATGATCATTAAACAACTGGCCACCCAGAGATTAGGCAGTCAATCTGTCAGCAGGAATCTATCAGCTGGTGCAATGGATCGCACTGAAATTGGAGCAAGCCACACGAAAAGCGATAATGCATAGTTATTGCTGCAGGGATACATCACATTTATCGTCATGAATGGACATTTAGCAATTTACTGTATTAATCTTCTAAATGCGCAATATGAATAGGACACACAGAATTCAGGTGTCAAAGATCTGATCTATCATAACTGTAGCAATATACAAATTATGAACAAATTATTGAAATGAAACAACACATCATTACTATTAGTTGGGGTTTTGAACAACGGTACCTCAGATTTAAGAACGGTATAGTTTTCTCTGATAGCACATAAACATTTCTTCATTCATTAAAAGTTGGTACTTAAATCACATAAATTTCAAGAAGAGTAAGAAAAATAATATTACTACTTTATCAGGCTACAAAAGAAGTACTTGTTAATAGTTTTGCTCAATATATTTCGAATTAATTCCGCATTTTATCTATTGCCATTCATGTTTGTGTATATGTGGAAGTAATTACTCCGATATTAACTACAGTAATTACAATGTACGAAAGTGTAATGTTGGAGAGGTATTGTTGTGTTCTTCCGTGATTTCTGTCGTACATCGACGTATTTTAATTATAATCAAAAAAGGGATATGTTTAATTTTGTATTTGATATATTTTGCTTGTTTCAGTTTAGTCTGAAAATAATATGTAGGCCTTTTTGGGAAAATTATTAATATGAGTATAATTGAAAATTTAATTCGCAATTGAAATTCTGCAATTCAATCAATGTTTGATAACTGTGACTGTTTGCACCTCTCAGCAGGTTCGATGCTATTGACATTCAGTCAGTGAGTCTGTAGTAATCTGCTCATTCGTAAACCTGGGAGATGAAGGTCTTTGTAAACTGAATCGTCAACATCTCAAACAAACGTAAATTTAATTTTATTGTTAAGTTATTCATTAATAATTTTTGACCACAGTTTAAAAAATTATTAAAAAAGACAGTGAATGTTAGTGGGAGCAAAAGCCACCTGCTTTTCGAGAAGATATGCCTTCACTGATGAATCTGTACGCCTGAGGTATAAGTTAAGGTGTTTAACTACAGTAATCTTTGGCGGAACCTGGGAAAATCTCCTATGATTAACTCCAAAGTGTAAATTATGAAATTTTCACAAGTATCACGCAAAATTAATGGACTGACTTTAACCAAAATAAACATAATGGCGATATGTTATGTTAAAATTTATCATGCAGAATAAATTTTACCCAGATTAGTAACATAATTTTCCAATACACAGAGGCAAGAACTGTACATTTTATCTAGAATGAACATACTGACAGCCTATGCGATAATTTAATATATAAAAATCATAATGGACAGATTTCAACGAAACAACACATAAAGACAGCATATGGCATGTAGAATTTATCGTGAAGAGTTGCAAAATTTATGGGATTAATGCAGAGAAAAATCGTAAACTTTTATTATTTTGTCCGTCTGTGTACAGATCAAGCATCAAATAGGTAAAGAAAGTATTTCAAAGAAACATCACATTATGATATGTTGTGTCATGGATTTATACAGAGGGTAAGTTATTATACAACTATTTATGAAATGTAAAATATCTAAAGCATTTCAAAAGTGTGTGGTTTCAATTAAATGAATTTATTGAAAGTTTATGTACTTAATAATAAATTTAAATAGAATTCTTAATAGTATCTGTGCAGAAAAGACAAAGCTGTGGTTGCTTTTATTATCGTATATATATTAGACTTGCAACAAATATTATATTTGGCCACACACCCAATGCCGAATATTATGCAGACTTCCTGGCTGAACAGCCGAATATTCGGCCGGCTTGTCTCTCGCCCGCCTGTTGAATTATAGTTACTGTAATGTGGCTGTTTTAAAATGCTTAAAGTATGGCCTCAAATATAGATATTGAATATGTTGATATGTTTAATATCAGTTACTTGCGCTAAAAACCTTTTCCTCGAGGTGTGAAGATAGAAAAAAGTTTTCTTGCAACAGTTCATAATACAGGATAAGCAACAGGTACATCTTCCTGAAGTCCGAACTGGCGATACAACTTTTTGAACTGCGCCTTAAATTGTCCGTTAGTGACTATTTGGATCAAACCTTCATGTGATAGGATAACATAGTGCAATATTTTCATAGTTGAAACATCCTCTAACGTCGTTTTTAAGTCTGTGAAAAGGGCATTTAAGCTAAATGTTGAACATTGGCCAAAACGTCATCATCCTCGACGTTTGTTGGGGAACTGCAAAATTCGTGCTTTCCAATGTTTTGCTTGAATAGATTAATTATGACTAGAAAAGTTTAAATTATAGCCTTCATTCTTTAAATTCAGACTGCCACGTTGAACTACTACTACTACTACTACTGCCTGACAATGCAGAAAATTACACTCTTTCACTCTTCAATTTAAATTATTGTGATTAAATTGAACAGATATTTAATATGTTCTCATACATGCGGAAATAATTCACTTACTGATTAATAGATTCCGATGTCGCCTCCCTATACGCAGTGGCTGCTTCTTTTTTTTAAAAAAAAAAGAAAAAAAAATGTGCAAACTGTAACAGACTGACTTGGGAATTCAATTGAGGATTAATATCTTAGTGTCTATACTCATACATAAAGCAGTTAGATCTAGGCCCAACCATTTGCAGTATTACTTGCTGAGAATACATGCGAACAATCTGAAGTTTAATGATTTCATTAAAACCTCCCTGTGGAAAATATTTTCTAACTGAAGCCAAGAAAATGAAATTTACGTTCTATAAGTATGAGCACAAATCTTATGAGGAAGATTTTTAGTAGCAACTGATGTACAACCACTGTAGTTTGCCATAAGTTTCAAAATTTATTCCTTGTGCGAGCTATATGTTTCCCTTTGATCATATGCTGGTTAGTTATTCATTCGCAGTTCTTGCTAAGAGCGAGCCTGTTCTGCATATAAATAGCTATATGAATTCATATTCGTATTGCGGCTTCGTGGAAATGTATATTGGTCCGGCAATATGTTTTACAGAGACTGTAGAATTCACATATTAAATCATAGCTTCATTCTCCTGAATATTTTTATTCAATTTCTGTAGACGTATAGAATAATTAGCAGTATATTGAATCTCATTAAACTGTAGGTTCCGGAGGTGAGAAACTGGCGGATCTCTATCTTCCTATTTTAGTACGCCCCCTTCGGTAGGACACAGACATTAATTCAGTTGTGAACTATTTTTCCTTACATTTCACATGATTATCAAAATTGTTATGGCGATGGGTTAGAATAGGATTTCCTGTTTACGAAAGCATTTTACAGTCTGGACAAGTAACCATATTCCGACTCCACTACATTCCAACTAAAGTTTTTTTCGAATAATTCTCAATATTAATAGCAACTGAAAAATTTGAAAACAGTTTACGTGTTCAAAATGTGCAAATGCTTGAAGTATAATAACGTTTTGTTAACGATGCTTCCATTTCATTATCTTGCAATCATAATTCTGCCAAAACATTCAATTTTCTTTCTTAAGAATCACTCAGCACCAAACGTAGAAATGAGCTTCAGTACACGGCTTGATACACCAGTATGATGAAAACGGCCATTCATTACGAAACATCTGAACACGTTCTCCTTCCTAAATTCCATCATTCACCTAAGTAATAATGCCGAAATGACGAAATAAATGGATGCTCAACGGATCTTACCATTTCAGAGCAGTTTTATTTAAAAGAAACTTACACTTGTGGGAGCCACGTTTGGTTACTGTTCATTTCATCATCAGCATACTTTTATTATACCGCTATTTCTGCAATCACTTATTTTCATTATGTGGTTGACAAAATTTAGTCGGACCGGTAATGGCAGTAAAAAAGTTGCATGTTCCTTATAATAGCGCTGTTAATACCAGAATTAGCGTTACGTTCTTGTGTCTACGCCATATACAGTAGTCATTAACGTAAACTGGTAATAGTATCCACTGGTTGCTTGAAGGTCACTTTGTTCACAGTTTGTTCAGAAAATAATTTCTGGTTTATATTCCTGCCCTATAGTTCGTTTTTTCTATTTGTTGTTCATAGAACTAATATTTATCCTATCAGTTTTGAAGCATGTAGTAAGGAAATATATTATAAAAACCATGATTTTTGTTTATGCCCAAGACAAACTTGTTTTTATTTTTTTCCTACAAATTCATAGTTATTTCTTGCAAAGATAACAGCTATAAATGTCGTAAAATTATTTGTGATATACTTCCCTTTTCCAGTGTCCTGTGTATTAACTTGTTGATGTTTGGAAACTGCAAACTAAAAATGGATTCAGTCGACGGGTGTCCTTTTACAATAGTAGGTAACACTCAAATAAACTATATTTAGTTGTTTAATCATCATTTAATAACCAAGTGTTTAAAAGTCGTTTGGCGTGATCATAGAAAATCGTGTTTTCGTCAGAAAAACAGCAGCATTATTCCTCTACACTTGATCTAGAATTTGGGGTTTCTCTGTAAAAGACATGAAACGCAATTGAGACGATTCAACTCCATAACCAGCCTACTTCTGTCGGTCTTAATTCGGCGAACGTATCGCATTAGCCCAGAAGCTGTGAGGGTCATCCAAGGGACTGTCCGGGTTAGATTCATTGGTGTGGATGGATTGATGTGGCAGTTGCTTAATAACACAATCACAGTCTAAAATATTTGTGCACATCTTTCCAATTAATATACTTAATCGTCTGCAACAAGTTTTTCATTTTTTGAAATTTTGAAATTATATGTCCTTGAGTTTTGTATGTATGTATTATCTAAAACGAAACTCTGATTAAGACATGAAGTAAAATTCAGTTTCATTGATATCGATCATATTCTTGAGATTTCTATGTCTATATTTTTTATTTTTCTTTTAATTAATTACGTTTTGTTGTATAACTGTGTGCGAAGTTATTAAAATAATAACGGCAGTTAATCGCTTAGCTGTGTTGGAATGGTTTGTTAATTTCTCATTATTTTCGCTGTTCGTTATTTCCGACTTCTGTCTTGAGGTTCGGTAAGTTATCACTGAGTTTTTGAGGACTTCTTAGGTAATTATTATGAGTGAAGTAGATGTTAGTGGAAAGGTAAATGGTCGTATGACAGTGATGGGAGGTAAGAAAAAAACGTAAATACATATGACATTATTGGCCGGGATATCCTCAATTTGCTACTCATGGATTTATTGTCATGGCTACCATAACCACATCTTTTAACCATACTACCGAGAATATGAACCTACAGTTTTACAATGAATCCAAACTACGGAACATCCTATTGTACTTAACAGAAAAAAGCAGAGCTTTTCCAAAGGTGAAGGTCAGATTAAAAGCACGAAAGAATTCCTGCCTTACCAATTGAGCCACCAGAACGCAGTCAGAGATGATTTGAGAACTCATAAAGAAAATGGCTGCATAATATTTTGCCACTTTTTCAGGACATGAATGAGATAATAGGCTAGATGGACCAGAGAAATCTCGAACAGCATTTTAAAAGAGGCAAAGGAATAATTGCGATCAGAAACTTTTTTCATATCTAAGGCACAACATTACTACACAAAATGAAAACCGTACGCGAATAATAAATGTGGAACATAGCGAGGAATTAAACTGAGATGAATGGTTTCGTGAAAGTGCTGCAACCGTTAACCGAATCATGGTCGATTAACGGACTAGCTGAGGTGGTAAAAGAAACATTATAAAATTGGATTGATCTGAAAGATTGACCTGGAAATTTAAGAGAGTTGAAACTCAGACGCAATGAACAGAAGAGTATAGAAGAGTGGCGAGAGAAAAGAGATCCACGATTGTGGTTGTTAAAAAACTGGTGTGTTAGGAAAACATTTGTTTCATTGAGTTCCAATTTATTGACAGACCGTATGTCAGTGTCTGGGAAATAGCTCAGTTGAGACCGTCACCTACCAAACGGTTTTCATAAACATTTTATATTAGAATTAAAAGCTTGACGTTTGAGTGGAAAACAATGAAGATTCTCATACGTCAGCGCATAGATACGGAATGGTGAGATGGAAACTTGGTTTAGAAAGCTTGCAGATATGCAGGGACAAGCTAAATATTAAACACGATGTAACATTAGCAATTATCCGTCGTGATAAACGAAGGCAAAAAATTGCTTTCTGGAAGGCACGTGTTTGTTGTTGTAAAATCATATAAGTGAAGTAAACACTTGCTCATTTTTCCCAATTGAATTCCAAATAAATAGGCAAGCACCACAGCTATTTCTTACTATAAAATGTGTTGTGGTCACTATATTGAGTGACAGTAAAATAAGTTTTTTCAAGTGTAAAATGGGCTAAAAATTTTCAAAACTGGAAAGAGACCTCACTTATTTTTAAGAAGGTGATAATTTAAAAATTGTTCTACTTTAAGAAATGGTTGAATATTTCATGGAAGTGAATGAAAATCAGACATGGTGTACATTGTTTACTAATGAGGCCTCAAACCATATATACTCATATGTACTTGTTCGTCTCTCCATTTTGATCTTCTTTGAACCACTGAAAACAACTGGTTTACTGGTTCGCGTTTTCGTCTTCTCCATATTTGTTTAATTATTTCACCAAGCTTCCTCCGTCGTTCTTAATACCAGGTGGTCTTGGCATGTGTACACTGTTCCTGAATGCGTCGAATTTATCAATTTTAGTTTGAAACACTTTTAAATTCTCTATCTCATCTGGATAAATCCCAACGTTTTTCCATTTCTTTTCTCGTCTCCTCAACCCACAATCTATTAGAAATATTCTACTAAAAATGATGTGAAGTGCCCGAACGAGATTCATGAGTAAATCTCCTACCTATAGGTGTTGCGACTGTTGACGTTGTGAGACAATCTGGCAGGCGCCTAGAGGCATTGCACTTGGGTTGAGTGGCTGTCACCCTGAAGGCGACGCACACACTGAAGCCAAAGGGCCCATTCCCATAGTGTTTCCGGCGGCCCCTTTGATCTAGCCTGCTCAATAGCCTTCACGCACAGTGACGTGTAGGGGCTCAGCATTCGCTGTTGATATATCCCGTAGGGCACTAATGACCACACTATCGACGCGTCCTAAATCCCCATTAACAACAACAACTATATCATGTGGGTATTTAAGGGATTCTCTTCGTACACAATAAGTTTCTCTAGTTTAAAAACTGAAAAGAATCTTTAAAATTATTTTAATTTCTATTATAAATTTAGCCTTATTTTATACTAAATTCTGCATGCTTAGAGGACCAACTATTCTTAATCAAGATTTATCTACTGGGTTCTAAAGTATTTTCCGTGTTGTTGCCCTTCTTTAGTGAAATTATTTCACCGTAACACTAGGTTCTTCCTTGTGTATATTCCTTTGTTGTCTGTCATATATGGTCTGTAATAATTTGGTTTGTTACAAAGAATATAATGGGGGTTTTTATGATAAGGTTGTTTAGTTTACAAATTGATTTTAATTTCGATAAACTTCTACTCCTTACAGAATTATGAAACACCTGGTTTATTTATATCTTAAAAAAAAAAAAAAAACTTTGTTGATTTGTAACATTTTTCTTATAGCTTACTTAGTATCAGAGCACAAAGAATCTCATTTCCATTTCTTCTTCTTGTCACATTGAACATTTTATTACGTTCTAGAAAGTTATTATTTACCTTCAAGATAACACTATTTGATTTCTATGTAGATTATTACATTTAAAATGCATATTATCGTGTACAGCTATTCTGCTTTTGTGCAATTTTCCTGTTCAGTATAAATTCCTAACTTGGTTAATTTCAATATTTTGTGATCACATCAATATAAGCCGTTATTCTAGCCTCACACCGGGTATAATGCTCTTATTATTTTGCTTATTTCCTTTAAGTTATAAATTTTGATCGGAGCACATATTATATTATAAACTGGTTATTCTGCTTCTGCTGTATAGTAGATTGTATATCCTGCAATGTAACAGTGATTCCTGGACATCTAGAAATAACTGTATTTCCTCAAGGGACCAGTTGCTTCAATTGAGTTAACCTCTTTATATTGGATGATAGTTCCCTAAGTGAAGAAAATAATTGCAGAGTTTAAGTAATTCTATTTTCCATGATATGGGTGGCAGCCGGGGGCTAGGACTGACCAAAAAACTCGGTTTCGTATAATTTCAGCATGAGGTGTTCTTACTATAGGATTTGAATTAAATGTTACTTATATTTGATTTAAGATATTCTCATTTTAATTGGTTGTCGTGTTATTTAATGCTGGGCACCAAGTAAATGATTCAAAATAATGCTGTGTTGTATGCGATCAGAAATCTCATTCAGAAAAGTTTTCAAGATGATTAAAAATCTCTGCTTGGTCGTTGATTCTCTCTTGTTGGCCAAGAATGAAGAAACTAACTGGCCCAGTAGGAAGAACCAAAGTGCAGTTGCGGTCAGTGAAAAATAAATTAATACCCGAGAACGTGTAACTAACTCGGAATATTAAAATTTCCCAAAAATAACCAGAAAGTTATTACTACATACTACCTGGAATATGAATCGAATGAAAAGTGGAACCCCAAGCAGGATTAGTTTCTTTGCATATGGTGACGGTTTCAGAGTACAGCATATGCCACTGACATTAAGCATGTGGTTTCTATTGCCAATGCCACAGGTATCTGCAAAAAAAAAACAACAAAACAAAAAAACTCTTATTTCCCGGCAGGATTTTGTTTGAACAAATCCTGTTTTGTAAATTTTCGATTTCACTTTGAATAGTCTTTAATTTCCTTCAATTTTTATAGATTTTAGTACGTCTGCAGGTTCCGTATTGACTGCATCTTTCTTTATTGCATCAATCTCTTAATTTTCTTCAAGGCTGTTGAACTCTGTTGCTTATTTATTGTATTCAGTTTTAATATCTACCTCACAAACATCGCCAAAGTTTAAACCGTAAATATTATAGAAACTATTAAATCCAGCGTCATATTAATGTCAACCATCAGTCCTGCAACCCGAGAGCATTTTCTTCTGTTGTTTTGTGGCAGTTGTTGGAAAGGTTTAGTTACGTGACATTTACCTGAATCTTATTGGTTAGTTGCATTGCATGCGGTATTTGCCTTTATTTTGCTCTTAAATTTTAAGTATATTTCAGTTTTGACAATTTGAGATCGGGTCAGGGCGTTAACTTCGTATGCTTGATCATATATATACCATTTTTCGAATTAATCCGTGCTAAGACGACATGATAAAGAAAATGAAAAAAAGAAATCATAGAAAACTGGAAATTGAGGAACTTGAAAAACCTAATGAACTATGAAAAATTCGTCTCCTCAACGCATATTGAGGTAAAATCTAGGTCAAAAGAATAAAGTTTAGAAAGGTATTTCATGTTTAACAATATGCGTCAGTGGTCCAACATACTTTAAGTATATATATATATAAGGTGTTACAGGTCGAGATGATCACCAACGCCTGCTGAATACAACAAAGACAAGAAGAATTGAATTATAGCTTTTTTTAATTCATGCAAGCTTAACATCATGTGTTGTTAATTGAGATTAATTTGGCCTTTCAATACGAAACCTTACCCGGAATACCCCTTCATTTCGTTTGTTACAAATCTAATACTTATTAATTTGCGAATCATCTTCAATGTATAAATCTTATTCCTTTCTGTTTCACTAATAAACTTTGCACTTAAAATAATAATAAAAAAAAGTTTTGTTATTTTTTTTTTTTTTTTCATGTAGGTTATTTTCCGGCGTCATATGAAGCCAATCTTTCCTTTTCTCTCTCTGCTAGTATCCTTGTTCCTTTTTAAAATATTGCATCATTTTATTCGGAGTTATTATTATAAAATTGAGCTTTCTCCTATTTAGATGCATTTTTCATATTCATGTTATATATTATAATGTGATGTATGATGCTACATACCATGGCGCATTTTTTTATGCTAATGACAAAATATATTAAATTTATTTTTCTTACAAAAAAGCATTCCGTGTGGCGAATATTGAGGTTTGGTGATGGCTTGGCTAGAAACGTTACCTTTCGAAAAGATAATGAGCGGGAGAAACCGCTATCTAGCCGGGACAATCCGACGCCAACCTCCTGAAAGAAGGAATGGGGCACAATACGTCAAGAAACCTTGAGAAATATTATAAAGGGTCAGTAGTCAACAAGAGACTGGTAAGTGCGCCTGGAGAGAAATAACGCAATTCGTTCGGCTAACGGCATAACCCACCGACATTCCCCGAGTCATCGCGAACGTTGTGTATCCCGCGCAGGTTGTGCGATCACGAATAAAATCTGAGGAACGTCACGTGACAGCAGGATGCCTGGCCCACCAGCCATCCAAAATGAACATATAACTGAAATTCTGGGATTTTTCTGTTCAACATGTATCTGCGATACTACCGGGTGGGGCCAACGTTTACAAAAGTGATGGAAGACGTTAGAAGACTCTTAAACAGGACGATAAGCCTGCAGTTTGTTTCTATTTCTGGCTTCTGAACTCTGTCGGACGCTACTCATCCCGACTTGCATTCTGAGTGGAATGCTGATGTGGCATCCGACTGCAACAGTGTCTGTAATGCTAATCTGAGCATTACCTGACTAAGATTGATTGCAGCAGACTTGTAAGGCACTGGTCTCACTCACATTCCGTGGGTCTAACCATCGCCGGCAATAGACGCAGCTGCTGTGGTAACGTGTTACACCACCAAGTTCAATGTTTGTGCATTCCATGAAATAGATAGTGACCCTTAAGCATCCCTCTGCTCTATAAAAATGTATTAATAAAATCCTACTGAGCTAGTGGCATAATTTGCCAAACTGATACGAGTTGTTAGGAAAACATTTTGGTTTTCAAGACTATTATGGTACTGTACATTCTCGTACAATTTTAATGGTATATTTTCCATCAATGGGGTCCAAAGTTACTGTTATTGTTCAGAGTCACGACATCATTGTCATAACAAGCATTAACTCGCGCGAGTCCGTATTTAATGCATGACATAAAACTGGCCCAGAAGATGTCTTAAATAAAGATGAAACGCGTTTACCATCAAAAGCATTTGTTTTAGATGCAAGACGGGAAACATAACCATAAAACAATCATCATTATGGACTTTCGGAGCCCAAGGACCAACTTCGCGTCAAAACGTGCCTCACGAAAAGTAATTCAAAATCGAAAACTTATTATGATTATTTGTACCAAACTATTTCCAAATATGCGATCCTTTCTTTACTCACGAATTTTTTTTTCCTAACCTCAAATAACAACGTTCAGCCGCATATTCGCTGCCAAATATCTGACTATCCGGCCTATAGGGTGGCCGGATAACCGGTATCCGGCCAAACAACCAGTTCGTTTCATCTTTACAACATCACTCAAAGGGTTTACGGAGATGCGTTCTATGTGTAGATGAGGATTGTCTTTTCGACATTTGGCTCCACGTTACTTTCTCATGGGAGGGAACAAATGTGAATGCAGGATGACCATGATGTACCGTTGTGCAGTTAGAGATCCCTCAATCACTGCCATCAGTGATCTTAAATCATACAAGATGGCTCCCGACAGCATGACGCCAGGAGTAACACCTCTGCGCTAAGACAGTGTTGGTAAGTGCACCCGGTATGAAACTAAACTATGGACCAGTAAATCAACATGAAATCAAGCATACATGATATATCAAAGAAAGCAACAATGTAATAGATTCGAAATACTAACGTACGCTTATCGGCCTGTGTTTCAGTGCGTTGAGGAGTCGCAGACTGGATAGGGGAAGTATAACGGCACCAGGTTCGAGTCCCGTTCGCCACCTACCGACTGTCCTGACTGCGGTTCTTAGGTGGTTCTGGGAAAATGCTGGGTCGGTCCCCTTCCTTCGCCTCAAAAATAACAACATTTCACAGACAAAAACACAATTATGAAGAGCAGTACAAAAAGCTTCACGTTTCGCAGACAGCTGCGAACATGAACTTTTCTCCAATACGTTAAGTACATCGGGTCTGACACATTCGAATTCGGACAGGACACAAGTTCTTTCCGCCACTCATGATTGACATTGGCCACCTGTGTACAACAAGAGACCGTTGGAGGTGGGAGGTGGTTATTATATTATCGGGACAAAGAGAAGCTTATGCTTGATGTAATAATAACTTGGCCCACTAATCGATGATACAAGTAGTCCTCAGTTGGAGACAAGTTTAGCAATCATTTCACAGGTATTGAATTCATTTCCTTTCCTCAAAGACCAATAGTTGAACGGTCGCAGAGTATAGCTCATCCACAAATCAGTTACTGAGGGAAGTAAAAGTCATGAAGGCCCATAAAGATTCCATGCTTAAGCGTGACTGGCACATGTTGTTCTATAAATAAAGTATTTGGTAGTAAACGAACATAGGGATGGATAGAAATTACGTATGATGGATGGGAAAAAATATATTAATTGTCATAGTGATTTATATCTCAAGTTTTTCAGCGTTATATGACGTAAAACGTTTTTAGAACTCTAAAAAATGAAAATCCCAAGTAACCTAGGTATACCTTGTGATGCCATTAATTTTCTACTTCGTGTTCGGTCTCATTGTTTAATGTCACTGGGGTGAGATCTTTCACCACTGCCCCCAGCTAATACTGTGTTTCCCATGCTTGTTACTGCGATAGTCGATCAAAAGCCCGAGCGCGCTGCGTACAGGCCACGTCCATTAGGCGTGTGGTGCAGCAACTGGTGTAAACACACTTCATACATAATGGATCTGGTGGCTCGACTGTACTCTGCTGCGCTTAGCCGGTGGCTGTTGACACGCTATCGGGTGGCCGAGTGCTGCAGGCGCGGGCACACTGCTCTGGCCAGACGCCAGCGAGCAGAAAAAGAGAGAGTGGAAAAGGGCTCTCGGTGCTGGCCAGTGGCCTCCTGCTGGGATGGAGACGGATGGTGCGCTCCGTAAACACGGGGACGCCCAGTCCGCCCACAAGACGGATGGCTGAGAGCAGTGGTCACGGCGGTACGTGCGGAGGAGCACAGTGCGGACTGGAACAACGGCGGTAAGGCCTTCCGTCCCTCCGTCACGCACGGTCACTGCAGATGGTCACACTCTCTGCAATGGAAAAATCTAGGGACAGAAAATTGAACTTGGCGATCTACGTTTCGGGGTAACTTAGCTTCATGTTTTCACCAAATACTAAAGTCATTCTTATGTACTACGAACTTTAAAATTATTACTGGGTGTATTTATAAAGTGTGTATTTGGAATACACCATCGATTGATTTTTATATCATGTTTTAGTTAACGTTGTAACAGAGATCATCTTTGCGGATGCGGATGAGCAGGTAAAGACCTTAAAACGGCGGAAGCAGAGGTTTAGTGAAATCAGAGATTTAGCGGAAGTAGAGGTTTAGGGAAAGTGGATGTTTAGCGAAAGTGGAGTTTTAGCGGAAGCAGAGGATTAGCGAACGCGGAGGTTTATTGGAAGCAGAGGATTAGCGAAAGTGTTTAGTGGAAGCGGGTGTTTGGCGGAAGCGGATGTTTAGAGGATGTGTATGTTTAGCAAAGCGGAGGTTTAATGAAAGCTGAGTTTTAGCACATGTGGAGGTTTAGGGAAAGCGGAAGTTTTGTGAAAGCAGAGATTTAGCGAAGACAGGGATTTAGTGGGAGTGGAGGTTTATCTAAAGCGGATGTTTAGCGGAAGCGGTGGTTTAGCGGAAGCGGAGGCTTAGAGGAAGAAGTGGTTTAGCGAATACGGATGTTTAGCGGAAGTAGAGGCTTAGTGGAACCGGATGTGTAGAGGAAAAATAAATTTACAATTATTTAAAATTTAATACAATATTAAAAAGTATATTTACATTAATAAAGTCCTCTCGGGTGACTAGCCGAGATGGCAGTGTGTTTTTCACACGATATTTCTACGAGCAGATCCTCTGTTTCCATCTTCTATCGAAGTAGTGAGTTGGCGACAGAGATTCAGATCTCAGAACTATCGTGTTGAAACACTCTGTTCACTCGGCTAGTCACCCTACAGGCTCTTATTAATTTTCAACGCCTGGAGAAACTTCGATCTTATGTATGTTTATATTTCTTCTCAAGTTTATCACGAATTCTATATTTTGTTTAAGCATCATATACTTCCATACAATTAAGCTACATTGATTATTATTATTATTTTGCCTCATCTTTCAACAACAAAGATATGTAGGATGATTTCTCAAATGAATTAAATAATTTAATTAACTACTCGCGCCCCAACAAAATAATCTTTGTCATATGACCTTTGCGGAGTTAGTGATTCAGATACTTCGAGCGACAAGCATCAAGGCCGCCCCACCAAACAACACCGCACCTGCCGCCTTTTTTCTACCGCTCTAGCGGTCCATTCACAGTACTACCTGCAGGACCTAGCTCCCATACCAACCGGTACGGGTCACTCCCATCCAAAATCTAACACACTGGATCGTGATTGGAAGAAACATCATGAAGTGCGCAATAAGGACATTGCTGTGCCACGAATGAAGATGATTGGTTGGAACAAATTTTTGTACCCTTTGTAGTTGCCTAGATGGGTCAGCGCATCCTACGGTAGTCCTACAAGTTGTACCCTAAATAGGCCACTTCATATACAGACTTCGTTGCTTAGGCAAGAACACCAATCAATTCATTTTTACTCACACAGTAGGGTCGTTAGCGAGGAAAGAACACGGTGTTCGTATAAATATAGACAAAAAATGTATATCGAAACGCAAACAAAACTTCCGTTTTACCCTCACTTTAAAAGTTGCGAATGCGGAATCTGAAGCGGAGGTAGGTTTAATGCAAAAGTTACGGATTTTCGAATGCGGATCTCTATCACAACAATAGTTTTGAGTGCCAGTTGGTGATTTTGCCAATACCAGAGTTTTGTAACTAACTTAGCCACAGAACCAACTACCAGGTTTCCACAACATTTTCAATTCCTTTGGTTACAACGATTCTACAGCAGTCAGGGAAATAACTTTTTGTATTTATCATGATGATATTTCTTTCCGCTATTTAGATTGGTTATTGTTACTAACTACTGTTGATTGAATGTTTATATGATAGTGATTCGTGGAGTTTATTGTCTTTTGATCTCCACACCTGGCTTAGAGCAGATTCGCATTAGTGCTACTGCGGTGAGCTCACACAAACTGGGATGCACATTGTGCAGGAATACGCACTACAGCCAGAATTGAAATTAGGCAACGCCGGAGGTGTTGACCTGCATTGAGCATTTACCTTTCTTTTTGTAGAGATCGTGGCCGGTAATGCTGATGTAGGGGCTCTTATGGTACACGTGTGGTCAGTTGTGTATATTATTAAATAATTCTATAGATACGGTTTCGCTGTGTTGTGAACCGAGTCTCAACTCGAGAGATAATTTCCATAAATGTCATTTAATGCAGAAAACCTTAAGTATATAAGCTTTGTATCAAGTTCGTGCTTTCCATGAGATGGAGTAAGAGAAGGGGTGATGGTTATTGCTTCACAGTTCCGGTTTATCCTTCCTAAAGATTCCAAGGTGACCATTCAATTTTCTGTTTCCATTAGACGAAAAATCACCATCAACACTTGCGTATGTCCTCACTCTGATAATACTGGAGAACGGTAGAGGATTTAATGCGTGGGTTTGGTTCATAATTCGTAGATATAGCAGTACACAACATTTCATAATATGTACCTAAAGTACCAGATGGTGATAACTTCAGCTACCCTTAGGACTCCCATCAGTAATTACTGCACCTTAAGAATTACTGCCACAAATCTGACTGCTTCGTGAGTATGCAAGTTATATTTGATTCGAAACTAATTCTCTGAGTAATTTTACTTCCAGAAATTTATCTGAGTTCGTGGGTTATAAATCTGAACAGAATGTTATCTTGTTATGTATGTACGCAAGTTGGTTTGGATTAACTGGCCCACACCAAGCCTTCGTATGGTTTGAATTTAATTTGGATGTGTTGTAACAGCCCTCATACCTGAATTTTGAATAGTATTGTACTGTATGAAGTATTTGTAGTGAGCTAAAGTTTGCTTGAATATGATCTGGTATGTTTGTTTTGTAATTTCTTGCAAATCAGTGTATATAGACTTTGTTTTATGAAAGAAAATTATTTAAAGTCCATTTAATATGTTTAAGAACCGAGTGGTGCAAGAGAATTTCTTAAATGTTTGTAATTCCATCTATTAAGGCAAGTTATAATGTCTATAGGACAATTTTCTGCAGTTTGAGATGATTTCTGCAAATAATTTTGTATTTAAGTATCTCTAATTACCATTTCTGATCATTTTGTAATGTTGTTAATTGATTTTGTATTAATTCCTATTGTTTTTAATATGTTTTATTGTTTGAGTGATTGTTAATGTTCGAGAAATATCGGGCGGATGCCTTTGAAGAATTCTCGTAATTTCGATAGAGACTATATAAACAGATCGCCTGGACAGAGCAGTTAGTTGACTTCATTCAGTATTCAGTTTTACAGAGAGATTCATCCAGTTAGCTCACAGAGATTTTATTTGCAACGGCTCAGAAGTGCATCTCTGTATTGTATCTATGCTTTTGAATATCGCTGACTTCGTTTTGAAAACAATAAACAAATCTTCAACATAACCTTCTGGTGGAATTTTTAATTAATCAATAGTGTGCACATCCATGTTCAACTAGGGTTGGTAACCCTAGAGGGGACCTTCAGTTGAAGGTGGAATCCGAGCAACGGAAGCATTCTTAGGTGAAGGTCATGTTAAGGCCTTTTGAAAATCCAAGCGGAGACAGTAATTCGAACTGGGAACCTAACCCTCTGCAGTCAGATGTATCAGCCATTGAGCCAACTGACCGCTCTTCCAGTATGTTATAATGTTAAAGGAATGTGACACATGACCACTGTGGGTAAGATGCCAGATTCCAGCGTAAAAATTACGACAAAAAATCGGGCTATGTGAATAATTCTCCGTATCTGATTTCATTGTAACATTTTTGACCAGACTTTTTCCCTTAAGAAACATTATGAAATATACCCTTGTGAAGTGATCTCTGAAGGATGTACTGTACATGGCCCATGCGTGTAGTTAATAGCTTTAAGTTTCGTTAACCTAGAGAATAATACTTTATACCTTTTCTGAGATTTGATCTATGAAATTGTTCACATTCGTTTGGTCAAACTGTCCTACTTTGTTTAATAGCACAATTTTTAGTCTTTTCTTATTTTTTGTTTTGTTTTACACTGTTCAAAATGATTATCCTAACATGTAATACCAACACGGCACAGTACAAAAAGCTAAGAAACTAGTTAACCGTGTAATATAAAGATCTAACATCTGTGGATAAGGTTTGGATCACCGTTGGCAGTGCGTAACTAATCAACATAAATTTATAATTTATAAAGAGATTAAATTACTTGAACAACCATTTTCAAGACTGTTAGATGTTTCTACCGTTTCTTGTTGATGCTACGCATTGATGTGTTCATTTCATACTGTCTACTGGAATAGAACTTTTTTTTCCGTTGTCACTACCGATAGTTCCTCTACGGTTCTTTCAAACTTATAGATTTAATTTACAGTTTTATAAGGCTATCAAGAACTTAGGGACGACCTGTGTATATCCCATTTCAGAGACATCCCTACTAGGGCGCTAATTACCCCGACATCGGCATACTAACAACAACAAGAGTAATAACTTTCCTTCTTTTAATTTTTACGCGTTCTTCCTGTTCCTGTGGTATTCTATATAAACAATGAAAGATATGGAAAAGCAATTCATTTTTGACGATTCATAAATCCCGATAAAGTTTTTAATATATATCGCCAAGTACTGGGGAGATGTTAAAATACTTGCTTCTTTTTCAATCATAGAACAAACCTCGTGATACGCTACGATTAAAAAAATAGGCTTCCCCGGTAGAACATATAGCTACCAGTCGTATTCGGACGTTATCGGTAGATAGATATTTCTATTGACTTGTCAAGGAACGTGAAACGGGGTTATTTTCCGAAGATGCTGTAATCGTTCGGATTCAGTGGATGTTGAAAATTTTTTTGATTGTTTTGTTGCTTATGGCTTTACGCTTTGTCGAAGTTGACGTCATTAGAGGCGAGAAAGGACAATAAGAAAGAATTCGGTCAAACCTTTCTGAAGGAATCATCTCGTCATTCACCAGGAGAGTTTCCTGGAAACCATGGAAAACCGAAATCTAGACAGGGATTCAAACCCAAGTTCTCACGGTGGCCAGACTCAATCGGGACAGTTTGCTGTACTTGAGTTTTCATGTGGTTCACGCACATTATGAGTAAAAAAACAATTCTACTACGAACAGATTTAAGAAGACGTCCCCACTAGCCGGGCTACAGGGTCGTTTTTACAACGAAGTTCGATACTAATTCAAACGTAGGTACACTAAACAACACGTATGTTTACAGACATTAGACGCGCATCTCTCGAACAGGTATGGTTTAATGTAAGCAGTGACAATAGACTTGTTATCTAACATTCCGTATACTGGATGGCGACATAAGCTTTATTTCCAAAAGCTTAAACTATCTCAAGAAATCATTGTGAGGTGGAATTACTGAAGTTTGCTCTGCCGTTTATCGCATTACGACAGCTCGTCGTTTGTTGTCAGTTTACATCAAGACGACAAGCTCAAAATAGAAGACGATCTATATTATTGCAGATGGTAAAAGTGAATTGGTTAAGACTGTTCAACAGCGATTCTGTCGAACATACGGAACTGGTAGGACAGGTTGAGTATAGCTTTTTTTTTTTAACTGCTTTACGTCTCTTTTTAACATCGAGGTCTTTAGAGATGGGAAAGGATGGGGGGCAAGGATGGGGGCAAGGAATGGGAAGGAATTCGGCCATGGCCTTTTTGAAGGAAGCATCCCGGCATTTGCCTGGAGTGATTTTGGAAACCATGGAAAACCCAAATCTGGATGCCCGGACGGGGATTCGAACCGCCGTCCTCCCGAATGCGAGGCGAGAACGCTAACCGTTACACCGCCCCGCTCAGTTTGAGTATAGGTGTTTTCGTTAAGTCGCCTTAGTGAAACGTGATTCATTTCCAAAGGACAAAGTTCTGGTTTGCTGTGTGCATCTGAAGAGAATTTGTAAATGTTCCCTCACAGTCGGAGATAACTGATAAGGTATCTGGGAACTGCAGATTCCTCAATCTGTGTTGATGAAGCAATTTCATTACGAACATTACGGGTTACAGCTGGTACAACATCATACCGAAAATAATACAAAATAGTGAAGTGATTTTTGGAGATGCGTTCTTAACACAAATAATTGTAATTTTTTGTATCTGTAACTTTACAATGTTATTTGTGAAGAGAATTATCAACCAAATTAGCTAACTTATTCGTTTAGAAAATGTAGCTTTTCAGATTTGAGTTATTCCTTTCGTAGCAGTCACATTAATATTAATTGCTTACGGGATTAACGCTGCGTTGAAATATTCCTACTTCTTCTTCTTCCCGACGTTTCGACCAGAGCTTAGGTCTTCTTCAGGGGCCGTCTACCGAATCTGCTACAGACTGGGATCTGCTGGAGACTGGTGTGGCTGGTTGTTTACGTATTTGTACTTTCGATTGTCCGACAATATCGAGTGCTAGCTAAAACCGAAGGTTTTCTACAAAGAAAAGTAAGAGAGGCTATTGAAATATTCAAACTTCCAAACAATCTCAACAAGGACGGTTACGGTCTTAGCCAGGCTTGGAAATGTGTGTTAGATAAATAATTAACTCTGGACCCACACATATTAATTCGTAAAAAGCATATCTCTGGATAATCGATATTGTCGGGCAATTGGTTAACTGCAGCAAGAGATGGCTGTTCACATTGCTGGGAGCTATTAGAGCTGTGGTGGATGGCTTTGCTCGCGATACACTCAGACAAGCGAGGCAGGCAGTGGCGACGGAACTAATTCTTCGTGTCCCCGGAGGACGGGATGTCCGCCGTATTAATTAACGCAGCTCGGGCGAGCGCCACCTGTCGGCCAGTTCTGGGTGAATGGTGCGAGGCGGCGTGAATTGGAGGGGAGAGTGAGTTCCGGCGGGCCGCTGCAGCCAACTTCCGACATTCCAATTACGTTAATTAGTTGCCGAAGAGCGGGCTAGCAAGCAGAGCGCCTCGCGCAGAACAAACAACCTGAGCCGCCCGCAGAGCTATTGCCACAGGGGGAGACCGTGCGTTTGCAGCGAGTCCCGGCTTAGTAGCAATACTCGTGTCCCACAGAAAGGCAGGTAGCTTTCAGATGGAACGTACCAAACCTGTATGTAGTCAGAGGAGAATGGCTGCATTTAATTTAAACTCTGGTGACAACAAAATCGTTCCAACATAGGAACTATAACCTAAATGCGATTAGTGCGAGGTGGTTCGTATAATATTAATTTCGCAGTGGTCTCGTGGTTCAACATAGTCAAAAAATTACTGTTTTAGAAGAACACAAAAATTTTGGTTATCTTTTTTCGGAAGAAAAGATTCTCTTATATATTTTATTTTGTCTCACATCATTCAATTTGTCATAGGAAGATGTTCTTGGGGAACAAAATTGGTGCTTTTTTAAAAAATTGTTTCTTGGGTGATGTTTCTATCGATTTCCAGGTATTCTTCATCTGAGATTTTTTAATTCAGCAGATTCATTAAATACAAAAAGATGTAAAGTAGAGCGTCAATCATGGGAATTAACTGAGACCGAGGGTAGTTCCGATTGTTGATTTGTTCGGATTTTCGACTTGTGTAGTTTCTGTTTATATAGTTTTTAACATTATTTACATTATAATTTTACATATCCCAAGCAAAAAAAGTCTTTTATTTTCTTCTGCTTCATATTGGAAACACTTATGCTTCATTTTAGAAGGTGAACGTGCTATTATAGGTGTATAATTTTTCGTACAAGATACTAAAGTCAACAGGACTAACAAATACAGTAAAGAACGAACACCCCGGCTTTCAGATTTCTTAAAGAAACTCAAAATTATTGGCACACTGAAAAAATTATTGCTGTCGAGTCGCGGTTACAAGAAACATTTAGCATTAAAGCCAGTGTCTGATTGGTGACGAGCTTATTTCGGCGATAATGCAATAACAAGCGCAAGGTGTAAAACTCAATGTGATTGGTTCTTTATAAGAGGATTTTCCGAACAAAACATGTGAGGAAAATGCACTGTTCTATAAATGTGTAAATAGAAACAATGTTGATGCTTCTGTAAAACAGTGCAAAATTCGTAAAAAAAAGGGCTGTTTGGATAATTGATGTTCAAATTATAAATTCTATTTAATTTTTCCTTTAAATCCTGTCAACATGTATATCATTTTTATCAAAATATTTTTTAAAAATTATTTAATTCACTAAAAAATTTTAAGTCTTGGATCGAAAAATTCTTGTTTCAAACATTGGTTTCGGCTATAATTTTTATTGGCCTTAAAATTGACCTTCACTCTTCCAATAAATTTCTTTAATAATCCTAAGTACTCTAGGACGCTTCTTAGTTCAGACTGCACCGTACATTTTCTCTTTTACCGGTAACATAACTGTGTTAATTTAAGTAGTTACGACATGGGGGATTGATTCAGCAAACTAATTCTGTTATCAGGTCGTTAAGGCAACGTGTAATTATTTAATTATTATCAGTTTACCAACACAAACATGTGATGAGGTACAACAAAAATATTCAGTCGAAACTTATAGCTTCTTAATTAAATTGCAAGCAGTTATTTTTTACTTTAATATAACAGAATAATTTACATATTCAGAACTTCTTTTTATATCAAAGGAACTGTAGGAAGACAAGTAACAACAGTTGACCCATCATACCACCGCGCTCACGATAAAATTCAGTTAGATTACTTGAAACAATATGTTCTATCTTCTTCTTTGTCCACAAACAAAATGTATTTTTCACCCCTTCGATTAATTTTAAGAATTAATATGAACGATTTTATCCATTATTGCTAAAGACAACTGCAGAGGATTAATTCTTTCTTCAAGGCAAAACAACTTATTTCATTCCCGTTTTAATTTTCAACAAGAATTCGTACAGTTTTCCATATCGGCGATTTCTTTGCTCACTGAACAAACTGATCAGCTTCTCTGGACAACTCGCTTAACTACTGGTAAAGCCGATCAGTACTGTATAATTCACAATCAAATAAGGAATGGTCCTTACCTCACTCTCAAACAAAATAGTGTTTATTGCGTTCGGCCAGCAAAAGATCTTACTAAACGAGATAGACGGTAGCGAAATTTTTAGTAACCGTCCATGAAAACAAAAAAATACCGAACTAAGAAGTTTGGAAAACCGAAGACATCTTTCCTTAACTTGATATCACTGCTAATAAGAAAAAATACCTATATAAATAGCGGAAATAACTTGAAACAAGCAAAGCAGCGCGAATCCTTCGCATATTCAAACTAATTCTCCAATTCTTTCCCAGCACAAACTTGGAAGGTGACGCTACAAAATTGACTGCTTTGCGTGGCTGGTTGCGTCTCACCCCTTCAGACTCTGCGGGGGAGCTGAACCGTGTTCCGGGCGCGCGTGGACTCGTATCTAAACAAAGTACACGTTTTTACAGAAACTGAGCATGCTATGGAAGAAGTCGGTAAAAAAAAAAGAAAACACGCGTTCCAGAAGCTAGGCAGCGGAAGACGTGTGCACGGATGGAAACAGTTGTCTCACAATAGGCAGCTTAAAGCCGCGTTCCCACGATCTCTTGTAACGGAGGCGGGACGGGACGGGACGGGACGAATACTCAACAACACGCCATGGGAACAGGGCCGCCTCTGCTAGCGGAGATGAGACGCAGCTACCCACTCTGTGTCGGTAAACATCACAGGCGTTTGTAGCGGTGCGCTGTTGTCATCGGTTTGCTGCAGCTGTGTGCACCCATTCTCTTGTTGCAAAGTGCTCTGTGCCAATCGACACTAGTAAACGTGGTGGGGAGGTGGCGGCGAGGTAAGCGACGACTAACCTGCGGCCCGCTGTCGTCCCTACACTGCGGCTAATGAGGTCCCGTCCCGTCTCACCTCCATTACAAGAGATCGTGGGAACGCGGCTTAAGACAAGCCAGTGAAAGCTCTGTTCGGTGAACCGCCGCCGTTGCGAAACCATTTGTCAACTCACCTGCTGGGCTGACTCCATTCTGAAAGAGAGCTATGTCGTTACGGGTAGGTAACGCAACTTTTCAAGGACTCCTCGTCTTCGATAACATCAGGGACCCTGCCGACCTGTGGAAAAGAGAACGATACACCACTCCGATGTTGTTCTTTTCTGTTTCATGACCCTGCAAATCAACATGAGAAGAAACTCTCGATGTCGGCCCGAGGGGTGACACGATAGCATGAGGTAAGTGATGCTGGGCTCTGGAGACAAATACTTACTTCAGGTTTGAATATCGACGTATTTGCCTGACCGCTGCCGTCGTCAGTGAGGTCCTAGGTTCGATTCCCGTCACCGGCAGTATCGTCCACAGTGCGCGGACTGGGTAATGTGCCACAGACCAGGGAGAGAGTTTGCAATATGTTGCAAAGGCCCGTAAAATACACTGAGAATCCCCTGATTAGCTGGAGACTTGTTGAATGGGCCTGACAAACTTATGCTCTGTAAGAAATACGTAGATGTCAAGTCTTTTACTCATAACAAGAATTGGTTTTTGAAATAAATTCAATGTTTGTTGTGTACCTATTTCTTTTATTCTTGTAGCCACTGAGATGTATCATGTGCGGTGTTCAATAATAATAACATTCAGATTGATAGAGTAACATCAAGTAGTTTTTTTTTTTTTTTTGGTAATACAATAGATTGTATCTACTAAGTTTTAAAAACAGAACCCCCCCCCCCCCCCCCCCCCCTTAAAGATAAGTTCAGAAATCTGAATACTGACAACACACATGACATGCAGGGAATAAATAATGCGGATTGTTAAATTAAAAATTGCATTTGTCACCGCTGTTATACCTTTTCATTTTTATCTGTTTTTACTTACTGCTTGTAGAAAAATAAACTAACTTTAAAAAATAAATATGTTATAATATTTCATATAGTTAAAGATAAATTCCTACAGAAGATTTGAATTACACTACAAAGAAAAGAAAAAAAACCATTAAATGTGTAAGGAAATGTGTATGGCATTAATAACCGAACTACTGCAAACGTTATTTCGACATCCTAACTTAAAAAAAAAAAAAAAAAAAAAAAAAAAAAAAAAAAAAAAAAAAAAAAAAAAAAAAAAAAAAAAAAAGATTTTCATTGGAATTGGCTGCCAGGTAACCTAACAGGCTATCTTACAGAGACAAAAAGGGTTTACAGTTCTACGTGCGTTCAGATTTGCGGTTTATAGCTTGCATACTTCACACGAATAAAGTAAACGTCAGATTAAGCACCTCTAAAATTAACTGGTAATATCGCGATTTGAACCACCGAGATCACAACCCTAGTGAACGGACCTAACGACAGAGCTACCAGAACGCCCATACAATAAATTTTGTCTATAAAACTAGGGTGATAGCAAAGTAAATGTTAGACCCTATCAACTTAAATTTTGTATCCACTATCATAAAGCCAAGGCAAAATTAAGGGGGGGATGGGTTATAACTGTAGATTGTAGTTTCACTCTGTTTAACGGTAAGTTTAACCATAGAGAACTGATCAAGTAATAGTATCTTGTTATTTCTGTATACGGATCACAGTCTTATTTTTCCCGGAAGAATGTGGTGTCATTTTTTTTTTCTGTTCGCTGTCTCGGTATCAGCAGGTATCATGTTCACCTTGAAATCTTCTGAACATGTTAGAACAGTGACAAACCTCGAGAAACCTACTGTTACAAAGGTAACTCCAAGATAAAGCTAATAGTATTTTATTTGATACGTCACTTTAGACTGCAAAAGTAAATGCATTTTTTTCTTCAACAGTTCTATGTTTAACATATCTTATATAAGACGATAGATCAGTTCACATTTTACTTTCTGTTCTCTAACTAGGTGTAAATATCAAGAATATGCATCAACTGTGAGTGACCCAACGAATTGGGATTCTTTACTCTATTGGCCTTAACACGTGTGAATGTGGTAGATCACCTCTTCTTGCTCCCAATCCTAATCTGGTCCTAAAGCAGTCAATCAGCTGTAAAGAAAAATAATAATAATAAGTATGTTGGAGAAATCATCGAACCAACAGAAGGAAAGAAAATAGTACATGAAGTTCGCATACCAAAACTTAGCCTACGGTATATCCTACAAGACATTTAATTAAAAATGTTCCTTCATATACAGAAAAGTCAGACATTACAACACAGTTATCAAACCTGGAGCCCTGTACGCCAAAGAAACTTTAACATACATAAACACTGTCAAACATCGCGGCAAATATGAGGAAAAGAAGATTAAGATTTTATGGGCATAGACTCCTAGCAACAAGACTCATTCATAAAACTATGACGTACATAGTACTGCTATAAACTATGCCCTGGATCCAGCCGATCAAAAAACACCTAGAAAAAGCCCACATAAACTCATCAGTAATCATAGACAGACAAACGTACGCACAAAGCATTAAGAAACGGGAAGTACCGCCGGAGAATGAAGTGACTAAGAGACCAGAGACTAAGTGGACTGAAGAAAGGAAGAGAATCCACGGAGAAAAAATGAGAGTTGTATGTAAACTGAGAAAACTGAATCGTCAAGGCTTTGCGTGATCCGACAGGGTCAAATTGCAAATAATAATAATAATAATAATAATAGTAATAATAATTAAAAACTACCATTTCAGAGCTTTTTAAACCTGTTCCAAATCAACTAAAATTGTCCCCACAGAAACGTAATCTGCATCCGCGGAAGAAATCTCTGCAATCAAAGTCAGGAAATCCACTGGACGAAATTGGTATTGTTTGAAATGCATTCATATAATCGTCCTAGGTTCCCATAACTTTCAGACTTATAACATCCACTTAAGAAGATATTATCGGCATCGTTGACAGTTTCCAGCGTCTGAAAGGAATGCAGTCAACGTCAGCGTGTTTTGATCTTACACCATTCCTTTTCTTCCATTTATTTCAGTATGCTCGTCTGTCTAGCACATTATTTTCAACAGGCACGCTCCACCTACCCCGCGGTGCAGTGAATATTAGGTAGTTAATTAATTAGTTAAATGCTTTGAAAGGCTAGAAGAGGTTTAGTAAATAATACGATGAAAGCTCATTTTATACGTATTCAGTTTCCTTAAAAATCCCCCGGGACCGACTTTTCGTCGACGAACCGAGAGATTACAATCCCTTGGAGAGCAGACACTAACTAATTACGACCTTTAACTACTATGCGGAAATAACGACATACAGCCGTAGTTGTAGCCTTTGTGAATATTGTTTTATGGGTTACGTTTCCGACTTGCAACTGAGCAAATGCTTATGATGGCAGACACGTTTCGCCTTCATTGAAGACACCTTAAGTGCCCTGGGTAAACATATATACAAAATTCGCACCAACTTTTTCGGAATTAAAGAAAACCTAGATTCACACGCCCACTACCAAGAAACGGGTGGGATGAAGTTTATTAGCACGTACACTGTTTTGATTCGTCCGAAAAGATTCAGGTGTATCAAGCTTCATTCGTTTGGCCAATAAATTGCATTAATACATTGTTAAACAACGCTAGACTATGTTAGAAACTCACATTTGATTCAATTGCGAAGTGAATGGAAATACTTTTTCCTCGAAACGCCAGATACTTTAACTCCGCACGTTGAGCCTTTTATACAAATATCTAAAGTGAATCCAGAATAATATAATAGTAAATAAATAATTTTATTCTAACAGAAGGCTAATGGTGATGGCCAGAGACAATGTAGTTGTAGGTCTGCTACCATAGATCGTGGTTGAAGAAAATCTCTGTTGTTTTTACGGCTATCTTAGGCGTTTAAAAATAGAATATCCAGAATTAATGGAAAGAATACTTCAAGTTATGGCTATTTATGGCGTTTAAAAATGGAATATTCCGAATTAAAGGAAAAAAAATACTTAAAGTTTTCTTTAATGTGAAAAATAGTTATTATTGTAAAGTTATCTTATGGCTTTCATTAAAGGCTATGGTCAGAGACATTGTCATTTTGTGTTTAGTGCGAAGCATGCTGCATCTAGAGGTTCCATCTGTGGTATTCCTCAGAATTTCATTTAATGTTCCGGCGTTATGTAAAGTATAAGCATAAGACATACCAAACAACTGAGTTGAGATTTTAAGGTTTTAAAGCCCATCGAAATAGTCGCAGTATATTTCGAGTTTTTTTGGTACAAATATACTCGGTTTTAGTTTTATAGATAGAGATAGAAGATAGATATATGAGAATTTATGGAAAATTTCAAGTCAATGAGACATAGGGAACATCGATTTGTAAGATTTCCTACATACAATAGGCACGCGAAAGCAGTAAAAAAAAGTATTAACAGTGATTTGATCTGTTCAGCTCTGAAACGGTTGAGAGTATAGGATTACAGCAGCTGGAAGCAAGCAGAGTTGTATGACATAGAGTGTCAAATCACATATAGCTGCAGCGTCTTGGAAGGTGAGTACCCTAGGTGTGCTACGTGTATTTCGATCACTAGCCTCCGGCCTCTCACAGCTGCCTCAGCCCCGCAACACGACAGTGAAAATAAACGAGCGCACTGTTTATGAGACACGTCCGCTGCCGAAAGCCAATAAAGCCTTCTCAATGCGCTGCTGCAGGTTTCCTTTTCATCCGTCGTGGACCGTACTGGGACGAAACGTACTTTTTTAAGTGAATAGCTGTCGCTGTTTATTTGTTATTTTTTGGAACCTGAGTGCCATCTTTCGCTGGTCGTTCCGTTCTCTGAACCCTCAAGTACGTCTGTTTTCCTGTTTTGCTGATAACGGCCTCGAATTCCCATTTCTGATACGTCCAAGTTACTTTACGATGTGACAGTAAGGTCACGCAAGCTACAAGGCGCGTTCAATCAGTTATTTTCTTTTTAATCTTTTCTTATTCTTCGAAACACCTTCCTTAACGACAGGACAGGTTGATTGGAAGTGTGTGCGGCGAGTGCAAGTTTGTGCAGCTCCGAAGTGTGTGTGGACCAATAAGTACAATTTATGCTTGGTGCTTGTACAATGCATCATGTGACATCACATAAATGTGAGATCTCGAGTGACGTGTCTGGCTATAATTACCACCCGGTAATTTGTGATATTTTGTGATTATCTCTTGTGGCGCCTCCTTCATCACCAAGGACCAGCTCCACTGTAAAATTTTCAACAATTTGCTACCGCAAATCTTCATTTGACTCTGTCGGGACCCCAAAAACAGTTACAAAACCCAGTAACGGCCCTAATGAATAGCTTCCAATATGCAGGCTCCGGCCAACACCACGTGCAGTTGCCATCAACATCATGGATAGAAGAACTACCATAAAGAATCTCAAATATTGTGTCTGGAACGCCAATGGCATTTTTAGGCAAATGATAGAATTCCGGCAATTTCTCAATGAACAAGACATAGATGTGTGCCTTGTGTGTGAATCTCACTTGAAGCCGGGTCTACGTGCCTCAGTACCTAATTATAACTGTTACCGCCACTACCGTCCCACTCCCTGGGGCGGAGTCGCGGTATATATTAAGAGAGGCATCCCACACTGCCAGATCGCTGTCCCTCCGATGCAAGCCATTGAAGCAATTGGAGTGGAGGTTGACACAGCTGGTAGAAAGCTGACGGTAGTGGCTGCATATCGATCTCCATCTAGACATTTTGTCGAAGCTGACCTCATCGCACTGGCCACCATGCGGGGTAAGGTGCTAATAGGCGGTGACCTAAACGCTAAGCACCCGGACTGGAATAGTCGGGTGCGAAATCCGGCTGGGACCATCTTGAGGAGAATAGCAAATCGACAAAATATGTGCGTGTGGGGCCCTCAAGAGCCGACGCACTTCCCCCCGAGAGGCACAAGGCCCGACGTTCTGGATGTGGTGATAACTAAGGATCTCACAGGCTTCATGTCTATGACAACTATAAACCGCCTGTCCTCGGACCATTGCCTGGTGCTGGCGGAGATTGAAGTGGGACCATGGCGAGAACAGCAACCAGACCAAGTAGACCTCCGCAGCACTAACTGGGAAAGGTACCGGGAATTCATCTCTGCTGCCATCGCAGACCTGAGGGTGGAAGAAGTGGATACAGCCCTCAGAACATTTGAGGAGACAGTAAGGGAAGCGCTGCTGGAATCCACTCCCCTCCAACGTCGAAGAACAGCGCCGACACTACAACTTCCGCCACATCTCTTAGCGGCTATCAAAAACAAGGATAGGGTCGCAAAAGACTGGCGCCTCACCCGTAACCCGGCTACAAGAAGACTTTTAAACAGGCTCCAGAGAGAGCTCAAGGTGGCTCTGACCGAATATAGAAATACGACCTGGGACGCCCGGATTTCTGCACTTAAACCGGAGGACGGGTCTCTATGGTCTCAGACGCGCAAGGTCACGAAAAGAAGCCATCGCATCCCGCCTCTCCATGGTGAGAACGGGCTAGTCTATCAGCCAGAGGATAAAGCCAACGCCCTGGCAGATAGTTTTGAGCAAAATTTCCGCCCATCAGATGTTAATGCAGACCACCGCGCAATAAGAGCTGCCCGAAGACGCCTTAGAGTCTTTCTTCAAGCAGACGACGAAGAAGAACAAATCGAGGCTATCTCTCCCCAGGAATTGGTCAGCTGCCTCCGACGACTCAGACCAAACAAGGCTCCCGGCCATGATGCTATAGGAAATCGATGCCTCTTTTTTTTTTTTTTTTTTTTTTTTTTTTTTTTTTTTTTTTTACAATTTCATTCCTCCCAGCAGAAGGCTGGGAGGCGGGCTGCTGGAGAGTCATAGGGGACTCTTTTCAGCCAATCTACTACTACGGGGAGGGAAGGGGGATGGAAGGTCGGCCGTGGCCTTCTAGGGAACCATCCCAGCATTCGCCTAAGTGTCTGAGGGAAACCACGGAAAACCTCAGACAGGATGGCCGAACCGAGTTTAACCCCGGTCCCCAACAGCCGCAGAATATCTCACCAGGCTATTCAACAAAATACTGCAAACAAAGACGTATCCGAGAAGATGGAAGCACGCGGAAGTTGTGGCAATTCCATAAAAGTGGAAAGGACCCTATCTTTCCACAACATTACAGACCGATAAGCCTACTGCCCTCGGTCAGCAAGCTATTTGAATGCTTATTGCTGAAACGCATCAACACCTACATTGAAGCTAACAATATCATACCAAACCATCAATTTGGATTCAGGAGAGGGCACTCCACGACCCAACAGGTACTAAGGATAGTGGAGGCAGCGACTCGAGCCTTTCTGCACCGCGAGTACTGTGCCGTGGTGTCGTTGGATATCGCACGAGCATTTGACTCTGTATGGCACAATGGACTGCTCCTGAAACTCTATCAGCTGGGGTTTTCAGGACCTATGGTCAAACTAATAAGGTCCTACCTGATTGGAAGAACATTCCAAGTTCGAGTTGATGGAAAGCTGTCTAGCAGAAGAAGAATCCAGGCCGGGGTCCCCCATGGGTCGGTGCTTGGCCCTACGATTTATATGCTGTACACGTCGGACGTACCCTCCGCGGACCGAGTTCTGACAGCTACTTACGCAGATGATACTGGTTACATAACCAGCAGTCGAAGCCGTGCCATCGCCACCCGGAGACTTCAAGAAATGTTACAGCAGACTGAGGCTTGGGCCAGAAGATGGCGTATAGAGGTCAACGCCACCAAGACCCAAGCCGTAATGATTACACGCAAGCATGGTCCACGAAACGGTAACCAACAAGTACCACAGCTGCAATTAAACAATGAAGCCATTCCATGGAAGACGACACTTCGCTATCTTGGGGTTCTTCTTGACTCAAAACTCACATGACGTCCACACATCACTGATGTACTTAACAGAGCCAATCGAAGACTACATGAGATATATCCATTGCTCAATCAGAACAGTGCACTTCCACCGCCACTGGGGGTGAAATTATATCTCACCCTGGTCAGGCCGCTGATTGAATACGCCTGCCCTGTCTGGGGATATGCGGCGCAAACACACACCAAAAGACTACAAAGCTTACAAAACAAAGCGTTTAAACGTGCACTTCACCTGCCTTGGCGCTTCCCCACAGAAGCCCTAGATAGAGCAACCGGCGTTCCGACCATCCAGGAAAGATTCAAGACGCTTGCACAAGCCTTCTACAAGAAAGCCGAATCAAGCATCAACCCGATGATATCCACATTAGGCCGATATGAAGTCAATCCAGGTCGGCACAAGAGGCCAATCCAACTAATCATGTGAAAAAACAAAAAAATTTAGAGCCAACCAAAAAGATACACCAAAAGTGAAGTCATGACATCTCAACTGCTCTTGGAGTAAATGTCGAAGGACAAAAACTCCGTAGTACTCTGCCAACGAATAAAGGGCAGTGAATGGCCTCGATGATGATGAATAGCTTCACTGAGATAAAGAGACTCTCATCCTCTCTGTACTGAGCTTAACAATATTCAATTGTGAATGATCTGTTATTCCTCGGTTTCGTGTTCCCTTTATATTTTTATTTTGTTTTCATTGGATTCGATGTTCAGTGTAATAACCTTTTTATGAATGATTTAACTGTTTCCTTTGCATTAGAATAAATGTATAATGCAATTAATGGTAGATTATCGGCTTCATTTCCTGGCATCTCCCATTTCCCAATGTTTGATAATCATAATTACTTTCCTTCATTGCTATCATAATTGTAATTTTTTGCAGGGAATACAATTTACTAATTTCATGTGCAAGTAATTCCTGGCGCCCGACTCATAATCTGGAATACATGATTTGTAGCAGACATTCACAGCTTTCACCAATAAATGATGAAAGGTGTAGTGTGATAATTTTATCAAGGGTAAAATACAAGTCTGAGAAGATTAATTGAGTTGGCTTCTCGTTTACTTCCCCAGAGTGATGGTGTTGATGTGGTTTGGATATCTATGATAGTGTGAGTGTTAATTGTAAAGTGTTTTTTGTGTTGTGAATGAGAGATTAAAGTAGGGAGACGGTGACCCCGTGATGGTCCATTCAGGCTAATTCTCCCGGAAGACCCATTGTGGTGTGGCTTGGTATTTAACCATCTACTTTGAGTGATGAGGAATTGTGCGCCACTACTTTTCCTACCATACGGGCCAAGTCTTGAACATGATGAAAATTTCTTCTATCACCAGGGCTGGAACCAGCTAACCAGGATATCATCACGGTGCCACAGCCAACTGAGCCAACGGTGTCAGCATTCTAATCTTTTACTACACTAAAAGTTGTGTTTTATGAGCAGGCAAACGGAATCGTTGTATCATGAGCTTCGTAACTACATTTGGTTCTATTAGTTCTATTAATTTATTCTTTATAGAAGTTGGTATTTGTGGATTAAAGTTATTTCGTTTTCTGTGATATTATGGGTAAGCAAAGTACATAAGTCATTGACCTTGCCGCTTTCAAAATAGCCGTAACTATAACATTTTATGGTTTTATGAAAATAACAGTGTATTGAAAATACTATTTTACATGTGCTTTGAGGGACAAGGAACGGGTAGGTATTTGGCCATGGCCTTTTGAAGGAAGCATCCTAGCATTCACCTGGAAAGATTCGGGGAAACCATGGAAAACCGAAATCCGGATGCCCAGATTGGGATTAGAACCGCCGTCCACCCGAATGCGAGGTCAGAGCGCTAACCGCTCACCAACCACTCTCGTTTTGAGCTCTTTCGTTGGATTTGCATGTAAATATAAGAAATTCTTCAGCTCATGATTTTATAAATTTCTACTCGCTACCTTGTTACACAATTATTTACATCTTTATTACCAAGTCCTATCTCCATTGCAACTAGTGATTGTATAATAATTATGCTGTCATAAATATTTTCCTAGTGTGTCAGCATTTCTTCATTTCTTGGGAGCGACGTAAACTAATGACCAAGATATTTACAACGAGAAAACACCGGATTCTCATGGTGATTCACAAAACTTACCTTGCAGTACCTCTTAAACATAAATATAAACATTAAGAAAATTAAATAGCACAATCCCAATAACGTGGTTAAAAATAATCAGCTGGCAGGTAGTATTTCGTGGATAACGTATTGAACAACCATAACCGAACTACTAGAGATGAAGCCAAATGTTGTGCATCCAATGTTGCGAATGTTTCCAAAATTTACAATCAGCCGTACACAGTGAAGGCCATAGTGGAAAGTTCACACTGCCCACTTCTACACAACTTGCACTTGGCTAACCATTTACGAGAAATATAAATTGCAAATATATTGATAACTATTTGCGTTTGATAAATACAATAAAAAGAGAGAGGACGTAGGTATACGATATTACTTAGAAGCAATAAACTATAGAAGGTAGCAAATTAAGCTGCAAGCATGGGAATGGAAGGATTATAAGTTTCAAAGAGAGGAAGATAAAAACGAATTTCAGCCTAGCATTTATTTCTAAACCAGATGTGGCAAAATTTGTCAGGGTTCACCAATATGTAATTCGTTCCCAGTTCACCGCTGTAGAAACAAAATAAATTTCGCTTTTAGTACAGCGGGCGGGTGACGTTCCCCACGGCGGGGTAGGCTTATCCTATAAATCGGAGTCCCGCGGGATGTGCTCCAGGTGTGAATACCGCAGCCTCCACATTAGCAGACCACGCAGGTCCATGATTCAGTGCAACCTCGGCCGGCAAAAGCTTCGTCAACAACAACGTGGTACCAACCACTCACGTCGATTCTACGCTCTGTTTACAAATAGTCACGTCTCCTTAAACGATTGTGTGAAAGCAACGAGGAAAAACGGGAACGATCTCTTTTTTTTTTTTAATGGCTTTTGGCATCTTAGGCCATACAGCCAGCCTGATGAGCTTTTGCGGATAATTAGACACACCACAGGACGGACATGACATTCACAGCTACAACACTTAAACACCCATGCCCGCGGCCGGACTCGAACCGGCGACCTTCAGCACGCGGAGCTAGCACTCTAGCCCCACGCTACCGAGGCCGGCAAGGGAACGATCTTTGCCACGGCCTCTTGACGAAAACATCGCAAAATTAACCTGGAGGAATGTTTCCGGGAAGCCATTTGTATCGGACATGCCAGTGCGAGTATATATAAACATTAATGTTTTTATCGCTTGTATGATTTTGTATGAATAACTCCAATAATAGTAAGGTTTTTTGAGCATCTTTGGCAGTAAGGAGAATAAGAGATGCTATTACAAAGAGATTACGTTGTAACAAGAGAGGAAAGGAAGGGAAAAACAATATGCGAGAGATGAATTTTAGAAGGATGCAGTTGGAGTTTCAAAAGAGTGTTAAATTAAGTTACGAGAATTATGATTGTATTAAGGAATAATTTGAGTTTAACATAATTATATAAGAAGTTGTTGAATAAATGTGAAGTTTAATGAAAATCGATTTTCTAAGTAGACGATAAAAAAGAAAGATGGAGTATGATTATTTTCTATCAGATAAAAAGAAGGTCTGTTGGTGAAAATAGGACTTAGTATCCCACATAGCAAGTTGTATAAAGAATCACAGTCGGTGCAGAATATTGTCTTTGGTAACAGGATGTAGAAAAAGCGATAAGAGGTAATGCCAAATAACTTTAATTGTAGCGAAACATCGTCTACAGCAATAATGCATGTAGTATATTAAATAAGTAAAAAGTAGATAATGTTCGAAAGGCTCTTTAAAAAAAATGAACCGAGAGAAGAAACGTTACACATGCAAAATCGAAATCTCTATCAATGTATGAGGATTCAAACCAGCGCCCCCCGAATGACAGGCTCGGGCGTTACCCTTCTGATTCTTTTTATGAGTTCTGCGGAACTTGTCGCTTCTGAAATAGGTTGAGGACTTTTAGATTAACTCTGATATGTCTGACAACTATTGGCTAAGTAACAAAGCATCATTGATTCGAAATTTACACAAATTAATGGATACGGGAAATGAATACGTTTTGGAAGTTGTGTTTCAAAAGAAACTTTATAATGAAAATCGCAGTTAAGAAAATATACAAGTAATTAATTGTGGGTGTTTAATCACTGTCCTGCATATATCGCATATTTTCAAATGTATATTTTAGCACATTTTACTAATATTTGGTCTTCTTTTCTCATCAGTATTTCATTTGGTATGTAGAATTCAACGATTTTAGTGGCATATTTTGGTTTATTTAACTTAAAAAGATAACAACACAACTTTCCTACCATATGCTAAGTACCCTGAGTCTAACAAACCAACTTTGAATTCTCTCCTCTCCTAACAAAACAAGAGATTCTAGAAGTATTATTCATGCTGAATTGGAATTTATTTTAGTTTTTCCCCATCAGGCAGAAGTTTTATGTGATACTCATTTGATTTTTTTTTATAATTTGTAATAAAATTAGTAACTAACTATCCAACTCTAAATGAAATACTACTCATTTTGGCATGCCTAGAAACTGGTAGATAGTGATTTTCGTGCATATTTTGCATCTGGAACATTTCTATTCTTTGTCCAACAGAAGTCAACCAGCATATTACAACTCCATTTGCCCTGGTACCTCTTTTCCATTATAAAAATTTGCCGATACAAACGTTAACCGTGCTCATCACTGACAGCTCCAAGATTTTCCGGGAAGAAGTTTAAGTGAGAGTCCAAGAAGCGAATTTCTAAGGACATGTTGTATTCCACAGCTTCACAGTTTCATATAATGCAGAAGATCAGCTACTATGTTACGATAGTTTTTTGATTTATGGTTTCCAAGAAAGTTGCAAAATACGTTTTTGAAAGACTGCCAGGCTGCTTTTTCTAGAGGATTTAACCGTCCTTCAAAATGTTCATCAGCCATTAATGACCGTTTCTGTGGTTCTATAAAAATTCCTTCCTTCGGTTTAGCATCACTGAATTTAGGAAATTTCGATTTCAGTAATCCATCAGAAAGTTTATCCGTAGCCTTTACGAAATTTTTCATTAGTCCTAATTAAATATGAAATTGAGGTAAATTTATTTTTTCAGGATTCACTAAAGAGACAAGTGACACATTTTTCTGGCCAGGGATAAGAGATTCACATTTATGCCATGATTATATACGTAGTAAGACTTCCTATCTCTGATGTCCTATTCGCATAAAAACAGCATAATTTGGTGAACACAAGTTGCAAATTAAACAATAAATCAATGACCTTTAAGTCGCCACAGATATGCCAATTATATATAACATTCAACCTTACATTAAATGAGTCTATGAATAATCGCCACTCATCTTCCCGTTGTTGATGCCCAAAAGTTTCCATAACAGAACAATTATTATTGTAAAACACAATACCATTTTCATCGGAAAAACAGTCTTTAAAATCACGATAACTACATATATTTCCAGCGTTTTGGAGTAGATTCCAGCGTTTGAGTCTGGAAGTTAAAACTTCAGCTTGCTGTTTAGACAGGTTTAAATCCCGAATCAGGTCATTAAGGTCTTGTTGATTGGGAAAGTATGGTTCCAATGAACAGCTACTGCCTTCATATGTAGGGTTAGTCTTATAATCAAAATCATCTGAATCATTTTCGTTTTGAGCTAAGTCAGAATCAGAGTAACTAGTTAAGGTCTTATCTGCATATAACGGTACAGGGAAATCTTCATTATGTAAGACCCGGATTGCAGATGGCAAATTCGGATACTTAACTGTTTATTATGATTTATATGTTAAACAAAATAACAATCAGTTTGATGATCCTTCGGTTCCCTCCAAATCATGGGAATTGCAAATGGCATATGAAGTGTACAATTTTGTCCACCCAGTCAACAGTCTAACACAAGAAACACAGCATGCAATTGGAGCCTAGCTGTTATCAAAATCACTCACTTGGCACTAAAGTTAAGTTCATAACACTGTTTCACAAGTCGCGTAAAATTGCGCCTTTGAGACTTGAAGGCCAGTTAACCATAAATAAAGAAGAAATTATCTGTATAATGAAAAAAGAAAACTCTACATCACAACGTACACATGAAAATTTCTATATAGAAAGGAAGGAGTTCTGCTCGTTAACGACTCATACGATTTTATCTTTGAGCTTGTGTGTGTTTTCACTGCTTTTGTGTTTTGGCTCGCGGTGTACCGCAGGCTGGATTTCTCGCAGTAGGGTCCCTCCCTCCCCGAGATTGTAGGGTTCTACCGCCACACGGCCTTCTCCCGCTGGGAAAGGAAACCTTAGCGCCAGTTTTAGGGTTGCTTCTGGCCTGGGCTAACCTTACGATGACAACAAAGGGCCAGAGCCACACCCCCGCTAGGCTACGATGAGCCACAAAGCTGCAATGTCGTACGAACCGTGTGATCTGCAGTTCCCGCTTCTTACTGTGCCGGCAATAATGACCATCGGACCTCCTCGTCTGGTTACTGACATGGAAGGAGCAGATCAGCCTGAAAATACGACGTCCGTGCAACAGTCAATGGACGTGAACATGGAAACAAACCAGACTACGGCAACTTTGCCAGCGATGACCGGGACTGTATAAGAACAGGACGCCCGTGCTACCAAGCGGTGTATATCACCGCCCACTGTTGGAAATGTGAAGCACCCAAGAAATGAGTAACGGGGAAATTCTACAAAAGTTAGTGTTCAAGTGTCACAGGGACAAGAAAGCTGTAGATAAGAAAATTAAGGGAGCTTTCAGCTTTCCCTCACCAACTGTCGCTGACCAACGCATTTGCACTACAGTAAAGAAAACCAAGTCCTACCACAAAGTAAAATCTCCTGGAGACCAGCTTAATGGAGATGGGTTTATGCTGGCGCACCGTACCAGCAAGCCACCACCTTCACTAGATCCCAACAACATTGAAATAAATAACACATATAATGTCCTAAATCAGGAACAGCATGCTCAACAACCACAACAGCAGCCGCAGCAACAGCAGCAGCAACTGGAACAACAACAGGATCAGATACCACATCGAAAGCATCAGATTCCACCCATTGTAGTACAATTCCCCAGAAGCTACAAAGAAATGCATCAGATGGTTGAGGGGATCCTCCAAGAGTGGCCATTCCAAGCGAAGACTGCTGGTGGCGATAAGGTCAAATTAACCTTCAACTCTACAAATGATTACATGGAAGTGACTGCTGCACTACAGAGGGCAAACATACCCTATTATATCTTTCCCTCTGCAGCAGAGAAGATACTAAAAGGATGCCTCCAAACATGCCGTCTGAAGATATAAAACAAGAACTCGAAGACAACGGATTCGACATTCGCACAGTGACACAGTTGAAAAGACCAGGCGACTCAGACCTAATGCCTCTCTTTCTAGTGGTTCTACCAGACAGGATAGAGAATAGAAAAATCTTTGCGCTGGAATCACTGATGTACTGCGTATCTCCATCGAGAAATTAAGATCTTCCAATGGTCCTACTCAGTGCTTCAATTGCCAAGCCCTAGGGCATGTAGCACCCCATTGTAACATGCCCTCGGTATGCGTTAAATGTGCTGGGGCACATTTATCCAATAATTGCACCTTAAAGAAGGGAGACAGCACACCGAAATGCACCAACTATCAAGGAAGTCATATTGCCAGCTATAAAGGGTGTCCTGCGTATAAACGTGTTCGGGACCGACAACGAGGAATCAACTCTGCACTGTCCTCAAGAGACAACAAGAAAACTGATGATAAGAAGAGAGAGGACACAGCAGACCAACAACCACCCACCGCCGACGATCCCAGTCGACAGCGAGAGAACAAGAATAAGCCCCCTCCTGAACAGAATGAAAAGAGACCTCAAAAATCAGGCAAAGGAATACAAAAAGGAAATAAGAAGAACATGGGTCAACAGTCGAAAAATAAGAAAAGCACGACCCAACAGTCGGTTAATCACTCGGTGACCACCACATATGCCAAAAAGACTTCCAGAAAAACACCACTAAAAGGGACTAAGCCAACGGAAGCAGAGAAGACAAACTCTCAAGAAAGCTGTCAGCAATGCCAACACTCACCCACACCCACCCACACCTCAATCAGCAAATAACAGCAGGACGATGGACGATCTATTAAACATAGTAGGTAGCCTACTCAATATGTTGACGTGTCTCATCGCCAAGTTTGACCAGTTCGCCGCGGATATAAAGACCGCGGTTAAGACGGTTCCAGCAGCCGAACAACCAGAGAAATCCCCGACCAATAATGAATAGGACGCATATCCAGGGTTTATCTTTGTGCGTTTGGAATGCCAATGGCATCCAACAACAACTTGGAGAGTTCAGGCAGTTTCTGCATGATGAGGACGAGATATTTGCCTTGTCTCAGAAACCCACCTCAAACAAGGCCTTAACGCCACAGTAGCCAACTATTGCTGCTATCGGCATGAAAGACCAACTGCAGTTGGAGGTGTGGCAATATACATAAAGCGCGGTATCCCTCATCATGAAATACTGTCGCCAAAAACCAACCAGATAGAAATCAGGGCCATAGAAGTGAAAATTATCACTGGGCCAGTCTCAATAGTATCAGCATATAGACCACCGCGGAGACAGCCAATAGCAGAGGACTTTGATCGTCTCCTTTCCATCCGAGGCAAGCTGATCATCGGGAGTGATCTCAAATCGAAACACCCTGATTGGCACTCGAGAACTACAAACCCAGCAGGACAGTTGCTCCACTGGCTTGCAGTCAGACGAACCTTGCTAGTCTGGGTACTGTTGGAACCAACTCACCACCCTGCAATGGCGGACGTCCAGATGTCCTGGACATTGTGATCCCGCGGGGGATCGCAGGCTTCATCTCCGCGCACACAATGAACAGGCTTTCTTCAGATAACTCTCCAGTCCTGATTGATATCGACGTAGGCTCCTGGAGACCAATTACTACCAACCTGAATAACTACAACAAGACCAACTGGGAAAAATTTCGTGAAGACATCACGGAATCTCTTCACCGGCTGAGGCCCTTAGACCCGACATTAACAGAGACCGCAATCAAACAGGTCTCCAAAACCATCATCAGAGCGGGTAACACAGTAACGCCTCCTGCAACTGAAAGAACCAGGTCTCGCCAACTGCCGCCACACCTACTAGCACAAGTAAGACATAAAAACAGGGTGGCTAAGGAAAGGCGACTAACGAGGCGCCCTGAAACAAGGCGGTTACTAAATCGACTCCAACGCAAGCTGAAAGCGGCGCTCGAAGAGCATAGAAACCGAGAGTGGTCGTGAAGTCTGGCCTCCCTAGAAGTTAACGACGGAAACTTCTGGGTAGAGACCCGACGTTTTACAAAGCGGCGTTCCAGATTGCTCCCACTTCATGGCCTTGTGTTTAACGACTCAGACAAGGCCAACGCTCTTGCGAACCATTTTGAGAAACAATTCATCTCAAGATAATGATGAAGAAGAATGCGCAGGCATCCGCCGAAGACTTGCCCATTTTCTAGCAGCCGAGGACGATGAATACACAATAGAAGAGATAACTTCTGATGAAGTTCGAAACATATTGAGCAAACTACACCCCAGGAAGATTCCGGGAATTGACAATAGAAGTAACCACCTGTTGAAGAACTTTCCACTACAGGCCGTCGAACACCTCACAGAAATCTTTAACATAGTTCTACGCAGCCAGAACTACCCAAGATGTTGGAAGCAGGGTACAGTTGTTGCTGTGCCAAAACCTGGGAAGAATACCACATTCTCTCAGAACTACCGCCCTATCAGCCTGCTCACCTCAATGAGTAAAATCTTTGAGAGATTATTGCTAAAGAGACTAGAGGCACACATACATAACGAAAACAACATCCCGGAATTCCAGTTTGAGTTCCAAAAGATACACTCTGCAACCCAACAAATTTTTAGCCTAGTGGAACGTGCCACTACCACCTTCAATTTTCAAGGATACTGTCCGCTAGTATTGCTCGATGTCGCACGGGCATTCGACTCCGCCTGACACAGTGGCTTGGTCTACAAACTTTATAACCAGGGATTCCCCGGCCCTTTTGTTAAGCTGATCTGGAGCTATATATCTGGGAGATCGTTCAGGGTGAGGGTTGGCAATGATCTGTCAACTCGCTGCCCCATAAACGCCGGAGTGCCGCAATGATCGGTCCTAGGTCCGGTAGTGTATACACTGCATTCTTCACCGCACATGGAAGTAAAGCCGCTGCAATCAGATGATTACAAGAAGTCCTTCAGAAGACTGAAGCCTGGACCAGACTTGGAGAATAACCTTAAACTCAACAAAGACACAAGCTATTATGCTGACCAGGCGCCTGGGGAAGCGTGACTTCCGGTGAAACCGTATCCGCAACTTGCACCTAAATGGTGAAGACATCGAGTGGTCGACCACAGCTAAATACCTAGGCGTGATTCTGGACACTCGTCTAACCTGGAAACATCACATTGAGTAAATACGACGAAAAGTTGCAGCTAGGCTACAAGAGTTATACCCAAAACTCAACAGGGATAGCTCTTTGTCCAGTGTTTACTGCAGCCTAATACGTCCGGTGATTGAATATGCGTGCCCTGTATGGGGGTATGCATCCAAGGCCCAAATGAACCGTCTGCAAACGATGCAGAACAGATCACTTCGGCGAGCACTACATGTGCCAAACCGTTTTCCCACAGCAGACCTGAATGAAGCAGCAGGTGTCGCACTGCTCCAGGAAAGAATTATGGAAATAACCAAATCTTTCTATAGGGCATCTCGAAAGTCAACCAAGCCACTGATAGCCAGCCTTGGCCAGTATTATACTAATTTTGACAAACACAAACGACCATTGTCAATCCTAAGTAATAACTGAAACAAACAAAGAGCAACCAAAAGACAAACCAACAGTAAAGGGACTAATTCTCTAAGATTGAAGGAAATGTCTAAAGACAAAACCTTCACCACAACTGCTTGCTTCATTGAAAGCAGAAATTGCTCACGGGCGCGAAAATTTCACTAGTGATATTCATGCCAACAAGCTCAGAGGCCGTTCAACAATAATTCGTCACAATGCCGGAATAACAGGTCGGCGCGTGTCAAAATATGAATAAACGTGGACAGTCACGTCTGTTGGTGCTTCAGCATGAAATTAAAAATAATTTTCTTAATTAATTGAATAAAATCGCTACATATAAGTTAAAGTCAGAGAGATTGCCAAAATCCATTTTTAAAAAGTAGCTGTCACAAAAAAACTGTGGCCGATGGA
This sequence comes from Vandiemenella viatica, assembly GCA_031002005.1. Classification (NCBI taxonomy): domain Eukaryota; kingdom Metazoa; phylum Arthropoda; class Insecta; order Orthoptera; family Morabidae; genus Vandiemenella; species Vandiemenella viatica. Next base: position 53,219,724 of record JARYHS010009186.1, read on the forward strand.
AAAAGTTTGACTACATATTTGAATTCAGTATGAAGAAAATCTTGTCGACCAGTGTAATCAGCATAGCATATCTTATCAATAGGATCGCTTGAGTGACAACCTATAATTTATTCAGTTAAAGATAAAAATCGCCATAGGGTACTAGAGAATTAATAAAGTTTTCATTTGTTATAACACGAAATAAATAACGTCACGTATTTATTTTTAACCCACTC